>CM066992.1:93424364-94624364 GCA_033977485.1 Hydrangea macrophylla
CTTTTGATTAAGTATCACCCGGGGAAGGCTAATGTTGTAACCGATACATTAAGCCGAAAGATGCCAAGGAATTTAGCCGACGAGCTAACTAGTCAAAAGGAATTGATTAAAGACATAGAACGTTTAGAGTTGGATGTAATTCCAGAGACTAGTGGTGGCTTGATGATGGCAATCGTAACACACCCATATATTATTGACAGGGTTAAATATATTATTGACAAGATTAAGAGGGAACAGTTTAATGATGTCTATCTGTGCAAAATGAGAGATGAGATACCTTTGGGAAAGCGAACTGATTTTGTGTTAGAATAAGGAACGTTAAAGCTTGCGAAACGATTGTGTGTGCCAAATGTGAAGGACTTGAAAGAAAGGATTCTAGAATAAGCACATACTACTAGATATTCAATTCATTAGGGAAGTAACAAAATGTACCAGAACTTATGGGAGAACTTTTGGTAAAAGAGTATGAAGCTTGAAATCGCTAAGTATGTCTCAGAGTGTTCGACATGTTAGCAGGTCAAAGCGAAGAGACAAATACCTGCGGGACTACTGTAACCATTAATGGTGCTAGAGTGGAAATGGAACGAGATCACGATAGATTTTTTGTATCTGGATTTCCACGACCGTCCAACAAGAATGACAAGATTTGGGTTATAGTTAATAGATTGATGAAGTCAGCTCATTTCCTACCGATCAAGACAACTAAACCTTCGAAATTAGCTGAGTTGTATGTGAAAGAGATTGTAAGACTACACGGGGTTCCAGCAGTGATTGTATTAAATTGTAATAGTAGTTTTACGTCAAGATTTTGGAAAAGTTTACAAGAAGCTATGGGTACAAAGTTGAGTTTCAATACCGCATTTCATCCTCAGACTAACAGATGGTCATAGCGCATGATTCAGACGTTAGAGGATATGCTTCGATTATGTATTCTAGACTTTGGAAGCAATTGGGAGAAACACTTACCATTAATTGAGTATGCTTATAACAACGATTTTCAGTTAAGTATTGGAATGGCACCGTATGAAGCTTTGTATGGGCGTAGGTGTCGATCACCGGTTTGTTGGACTGAAGTTAGAGAAAGAAAGTTGCAAGGACCTGAGTTAATATAGGTGACTACTGAGAAGGTAAAGCTGATCCAGGAGCGACTTAGGGTAGCTCAGAGTCCTTAAAAGAGCTATGCAAACTCTAAGCGACGACCAATAACATTCAAAGTTGAAGACTTTGTATACTTGCGAGTATCTCCTTCCAAAAACATAGTCTGGTTTGGAAAGCAAGGGAAGCTTAACCTGAGATTTATAGGACCGTTTGAGATTTTAGAAGGAGTGGGACCAGTAGCTTACCAATTGGCTTTATCATCTGAGTTAGCATTTGTGCATAAAGTGTTTCACGTGTCTATGTTGAGACGGTGTATGACGGATACAAGTAAGATCATCGTACATGAGCCATTACAAATCCAAGGAGACTTGACCTATATTGAGCATCCTGTGGAGATTCTGGATCAAAAAGAACAAGTGTTGAGAACTAAGATGATATCTATAGTAAAAGTGTTGTGGCGCAGTCACACGGTTGAGGAAGCTACGTGGGAGAATGAGGAAGAGATGAAGAATGAGTATCCGCACTTGTTTGACGTATGAGGTATAAGTTTGGGGACAAACTTCCTTTTTGGAGGGGAGAGTTGTCACGCCCGTTCCAGAAAATCATGATTTTAAAATGTATATTTGAATTTTTGTGAATTATCAATGTTATTTTGATAATGAGGTTGACTGGAGGTCAACAGTGAGGTGTCAATTGAAGACACGGTAATAAGATATCATGTGGCATCAACACGATTAAATGACATTTATGTGATTAAATGTTATTTGTGATATCTGATATTTTCATGAATAATAATTATACATGTATAGTATAATTCTGGTAGTTGACCCTAGTTTATATCATTGTGAACACTGTGGTGAGAACGTGAGTGGCACGTTATATAAATGGTAGGTTGTGTAGAGATTTCACATAATTTAATTTTCGGACTTATATTTTGGACCCGAACGAGACTGAGTCAAAAACTTCTAAAATTTATAATTTTCAAGCGTAAAGGCATAAAATGGACGTGTGCGACGTTTCAGGAGTTAATTAGAAGTTTTGAGAACTCGTGGAGAGGTAAACGTAATTCCCGAGAGTAGTGCTTATAAATAGTAGTGGATGAGATTTTCATTCTATCCAAACTTCTAAAATATCTAGAGAGAAGAGAGAAAAAAGATTTGATCCTACGACCTTTTCGACAACAAACGGCGACCGTTTGTCTGTCAGTTTTCAGCTAAATTTCATATTTGGACTCCTGGAGATAAGAGCTTCATTTTGATACCTCTTAGGCCTAGTTTGGCAAAAATTTTTCGAAAAGTTAATTTTAAGAAATTGGGAAAAACATGTCTATACTTGTAGGAATCGTTTAAGATCCGAGATTCGATGTTTATTTGGTCTCCTAGTACTTCTCCTGAAGTTTGAGAGATATAGCTTGAGGTATGAATTCTGAACCTTTGTAATATAGACAATTTTGGATGTTTTAGATATTTTGTATGAATTGTGATCTGGGAAAAATTCCTGTGTTAAAGTAGGCCCGTTAATTTTAGCGAGTACGTATTGAAAAGCATGGAGATATGGTTATGTGAGTATGCTAAATGTCTATGTGGGTCAAAGGGGAGTTTGGTATAATTTTACACTGGTGAACGCCTCTTAATATTTGAGAGTTTATAGTAGTGACGACTACTTGCTTGGTGTGAGAAGTGGCCAACTAGAGCAGATGGATGCAATGGTTGAGTGATCATTGGCTAACCATTGGCATCGCGGTTTAAGATTTAAGACTTGCCGATATACTGGATGAATGCGTTTCTCTCTTCCCGAGACTAAATTATGTGATTTAGATGCTTAAACATGAATTCCTCATATGCATTTGTTTAGAATTGTGCACTCAGCATATAGCTGAGCAGTGGAGATTTCCTCTATTACAAGTGAAAAGAAAAAGAGCAAGAAGAAGCGAGAAGAGTGAGGACGAGGAATGTAGAGGGAATCACACTTGTTTATACATTGGGTTCTTTCTAAACTTATAATAAGAACTTTAAATTCGTAACGTGTTTAGTTTGGAATTTTGGGAGAGATTGTAGTATTGTAATCGCTAGTAAACTCTTGTAATTATGTTTTGAATTGTTGGTATATCCTGTGTTGCGTTGGTTTTAAATCGGAAGGCCTAAGCTGGTAATTCTGCAGAATGCTTGGTGTGCTGATGCAGATCAGTCGACTGGTTTCTTATTTAGTCGACTGGATCACTGTTTTGAACTGAACACTGCCTTGTATGTTTGGGGATCAGTCGACTGGGTTGAGAAAACAGTCGACTGGATGATGCCTCAGAGCAGGTGATTCTACTTGAATAGAGTATCAGTCGACAGGACAACTTCAGTCGACTGATAAATTTAGGCATTAGTCGACTGAGTCCCCAACACAGTCAACTGGACCAGGCTGTTGATCTTTTTAAACTTTCTGTTTTAGATCTCCAGTCGACTGGGTCCCCCGATACAGTCGACTGGACCTCTGTTTCAAAACTGAATTCTTTTTGGAACCTTTCCAATTGAGAAAAACTTTTTATAACTCTGATTTTAAATGGATTTGACTTATGTTTCCGCTGCTATTCACACTTTAATGGAACTGGATAAGCCTTGATGGCGTGCCATGTGTCCTATTTTCGCGCATAGCGGGATGGGTCGTGACAACTACCTCCCCCCCATAGGTTAGAGTTATCCCACTCTCAATAGGATAGTTCAGGATTATTTTATCCTATCCAATGACACTACTAAACGCTGGATAAGATAAAAGCTACCAAATCCTGCCTCTTATCTGACCACCAAACAAGGCCTAAAATATTGAGTAATGCTACATGGCCAAGCATATACTAATCAATATTTTGTCTTTAGCAATATGTGTGTGTATATATATATATATATATAATATATACAGTCACGCTCTAAAGAGGGCTCTTTCTCTTTATTAAAGACAGGGTCTTTGTTTTGGCGATTAAATGCAGTTTTTAAACACGATCCGATGGTCAAAACAGATGCTCTCTCTTTATTAACGAGAGGACACCCTCTCTAGAGAATTTTCGTATATATATAATCAATATGTTGAATCCCATAGTCTCTTCCAAAACATAATGGGCCCTTGCATGGTCAATTATTGGGGTTCAGGCCCATTTGGGCATGGCGAGTCTCCTGACTAGGAGTACATATTAAATGAAATGAGGATATCATATCATCATTTGTCCTATCATGTTTGAAAATTGTGCTTATGTGAAAGGATATGATTCCCATAAAAATAGGGGGCAAATGAATAAATAAAATATTATTGATCAATTTTACCACGTCGTTAATACAACGGAGGTAATAAATTTTCTATGCTGGAGTAGATAATGAACATTTTTCTTTTAGATTTTTGGTAATATGGTGTGATAAATGACAATGAAATTCAAGCGTAGTATACTTTTCGGATTCGATTTGTCTTCATTAACATTTCTTTTAATTCCAATCACTCATGATTCAAGAATAATGTATCTTAAATCTTAACTATTGGCTTCCACGTCAGATCATGCTTTTGACAAGTTTTGACTTTTGTGTTTTCTTGTGAATTCGTTCGCTCAAGCATGTTTGTTGGTGACTTACACTTTAGCCAATAGCATAGTTGATTACTTCTAAATAGTATGACATTATCTTTGGTTATGTTGGTATACATGTACTAGAATCGAATTCTCAATGGACTCTCATGTTCTCACATGAATCATCATGAAACTAATAGCACATCTTGTTCCCCCATTTTCATAATGGTGACCAAAAATAGTTCCAGCAAAGAGAAGCAGAAGTTTATTTCAGTTACTATTTGTACACACACACATACACACTCACTAAAAAGATCGGAAATGCTAGATACACAAAAAAATATGCACAACCAAATGCACAACCTGCTTAAAATTGTTGAACTTCGTGTTGAAAAGTCTGTACACACAAAAAGACAAAAAAAAAATGGGTGTACAGTTTTTTCAGCACGATGTCCAACAATTTTAAGCTGGTTGTGCATTTGGTTGTGCATTTTTGTTGTGCATCTAGCATTACTCCTAAAAAGATAGTATAAGCATAGTTTCACTGATCTCAATTAGCACTAAGGAGATTAGAATCGGGGACTTAGGCTTAGTTTGGCCCCCATGTGGCTTTTTAAAAAGAGCTTATGAAATTTATTAAAGTTCTTTGATAATTTTATACAAGTGACACACTACTCTTCAAAAAGACATCATGAAACCTAAAAGCAACCTCGAGCTTTTAAAAGCTCCATTCTAGAGCTTTTAAAAGCTCCCTCCAAAAATGCCCTAAGTTCAATTTTTGCAAAGCTCATAAGCTAGTTACCAAATGAATTAACATGAAATTGGGCTTTAAAAAAGGAGAAGCACCACGTGGGGGCCAAACTAAGCCCTAGTCATCAGGTACTTAATATTGATTTTTGGCAACAATGGCCTTCACCTTCAGCTCAAAGGCTTAAACTAAACCAAATCCTAGATTTAAGGTTGGTCATTACAAGTATTAACTTCTCAAAAACAGCCATCTGGCTAGTTCATACAAAACTTCGAGAGCATTTGAATGCACTATTATTATTGGATTGGCAACACAAAAAAGTATCAATCTTGCACAAAACTAGGACAATCTCTATTAGCATTGAACTTTATGCATACATTGCTACAAAATTGTCTAAAATAGCAATGCAATATCAGCACCACCAAATCTCATTCAAAACAGAAAATCCCTGCTCAAAAAGCAAGTTGTTCCAATTACAGCAACTCAATAGTTTACATAATATTCCAAGTTCAAGAGGCATGATAGGCAACAATATCTTTATATATGTATATATAGCAATAACATATCTGAATGTATGTTCTGTGTTTTCCCCTTCAATGAAGATCTTAAGGGCAGTGACATTCCAAGCGAATTAGACTGAAGGGAAGTACTTTGAAAGATTATAAGGCAGGGAATAGAATTCTGCACTTCTGGGATCTTTGTCAAAATACCTGAACTTCTTCCACCAGTGTCTACCACTGTCTCGATACGTCAAACTGTGCTTACGACCGAGAGTGCAGTCCAAGAAGACAGCTACAAAAACTCCAACTGTAGCCGGGGAAGTGAATATCACTTGCATCATTCTGTCAAACTGCAAATAATAAACAAAAGTTTTTTTTTTCAACCTTTTGGCCTAAAACATTTGATGTGTATTTGATATATGTATGTATCAATCAAGCAATGAGACAAGGTGAAAATAGGATATACCCATACTGAATTAGTGCGCACAGGACCTTGACCGGAAAAAATAACATATTGATTGAAGTATTGTGGCACTGAGAGACCCATGAAAAGTGAGAACCCTATTATAAACTTTGTCCTGAAGCTGTTTAGGTTGCAGAACTGAAGTAAACCAAGACCAGCTGAAGCTGCACAACCACAAGAGACCATGCTAAAATGTAAATCAATAATCTAACTGCAAGAACTCACAAACTTAATGACTGCTTGTCTCCTACATTCAGAACATATGCTTTTTTGCTCATTCTCTATCTCTAAGCAAATTGTCTTTTCCCACATCCTAAAAGAATATCTAACTAGTTGCTTTTAGTAGTAGTCAAGAAAATGCAATTCTAAACATTAGGGGAAAAAAAAAGTTGGGAATAAATCTTGGCTTTCTAATGACTTTTGAACCAACATTAGAGCGGTTCCAATTCTTAATCGTTTCTCAACAAGAAATTTTACTTCATTGAACTAATGCAAATATTTCACTTATTATAGCAGCAGGTTATAATCTATTATAACAAGACAAGCAAAACATGAAATTTTCAAGCATTTAGGATGCATACACATGTAGGCAAATAAGACGCAGTACAGAGCTCCAACAATTGGCAATGGTATAGAAGCAACAACGGCTCCAAACTTTCCTGTTAGTTGGCATAATGTGCAATCATCAGTCCAAACGAAGTGTTGAAAAACTATACATGTAAGCCCAACTCATTGGGATAATCACTAGAATATACACAGAAGTGCTCTCTGTAAATGATAAGAATATGGATTATCAGTTGGAGTCTTCGAGACAATAATTGAAGGCAAAATCTACTCACCTAATACAGCAAAGAAAAGCATGAAGCCTGCTGACATTTGAATTACTCTTCGGCTTCCAACTCGTGTGAGGGCCAAAAGACCAGCGTTTTCACTATAAACAACAAAGTGATATAAAAAGACATATATGTGTCATGTACTCTCATCAGTGCTCAATGGACCCAACTTTGGAGTTTACAAATCTTTTGCGGAGACTCAGGGTTTGTGGAACTTTGAATAGTAGCAAAAATTCATACATATAAATTTATACATTCTGATGTTCTGCAAATGTTCATCTGAGTCTTTTTCATAACACTAAAATGCAACAATTATTGGCGTTGAGGGAAAAAGGTAGGTAAAATCTTGCAAAATTAAACATGTACATCATGTTTATCTTTATTAGCAGGGGAAGGTGTATTACACTGATGCAGTGGAACCAACTGCTGTACCAAATAAACCGTCTAGCAAAATGGCTACTCCCTGAAACACATACGCACACATGCACAAAAAATGAGCCAGAGCCAACTCTTGGTAGAATATATAAGATGTAGAATACAAGAATAAGAGTCAATCACAGAAGCAGTTGCTACCAGCCAACCAGCACCACGGCTGAGAACAGAAGGTGGTATTGGTGTCGCACTCCCATATCTTGAAGCTGCAATAAATGTGCCTGTGGACTGCAAAAATGAAACAAAATATTTGACTGCACAAAATAAATGATAAAAGAACGAATTAGTTAGCTAGAATGGAAACAACGCCAATGCGAAATCATAATAACTTTCAAGAAGGACAATGCCAATTAAGTCGAAGGGAGAAATCTATACGAAAGAATTAAGGATACAATGTCCACTAACAATATGATTAAACTTGTATAGTCACATAGATACCCAATACCATAGGAAAAAGACATATACGGATTACATGGTAAAAGACATAAAAATGGCTGCTATGAAAAAATAGACTTATAACCTCAACAAGGGCAACAAAAGCTGCAGCCAACGCTATAACAGCTTCGCCAGCATTTACAGTGGGTATTCCCCATTGAAACGGATATGGAAATTTTATCCTGCATATTGAAAAATAAAACGATGCTTTGTAAGAAGTGAAGCATAAAACTCAAGATGCTATTCATTTGGTGTTTAAACAGTATGGATATTCCCCAACAAGCACAGAATGAACAAGTTAACTCATATTCTGATGTTGGAATGTAATAATATTTGTAAAACCTTTCCAGACATCGGAAACAAAAAAGAAAAAGGCACACCGAAAACTCATAAGAATGTGAAAATTTATAAGGTTGAAATATAGGTACGGGAATTGCATATGGTGACAACATTTTTGTTCCCTGCAATCGTCGACTCTATATAGCCAACATGTTGACCCACATGGATCTCTAATTTGCAACCCTCTTATAATGATAATTCAAGCATATGAACATTTACGCCTCAGAACAGTCCATATTACTACAATCATGGCTTTTCTACTCCCCAAGTGGCACTAAGACGATAAGTCATGGTTCACTTATATAAGTTATATGTACTAGAAACTTAAATGCGTTAAGAAAAAAGAAAACGAAAAAGAAGTTAAACTTACGGTTGTACTATCCAACAGCAAATTTTGCAGCCAGTGACAGAACATTACTACAGCATGAATACACTGAAGATTTCGATATCACCGTCCCAAGTCTTGTTACTTCTTGGAGGAGTATCATTTATTTCCATTTTTTAGACAACATAAAGTTTATATGTGACAAATAGTGACACTCATATCTGCAGTTTACATGAATTTTATTCACAAACGACTTGCTCCACTTAAATTATGTTTTTTCAACCTCCACTGTGGGCCAGTTAGAACAAAGAGTCCACAGCAAGTGTTTTTGAACTATGCAATTGCTAAAAAATTGCTCCAAGCCTCTAAGTATAAGTCGACCAAAGTCATAACATGTGTGGAACTGGATTTCGAAAGAGCAGATTAAGAAAATAGAATCTTAATAAGGAAAAACAACTTTAGAGTTATAGACTTATAGTTCCACTGCGCAGAGACCTATGGACAACGTATACAACTAAGGAAAAGCAATCAGAGAGATGAGTTTACCAAGAAGCACCGCTGACGAGGCCAGAGCGATCAACGCGGCAGCTAATCTGAGTATTTAGAGGTCTGTTGTTGTATGCACCTGCAACAGTGAGAAGTGCAGCATATACCCATACAATTGCAACTGACAGTAGGACAGCATATCTCTCATATCTGAATAGCTTCGACTTGATCAAGTGAGGGACATACTACAAAAGCATTAGCAACCCCAAATGTGAGTTATTGTCCCATGAAACTGAGTAAAAATCATACTTGAAAAGCAAATGATAAATTAAGGAGTTTCAGACCCCCAAAATAGAAACCCCATCCTAGTATTTTCACAAAATTGGGTAAATGCTAAGAAAACCAATACTACAGGCACCATATATTAGAAGTCAGAGAAACTCAAGTCCACTGACTTCAATTGCTTTATCATATGTTTACTTCAGAAATTTATTGGCAAGAGTTCCATCCTATGGATGGTGAGATGGTCCAAGGCCCTTCATCTGCAGCATTGCTTCCATTGAGCACATAAAATTTCAAATGAATAGGAAAGCGAATCAAAATATCATTACGATGTGGCATAGCAATACAACATGCCAACAAAACCAATACAACGCTACGGATAGCAATGACAAAGGACAACTCTCACCTGTGCCATGAAAATTAGTATAATCAACTCTGGAAGGCCAATCTCAACACATCTTGCCAGCTACAAGCATCATACACAAATAAAAAATAAAAAATGGTGAATAAATGCATACATACATATATGGAACAAAATGAAGCTGAACAAATGTTTCATTGTCTTGATTCTCTTGAAAGCAACAGTAAACAAGGATCAATACCAGCTTTTAGTCAATAATCTAAGTATGTAGTAGCAATTTAACGGCACTCAACCAGCTAATGGTCTCATTTAATGATGTTCTGGGCCAAACTCTTCAGAGAAATGGATGGCCCTAAGGTTTGTAGTGTCCAAACCTCTGTATAAACCTAGGAAGCATGGACTCTTCGGAAAGGCAGCCGCACCCGCACTGGGTGTCGGACCACCGCACCCGTGCTTCCTAGGTATAAACCAGTTGGTAGTATTTCAAATCTGAAATCACCCAATGTTCTGAAAGTAGTAAGGAGTTACAGTGGTCATAAAATCAGTATACTATCTTGAGACCTAATAGATAGCTACTTTCAGAAAGAATAGATCACCAGAATGTCTAGGGACTAGCTTTGAATAAGAAGTGCTTGGAAACAAGTTACATGAAATTCAACCAACATTAGGAGGCCAAGTTCTGAAAGTTCCAAACAATATCATTCAAGCCTACTAATTAGAGTGACCGAAATAGTAAATCACCTGGTTGATTCTTGTTAAATCGTAAAGACAATCATGTTGATAAGATATCATCACCTGTGTTAGAGTGATATAGAGGAATGAAGGATTAAGAACTCTTACCTGTGGGAAACCAAGTTGGTAGAGCCCAAGACCAACAAGGGTTACAAGTGGGACAGCAGAAAGAGGGGACAGAAGCCTACAGTTATAGCAAAAAAAAGAACTGAGATGTTGAATCTACACATTGAGCAATAACTTGATCAAACCCACACCATGAATTTTTACCAAAATTCTACCTCACAACAAGTCTCCATACACCCAGCAAACCCAACAGCATTGGGAGAACGGATGCAATCAACAGAGCTCCTTGTATGCCTCTCATAGTTCTCTTGAATCTCTGAGGCCATTAATCATTTGGACAATGTTATGACATGGGTCATTGACTAATTATCCACGCGGAAAATATACAATATTAATGAACACAGCTCATGAGAAGAATGTTAGACTAACTTCGCGAGGATCAGCATATATGCTGTATCTATTGGATAACACAATGGTAATGGCTGGAATTAAAAATGCCCTTGAAGCCCCTATCACGACTGGAAGCCGAGTTCCAAACCAAGTCTGCAGCAGTGTGTTTATTCCCGCAACAAACAGCAATGTTTGTACTAGTTCAGCCTTCTCCTTCTGTTATAAGGAAAACGATACAATTAGCTAAGAACGAAATTGTTGCAATACGTTAGACATACACACACACATATATAAGTATATATCTGTATATATATATATATATATATATATAGAGAGAGAGAGAGAGAGAGAGAGAGAATTGTGCTTACATTGCCGCCACCCATATAAGGAACAATGATCGCAGCGATGATAACAGTAGTGCCAAGCATCACCAAGTAATGCTGAAAGGCCAGAATGATGGCTTCAACTGCATTAAATAGGAATATGTATTAGGCTTTAGCAATTGCATCGGATACAACAATTAAATTAGGCCAGGAAATGGAAAACTTTAATTTGTATTTTAAAAAAAAAAATTGATATACATGAATATAAAGAAGAAAGCAAGGATGGATTAAATAGTCAGGGGGAGACAACATAGCTATTGTAAACAAAGTATGAACCCCAAAAGATCAAAATCTCAATACGAAAACTAAACTCAATAATTTCCACCCATCTGGGAAAATTCAACTTAGTATAGCTAATTTTTTTTTTTTTTTCTCTTCCCAATTTTTATGAAACCAAAGTTTTCCTCATTTTTTTCTCGGCAACCAAACAGAGTCCTAATCAAGAAAATTTAGAAAACCGTAGTTCGAAGGTGCTCTGATCGGATGACTTCAATAAACTGTCAATTAACATTGAAATGTGTATAAGATGAACAGACGAACAAATTGGGATTAAGTTTATGTGATTACGTATATTTACCAAAAAAATACTCCACATGAGCACAATTGAAGAAAAGCGCGAGAACAAAGTGAATCTCTGACCATAGATGAATCCACAGAAAATCAGATAAAATGGAAAGTACAGAGATATAATCTATATACGTAAATGCATATATATATATATATATATATATATAAGTAAATACTCATAATCGACATTTATGTATTGAATGTGTCCTTTAACATTATCGATTGACGAACACAAGTAAAGAGCGATTACCAAAATAATACTTAAGAGAGAGAGAGAGAGAGAGAGAGAGAGAGAGAGAGAGAGAGAGAGAGAGAGACGCACGCCATGAAGGATTGCTGTTAACACAGAAGTCGATTCCAAGTAGCTGGTCCTTCACGGGATGAGGCACTAATTCGTCGACCTTCACCGCTACCACGGCCATCGTCTCTCTCTCTACTTCCTCTCTCTAAATTTTGTCTGTCTCTGGCGCCACGCTTAAGAAGGTTAATAGAGATGAAATGGAGCTAAATATGGTGATTTCCTCTGTTTTCGCGCTCTACATACAGACATTTATTGTATATAATGTGTGTATGATGGACGTCTAAGAAAGAAATCGAAACTATGTGAAGTGTGAGAGAATCAGAGAGAATTTGGAGAAGTAGGCGGCGACGGTGTGACTATAAGCGAAGCCAACTCTTTTTGTTGCAGTTGTATATGTATGTATCTCTATAGTCTATACATATACACACACATACATATATATATATATATATATTCTTCGATAAACAACCAAACGCAGAAACAATGTGACTTTTGTTTCCCGGAGAGAAAGATACCAACAAGTCACTCTCTCTACTTGCAGAGTTCCGTTTTGAGTAGTGGACAGAGAACAGGAGAAGTTTTTGTAGCACTTATGAGGTGGCTCACACCCAATCCGGTAGCGCCATATAGTATTGTTAGACCATTTAAATTTTTTGTGGTGGTTTTTATTATTTGTGTGGCGCGCTTTTGTTGGGTACAAGATACCAAGTGGCATGTCACATGTTACCTTAGGGGTATCCAAATATTTCTCTGGAGAACAAACGTACTTTTAACCGTGCATATTAACCCATTTCACCTAGTTGGACAGAAGAGGTTCAGAGTTCAAAACTCTCAAAGATAATACGTCTCTGATTTACATGGTGAGTATGTTGTGGGGTCTTGTACGTGTACGGAGTTTTTCCGTGTTCTACTTCAATAAAAACAAAATTAAGTAAAACTATCTGAAATACTGACGTGGATACCAAAGTTGCAAAGGACAGTGGTTTGAAGAAGAAGAAAATATATATATATATATATATATCAATAAAATGTGTGAATCAACTTTTTTCTTTTTTGTAAAAAAAAGGGTAGTAAATTATCAATTTTTTAAGCGAGAAAATGTGATAATACATAAGGGTGATATTAAGAAAGAGTAATACTATGCTTCCCAATTTTTTTCCCAACAAATGGCACCCTCTTCAATAATGGCGGGAACGCTTAAAATGCAGCCAATTAAAATCAATTGGGCCTACGATCATAAGTGTTGGGAAACACTTCTAGAAAAAAATAATAATAATCATAAGCATAGCATTATTCATTAACAAAAACTCTTAGTTTTTAGTTCAAAAGAAATTGTACTTTTTCCAATATAATTTTTAAAAAAAAATAAGCAAAAATACCTAGAAGTGACCGCTAAAATTTTTAAAGTCCAATATTACTAATTTATTAAAAAATTCGTGAAAATAAAATTTTTACTTAATATTTATGCATAGTCTTATTGGTTTAGTAAAATTTGACTTAGTTTTGTTTTGATATTGCACTTAAACATAAGATATAATTTTGTATTCACTTTTTATTACAAGTTGAAGGAATTAAGGGTCGAACACTCGATTGATATAATGAAAGGGGCCTAAGACCCTACTCGTTGCGAAACGGAATATACTTTGCTTATATCGGTATCATTTGGGCTTATGAGTAATATGATAAACAAATATTCAGAAATTATGGAGCAACTAACTAACTATTCAATGGACTTTTCTTCAAGTTGTTGGGCAATTCCCATCTACCTATTTGACAATTTTTTTAAAAAAAAGAAAAAACGTTTGTGGACTCCTGTTTTTTCTAACATCTGTATTTGATTCAAATTGAGTATTTGAATTCATTGAAAATGCAACAAGCATTTTCGTGTTTTTTCAGGGAGAAACAAAAAAGGAAGTTCTGTGTGATTACTTTTTTTTTTTTTTTTGAACTCTTAGAAATATGATCCAACTTTTTAAATTACTTATTCCTTTTGGTAGTTTGGGGGGGGGGGGGGGGGGGGGGGGGGCGGCGGGTGTGTGTGTGTGTGTGTTTAGAGGAGAGTTCAGGTGGTCAAAGAAGGTGCACCAAGTCACCAACTATATGGTAAATTCCAATATGGGAAAACAATAAGACAAGTAGTCCAAGAAATAGGTTAGACCTAATTTGGTAAGTTTTCTAATTCTCTCATAGTATCTATTGTGTGTGTATATATATATATATATATATATCTTCTGCTTCTTGTGATAAAATAGGATGAGGAAAAAAAAAATGAAGAGGAACAATGCTAGAGTCATCAAAATGGTACACCGAAATGATTGGGGTCAATCATTATTGTGGCCCCCATGCATTTTGACGCGGGGACCACCAAAATAAATGACCCCAATCATTTCAGTGCACCATTTTGTCCATGTATTTCGACGTAGAGACCAGTGAATGATCTCGATTTTTCTGTGCACATTTTCAATGCCTCAATCATTACTGATTCAAGAGACATCTGAATAATTAAAGAAGCATTCCCTAATATTCAAATTATTTTTCATGTCAAGATAAATAATCTAATAATTAGCTAAATTGTATTGCTAAGGTAGTCTAGCACGATATTAAGGACTAGCATCTTCTTCCAAAAAGTGCAGGGCTGACCCTGAGACCATGCAGCGAAGCAATCGCATGGGGCTTCATTTTTAGGCCTCAATTTTAGGCCTATTTTCTTCTAATTTCTTCTTAATTTCTATGAAATTTAGTATAGAGGATCCGTCTTTGAAAATTCGCTTGAGGCCTCGGATAATTTTTAAAATATCAGGCTTGGTCAGTAGAAAATTAGGTAGATTTTATAACACCGTATTTGTGTTATTGCATTTGTATCACATTGTCATGCATGATAATGTGATGTGCTGTGCATTTTGGCACATGTTTGGGTGAGTTTTGACTCACGAGTTGATTTGGGTGTCTGTATTAGAGAACCCTTTGAAACTGTGGTGATTGACGATTTGTTGTTGTGACGTCTCTCCGAGTATGAGACGGTCACTGTGGAATACTTTAAATGTTTATCTGAAAATAAATGTTTACCTGTGTATTTCAATATCTGCATTATTTTCTGTCTTAGAATATATTTCTGTTGTTAGATTTAGTATCCTGGTAAGGACGAATGAACACGCTATTAATTTGGTAGGCTAATTAGCAACTTCGGAAACGTTATGTAGAAATTCGCGTTTTAGCAACCAAACGAAACTTAGTCGAAATTTTTTATAATTTTGAGATTTCACTTATAAAGCTATGAATAAGCTGTATAGAAAGTTTCAGAGGCTGATTAGGAGTTTTGAAAACTCGTGGGGAGGTAAACGTAATTCCCGAGAGTTTTGCCTATATATAGATAGAGATGAACTTTAGATTTTTCATAAGTTCTTGACCTAAATCTAAGAGGAAGCCAAAAGGGAAGATTTAGTTGCTTAGAGCTCCTCGACGCCATACGACGGACTTCTGCCCGTTTATTTTCTTCAAGATTTCATATTCGAGCTCCTCGAGGTAAGAGCTTCGTTTTGATATATGTTATGGCTTATTTGGCCAAGTTTTCCAAAAAGTTGTTTTCTAGAATTTTTCATAAAAGTTGATAAATGGAATTTTAATCCATAGGAATTGTACTAGACGGACTTCTGCACGTTCTTTGTGCACGGGTTTTCTTCGGATCGTAGTTTAAGCGCGTAAATAGGAGGTGAGTGATTCAACTATGTTTTTGGAATGGTTTCTTGACATGTATTCATGTTATGTTCGAATAGCATGTATTAATTCTTAGAGATATATTGTGTAGTTCATATTGGGCATTTATATTGATAAGTAGGCCCAATAGCATGATGAAATGTTTTGATTACCGTGAGCATGATGGTATGTATTTGAGCATGTTAAGTTGCTTATTTGGGTGTCAGAAGGAGCACGTGGTCATCGTGCCATTTTGTGGAGCCAATTTAGGCATTAAGGTCGCACGATTGAAGAGAAGAATCGTGGGTCTTACCCTTTCGCATGGACTTATTGGCGAGGAGTCGCGGATTGGGAGTATGGACGGGCACGTGAGTCTCCCGCGACTAGTATGAAATGTAGAGATGTGAATGCGGACATGTTTATAATTCATGTGCATATGTTGTTTTACTCACTAAGCGTTAGCTTAAACAAATCGAATATTTATGGTTATTCAAATAACCATTTCAGGTGTTAATGCTGGTGTGGAATCGGAGAAGTGAGCACGTGGGTTTTGAGAGTTTGCTTAGAAGGCGACTCAATGCTTTAATCTCGTAGTTTTGTAATCGGATAGTTTATTTCATTTGAGTTGTTAAGGAACTTGTAATAGAATGGATAATAGTCTTGTAAACGTTTTATTTTAGTTCCAAATCCTGTAAGGAATTGCTACGTTTTGTTTTGACTTTGAAAACATGGCTTGGGTTGTTTAAGTTATTATGTATATGAACCTAGAGTTCACGGTTTGAAATGTTTTACTTGTCTACTTTATGTCTCGATTTAATGTTGAGATAGTTTGCGGTCGCAAGGGTCGTTTGACCTTAGGCAATTTTCTAGTGCAAGAAGGATTGCTGTCAGAGGGTCATTCGACCGGTCGAAAGGGACAGCTCGACCGGTCGAAGTGCCCTCTGCTGTGAAGGATTATTGCTGAGGGGTCATCCGACCGGTCGAACGGGGCATCTCGATCGGTCGAAATGACCCCTGCATGAAAACTTTTTATACCCCTTCCGCAACTTATTTAAATGTTTTGATTGGTTGTTAGGGCACCTTTGGGATCCCTTTGAATATAAATTCAATCGTTTCAAAATATAATTACGATTTCAAAATTATATGGATTTTACCAACTTCGGGTATATTGTTTCAAAAGAACGACTACTATTTGTTATATTTAAAGTTTATTTTTCGCTGTTACAACTTTGAAATGAGTAGGAAGAGCCTCGGTGGCGTGCCACGAGCTGCGGTTCCGCTATTGTGGGACCGGGCTATGACATTTAGTGGTATCAAAGCATAAGTTTAGAGCCTTGGGAACGAGTAACGTTATATATATGCTGAGTGACGTCGAGTGGAGTGTGTAATTATGAAGATAATTGTTATCATTGTAGAAATGCTTCATGTGTTAGCATTTGTTGATCGTGATGAACTGTGCACATATATCTATATTGTGACATAGCATGCATGGTCATTATGCATTGTACTCAACAGGGGAATATTTGAAACATTATGGCGGATATGCCGAGAGAATTGTCACCGCATTCGCGGATGGACCAAATAGTGAATATGGTGGGAAATTTCATACAAGCAGTAAGTGAAAGAGAACAGATGAACATTCAGCCTCCACAGGCACCGCGACTTCAACACACAATCGTGGAACAGTTTCATAAGCGAAAACCGACCTTGTATTATGGACAAGTTGACATAAACTTGGCCGATCATTGGATGATGGACATGGAAAGACATTTCCGTCAGGTAATATGTACTGATGAGGAGAAAATTTTATGCGCATCCGATACGTTGATGGGCGAAGCATTGGATTGGTGGAACAACGTACTTGAACAAGGGAAGCCGGCCACGTGGGAAGCATTTAAAGAAGAATTCAACAAACATTTCTTTCCGCAATCTACTTATACTCAGAAACGCCAAGAATTTGCAAGTCTGGTTCAGGGAGACATAATTATGAGTGAGTATGTATCCCGTTACAATGCCTTGTTACAATTTGGGAAAACTACCGTTCCGACTGATAGGGATAAAGCTCGTAAGTTTGAGGAAGGACTTAGGGAGAATATCCGTGGCCGTGTGGATATGTTACAACATCCGACCGTTTCTCTCGTTGAGGAAGCTTCTCGTATTGCTGAGAAAAGTGTCGACAGATATCGACAGGAACAATAAGGGAAGAGAGCAAATGACAGTCGGGGTAATAGTCAAGGGAATGCGAAGAAACCGTTCATGCAAGATTCGGGATCGCACATGGGTAACCAAGGAAGAAGTACATTCACGGGAGATTTGAGACCGTTGTGTCCAACATGTAACCTATGACACAGAGGAACTTGCTACCAATTGAGCACCTATTACTTTTGCAAGCAGTTAGGACACATATCCCGAAATTGTCCTTTGAATGCAAACTCGACCACACCAAATACCTTTCCGAATACGAAGAGCTACAACCCATAAACGAGAGGAAAATGTTTTGAGTGTGGACAATCGGGACACATAGCAAAGAGTTACCCGAGTAAGAGACAACCGTGAATGAGTACCAGGGCATCGAGTATGCCGAGTGGATCCAAGGTAGGACAGCGAGTGGATAAGGGAAAGGGAGTCGAACAACAACAAGGGCTATATTTTTAGCTCAGGCCGAGGAATACGGATGATACCGTCGTATCAGGTATTCTTCCTATTTGTTCGTATCCTGCACGTATACTTATGGATTCTGGTTTAACGCATTCATTCGTATCACGTGATTTTGTTAAGCATTTAACTGTTAAGTCAGAATCGCTAGGATATGACTTGTGTGTATCATTGCCTAGTAGTGAACCGCTAGTTACTTCTTCGATATTCAAGTCATGTGAGATCAAGATAGGTGATAAAGTCTTGAGCGTTGATTTGATTCCGTTGACGGTGAACTACTTTGATGTTATCTTGGGTATGGATTGGTTGTCGGTTAATCAAGCCAGAATTGATTGTGAACAGAAACGGGTTAGTTTCTATCCGTCAGAGCGAGAAGAGTTTACTTTTCAGGATAAGGGAGTGATCGTACCGCCGTACTTGATATCGGCGATTCAAGCAAGTAAGATGTTGAAGAAGGGTTGTTCGGGTTTCTTATGTTCAATTGTCGACACGCGAGCTCTTGGACCACTAATAGAAGACATTTCAATAGTTCGAGAATTTTCAGATGTTTTTCCCGATGAGTTACCCGAAGTATTGATTGAAAGAGAACTTGAGTTCACAATAGAAATAGTACCAGGGTCACAACCGATATCTAAAGCGCCGTACCGAATGGCACCGATAGAGTTGAAAGAATTGAAGGTTCAGTTACAAGAACTACTTGAGAAGGGTTTTATCCGACCGAGTGTTTCATCGTGGGGAGCTCCAGTCTTGTTTGTGAAGAAAAAAGATGGAACAATGCGTATGTGCATCAACTACCGAGTGTTGAATAAGTTGACCGTCAAGAACAAGTATCCGTTGCCGCGAATAGATGACTTGTTTGATCAGTTACAAGGGGCCCAGGTATTTTCGAAGATAGACTTGAGATCCGGTTACCATCAGTTGAAATTCAAAGAGGAAGATGTTGAGAAGACAGCTTTCAGGACTCGATATGGTCATTTTGAATTTTTGGTTATGCCATTTGGAGTGACTAATGCACCAGCTGCTTTCATGGACTTGATGAACCGTGTTTTCAAGGATTATTTAGATGAGTTCGTTATCGTGTTCATAGATGACATCCTAATCTACTCCAAAAGCGTTGAAGATCAGGAGCATCATTTGCGATTAGCTTTACAACGATTGCGTGAAAAGAGATTATTCGGCAAATTGAAGAATTGTGAGTTTTGGTTGACCGAGATAGCTTTCCTTGGACATATAGTGTCGGCAAAGGGGAATTCTGTAGACCCTCAGAAGATGGAAGCCATTACTAATTGGGTGAGACCAACGAATGTGACAGATGTCCGAAGTTTTCTAGGATTAGCTGGTTACTATCGGAGATTTGTAAAAGACTTTTCACGAATTGCAATGTCGATGACACAGTTAATGAGGAAGGATATTGCTTTTGTTTGGAGTCTAGAATGTGAAGAAAATTTTCAAGAGTTGAAGAGCCGACTAGTGAAAGCACCAATTTTAGCCGTTCCGTCAGGGACTTAAGGGTTTATTATCTACAGTGATGCTTCATATAGAGGTTTAGGTTGCGTTCTTATGCAAAGTGATAAGGTTATTGCATATGCGTCAAGACAACTTAAACCGCACGAGAAGAATTATCCAACACATGATCTAGAATTGGCCGCCGTGATTTTTGCATTGAAGATTTGGCGTCATTACCTATACGGGGAGAAATGTGAGATCTATACGGATCACAAGAGTTTGAAGTACCTGTTTACACAACGAGATTTGAACATGAGGCAAAGGAGATGGTTAGAGTTGATGAAGGACCATGACTTGTCAATTCAGTATCATCCTTGCAAGGCGAATGTCGTTGCCGATGCTCTTAGTCGCAAAGTACCAACCAACACCGCATCAGATTTGACTTCTCAGAAAGAACTGATACGAGATATAGAGAATTTAGAGTTTTAAGTGATACCAAGGATTGAAAGTGGCTTGATGTCGACGATGGTGGCACAACCACTCTTGATTCACGAGATCGCAGAGAAATAACTTCAAGATGTGGCTTTGAAGAAGATTTGTGATGAGATTCCGATGGGCAAACAACCGGGATTTACTTTTGAGAACGATATTTTGAGATTGAGAGGTAGAATTTGTGTGCCTAACGAGAAGGAGTTGAAACGGAACATCCTAGAAGAAGCACACAATACGAAGTATACCGTTCATCCGGGAAGCACCAAGATGTATAGAGATTTGAGACATGTTTATTGGTGGCCGGGAATGAAGAGAGAGATAGCACGTTATGTTTCGCATTGTACTAGTTGTCAACAAGTAAAGGCCTAACGCCAAGTACCTTCGGGATTGTTACAACTGTTACCGATAGCGGAGTGGAAATGGGAGCACGTAACAATGGATTTTGTTAGTGGATTTCCGAAGTCTAAGAGATCGAACACTATTGTTTGGGTGATCGTTGATCATTTAACGAAGTCGTCGCACTTCCTACCAATTCGAACAACTAAGCCAATTTTCCTGGTGTGGGATTGCGTGGGCATCTTCATAGCCGTTCTTAGCCTATTGTGCCCATTTTCCTTTTGCACAGTGCAGGGATGTACCAATGGGATTCTTATGTGGCCTTTGTGAGTTGCCTTTCCAGTAGAGACTGGCATTTTGGTCGGAGGACGATTTTGTGCTTGAACCCAAAGTTGGGGTCTTTCATGGTGTATGAACCGAATATCGACACCCAACTAGTAAGGAATTGCGCAATATTTTGACGATCGAAGCCGGGATTGAAAGGGGGGGTGTCCATTCTCGGGGGTTTGCATGGGCGTCTTGACTACCACTCTTTGCCTTTTGCTCCCATTTCATTTTTGACCTACGCAGTGATGTTGCCATTGGGATTCTTATGTGGCCCTTGTGAGTTGCCTTTTGAGTAGAGACTGGCAATTGGTCGAACGATGACTTTGTGCTTGGACCCAAAGTTGGCGTCCTTCATGGTGTATGAACCAAATATCGACAACCAACTAGTAAGGAAAAGCGCAATATTTGGACGACCAAAGCCAAGATTGAAAGAGGGTGTCCATCATGGGGGTCGCATGGGCGTCTTGACGACCGTTCTTTGCATTTGAGCACATTTCATTGACAACGACCTCTTTTTGCTGGTAACCCTCCCTTCCGCGCAATGTCCCTTGTGGTGGTATTTTCATCCACAACCTTTTTATGTGACCCTGCCCCCCACTCGGTGCCATTGCTGTTTATTTGGCCTGTTCATGCACTGTAATCCCATACAGGTGCCCCTCTCCTCCCACGTGGTGTTCCATTTGCTTATGGGTGTTCGATTTGGAGCAGCAGACGGATTATTTCATGCCTAGTGGTGCTGTCTCGGCTTTGCTTGATGACTTTGCAGGTTCCTCGGCCTACGGGCGTTGTGGGCCTGCAATTTTGTTCGGTGGAGTTGTTGTGCAGTTGTACGCGATGGTGTGTGAGTGGTGTTTGGTTTGTGCGGGTTAGTTGGATCCCTGCTAGTGCAGCGAACATCTCCCGTTCATTCCTCTTCACGGTTGCTTCCAAAGCATTTTCATTTGCTTTGGTTGGGTATTGGGTTCCTGTGTTTCGTACTGGTTCCAACGGAATTTGTCCCTTAAACATTTGGATTTTCTTTGTTGCACGTATTAGCTCTAGAATTACTACGGTTATCCGAGTAGCAGATACCATCAAACAAACTATAACTGATTTAATGAGCCATTCGCAGTTTCACAGTCTGAATTAGTTCATACTTACACATGCATGGCTTAATCTTTGAGACAAGCATATGACTACTGGCAGGATCAACCAGGTAACATTCTTTTGCGACATCGACTCCGCATGAGCCTGAATGATAGAACAAACAGGCCAAGACAAAGCACAAATGTCGTTTGCAATGAACGATCAACGTTTTTGAGGGACATAAATAGGCCGACGGCCGTGTGCCCATATAATGTTCCGCATCCGAGAGTTCAAGTAACAGCCCAATAGCCACACCCCAAAACGGTGCATGGATAACGGGGAGTACTACCAGACGTTAGCTAAGTTGTATATTCGCGAAATTGTGAGACGACATGGTATCCCAGTTTCTATCGTTTCGGATAGGGATAGTAGTTTTACATCGAAGTTTTGGAGAGCCTTGCAAGAAGCAATGGGTACCAAATTGCACTTTAGTACCGCTTTTCATCCTCAGACTGATGGCCAATCAGAGAGAGTAATCCAGATTTTGGAAGACATGCTTCGGCTATGTGTACTTGATTTCCAGGGTGATTGGGAAGACCACCTACCGTTAATTGAGTTCGCATATAACAACAGTTTTCAGTCGATTATTGGAATGGCTCCTTATGAAGCTTTATATGGTCGTGTATGTCGTTCACCGATTAGTTGGACAGAGGTGGGAGAAAGAATGATTGAAGGGCCAAAAATTGTGTAAGAAACGACGGATAAGATAAAGGTAATTAGACAACGATTACTGCCAGCCCAGAGTAGGTATAAGAGTTATGCCGACAAGCGCAGACGGCCGTTGGAATTCGTTGTAGGAGACTTGGTGTATTTGAAGGTGTCACCTTCAAAGGGAATAACCAGATTTGGTAGATACGGGAAACTCAACCCGAGGTATGTAGGACCTTTCGAGATTATTGGGAGAGTTGGACCCGTAGCTTATCGTTTGAAATTGCCGAGTGAGTATGCTCAAGTGCATAACGTGTTTCACGTGTCATTGTTACGTAAACACTTAGTGGAGGATAGAGATCAAGTTATGACTCCGATATCGAATGAGATTCAGAGAGATTTGAAATATGTTGCGTATCCGGTAGAAATCTTGGACCGGAAGGATTAAGTCTTACGGAACAAAGTAATATCGAAAGTGAAAGTGTTATGGCGTAGCCAAACTACGGAAGAGATGACGTGGGAAATAGAAGATGAGATGCGTACTCAGTATCCGCACCTTTTTTAGACATGAGGTACAAGTTTGGGGACAAACTTCTTTTAAGGGGGAGAGTATTATAACACCGTATTTGTGTTATTGCATTTGTATCACATTGTCATGCATGATAATGTGATGTGTTGTGCATTTTGGCACATATTTGGGTGAGTTTTGACTCACGAGTTGATTTGGGTGTCTGTATTAGAGAACCCTTTGAAACTGTGGTGATTGAGGATTTGTTGTTGTGACGTCTCTCCGAGTATGAGACGGTCACTGTGGAATACTTTAAATGTTTATCTGAAAATAAATGTTTACCTGTGTATTTCAATATCTGCATTATTTTCTGGCTTAGAATATATTTCTGTTGTTAGATTTAGTATCCTGGTGAGGACGAATGAACACGCTATTAATTTGGTAGGCTAATTAGCAACTTCGGAAACGTCATGTAGAAATTCGCGTTTTAGCAACCAAACGAAACTTAGTCGAAAACTTTTATAATTTTGAGATTTCACTTATAAAGCTATGAATGAGTTGTATAGAAAGTTTCAGAGGCTGATTAGAAGCTTTGAAAACTCGTGGGGAGGTAAACGTAATTCCCGAGAGTTTTGCCTATATATAGATAGAGATGAACTTTAGATTTTTCATAAGTTCTTGACCTAAATCTAAGAGGAAGCCAAAAGGGGAGATTTAGTTGCTTAGAGCTCCTCGACGCCATACGACGGACTTCTGCCCGTTTATTTTCTTCAAGATTTCATATTCGAACTCCTCGAGGTAAGAGCTTCGTTTTGATATATGTTGTGGCTTATTTGGCCAAGTTTTTCGAAAAATTGTTTTCTAGAATTTTTCATAAAAGTTGATAAATGGAATTTTGATCCATAGGAATTGTACTAGACGGACTTCTGCACGTTCTTTGTGCACGGGTTTTCTTCGGATCGTAGTTTAAGCGCGTAAATAGGAGGTGAGTGATTCAACTATGTTTTTGGAATGGTTTCTTGACATGTATTCATGTTATGTTCGAATAGCATGTATTAATTCTTAGAGATATCTTGTGTAGTTCATATTGGGCATTTATATTGATAAGTAGGCCCAATAGCACGATGAAATGTTTTGATTACCGTGAGCATGATGATATGTATTTGAGCATGTTAAGTTGCTTATTTGGGTCAGAAGGAGCACATGGTCACCGTGCCATATTGTGGAGCCGATTTAGGCATTAAGGTCGCACGATTGAAGAGAAGAATCGTGGGTCTTACCCTTTAGCGTGGACTTATTGGCGAGGAGTCGCGGATTGGGAGAATGGACGGGCACGTGAGTCTCCCGCGACTAGTATGAAATGTAGAGATGTGAATGCGGACATGTTTATCATTCATGTGCATATGTTGTTTTATTCACTAAGCGTTAGCTTAAACAAATCAAATATTTGTGGTTATTCAAATAACCATTTTAGGTGTTAATGCTGGCGAGGAATCGGAGAAGTGAGCACGTGGGTTTTGAGAGTTCACTTAGAAGGCGACACAATGCTTTAATCTCGTAGTTTTGTAATCGGATAGTTTATTTCATTTGAGTTGTTAAGGAACTTGTAATAGAATGGATAATAGTCTTGTAAACGTTTTATTTTAGTTCCAAATTCTGTAAGGAATTGCTACGTTTTGTTTTAACTTTGAAAACATGGCTTGGGTTGTTTAAGTTATTATGTATATGAACCTAGAGTTCACGGTTTGAAATGTTTTACTTGTCGACTTTATGTCTCGATTTAATGTTGAGATAGTTTGCGGTCGCAAGGGTTGTTTGACCTTAGGCAATTTCCTAGTGCAAGAAGGATTGCTGTCAGAGGGTCATTCGACCGGTCGAAAGGGACAGCTCGACCGGTCGAAGTGCCCTCTGCTGTGAAGGATTATTGTCGAGGGGTCATCCGACCGGTCGAACGGGGCATCTCGACCGGTCGAAATGACCCCTGCATGAAAACTTTTTATACCCCTTCCGCAACTTATTTAAATGTTTTGATTGGTTATTAGAGCACCTTTGGGATCCCTTTGAATATAAATTCATTCGTTTCAAAATATAATTACGATTTCAAAATTATATGGATTTTACCAACTTCGGGTATATTGTTTCAAAAGAACGACTACAATTTGTTATATTTAAAGTTTATTTTCCGCTGCTACAACTTTGAAATGAGTAGGAAGAGCCTTGGTGGCGTGCCACGAGCTCCGGTTCCGCTATTGTGGGACTGGGCTGTGACAGATTTCGTGTTCATTCAAGATGTTTTCTTAGCCATCTCACAAACATTATACACACATTACATTTTCATTCTAGTTTTCATATGGTTTTTTTCGTCAAAATGAATTGGTAATTTTTTTCTAGAGGTGGTTAGAACATGATATGATCTTAGTTTCGATGATTACATTTTGCTGTTTTCTATTACTTTTTCTTTTTTTATTATTTGGTGTAGTGGTATCGTACGATGACATAAGTGTTAGGGGGGAGGAGTGGCTCGAATCCTTATATGAACGTAGCATGAAAAGTTTTTTTACCAAATAGGTTAAGTTGTTGCTCCAATATGCTAATGCCTTTAATTAGAAAGATAAGCAGACTTGAGTTCAAAAAATTTCATCACAATGCTGTTATTATTATTATTATTATTATTATTATTATTATTATTATTATTATTATTATTATTATTATTATTATTATTATTAAGTTTTATTATGTTTATGTAGTTTGTAAACTATTAAAATTATTTTGTAGATTGGTCCTTTAAATTTTTTGCTTTTATAAAATAGTCCATGCCTATGCACAATTACTACACTCAATGTGATAACAATAAGTCGAAAAAAATACAATATGCAATAAGGATTATAAACATCCACCTCTCTACTCTCAAAATGGGCAAAAACTCGCATGTTAAGACTATATCTTTTCGATATAAAGTATCGTACCCAAATATATATAGGGTTAGTTAAAATTTAGTCCTTCATATACGTTCATTCTAGAAATGGACCCAACTTATAAGCCCATTTAGGAATTAGTCCTTCTATATTTTTTAAGACCAAAATACCCTCATTATTGTACTGTTTTTAATTCATATATATATATATATATATATATATGTAAAAATTACTCCCCACCAAATCACAATATATCTGGGAATCAAAATTTAAACACCAAACCCTGATTTTGCGATTCCCATAAAGAGTATCAAATCTTATATTTCTATTATATATATGTATACTCACCTTTGTTTTCATTACCCTTCCTTTCTGGCCATCCAGATTCAAATCAAGTATTAAAACATTTCTTTCCCAGTGCTCTCTTTCTACACTTTCTCTCTCCAGATCTGAGCTCTATATCGGTCTCCAATGGTGACAGCTGCTACTTTGACCACCTCCGATGTCGAGAAGCTTTCGAACTTTTGTTCTTCTACCGTTGGCCTTGATCAAATCAGGCAAGGTTCCCGATTTGCTTAGTTTCTGGTTCATTAGTAGGCTTCTAAGGTTTGATACTCTGGTAATTTCAGATCTGAGTGGTAATCTAAATGGCTCAATCTTTCCGTGAGAAATCTATGCACTGTAGTTTTGTGTGCATCCTTGTTTACCAAGGTGAGTAATTTAGCAGTGGCTAAAAACATGTGAAATTAAAGTGAGAAATTTCTTAAAATTTTCTCACAAATAAAGTGAGAATTTTCTCACCAATAAAGTGATAAATATCTAACAAATTTTCTAACAAATGAAGTAAGAAATTTATCAATCCATTTGTTATTTTATTCTCAAACATAGGTGAAATTTCCTAAATTATTCTGTTGAAACTCTACTTCTAATATAAGTCAGAGATTGTTCGTCATTCTTGGTATTAGTGAGAAATTTTTTTATCAACGTTTTTCTCTGTGTGGTTGAATTTGAGAAAAAAATTGCGTAAATGAGTCTTTTATTATAAGTGAAAATTTCCCATCTAGGGCTGTGAATGCGTGAATTGTTCAACATATATATTGAGAGTGCAAAGACAAGAATGTCTCACTAGACCAACGTGTACATTTCCCATTATCAGCTTTAATGTGGCAAAATTCTCAGCAGCTTCATGATTTTTGAGAATACATAAAAGTGGAAAATTTCACACAAAATATTTGTCATGGGAGTATTCCTCTTGTTCTATTGCAATTAAATCCTGTTTGGTAGAAATATATTGACATATATTTTTTAGAACAAGTTATTAATAAGTGAGAAAACCACCAACTTTTCACTGAATGTCTCATGGACCTTTTGTCTACAGCTTAATCAAAGCTCGGGCATGTGCATGTGTTGCTGAATACACTAGATAATTCTTTCACAAATGAGGACTATGAAACACACCAGCTTGCTCAAACACTTCAATTGCATGTGGAATGAATGAGCATGGAACTTTTTTAGATGAAAAGATTACTTTTTGTAATTTATATACATCTTTTGGGTTCTTAGATATTTGAAACAATTGTAATTAAAGGAATGTATTGAATATGGTGCACATATGGTAGTTTGATCTATGTCAAAATTTTGTAAGCATATGTTAGATGTGAATATACTATCAGCAATAACATGTTTTTTTGGTTACCCAAACTCAGCCCATTTCAACTATTATATTGAGAAAATTTTCAAAGTGCGAATTTGAGTGTGAAATTCTTCACTGAAAGAGAGAAATTTGTCATATTATCATGAAATGTTCATCCAAATCCAATTGATTATTAAAAATGAATGGATGTTGAGCAAATAAAAAAAAATAAAGGAAATAAATACGAACTCAGCTATATGTAAAATTTCACACGTGTATAATTTGAGAAAATACTCACCTAGATAAGTGAGAAATTTCTCACCAAAAATCTCCGTGAATAAACTGATTGTCAGAACAAGAATAAGAAATCACTCACTTTGTCATACATCATTCAGTCACAAATGAGGACTTCTCACTATACTATTCTCAAAAACAATGAGAACTTACTCACTTTGTTATTCATGGCTTCTCACTATGATAATGAAAATTTTCTTACTTAATACTGAGAAATAAACAAAATAACAAACACATGACACATCTAAGTGAGAAATTTCTCACAGAAACTGGCAAGTTCATCAAAAGTTCATAAATTACTCACCAACTATTGATACACATGAACCTTATGTTCATAACCCCTTGAATATCATGCACTCAAAACTGTAATGGAATAATATACGTACATTATACAATAGAAGACAGTAAGTCAAATCAATAAATAAAATAATAATTAAAAATTTTCAAAAGGAAGGTGTTTGGATAAGTTAGGAAACCATTTAAGATTCTCCTTGATTTATGGTCCTGGTTAACAGAAATAATTGTAGAATTAAATGTGTATTATCTTCCTAAAATATATATTTCACAAAACTAATATATAGCAAGGGCATATAAGTCAGAAAAAAATATACAAAAAGAGGGAAAAGGGCCAATTTCTAATTATCCTTATGGTAAGAGGACTAATTTCATACATACAAAGTCAAATGGACTAAATTTTCCTTTGACCTATTATGAGGGACTAAACTTTATATTTCTAATATATATAATAGATCCAACAAAGGGCTTGAGCCTGCTACCCTGGGTCCGCCCTTGATGGCAGCTATTGTAATCTATTCATTATTGTAGAGTTCATGTCAGATCCACAAAATAATCAAAATCTGAAAAATTATAGTGAAAATCACAAAAGTTTATCGAATAACACAGAAATTATTTCTCCATCACAAGCCCCACGTACCACTGCGAAGAAAAAGTCTATACTACCTTATAAGTTGCAAGTCTCCTTCACCCTCCAAAATAAGGCGCTCTAGAGATTTTAGGTGGATTTCCCACTTCTAAGGCCATGGCCCTAATGACCACAAAAGAAAATGTATACAAATCACAAAGTTGGTCCCACGTAAATAGGGTGTTTTGTTCCAATAGAGCCTTACAAGTCCTTTAAAAGTTCTTTAAGGACTGAGTTTTGTCTTCAGAAGGAGCTAAAATTAATTAGAACCTTAATAGAAATTGGTTGGATGATATCATGATAGCATCACCAGCTAGAAAATGTGATATGTAAATTAACAAGAGGGACAAATCCTTTCAAAGCCTTAGCGCAGATTCGAACCTCGAGGGGTTGGTTTGGGGGGTGGGGGTGGGGGCGGGGGACAAATTTGGGCCCAACTTCATGAATGAAATCAATATCAAGCCCATTTACTTCAAAACAACCATTGGTTTCATGAGAGCAATCCCAAGACCATTTACTACAAAGCCTGCTGAATCATTTAAGGATGGGGCTAACGCAACTGGGCAAAAGCCCACGAAGTAACCGCTTTGGCCCTCATATTTTTACTCTATTTAGGCTTTGTTTAGATTTATATATTTGGTGAGAGAAAAGAGAGCGGAAAAGAAAATTAGATGGAAAATTAGTTCTTGACATCTTGTACATTACAGATGGTACTAGTTTTCCATCCTATTTTTCTTTCCGCTCTCTTTTCCCTTATCAAATTCATGAACCAAACGGAGCATTAGGGCTCCATTTCAAGTCTAACATTTATACTTTGATGCCTACGTGGCCCCAAAAATTACTTAAAACTCTTAGAAAGGCTCACATTTTGTGTAAATAACTTTACATATAACCTAAAACGCCAAAATAATTAAGTTCTAGTTGGTAAAAAGACTCTCTATGCTAAGTTTATACCAGGGTTCGAACCTTCCCCCCTCCTTGGGCCTTGGTACTTACGTTCTCGTACGAGACCACTACACCAAATGATATATATAAAAATAATAAAATAATAAAAAAAGGCGCCCAAAATATACACTTATAATAAACAAAGAGGCCTTAGAGCAACGACTTAGTCTAGTTGGTAAAAAAGACTCTCCATGCTACACTCATACACTAGGATTCAAACCTTACTCTCCTCTCCCGGTCCCTAGCACACATATCCTCGTATGAGACCACAACAACAAATGATAAAAAAAAAAAAAAAAAAAAACAAAACAAAACAAAAAAAACAAGGAGACGTTAGCCTCCATTGCAATGCTCAACTCATACTTCGCTACAATTGTCTTTCCTTTTTAGGTGTTTCTACTTTAAAATTTGTTTATGTGTTTCTTTTTGTTGTGTAATGAATTTTGTTGAATTATGAAGCAATAAGAGAAGGTTTATCTATATGAGTCTATCTAATAATTTTTTTTTTTGCTTTCTTACTCGATTGTTAGAAAAATTCAGTAGTTAATTTTGTAATTTTAATGTAAGTTCCAATTTTTTTTAAAAAAATGTTTGAATATACAGAGGGCTCCATATTAAGAGTTTGTTTTAGACTCCAAAAATTACAACCGGTCCTGGAGCTAAGATAAGAAATTCTACCTCATAAAAACTATGTTGTGTCGGAGTTTGAGAAGTTGACCTAAGTTGTTCATTAATAACTTCAAAATTACAAGGTTTTTATTTATTTATTTAATAGGATAAATATGACCTGCCTCCCGTGAGGTTTAGCCTTAATACACATACATCTCCTCACATTTTAGGAGTCTTACTTACCTCCTTTATTTTAGAATTTTAGTGCTAGGTTTTCTTAAACTTTCTAACGATTGTTAAAGGGAGAGGGAAATTGATACTAAAATTTAAACATAAGGGAGGCAAGTGAGATTCCTAAAACGTGAGAAGAGATATGTGAATTAAAGTCAAATCTCAAGGTAGGCAAATGATATTTATCATATTTAAATTATTTAATATTACCACAACAAATTTTATAATATCTTGCTCAGAAGATGGACATATGGGTCCTATTTTGGTACCCTAAAGCATCCACCATCCACTTTCTCACATATGGATCCTACATGCATTAAAAGAGAGGGCTGCTGCTATTATAAAAATAAGACTTCTGGTCATAACTGGTTAGTAGTTTATAGGTATAGAGATTTGATCATATATTTTAATTGTATAGAGATTATCACAATAAAATTGAACCAACTATCCTCAAAATAATGTTCATTACAATGTCATTTCCTAGTTGCATCTGTTCTAAAATTAATAAGTTATTTGGAATTGCGTTTGACCAACAGATTCCATTGGGTTTAGTAGTAAGATAGTAGGTTGAGCTAATACTAACTAATCAATGCGATTAGGAAACGCATTTGATTAGGTGGTTTAGATATGTATATAGAGACACGTATAGATAGAGAAAGAGAGATATATACTTGATAATGTCAGAATTTGGTAAGAATAAAGTAGAGCAGTTTAAAGAGAGAGAAAGAGTGAGAGACTATTTTTTTGTATGTGGTTCGGCCCTGTTAATGAAGGTACTTACGTCCACGGGTGTGTCTGAGCACGTTCACTAGCAGATCACCGACGGGCCTGGTGAGCCAACAAAGAGGGGCGGCACTACCAGTAATACCGGCCAGGTGTATGCGTATAATGGTGAATTTTATAGAGGTGCTGTGTAGATTACAGAATTAGCGGCCCCTTCAATGGAGGGTGAGAGGTCTCTTTTATAGAAGTACGAGACCTACTCATACATGGATAAGGAAATATAATTCTATTGATACAGATTGACATTAATTATGGGGATTTCCTAATTAGATTAGGAAATAGTGTACAATTTCCATTAGTCTTCTAGCTTGAGTAGGAAACTGCCCATAATGCTCGGGATCACGCCTGTGGGCCCGAATGAGCTGTTCTCGCGGCGGGATGTGCATGTGCGGTTTTCCCGACCTGCTGGCCGGGCCATATATGAATGAACCGTTCGGGATGATGAGTAGAATAAACCGCTCGGGCTGACGCTTATGAGGAATTGTGCATCATTTTCCCTGGGCATGAACTAGCTGCTGATTTGAACCGCTTGGTCATAAGATGGAGCCAATTTTGGGTGTATCAGCTGCCCCCCATTTCCAAGGTTGGCCAAATGCTATATCGGGACAAGTTTGGAAATCAGTTTGATATTACTTGCCGCTGTCTGAGTGCTTGTGAAAGCTGCCTCGGGGCTTCTGAGCCTGGTGAGTCCTCGGGAACTGGCTGAGAGTTGAGACCCAGCCTAGCTCGGGACCTTTAGGTGCTCAGGAACTAACCGGGAGTTGAGACCCGACCTAATTCGGAGTCTTTGAATGCTCGAAAAGTGACCGAGAGTTGAGACTTGGCCTACCTCGGAGTCTTTTTGCTTGAGTTAGCTCCCAGGATGGTTATCTTCTGCTCGTAAACCTTCGTCAAGGCTGTGGTTAGAGGGATTTTACCATGTTGGAAAAGCCGACCTAAAGCATATTGTTCTAAGGTCCTTTTTTATGTTAACTCCCCAGGATGGTTGTCTTCCGCCCGGCCAGCCTTCGTCAAGATTATTGGGAGAAGAACTTGACCATGTTGGTGGAGCCGACCTAAATCACATTGCTTTAGGGTCCTTTTGTTCCTCTATCGTCGGCCAACCTAAGAGATTTAGTCACCTCTATCGTCGGTCTGGACCTAAGTGGAGTTAATGCTTCTGAGTATTGTAGGTGCTTGGGTTGCCCAAGATTTTGACTTGGTTTTCCGCGAGGCCTGTAGATACCCGGTATGATTACCTGTTTAGTTCACTACGCCGTCTTGCCCCCCAAGCTTTCGCTAAGACGAGGGTCTTACAGAGGCTATGATCTGTAGGTAACCGACCTGGAACATGGTGGTTGCAGGGTCTTTTGAAGCTTGCCATCATCAGCCACCTAGGGGGTTTGCCCCCATCGTCGGTTGGACCTAAGCGAAACCGGTGCCTTGGGCGTGACCCCAAGGTCTTTAGTGCCTGGGTTCGGAGCCCGAGGTCTTTTGAGTGCCTGGGTTCAAAGCCCGAGGTCTTTTTAGCGTCTGAGTTTGGAGCTCGAGGTATTTGTATGCCTCGGGGTTAGGCCTGAGGTCTTTGTATAAACTCTCTGACAATCGGCGGAGCCTCGTGTGGTGATCAAGCAGGTACCACTGTAGTCGGGCTCATCTAGACCGATGGAGACAGGAGGTCGGATTAGGATCGTCGGGCTCCAGATTTCTCTGGGCTGGAGGTAAAGTCAGAACTGCTTGATCCTGACCGATGTAAACTGAAGTTCGGGTCGGGGCTGCCGGACTCTGCTTGCTGTGAGCTGGAAGTCGGGTCGGGGCTGCCTGACCCGGACTGCTATGAACTGGAAGAACTGTCGGAACTCCCGGGCTGATCTCGCTTTCGCTTACTTCTGGAAGACTCGTTGCTTTCTTGCCCGGGGTCTTTGATCTTTATAAATTCTTCAGTGTCAATGTATTTTCTAACCCTCTCTGCGAGTTCGACCAAGGTTACCGGTTGGTTACGGTGGAACGACGCGGCGCACTTGGTGTGTTGAACTCCCGAGCAGAAGGCTATGTTGGCAATTGTCTCGTTCAGACTGCGGATTTGAAGCTTCTGTTGGTTGAACCGGTCGGTGAACTCCTTGAGGGACTCATTATTCCGTTGTTTGACTGTCAGTAGCTGCATGTCTGGCTTTGGCCGCTCATGTATACCGGCGAACTGGTTGATGAACTGCTTGTTGTGTTGTTTGAAATTGTAGACCAATCGGGGCTCTAAGGAGTAGAACCACTGCATGGCTTGGCCTTTCAAAGTGCTGGGGAAGGCTAGGCAGTGTAGCTCATCGGAGTTAGTGGCTAGGGCTATTTGAGCCTTGTAGGTCCGGACGTGGTCAACCGGGCTTCCCGAGCCGTTGTACGAATCTATCCGAGGCTGCTTAAATTTGCGCGGGATGGAGAACCTCGTGATCTGGCTGGAGAACGGTGACTCTGTCTCGGTATTGGCTTGATTCTGAGTATGGTTTTGACCAAGCTTTTTGGCAACTCCGTTAATTTGCTTCTGCAAGTCCTTGATTCGGGCTTCCACTCCTACCCGACCGGTACCCGAGGGGTTGGTCAGGTTGGTGGAAGATGTTTCTTCATGGCGGGGTGCAGTCCTCTGGGATCGGGCTCGGCTATGACCCCGGGTAACCGCTCGCCTAGGAACAACTCGGCTCTCGACCGAGTGGCCCTGGACTGATTCCCGGGCCATATGTTCCTGCCTTTCCTATCGGGCAGCACGCGCCACTGTTGATGTCTCTGGCATCCTCAACACAGGACGGGTTGGCTCAGGCACGTTGTCTGGTCAAGATCGGTTCCCGACCGTACGCAACGTTCCCGGGTCGTTTCCTGGCCACTGGAGGATTGCTTTGCTGGGCTAGCAGGGCTTCAATCTGTTGCTGGATTTGACGATGGGCTTCCAGGAGTTGTGTGAGGGTTGCAATGATTTGCTCAGATGTCATGACTGCCGCAGCCGGTGCCGAGGCCGGAGGAACATCCCGGTCGGACTGCTGATCAGCCTTCTTACCCTTCTTCGGTGGCATGACGATCAGTCAAGAGATTTGTTAGGATTCAGGCTCATGATCTCTGTGCTAACAATTAAAGCGTAGGTGTTTCTATGAATTTGAAACATGTCTTTGGCGAGATCAAGTGCGATAACACCAGCACTGCATCCCATTCCCCCCAAATTGAAACTCATAATGTTGCTTCGTAATTTGTATTTGTTGACGATCATGGCGGACAGAGAAGGTGTTGGATTGAAGAGGCTATAATTCACCACAAGTACGCCGATGTCCTTGTGCGTGATCGATTTGTTTGTTGTGAATAGATTGTCTAGGGCTCCGAACATGACTTGCTCGGCTTCGTCGCGGGCAGCGGCCATGGAGGGTCGAGGAGGGGTGCAGAGCAAGGCCGCTGGCATGTAGGTGTCATCGCCGAGGCCAGAACGCTGGAGGATTTTGCGTTGGAATTCGAGAGATGACTCGTCGAAGCCGCCGGTCAAACTTGCAAGCTCAATGAATCTGTTGAGTGAGGTCTTGAGGTGCGAGGGAGGGCGGTAACATGCGTGGTCCATGAGGTAGACGGGTTTGGATCGGGTCATGAAGTAGAAGGTGGATCCGAATACGATTACAGCGGAGAGGATGATGATTCCGACGAGATTGTATTGGAGGTGGAGGCTGAGTTGGTGAATGTGGGTTGAGTTCATATGAGAAGCTTGTATGAGTGCGACGGCCATGAGTGGGACAAAACAGAGAGTCAACAGGTGACTCATTAAGTAGTGGTACGCTAATTTCACATATTTGAGTTTGACACTCTGTAGAAAGTCCGGTCAGTACCCACAACCCCATCTCCTTTTTCTCTGATTATAAATTTTTATTGTAATCATTAGTGATATTTGGGACACTAACAAATCTCACTAACACTCTAACACTCTGTATTAATAACATTTGTTAATGCCCCAAATATTATTGAATCGTTATTACCTCAAAAAGTTTTATTTTATATTTTTTGGGGGCAAGTCACAGGAGGTCGGGTGTAGAAATTTTCTGCTTTCTCAAAGGGGTGTAAAACGGGTAGAATAGGCCCAGTCCAGCCCACCAGTTTTTGGCCCTATGACTCGCCCCACTCTTCTAACAAGCCTAGCTTGTGGCTTAGCCCATCGGTTACGGTCCCAAGTCGACTTTCCCGTTTGCAGTCCATGACTCGCCCTGTGACCCAACACACCTGAAAGGGTTTGAATGGTGGTGATTTATATGGACTTGGGAACTGGTGGTGGTGATTTTGGTGAAGAGGCAAAGGGGTGGCGAATCTGGTGGAGGGTGTTGCGGTGGTTACGATTTTGGTGGTTGTCCAGAGACCAGTTGTGCCTCCCATTCAACATCAATTAGTGTCCAGTTTTTCAATTCTTGTTCTTCCATGAGTGTCAATTTTGTATAGGTTCATACTTTTTTGAGTTTATTGTTTATCTTAGAGAATACCCCTTGTACTTTTGTACGTGTCTCTTTGATTTTTTTTATTTATTTTATTATTGATTAACTCTTTTTCCAAAAAAAAATACAAGTGTCAATTTTGAGAATTTTTCATTCCTCGTTCTTCAATTTTTGCTTCAGGTTTGTTTGTTGGACGAGTTTTGTACTCCCTCTGTCCCATTTTGTTTGACTACGTACCTTCTTCTATTCAACTTTCTAATTAAGCATTATTTAATGTAGAGTGATTATATCCACATCCACCTATTTTTCTCTCTACACTCACCTACTCTCCACACACCACTTAAATGCAAAATACAAAGTTTCGCTCTCTACACCCACCCTTTATTCCAAAATAACCCAAATCTTCACCACTTTGCACCCACCAACCCATCACGAAGATACTCACTGCCCACTTCGAGCCGCAATCCCTCACTGCGACTGCTATTCCACACAATAATGGCTTAAACACACTATTCAATCCAAAAGTAACAAAACTTAAACCAAACCCATTCGGCTTTCTCTACCATTTATTGACATTTTATAATTAAGATGCATATTGGGTTTATTTACATTTTCTTTTCCTTCACTATTTGTAATTGTTGGATTAATTGATCCAGTCTTTTTTTTTTTTTCATCAATGTGCTTTGATTGCCATTATTTATTTATTTATATTTTTTTTGGGTCAGAACAGTACTGCCATTGATGAAAGTATGAAACCCGCGTCTCTTTGAAACCCATTTCAAGCAAATGGCGCTATATTCCTTCTGCAAGTCCATCATCGATCTGTTCCAATTCTGTTCTTCTCATACCCAATTCCCCAATTCTGATGGTCGACAATTCAAGTGGTCGCAAGACACATGAGAATTCTTTATTGCCATGGATTGATAGAGTCATATTGCTAATGGTGGTAGACTGGTAGTGCTATGTAGCCTATGTTGTAGAGAGAGATGAGAGAAATAATTATTTTCATGTTATAGTTGTAATTGTGTATAGGGGCATAATTGTCTTGAAAAGTTTTTTCAAATGGTGGGTATAGAAAGTAAAATAGGCGAGTGTGAATAGAATTACTCTTTAATGTATTGTTTGACATTAAATTTATTTTATTCTTTCAAATATGCCCTTTTAAATAAACCTCACAACAAATTTATTTCTCTTAACTAACTACTCTATGTTTCAAATTTAAGAAGGACAAAATAATTGAAAAATGAATGAATTATATGAATTTAATAATAATCAACGTGATAAAAAAAAAAATTGAAAGTAATCACACAAAGCGGACAAACTTAAAAAGTTTGCAATTAAAGTGCATTGTTGACTTTTCGAATAGGCACCTCAAATAGGACATCTAAAATAATGGGATTGGGCGGAGTGGCAAAATTTTAAAAAGAGTAATGCTAGGCACACTTTGAAATCTACACTGAATTTGACATTTTATGCTTTAAATACATGTACTTTGTGCTGTGCGAACTTTTCACACTTTTCTGATCCTTCCCACAACACTCTGCCAGCAATAATTACATTTAAACCTAGTACCAAAAGCAATTTGCCAAACACGGTCTCCATTTCTGATCCTTCCCTTAGACACACTGTATCTCTATGTAAGCCAATTCATACCAAATTGAGCTAGACTCGAAGTGTTAGTAAATCAGTGCAGAGTCATCTCGAAGCCTCCACATGAATCGGCAAAAGCTTCAAATCCTTCTCAATCTCATCAATCACCGCCCTCCTATACCCCGCACGAATGCGAAAATGCTCAACACACAAGTGTAAAATCAAGTATGTAATGTTCGAACTTGGCTTTAAACAATTTTTCTTGAGACCAGAGTGGGGAAGAAGAAAAAGCAATTGTTCGCTGATCGGCAAAACTCCAATTTTCCCATCGTCTGTCCTCTTCTTGGTGAATGCAAGTGCAACTGTAGACAGTGTCATCGGCTCCAATGTGGATTCTCACCACATGAACCAACTTGTATTTGGATCTCTGTTTATGGGATGATTTGTTCGATAACAGAATTGCAGAGCAACCCATTCGGGCCATTCGAAACAAGCAAACTGGGGATCAACATTGATTTGTTGTTCCCAAAGTAGAAATTCTGACTTAGGATCTCTGTACTCACAATCAAAGCTTACTGTGTTTCTATGAACTTGCAGCATGTCTTTGGCAAGATCGAGTGCGATGACTCCAGCACTGCAACCCATTCCCCCCCAAATTGAAACTCATATGAATGTTGCTTCGTAATTTGTACTCGTTGACGATCATGGCAGAGAGAGATAGAGAGAGAGAAGTGGTTGGATTGAAGAGGCTACTATTCACCACAAGTACCCCAATGTCCTTGTGCTTGATCCATTTGTTGTTTGTGAATAAATTGTCAAGGGCACCAAACATGACTTTCGAGCAACGCGTCGGCCATTGTTGGGTTTCGTTGGAGATACTTCATACATTTGGGCAGGTGGGTCTCGTCGCCGAGGCCAGAGCGCTTGACGACATTTCGTTGGAATTCGAGCGATGGCTCGGCAAAGCAGCTTTTCTATATATATATATACACATATTCTAATATTTCCGTAAAAACTAGGGTAAATTATGTAAATACCCCCTTAACTATGACTCGTTTTCACTAATACCCCCTAAACTATTTTACTCGACAAATACACCCCCTTAGGTATACCCATTTGACACTCATACCCCCTCCGTTATATTAGCAGTCAAAACTAAACGTAAAACATCCCTTATGACCTGCACGTGATGCCACAATTTAGTGAATTGCCTTTTTTGCCCTTTACATTAGCTGTTAATTACCCTCATTTTTTGCGCTAAAACAGACCCCTGACTGAGGGTCTGACTGAAATTTCTCTCTCTCTCTCTCTCTCTCTCTCTTTCTCTCTCTCAAAGAGAACACATCACATTAAGATAGATCTCTACATCTTCATCCCATAGGTGAAGAAGACAAACCAAAAAAACCGTAATGAGTTCACAACCCCAAGCAATCTCAAAACCAAAATCCATAACATCAAAGCCCTAAACATTTTCGGAAAAAGGGAAAGGGGGAATTTTCAGAACCTTTGAATCATCGATTTTGATTTTGTGTGAAATGAAAAAACCCTAAATGTGAAGAATATTTTCAAAATCTCAAAACCCTTAAAACATTTTCGGAATCAAATGGGAAAGGGGAAATACTCAAAACCCTTTGAGGTCATTGATTGTGAAATTGCAAAAAAAAAAACCACAAAGCCCCTATAAATTTTCAGAATAAAAAAAGAACACTTACAGAAACCCTTTTTGTAGCCTTGAATCTGTGGTGTTTCTTCAATTTTCATAGTTGGAACATGATTCTGATGTGAAGGAAATGGATTTCTTCGATCTTCAATCTCTCACATCAACTCGTGTCAGTAACGAGGGGCTGAAGTCTTCACCTCTTGGTTCATGTTATATCTCTTCAATGCTCAATAAGGCTGTAGCACATAGGTGAGCAATTTGGTAATTTCTCACTTTCTATCACTACAGTCAGTTAGTTTGGCCCCTCAAATACATTAGGGGGTCAGTTTGTTCACAAAAATAGTTGAGGGGGTATTAGTAAAAACGGGTCATAGTTGAGGGGGTGTTTACATAATTTACCCTAAAAACTATTGTTGTTATTATTTTTCTTTATACATATAAAAAAAATAAGGGTAATGTTAGGGGCACTAACAATATCCACTAACACTTACTAACACACTCTATCTCTCTCCTTGTGGTACTGCGCCTAACACACTCTATCTCTCTCCTTGTGGTACTGCGGGCGCAGTACCACAAGGAGAGAGATAGAGTGTGTTAGTAAGTGTTAGTGGATATTATTAGTGCCCCAAATATAACTCAAAAAATAATCAATGTTTAACCCATCAATCACTTGATTATGTGGTAAAATCCTATCTTTAAATTAAAATAATATACCACTAAAAGTAAATATATATAATCTAGTATATATTATATACGTTGTTCAATTTTATACATAATAGTAATCTAATCTAGTGTATTGTATGTATATTTTTGTGCGTAATCTTATTGGATACCACAAAACCATATTCGATCTGTCAACCTAACATTCTAAACAGATCCAATATGGATATGGATCTGGATCTAGGGTGTGCATTCGGTCTCAGTTCGGTTTGAACAATTTCGGTTCGGTTTTGTTCGGTTCGGTTCAGAGAAATAGGAACTGAAACTGAACTAAAATATAAATCGGTTATTTCGGTTCGGTGACTGAAATAGTCTATTCGGTTCGATTTTTAAATTCGGTTAATTGAAATATTTTTACTTTAAAAAAAAATAAAAACAAAAACAAAAAAACCCTTTTGGTTGAATAAATAACATTTTCCAGAAAGCCTTAAAACCACATATAATACAATTAAGGTTTCAAAAATTAAGCCTGTTTGTTGCATCATATGTCCACATTTGCAAAGTCAGACTACTACACAAAACTCAACTCAACAAACATTCTTTTTCTTTGTTTCTGTTAAATCATTCCACTAGAAGGCAGAAGATCCAATCATTCATGGATCATCAGATCCTAAGTCGATTTTTACAAAATTGTCCATTTCATAGCAATCACTTGAGTAAAAGTTTAATAAACAAGAGGCCAAGTGCCAAAGTCTATTATTTACACGAAATACACCATGAATATTATGGGTGAACAAAAAAACCGAAAAATCGACCAAAATCGACCGACCAAAAAATTGATTGGTCGGTTTATAAAATGCATATACAAGCTAAAATCGACCAAAACCACAAAACCGACCGAAACAGAACCTATTGGTCTGTTTAAAATACACAAAAAAAATCAACCGAAACCGACCGCGTACACCCCTAATGAATACATATATATATATATATACATATACGTAATACTACACAAGTGTCTATACATATATATATACCTTAAAATATGGAAGGGAGAGCCAGAAAGGAGATGAGGTCGTCGATCCTTCGTCGTTAGGAGGGAGAACCAGAAAGGAGAGGAGGTCGACGAGGTCATCAGGGGGAGAACCGGAGAGAAGGGACGGAAGTGAGCCGGAGAGGAGGGACGGAAGTGAGCCGGAGAGGAGGGAGGTCGTCGGTCACTGGAGAGGTCCTGGACCCGGGCTGCGCTGCTAGTGCTTGGAGTTTCGGATATTAGGCGGATCGGATACCACAAAACCATATCTGATTCGCCAATTTAACATTCTAAACAGATCCAGATATGGATATGGATATCTGGATCTAGAAGACTGGATCTAAAAAAAAGCTCAGATCTATCAAAAAGTGCTAGATTCGGATCGGATCCTGGCTAAGATTCGGTCCATTGACCAGCCTAATTGGAGGAAAGAAGTAAGAAAGCATTTTTGATCACCCAGGACTTCATTGGGTGACATGAGTCTCATTCCAACAATTATATATGTTGATAATATAGGGACAAAATGAGAATGGAATGCGACACATGGCACATAATAGAGGCCTGAGTAAGCAAAAAATGAGAAAAAATGGGTGAAAAAAATGCTCTGAGCAAAGAAACCCCATATAACACCCACATTTGTGTTATTGCTTTTGCATTTCATTGTCATGCATGATAATGTGATGTGGCGTGTCCTATGACACATGTTTGGGTGAGTTTTGACTCACGAGTTGATTTGGGTGTCTGTATTAGAGAACCCTCTGAGACTGTGGTGATTTAGAATTTGTTGTTGTGAAGTCTCTCCGAGTATGAGACGGTCACTGTGGAACAATTTAAATGTTTATCTGAAAATAAATGTTTACCTGTGTATTTCAATATCTGTATTATTTTCTGGCTTAGAATATATTTCTGATGTTAGATTTAGTATCCTGGGGAGGACGAATTAACACGCTATTAATTTGGTAGGCTAATTAGCAACTTCGGAAACATCATGTAGAAATTCGCGTTTTAACGACCAAACGAAACTTAGTCGAAAACTTTTATAATTTTGAGGTTTCACTCGTAAAGCTATGAATAAGCTGTATAGAAAGTTTCAGAGACTGATTAGGAGTTTGGAAAACTCGTGGGGAGGTAAACGTAATTCCCCGAGAATGTTGCCTATATATAGATAGAGATGAACTTAGATATTTTTCATAAGTTAACCTAAAGTTCAAGAGGAGGCCAAAAAGGGGGCTAGAGGGAGATTTGATTGCTTAGAGCTTTGCGACGCCAAACGACGACCTTCTGTCAGTCTGTTTTCTCCCAGATTTCGTATTCGAGCTCCTCGAGGTAATAGCTTCGTTTTGATACCTATTAGGGCCTGTTTGGCTAAGTTTTCCGAAAAGTTATTTTCTAGAATTTTTCATAAAAGTTGATAAATGGAATTTTGATCCATCGGAATTGTACTAGACGAACTTCTGCACGTTCTTTGTGCACGGGTTTTCTTCAGATTGAATAATAGGAGCGTAAATCGGATGTGAGTGATTCAACTATGTTTTGGAATGATTTCTTGACATGTATTCATGTTTTGTGTGAATAGCATGTATTAATTCTTAGAGATATATTGTGTAGTTCATATTGGGCATTTATATTGATAAGTAGGCTCAATAGCACGGTGATATGTTTTGATTACCGCGAGTATGGTGATATGTATTTGAGCATGTTAAGTTGCTTATTTGGGTCAGAAGGAGCACGTGGTCACCGTGCCATTTTGTGGAGCCGATATAGGCATTAAGGTCGCACGATTGTTTGTAGAATCGTGGGTCTTACCCTTTCGCGTGGACTTATTGGCGAGGAGTCGCGGATTGGGAGTATGGACGGGCACGTGAGTCTCCGGCGACTAGTATGAAATGTAGAGATGTGAATGCGGACATGTTTATCATTCATGTGCATATGTTGTTTTATTCACTAAGCTTTAGCTTAAACAAATCGAAATATGTGTGGTTATTCAAATAACCATTTCAGGTGTAAATGCTGGCGAGGAATCAGAGAAGTGAGTACGTGGGTTGGAAGTTCGCTTGGAAGGCAACTTGAATGTAAATCTTGTAGTTTTGGGATCCTAGAAATGTTGTAATAAGAATTTGGTTGTTTTAACCCATGTTTAACTTGGTATGATAGAATGGATCTAGAACGTTGTAATGGGCTATAATATGTTGTAATTATGGTTGGTGATGTTTTAATACAGCTAGAATTACTTTGGACTGAGTTAGGATGGAGTGGTTGATCTTTGGGTGAAAGTTAGAAAGCTTTTAAACTTGTTTTCTGCAGATTGGGCTGCTGCCAGGGGAGCAGTCGACTGAGCAGTCGACTGAACCCCTGAGTCTGTTAGCAACTGCTTTTTTATTTTAGCAAAAGCAGTCGACTGGACCCCTCAGCTCGACTGGACCCCGCATCAGTCGACTGGACCTCTAGTTTCAATCGACTGGAATTTGCTATTACATCCCTACCTACTTCCGTCGACTGAGCAGTCGACTGAACCTCTATTTTAAAAATGTGTTTTGTTTTTCCGCTGCGTGTGTTCTTCAAACCTAATTTTGGGAACGTTAATGAATTGGTTTAGCCTCGGTGGCGTGCCACGCATTCCGGTTCCGCTATTGTGGGACCGGGCTGTGACATTTAGTGGTATCAGAGCATAAGTTTAGAGCCTTGGGAACGAGTGACGTTATATATGCTGAGTGACGTCGAGTGGAGTGTGTAATTGCGAAGATAATGGTTATCATTGTACAAATGCTTCATGTATTAGCATTTGTTGATTGTGATGAACTGTGCACATATATATGTATTGTGGCATAGCATGCATGGTCATTATGCATTGAACTCGACAGGGGAATATTTGAAACGTTATGGCTGATCTACCAAGAGAATTGTCACCGCATTCGCGGATGGACCAAATAGTGAATATGGTGGGAAATTTCATATAAGCGGTAAGTGAAAGAGAACAAATGAACGTTCAACCTCCATAAGTAGAAATTCGTTATGTCAATGCACCATCGGCACCGCGACCTCAACACACAATCGTGGAACAGTTTCATAAGCGAAAATCGACGTTGTATCATGGACAAGTTGACATAGACTTGGCCGATCATTGGATGATGGACATGGAAAGACATTTCCGTCAGGTAATATGTACCGATGAGGAGAAAATTTTGTGCGCATCCGATACGTTGATGGGTGAAGCATTGGATTGGTGGAATAACGTGCTTGAACAAGGAAAACCAACCACGTGGGAAGCATTTAAAGAAGAATTCAACAAACGTTTCTTCCCGCAATCTGCTTATACTTAGAAACGTCAAGAGTTTGCGAGTTTGATTCAGGGAGATATGACCGTGGGTGAGTATGTTTCTCATTTCAATGCCTTGTTACGATTTGGGAAAACTACCGTTCCAACTGATAGGGATAAAGCTCGTAAGTTTGAGGAAGGACTTAGAGAGAATATCCGTGGCCGTGTGGATATGTTGCAACACCCGACCGTTTCTCTCGTTGAGGAAGCTGCTCGTATTGCTGAGAAAAGTGTCGACAGATATTGACAGGGACAACAAGGGAAGAGAGCAAATGACAGTCGGAGTAAGGGTCAATGGAATGCGAAGAAACCGTTCACGCAAGGTTCAGGATCGAATACGGGTAGTCAAGGAAGAAGTGTGTTTGTTGGAGATTCGAGACCGTTGTGTCCAACATGTAACCTGCGACACAGAGGAACCTGCTATCAATTGATCACTTGCTATATTTGTAAACAATTGGGGTATGTGTCTAGGAATTGTCCTTTGAAAGCAAATTCGACTACACCAAACACAACCTCGAACGCCAAGAGCTATAACCCAGAGATAAGAGGGAAATGTTTTGAGTGTGGCCAACCGGGGCACATAGCGAAGAATTGCCCAAGTAAAAGACAACCGGGAATGAGTACCGGTGCATCGAGTGTGCCAAGCGGGTCAAGGGTAGAACCTCGAGTGGACAAAGGGAAAGGAGTCGCGCAACAACAAGGACGATACTTCCAGCTCAGGCCGGGGAATACGGATGATACCGTCGTATCAGGTATTCTTCCTATTTGCTCGTATCCTGCACGTATACTTATGGATTCTGGTTCGACGCATTCATTTATATCACGTGATTTTGTTAAGCATTTAACTGTTAAGTCAGAACCGCTAGGATATGACTTGTGTGTATCATTGCCTAGTAGTGAACCGCTAGTTACTTCTTCGATATTCAAGTCATGTGAAATCAAGATAGGTGATAAAGTCTTGAGCGTTGATTTGATTCCGTTGACGGTGAATTACTTTGACGTTATTTTGGGTATGGATTGGTTGTCGGTAAATCAAGCCAAAATTGATTGTGAACAGAAACGGGTTAGTTTCTATCCGTCAGGACGAGAAGAGTTTAATTTTCAGGGTAAGGGAGTGATCGTACCTCCGTACTTGATATCGACGATTCAAGCAAGTAAGATGCTGAAGAAGGGTTGTTCGGGTTTCTTATGTTCAATTATCGACACGCGAGTGTATGGACCACTAATAGAAGACATTTCAGTAGTTCGAGAATTTTCAGATGTTTTTCCCGATGAGTTACCCGACGTATTGATTGAAAGAGAGCATGAGTTCACAATAGAAGTAGTACCAGAGTCACAACCGGTATCCAAAGCACCGTACCGAATGGCACCGATAGAGTTGAAAGAATTGAAAGTTCAGTTAGAAGAACTGTTGGAGAAGGGTTTTATCCGACCGAGTGTTTCGCCGTGGGGAGCTCCAGTCTTGTTTGTGAAGAAGAAAGATGGAACAATGCGTATGTGCATCGACTACCGAGAGTTGAATAAGTTGACCGTCAAGAACAAGTATCCGTTGCCGCGAATAGATGATTTGTTTGATCAGTTACAAGGAGCTCAAGTATTTTCGAAGATCGACTTGAGATCCGGTTACCATCAATTGAAAGTCAAAGAAGAAGATGTTGAGAAGACAGCTTTCAGGACTCAATATGGTCACTTTGAATTTTTGATTATGCCATTTGGAGTGACTAATGCACCAGGTGCTTTCATGGACTTGATGAACCGTGTCTTCAAAGATTATTTAGATGAGTTCGTTATCGTGTTCATAGATGACATCCTAATCTACTCCAAAAGCGTTGAAGATCACGAGCATCATTTGCGATTAGCTTTACAACGATTGCGTGAAAAGAGATTATTCGGAAAATTGAAGAAGTGTGAGTTTTGGTTGACCGAGACAGCTTTCCTTGGACATGTAGTGTCGGCAAAGGGAATTTCTGTAGACCCTCAGAAGATAGAAGCAATTACCAATTGGGTAAGACCAACGAATGTGACAGACATCAGAAGTTTCCTAGGATTAGCTGGGTATTATCAGAGATTTGTAAAAGATTTTTCGAGTATAGTAATGCCGATGACACAGTTAATGAGGAAAGATATTGCTTTTGTTTGGAGTCCAGAATGTGAAGAAAGTTTCCAAGAGTTGAAGGGTCGACTAGTGAAAGCACCAATATTAGCCATTCCGTCAGGGACTGAAGGATTTATTATTTATAGTGATGCTTCATATAGAGGTTTAGGTTGCGTTCTTATGCAAGGTGATAAAGTCATTGCGTATGCGTCGAGACAACTTAGACCGCACGAGAAGAATTATCCAACTCATGATCTAGAATTGGCCGCCGTGATTTTTGCATTGAAGATTTGGCGTCATTATCTATACGGAGAGAAATGTGAGATCTATACAGATCATAAGAGTTTGAAGTACTTGTTTACACAACGAGATTTGAATATGAGGCAAAGGAGATGGTTAGAGTTGATGAAGGACTATGACTTGTCAATTCAGTATCATCCGGGCAAGGCGAATGTCGTCGCCGATGCTCTTAGTCGCAAAGTACCAACCAATACCGCATCAGATTTGACTTCTCAGAAAGAATTGATAAGAGATATGGAGAACTTAGAACTTGAAGTGATACCGAGGATTGAAAGTGGCTTGATGTCGACAATGGTGGCACAACCACTCTTGATTCACAAGATTACAGAGAAACAACATCAAGACGTGGCTTTGAAGAAGATTTGTGATGAGATTCCAATGGGCAAACAACCGGGATTCACGTTTGAGAACAATGTTTTGAGATTGAGGGGTAGAATTTGTGTGCCTAACGAGAAGGAGTTGAAACGGAACATCCTAGAGGAAGCACACAATACGAAGCATATTGTTCACCCGGGAAGCACCAAGATGTATAGAGACTTGAGACATGTTTATTGGTGGCCGGGAATGAAGAGAGAAATAGCACGCTATGTTTCACGATGTACGAGTTGTCAACAAGTAAAGGCCGAACGCCAAGTACCCTCAGGATTGTTACAACCGTTACCGATAGCCGAGTGGAAATGGGAGCACATAACAATGGATTTTGTTAGTGGATTTCCGAGGTCGAAGAGATCGAACACTATTATTTGGGTGATTGTTGATCGTTTGACGAAGTCGTCGCACTTCCTACCGCTTCGAACAATTAAGCCGATGCCGTTAGCTAAGTTGTATATTCGTGAAATTGTGAGACTACATGGTATCCCAGTTTCTATCGTTTCGGATAGGGATAGTAGTTTTACATCGATGTTTTGGAGAGCCTTGCAAGAAGCAATGGGTACCAAATTGCACTTTAGTACAGCTTTTCATCCTCAGACCGATGGTCAATCAGAGAGAGTAATCTAGATTTTGGAAGACATGCTTAGGCTATGTGTACTTGATTTTCAGGGTGATTGGGAAGACCATTTGCCATTGATTGAGTTTGCATATAACAACAGTTTTCAGTCGAGTATTGGAATGGCTCCTTATGAAGCTTTATATGGTCGTGTATGTCGTTCACCAATTAGTTGGACGGAAGTTGGAGAAAGACAGATTGAAGGGCCGAAAATTGTACAAGAGATGACGGATAAGATAAAGGTAATTAGACAACGGTTGCTGACAGCTCAGAGTAGGTATAAGAGTTATGCCGACAAGCGCAGACGGCCGTTGGAATTCGATGTAGGAGAATTGGTGTATTTGAAGGGGTCGCCTTCAAAGGGAATTACCAGATTTGGTAGATACGGGAAACTCAATCCGAGATATGTAGGACCTTTTGAAATCATTGGAAAGGTTGGACCCGTAGCTTATCGTTTGAACTTGCCGAGCGAGTATGGTCAAGTTCATAACGTGTTTCATATATCGTTGTTACGCAAACAATTAGTGGAAGATAGAGATCAAGTGATGACTCCGACGCCGAATGAGATTCAGAGTGATTTAACGTATGCCGCATATCCGATAGAGATCTTAGATCGGAAGGATCAAGTCTTACGAAATAAAGTAATATCGAAAGTGAAAGTGTTATGGCGTAGTCAAACTACGGAAGAGATGACATGGGAGATAGAAGATGAGATGCGTACTCAGTATCCGCACCTTTTCGAGACTTGAGGTATAAGTTTGGGGACAAACTTCTTTTAAGGGGGAGAGTATTATAACACCTACATTTGTGTTATTGCTTTTGCATTTCATTGTCATGCATGATAATGTGATGTGGCGTGTCCTATGACACATGTTTGGGTGAGTTTTGACTCACGAGTTGATTTGGGTGTATGTATTAGAGAACCCTCTGAGACTGTCGTGATTTAGAATTTGTTGTTGTGAAGTCTCTCCGAGTATGAGACGGTCACTGTGGAACAATTTAAATGTTTATCTGAAAATAAATATTTACCTGTGTATTTCAATATCTGTATTATTTTCTGGCTTAGAATATATTTCTGATGTTAGATTTAGTATCCTGATGAGGACGAATTAACACGCTATTAATTTGGTAGGCTAATTAGCAACTTCGGAAACGTCATATAGAAATTCGCGTTTTAGCGACCAAACGAAACTTAGTCGAAAACTTTTATAATTTTGAGGTTTCACTCGTAAAGCTATGAATAAGCTGTATAGAAAGTTTCAGAGACTGATTAGGAGTTTGGAAAACTCGTGGGGAGGTAAATGTAATTCCCCGAGAATGTTGCCAAGCTGTATAGAAAGTTTCAGAGACTGATTAGGAGTTTGGAAAACTCGTGGGGAGGTAAATGTAATTCCCCGAGAATGTTGCCTATATATAGATAGAGATGAACTTAGATATTTTTCATAAGTTAACCTAAAGTTCAAGCGGAGGCCAAAAAGGGGGCTAGAGGGAGATTTGATTCCTTAGAGCTTTGCGACGCCAAACGACGACCTTCTGTCAGTCTGTTTTCTCTTAGATTTTGTATTCGAGCTCCTCGAGGTAATAGCTTCGTTTTGATACCTATTAGGGCCTGTTTGGCTAAGTTTTCCGAAAAGTTATTTTCTAAAATTTTTCATAAAAGTTGATAAATGGAATTCTGATCCATCGGAATTGTACTAGACGAACTTCTGCACGTTCTTTGTGCACGGGTTTTCTTCAGATTGAATAATAGGAGCGTAAATCGGAGGTGAGTGATTCAACTATGTTTTGGAATGATTTCTTGACATGTATTCATGTTTTGTGTGAATAGCATTTATTAATTCTTAGAGATATATTGTGTAGTTCATATTGGGCATTTATATTGATAAGTAGGCTCAATAGCACGGTGATATGTTTTGATTACCGCGAGTATGGTGATATGTATTTGAGCATGTTAAGTTGCTTATTAGGGTCAGAAGGAGCACGTGGTCACCGTGCCATTTTTTGGAGCCGATATAGGCATTAAGGTTGCACGATTGTTTGTAGAATCGTGGGTCTTACCCTTTCGCGTGGACTTATTGGCGAGGAGTCGCGGATTGGGAGTATGGACGGGCACGTGAGTCTCTGGCGACTAGTATGAAATGTAGAGATGTGAATGCGGACATGTTTATCATTCATGTGCATATGTTGTTTTATTCACTACGCTTTAGCTTAAACAAATCGAAATATGTGTGGTTATTCAAATAACCATTTCAGGTGTAAATGCTGGCGAGGAATCAGAGAAGTGAGTACGTGGGTTGGGAGTTCGCTTGGAAGGCAACTTGAATGTAAATCTTGTAGTTTTGGGATCCTAGAAATGTTGTAATAAGAATTTGGTTGTTTTAACCCATGTTTAACTTGGTATGATAGAATGGATCTAGAATGTTGTAATGGGCTATAATATGTTGTAATTATGGTTGGTAATGTTTTAATACAGCTAGAATTACTTTGGACTGAGTTAGGATGGAGTGGTTGATCTTTGGGTGAAAGTTAGAAAGCTTTTAAACTTGTTTTCTGCAGATTGGGCTGCTGCCAGGGGAGCAGTCGACTGAGCAGTCGACTGAACCCCTGAGTCTGTTAGCAACTGCTTCTTATTTTAGCAAAAGCAGTCGACTGGACCCCTCAGCAGTCGACTGGACCCCGCATCAGTCGACTGGACCTCCAGTTTCAGTCGACTGGAATTTGCTATTAAATCCCTGCCTACTTCTGTCGACTGAGCAGTCGACTGAACCTCTATTTTAAAAATGTGTTTTGTTTTTCCGCTGCGTGTGTTCTTCAAACCTAATTTTGGGAACGTTAATGAATTGGTTTAGCCTCGGTGGCGTGTCACGGACTCCGGTTCCGCTATTGTGGGACCGGGCTGTGACACCCCACCAAAAGATTAATTGCAATTGTGATTGTATGCTCAACCCTAATGTCCTTTTCTTGCACTTACTTCCATTATTCTTTTGAAATCAATAAAGTTTTCCCTCCTTTTCGCTTCACTTCCCCCTTAGTCATTGATTCACTATACTCTCTCTATATCTATGTATCTTCTTTTCTTTGATCTCAATGATCAGCTTTTTGTATTTCTCACGATTCAGGAATTGAGGCACTCTGCATTGAATATCAAAGTCAGAGATTTTTATTTTATATGAACTCTGAGTTTTACATTGAATTTCTGGTTAGCACTAGATCTCAATTTCAATCTCCCAAGCACCGTTACATTTCTAGTTTACTGTTGAATACAAGATTTCAATGGAAAACAACCGTACTCTGTGCAAGTAGTATTAAGTAAATTGAGTTGGAATTAGGCTTGTAATTGTACCGGGTATTTGTGAATGCAATCATCCCAACCACTGTTTGGCCATGGCTCAACGTTACGTAGAGCTATCTATACCGTACTGTTACAAATGAACGCACTCCCAAACACAATCTACCAAAATCGCTCTCCCTTTCTGATCCTCCCTTTCGCCTCTATGTAATCTAATTCATACTAAATTGAGCTAGATGAAGTGTTTCCAAATCGGTGAAGTAATCCTCACTCGAAGCCTCCACATGGATCGACAACAGTTCCAAATTATTTTCTACCTCATCGATCACCGCTCTTCCACCAGCATAAATACAGAAATGCGCAAAAAGAGTTTAAAGTCGGGTATAAGGCTTGACTTTGGAATTTTTGATTAATTTTCAAGCAATACGAGTTGCGTAAAAAAGCGATTGTTCTCTGATGGATAGAACTGATGGTCCCAATGTTGTGATGTTAGCCTTGAGGGCTTTACCGACAATCTCATCGTGAGATCTTTAGAGAGAGAAACTCTGGATTTTCCATTATCGTTTTCTTCTTGGTAGACGCAACGGTAGGCGGTATCATCGGCGACACCGCCTCCGAGATGAGTTCTAACAATTTGAGTGAGATTTTACTTGGTTGTGCCAAACAAGTCCCTTATATTAGTGCCTTGTAAGAAGCAACTATTGTTGACTTTATTGTCCAATGAATTAGTGTCTTGTTTGGGAAAAAAAAAAAAGGACAAGCCAAACTTGGTTGTGTGGCTTGTGCCAGACAAGTCCCTTTTCCTTTTGAACCAACTTGTATATATTGAAACAAAAATTTATTGAATCCTAATTTTTTGATAAATATTTTATACAAAATTAATTGAACCCTCATTTTGATATTAAATAAAATTTAGAAAACTGACCTGAAATTAATTTTCTTCTTGAACTAATGAAAATACCCCACATGAATCTATAAATGACCAAAAATGTGTATAAATATAAGAAATTATCGTATTTGAGAGGAGAAAAATAATGTAAACAAACAATTAACAAAATGCCAAAAGAGATTGAATTAGAAATAAAGCTCTTTATATGAAGGTGTAGATAGTCCCTTTCTTTGCTAGTCCATGTTAAATTTCTCTATTCCACACACACATTAACATAAATAAATAAATAAACACCCTTCCTGTTGTGTGACTAAGATGACATGAGCATGTTTCATAGCGTAATGATACTTTAATTTCAGCATATATATATATATATATATATGTAATCAAGTCCTTTGTGATTGAGTGGTAAGTTTCTTGGGTGTACTACCCAAGAGATTTAGTGTTCGAGTCATGGGGGGCATGGCCACTGGAGTATTCACCCGGCGCTTCCAAGCCTCGAGGTATTAGTCGAGGTGCACGCAAGCTAGCCCGGACACCCCCGATTACCAAAAAAAAATAACAATAATAAAAAATAAAAAATAAAATTCAGCATATATATTTGCACGATGGCAGGGAAAATTCTATGATACATCCTATTGACTTTGAGTGTATCATATATTCAAGTGATTTTAATTCTCGAATGTTGTAACTTGATCCAAACAAATTGCTAATAATTTCATTTTGGGATCAAATTATTGTATTTTGACACCAAATTTTAATGCAACTAAAATTACTAAAATGTACTATCAAAGATAGATCCTGTGACGGGCTGATGGCATATAAGCTTTACTTTATGGGATATATATAATATAATAATATTATAAAAGAGCCTACCCATATAACAGTTTTCCTAATTTTTAGATATAAATATCATAGCAATTTAATTGATTCTTAGACATTCTTAATTAATTCTGTTTAGGCACCTCATTAATTTGAATACTTCTGTTCACAACCATATGATATGTGGTGGAAGAAATCAACCATTTTATCCTTTTGAGTAATGAAAAGCTCTATCAATTAATTTGTACATGGCCATTCCTATTTTATTTTTTCTCATTTGATAAAGTTATGATTATAGACCATAAATATGTTTTATTACTAGCATCTTTCCAAACGGCTTCATCATAAGAGATAAAAATTTTCATATATAAGCATCGATCCAATAAGGAGGGGGGAAAAAAATTAGAACGTTTGAATTAAAAGGGCAACCAAAAAAACTATTGATTAATCATCAATTGAGTGAAGTTATTAAAAGTTAATCAAGTGTAACTAATTATATTTTTGCCCCAATAAATTAACAGTGATAAATCTGATTTCAGATGTCATTGCAAGAGATAATCTATACTTTATTTTTACCAAAAGAAGAAAATGTATATGTATATATATATACGAAAAATTCTATGGAGAGGGCACCTCTCTTTAATAAAGAGAGGACTTCTGTTTTGGCCGTCGGATTGTGTTTAAAAACTGTGAAGCGATAAAACTGCTCTTAATGAAAACATGATCTGACAGTTAAAACAGAGGGCCTCTCTTTATTAAAGAAAGGGCACCCTCTCCATAGCTTGGCTGTATATATATATATATATATATATATAAACTATACATAAACGAAGGCACCTATGGGTGCTTGCCAATTTCTCAAATTGATTTCTCCAATTTCGATATTTCTCTATTTGTTCTGTCTTTTACGGTAATTGCATAGTCAATCAAATATCATAATATCCCTTTAGTATACCATAATTATTCATACATGTGTACAGTTACGAAAGGATATATTTAGGGGTGGCAATTTTCGACACGATACAGCAACCCGACACGACCCGACACGAAAATAAACGGGTTTGGGTGACCCATATAAGGGCACGGGTCATAATCGAGTCGACCCGTGTGACACGATTAATAAACGGGTTGAAACGGGTTAACCCGTTTGACCCGATTAAGTATTTAAGTGCAATTAGGGTATTTTTTTTAGTTCTAAAAATAATTTTTAATAATATGGAAGTCTAAAATACAAATAATATAAATAAGAATTAAAAAATATATATTTTTTTAAAACATATTTATTTAAAAATTTTATATATATAAACTAAAATTATTATTATTTTTTTTTTTTTTGCTCACAAAAAAAAGAGAGTTGTTACTAACTTACCAAACAAGTTAATTTATATATAATAATTAATAACTAATATAATAAAAAAAATAATAATTATTAATAACTAATAAGGGAGGGAGGAAGCTGGAGCCTGGAACCATTCATGAATCAAGCATTGTATAAAAAAAAAATAATAAAATAAAATAAAATAAAAGGGAGGAAGTCCGCCAGAATTGCTGGATTGGGAGGGACTGAGGGAGACAAATTAGTCAATTAGACAAATACAATTGTTAATCTTGATTCTTAATGAATGGCAAGTGGAGAAATTTCTTTATACAGTTAGTAAAAACAATATTTCTTCTTATTCATTTTGTTTGGAAATGCTTAGGTGTTAAGTTTATAATAGTTGGAGATTTAAGACGTACGTTTTAATAATTTATACATTTTATAAAAGACTTGTTTGTGTTCTTAGTAGGACTGTAAGCTTTTTTCGAATAACCGAACCGAGCTAACCGGTCAATTTTTTTAAAATTACCTACAACTAAAAAACCGATCCGACCTCTCAAATTGGCAAAACCAACTGAATCGACCACTTCGGTTGATTTTCAAAACATGAAAAAAATAAATAAATAAATAAAATCCGATCCGATCCGATCCGATCCGAACCGAACCGAACCGATGACACTCTACACGGGTTAGACGGGTTAAACGGGTGACCCGTGTATGACCCGGCACGATTATAACCCGACACGATTATGACACGTTAACAATGACACGATTATAACCCGACACGACAATGACCCGACACGATAATGACCCGACACGACCCGATTGCCACCCCTAGATATATTGATTTGTGTGAGGCTAATTCTATCATTTCAGATAATAATTACATTCAAGTCAACTAATAATTAAATTCATCTCAACTTTTGAAATTTTATTTAATATAATAATGAGGATTCAATAAACTTTGGCTTAAATATTTCAAGTTCAATCAACTTTGGCCACCATAATTACAATTCGCTTAAAAAAAGTTTTAAAAAAATGGCTACTCACATAATATTTACATATAGGTAAATTTTTGTAAGAAAATTTACAAAATGGTCATTTTTTGGCATAATATTTACATATAGGTCAATTTTTATAAGAAAAATTACAGACTACCATCTTTTGGCAAAAGCGCTTTATTTTTAAATTGTTAATTTTATACTCAACTTTTGCAACTATATTAATTTTATACCCTACTTTTGTAATCATAATTACAATTGGCTTAAAAAAAATAACAAAGATGGATACTTACATAATATTTATATATAGGCCAATTTTATAACAAAAAGTTACAGAATGGTCTATTTTGATTACACACGCGCGCACACATATGGTTAAATGCGTATATTTTGTTCTTTCTTTTTTAATTTGCATTATAATAATTATCTTGATCTTATACCGCACACATACCAATATAAATATAATTTGAGTAATATTGTGCTTCCCAAATCTTATGTGGCAGGGTTTGATTCATGTTTGCATGTAAGTCTATTGAATACCTATTTTGATACCCTAAACTCTAAACTCTAAATTTAGAAGTCATTTCATACATTTTTAACATCACAATGTTATTTCCTGTTGCTAAGTTTCCAGACGACAATTTAGTTTCAACTTGAACTAAGTTCAGACCACAATTTTGTATGATGTTTTAATTCTTTAAAATTTAATTTCATACACTTGTATATGTTAATATTACACACACAAATGCCTATAAATTGAATTCATACACACAACATATGCTAATATTTTGATCTTTTAGTTCTAATTTGTATAATCATACTGAATTTAGAAATCAATCTATAACTTCAAAATTATGACTTCTAAGTTAATTGAGAAGGAGATTTTCAATTATTAATTGTAAAAGCCAAAGAAGGTAATATGAGTGGGACATAACCTAGTATACTCTCCCACACGGCAAATTGAATAGTTACATCATTTTTTGAAATGGAAAAGTTTTCCCGCTTTAATTTTCACTTCACTCTTTCTACTTCTCTTTGGTCTCATTGAGCTCCGATTTTTCTCACAATTCACAAGTTGATGCTCTCTATATTGATTCTCAAGGTCAGAGATTTTTAATCCCTATAAAATCTGTATTATACACTGAATTTCTATTTAGCATGAGACAACAATTTCAAGCTCAATTACCCTTTAATTAGTTCGTCTGTTTATCATGAGATTTAGAATTCGATTTCAATCATGTTTCAAATTTGTCTTTACTACTACTCGAAGATTATAATTTCAATTTCGGTTACGTTTCTGGTTTAAATTTTATTTTCTTCTCAGCTACATTTCTATTTTTATGTTTTAACACAAGATTTCAATTCCGTATCTCCCTAGTTTTTTTTTTATTAATGCTAAGGTCAATTTCGATTTCAGTTATGTTTTTTAGTTAAAATTTATTTTTAAATTGTTCAAGAAGAACTGCAAACCTGTGAAACATACATAAAAAGACATTATTAATTTTACTGAATGCATCACACTTAAAATTAAAGAAAATACGAAGATTGCATTACATGAAACCTAGGTGAACATTAGGGAACTAAATACACACACTTAAGTATTGGAGACCAAAAAGATGAAAACTAGACCAAAACGATGAATAGCTTAAGGTAAAATCACCGTATCGGTGATTTATGAATCTCTATCTCCGTCTAATTATAGGAAGAGAATAGCAATCCATCTTTATTGCGAATACTTCAACATCTAACTTCACCGGAGCTTCAGATTTTTCATCCTGGATAAGAATTCAACAAAGTTCAAATCAGTACACGTTAAGTATTACGCACAAAAGGAGTTGTAATATCTACTCATGTTTAAAGGCATATATGTATATTTGTTTTAAGGGTTATTCTTTGGTGACAACTTTCATACAACCTCTTAAAAAAAATGTGTCTATCTCTCTCCTGTGTCACTATGGTCCAGTGACATCACAGGAGAGAGATAGACGCATCTTTTTAGAAAATTGTATGAAAATTGTCACCAAAGTATTACTTTTGTTTTAATTTCTATGGTACGTATGAGCTATTACATCATATTATAATAGGATGGGGCTAAACTTTGATGGTAAGATTTATGGGCATTGTTAGTGCATAGATAAATTCCAGGAACAAATAACAAGATGGAGTGAAACAATTTTATTAAATGCAAAATTGAGGTTGACATCAAAGTTATCTAAGCCACATGAGAAGTGCAACGAAGAGCGGTCCCATCGACCCAAGTCAGAAGACCCGAAAACAAAAATATCTGAAAAGTTCTTAAATAGTTAATTTAGTGTGCTTTAGTTTGTGCTCAACTGTGTCAAACTGGTAAGTGGCCTTGAGAATGTGTCAACCTTGAAGCAACCTTAGTAGAAGGAAAAAAAAAAATGGCAACATAAACTTTGTTTGGTCGTTATCAAAAATAAAAATTTGTTTCGTCAATATATCCATAATTGTAGGTATAAAGATTTTTTGAGTTTTAATCTAGCTGTACAAATTTTTGAAAAAAGGACATGATGTACTTTATGGTCAAATTGTAATATATAAGGATTAGAAATATCCACGTAATGTACCTTTTGCCTTTTTTGTACGTAAACGAAGTGAGGTGTGAACATGAAATAAATACAAGAGGTTCTACAAAAAGAGAGGGACTTGAGAGTATTTAGAGCTAACTCCGACAAGGGTAATGAATATTAACACTCAAACTACACTTTTGATTATTTGAAGTATTTTTTTATAACTAGCTCAAATGATTATTTCTATCCAATGCACTCCAACCATAGTAATCGGCTGTGACCATTTTAAAACATTAAATATATTGATAAAATTACGAATATTAATTTTTTTTGTAGTATAAATTTTTTTCCCTCCAAAATTTGTCCCCTCTTAAATAGTTCGGTTACAGTGCAATTTTGAGTAATCAAATTCGGAGTTATTAATATTACCTCTGCTCCTCATCACTGACGGCCGCGGCCGCCGCCCCCACCTGTGGTCCTGTAGTTTGGGAAGGGCACTTGACCATCCTCGATGTACTTGATGTCTGCCACGAGGATTTCATAATGCCTCTTCACTTCCTCCGCGGTTTTGCCACCCACGGCCCTGGCAACATTGTACCAACGGTCCGGGGTGTCCTTGTCATACACAGCCAGAGCCTTCTCAAAGGCCTTGTTCTGCATAGCAGTCCATGAGCCAGAACCACGTGAGGACATTGAGCTTGATGCCATTTCTCTAGCTGTGATTAATCTGTATATAGAAATGTGTGTGTATGGTTTGATGGTGTGGAAAGAAAATATTTGGTGGAAAGCCAAAGAATAGTGAGAAGACTCAACAAAGAAGACTCAGAGCTGATATGTGCAAGAGAGGTGGCAAAGGCTGTTATTTATAAGCTCCGGAAGTAGAAGGGGGTTGAGGTGGGTCCATGCTAGTTGGCCTATAAAACTTGCAAAAAATTGAAGAATTTCAATGATTTGTATCCTTGGGAGCCACAAGTGAAGCAGGACAAACCGTAGCACAAGCTAGGTAGAAGAATCAGTATCTCAAAAGAACTTTTTAATTCTTGAATCATTCTATGTTTCTTAAATTGAAATCCCAAATTTTTTCACAAATGTTTTATCAGTTATACCATACAGTACTGTAGTAGTGATCGGCAATATAACATGTCATTACATGTGTGTAATACTATGACATGAAAGTATTTAAGAATTAAATTTGAGATTCAAAATTTAAAATCCGTAGCATTACTCTTAAATTTTACTGTGTTAACTACTCTAATTTTGAAAATATTTAAGTCATATTCATTCTTGAATACACATGTCATGTCATATCATGTAGAATTTTTTCCTCATTGAGTTTATAACCATGTGATGCTTAACCTAGCTAGACAACCCACCACAAAAGTACTAAGGTCGGTAGAGGCTATAAACAATAAGAACCACAAATAAAAATTTTCCTCAAGTTTAGGTTTCCTTCTTTAGAATATGAAGTAAACTAATTAAATCTAAATTCACGTGTTTGGTTTACTTTAGATTGACTAACTCCTGGATATAATTAGGTAATTTCAGTGGGTAATTTCCTGGATAAAGGATAAGTATGCCACTCTAGAAGAAAAAAATCTAAATTGAAATCTCAATATCTTTCGGGTCTATTTGGGAAAGTCCAAAACAAAATCTGATTCAGTTCAAGTTTAACTTTTTTTATTAGGGTCTTGTGGGTTTAACAAAGAATCAATTTTAAAAGGTTTATTATACCAAGGTGCCAAGAAGGACTCTGCGTCTAAAAGTACTAGTTACACAGGCACCTAAAGAACTATGAACCATGGACACGGATACGTTGCCACGGGTACGATACGACACCGGTATCTCGACATGGCAAATCCTAAAAACTGTGGACACGACACGGTGGGGATACAACAATTTATTTATTTATTTATTATTTTGTTAAGAATTATTTTAATTTAACTTTAAGTACATTCCTTATGCTTTTTTTCTTAAATGTAATGCAATTGTTATCCATTTCATGTACAAATCTTATTTGCTCGTAATTATTATTTGAACGGAGAGAGGGAAATGGAACGATAGGGTATTCAGAGGGTATTGTTGAGAGAAAAAATGACGAGATAATTGATGCAATATTTTGATAAAATCGACGCCATATAGGTTTTAAACCAGTTAAAGAATTACTAAAAGGTTAAAAAGAGTGTCCCTCCATGTCCCTTGAGGTATCCTACCGTGTCGGTGCAGTGCCCACCTCTAAAAATTGTAAAACAAAAACGTGACACGTATTTGCCGCATCCAATATGTGTTAGAGGTGTGTCAAACAAGTGTCAGTGTTCAATACGGGTCGAACACGGGTACGTCACCTTTTTCAATGTGATGGTGCTTCCTAGCTAAAGAATTAGAATCAATTCTTTTCTGGACCGCAGAACCGGTTCTTATTTTCCCAAATACCCTCCTAGAATTTTATTTATTTAGATCATTCCTCTCTGTTTTTACTTTTGATCACTCCCACAATCCAGTCAGTACTCGTTTAGGAGTTCATTGGCAGAGATAACCTTTTTGCTCTCTTCATTAGAGGTGGTCACTAGGAGTTTAGGACATGTTCAGTCGTTAGCCAAAACTTTTGCGTAGAAGTCGTCAAAAATCTCCTCCAACTTTTTGTTCAGACCCATGTCAAATTGCATTTTAATCAAACTTAAATTCAAATTGAATCACAATTCACATGCTCAAATTTTGATTGGGATTGAGTAAAGATTCGAGGTTTTTTTTTTTTTTCCTTTTAAGTTTTTTTTACTAAATTTGATTTGATATAACTTTGAGTAAAGATTGATATTAAAATTTTGTATTTAAATGAGGGAAAATAATATTATCATAAGAAAACTTGAATATGACCATTGACCCACCTAGTATCAGGGGAAGATTTCAGTCAAATTTGAGCAAGTGTTGGAGATCGTCTTAGAATGTACTTTGTCCTGGACAATCTTTCTAGCCCGATGAGACTGTACTATATATGATTATCATGCTATGTTTTTATCCCAAGAAAACTCAACAAGTGTGACCTACCCTTTAGGAGTTGGGACCCTATTCTTTTTTTTTTTTTTCTTTTTTTTTTATATGTGTGTGTTCCAATCCTTATCCAAAGCCCACACTAAATTCAAATTTGGTTCAAAATTCTCAAAAAAAAAAATCAAATCTAGCTTTGAGTAAAACTTTTAGGGCATGTTTGGTAAACCGGAATGAACCCTGGAATGGAATGGGCATTCTCAAGTTCATTCAATTACCATGTTTGGTATGATAAAAAATAATGGAATAGGCATTCCTTTTTGTCCTACTAATGTAGGAATATGCATTCTTTTTCAAAACCTATGGAATGCTCATTTCATTCATAATAGAATGACTTAATATGGTAATGTCAACTTTTTTAACTTTCTTTTTTCTTTATTTAACTGTGATATGGTAATGTTCTTTGACTAAAATAAATTTCTTAAATATTTTGAATATTTAATTAGGGTCTGTTTGGTTGTCCTTAAATGAAATAATTCTATTCGAGCCTGTTTTGTTGTCTTTGAATGAAATAATTCCATTCATGATTTCGTACACAATTTTATATAAAAAAGATGAAGAGCTTGAATGGTTTCATTTAAAAAACGGATGCTCGTCTCAAAAATGATGCTTGCAATCATGAATTTTGGCATTTTAGAAAAATGAACAAATTGCCTCATAAGAAGAAATATGGTGAAATCTCCCATATTTGTAAATGGATTCATTCATGGTGATGAATTTTGCCTTTAACTTCTATACAAAATTTGAATGGAACCATTCAATTTAAAAGGACAACCAGACAGGCCCTTAAAGTTTAATGTCATTCCATTCCTAGGTATGTAGCCAAACACATGAATGAAATGGTCATTCCTATTTCATTCATGTTTCATTCCATTCACAACTCATTTCATTCCTGCGTACAAAACATGCCCTTAAAGTGGCCATTGGAGGGAGTAAATATTCATTGTAACTGGTACCCCACGTCAGATCTGCAACCTACACAGAATTATGCTGATGTGAGGAAGGATTTTCCTAAAAGTAAGGCGGCCGTGTTTACGAATGAAGGACCCTATTAAATTGGGATACCATGCCACCAAAATATTGGATATTTACTCTATGAGAGGGTTCTATACTAAATCAAGATTTTACCCAAATTTTAAGTGAAATGTGATTTAGGATTGGAGATGCCTTAGTTCTCTCTGTTATTGGTATTTGGTTACCAGAAATCTTCTATTCAAACCATAATCCAATAGTCATTTTGTTCAACCCTAAAAACCAGCATCCCCAAACAGCCCCTTAGTATTATCCATGTATATGAAAATTTTGCTCCACTGATATGTTGTTGCTTCATATTAGCCATGAAATTCAACAGCAGATGGCCTTTAATCTGACAGGGACAATTGTTCTAGTCTTGACAGAGGAGGGATAAGCAAATTAAATTCACAAACATATAATATGAACTGGTGGAGAATAACTATTTTCTAATAACAGATAGGACTTTTTTTTTGTGGTTTTTTGCTAGGAATAACAGATAGGACTTAATTGGTCCTTCAAGCGTCTAAACAGATCCACAGCATATTTCTAGAAAACACAAAATACAATAGCACCATGGTAAATGCTACCATACAACCAAGTGATTTGGTTGTATGGTACAATCAAACCACTTGATATACAATGGTAAAAAATATTTGTACCACCGGTACAAAGGTTCCTTACCATAAGTACTAAGGTTTATTATCTTGGATACAAAGCTATCTTTACAACAGGTACAAAATGTTACAGGTACAAAATTCACTTATCATGCGTACAAAGCTACTTTACCATAAGTACAAAGATTTCTTACACGGGTAAAACCGTAAGTGGTTTGGATTTGATACAAACATATCTTATAAGAGTACAATAATTTGTTACATTGGTACAAACATATCTTATAAGAGTGCAACGTTTTCTTACCAGGTACAAACATTTATTAAAAGGGTACAATATTATTTTACATTGGTACAAATATTTGTTATAAAATGCACATACATTTTCTACCTCAGTACAAACATTTCTTCCAATTATTTGGTTACCATATGAAAGAATTCTCCTAACAACATATATAGTTTCAGTTCTTTTCGAAGATGGGACACTACAAATTTTTGTAAAAATTTTTTATTGTACATTTGTACAAGAAAGTTACTTTTTTTTAATGGAAATACAAGAAAGTTACTTAAATCAACAGGTAATAGGCTTATTTTTTTAGGGCAAATTAAAAATAACAAAAATCATGCAGGGTATATATATATATATATATATATATAAAATAAGATATTATTTTGCGTAACGGCCCAAAGCAGTTGCTTCTAAGTTCTATGGCTTGGTCGCCCTTACTTGTGCCCCTCTGAATCTATCCTTGATGGTCAAGACTGTTCCTAAGCATATGACCATAGACGAACTTGATTTTATGGATCCATCGTTGCCGACCATAGATAACAAGGAAATCTGTATGTGATTTGTTTTTTTTTTTTTTTGTTGTTAGGTGTTGCTTCAGAATGGTGTGTTGGAGCCATGGACATTGGCCTTCGAAGTAACCAAGTTGTTCTTTAATTTTTAACTTGTTATAGGATAGAAACCACAGCTACTGATTACCTCTTTTTGGTGATTTCTCTAGGAAACAGAAAAGTGAATTTTATGTTTGCTAATGTTGGGTGAACATGGAGTTTGAGGCCATGAATTTCACCTTCTTGCTTGTTTATAGTGAAGATCTACAATGATATGTCTGCTGATGTCAGATAAGCATAAGTCAATATTGGGTATGATACAACCAATTTTTAGGTTCCAGTCTATAATGATAATATGCCATTTATTGAAACTTGATAGTAAAAATATGTTATTTGATAGTAATTTTTTAATGTGCAATTTGGTAGTAACATGTGGTCCTATTATAGAGTTACAAAGTCCCCAGAACATGTACGACATAACCAAATTAATTGGTTGTATAAAGAAGTTATCGCGGCTATTACAATCTCTAAATTTTTTTTCCCCCTTTGGCCCAGCTGGGAAAGTCCATACCACTTGGGTCCCTTTCCCCTTTTATTTTCCTGTAGAATCTTTAGCAGAAGGCATCATTTCAAAGATCATGGCTGATTCAATGAATACATACATAAATATTAGAATGTAAAGCGACACTTTCCCCTTCTATTTGAATGTAAAGTGTTCCATGCCTTTTGGGTGAGCCTTTCCTTCCTCTTCTTGATTGTGGCTGATTCAATGAATGCATACATAAATATTAGAATAAAAAATATTTTAGTACCCTCTGGTTTTAGTGAAGTTTTACTTTGGATCTTGAATTTTCAATTCCAGCACTTTGGTCCCTCAATTTTCAAAACCATTTCAATGTGGGATCTGGGGTTAATTTCATCAGTGAAAATTGACTTGTGGCTATTGGAAATGGAGGCCAAGTGAGTTCTTTCTGTCAATTTTCACTGACGGAGTTAGCCTTATGTCCCACATTGAAATAATTTTGAAAATTGAGGAAGCAAAGTGTTGAAATTAGAAATGTTAGGCCCAACGTAAATGTCGCTAAAACTATAGGGTATGTTTTTTTAACCTAAATATTACAATAACTACACTAGTACTGCTTCCCGTGGCACTTTGGTTGGGTTTATCTGTATATAATATCTATGATTGTTTTCTTTTCTTTTCTTTTTTCTTTTTTTTTTTTTTTTTTCTTTTGAGAGAGTGAACTTGGGCAATTAAGGTATATCGGCTATCTGAGGAGGATAGGTATGTGCTTGACGTACGTAGGAGCTAACAAAACTATGTAATGTCTGATATATAAGATTTCTAGGACTGAAACTAGAATATAGGCTGCAAAGTTGAGGAGTATATATCTCTATGGAGGTGAGGACACAATTTCTTTGGGAAACCTCTAAATATCTTTTTGGAATAATATAGAACTCTAAAAAGAGTATCAGCTTTCGGAGGTTGACGGTGCAATTCCTATCTTTATGCTGCAAGTGGAGTGAGTAGTCCCCAACCTATAAACCTATATTGTGCAAAATCTTGTAGGCTCTAGTTGTGTCCATTTCCATTTCCATTTCCAATCTCTTGGAAATGAGGAGTTCAAAAGAAGTAAGGGTAAATTACAGTAACACCCTCTGAACTATGACTGTTTTTCACTAACACTCTTTAAAGTTTAAAACTGAACAAACTCACCCTCTAAACTATCATTTGTTGATACTAAAACCCCTTCTCTAGGGAGTGAGTTGGTTTATTTTTGAATAGTTCAGGAGTGAGTCTGTTCACTTTTAAAGTTCAGGGGGTATTAGTGAAAAATGGTCATAGTTCAGGGATTGCTACTATAATTTACCCAAGAAGGTAAATTAACCAAATCTCTTGTAGTTGAGTGGTAGACGGATCAAGATAGGAGGTGTTCTACCCTCTTGGTCTTGAGTTCGAGGGAGATCAAGGGTCAAAACCCCCAAGGGTCGTGTAAACTAGTTGGACAGATGGATCTCAAGATGGACAATATCCGATTTGGTGTGGGTTCAGATCTTACCACTAACTTGTCTCCCTAGTTTACTTGGTGCGTATGTTGTGGGGTCAGTACACGTGCCCGAGATTTGCCCCCTATTCTACTCTGATAAAAATAATAATAGGTACTGATCCCAAAATCACGAAGGACAGGCTGAAAGATTTATTCTCGTATCCGGAGATATATATATATATATAGAGGAGTAAATTAGTGTGTAAAGAACTTTTTGCACTAGGAATGCACAATGCTTTTTTTTTTTTTTTAACAAACCTTGATAACTTTAACTATTTAAGAATCTTGGGATTTTCTTATGCCGGGAAAAGGAATGGTCTTCTGTGTTAATCCGTACTCGCTTGAAGCAACTGGCATTTTGAGGAAGGACTTTGAATAAGGGTGAAATTGGTTCGGTTCGGTCAATTTTGAAAGGATTTTCAAATCGATCGAAATTGATCGGTTCAATTTGGTTTTTTGGATTTTAGGCTTAATTTTTTGGTTCGGTTTCACTTTTATACTGTGAACTTGTGATGAGAACCGACCGAACCGTTCGGTTCAGTTCGATTATAAAAAAATGGTGGGATTTTGTTATCTTTTGCTTGATTATTTACATAATTCAATCTTTCATCCAATATTATCATCTAAGCTTCTTTGGGTTCAGGTATTTAATGAGAGAACGAAAATAAAAATTTGAGAAAAACGCTTTCCTATGGTGAATATTGGAAAAAGAGTAAATTAGGAAGGGAGAAAAAAAAATAAAAAGAAAAAAGAAAGAAAGAGAGTTTCTTTTTGAATTATGTGAGTTACTTCCTTACCGCATTTCTTGAGTTAAGTTAAAATATAATGTTACTAAAGTATGGAGTAGAATATTAGTAATAGGGTGATGCTAATGTCAAAGCACAAAGTGTCACTAAAAGCTTTAGTGACACATATCTATGACACATATTAGTAAAGTATGGAGTAGAATATTAGTAATAGGGTGATGCTAATGCCAAATCTATATGTCACTAAAGCTTTTAGTGACACTTTGTGCTTTGGCATTAGCACATTGTGCTTTGGCATTAGCACTAGCCTTAGTAAAATTGTTTTGTTATTCTATACCTTTTTTGTTCCTAATCCATTAAGCAAATGTATTCTTAATTTTCACCAAATGAGATTTTTCTTGAGAGGTGTTTCATGTCATTAACCTCATAAATTTAGATATGCATTGCAAGATGAAGACTTCTACTAGCTCATAGGATGTAAATTTTACTGCTGTTGCCAGACGCAGTTTGTTACAAATTCTTGTTAGTTGAACAAAGGCAAAATTTGGAAAATTAGAAAGTGATTGTGGCCCCAAAACTCAAGTTGCATAGGACATGTTCATTGGATATCGGCCACAAGCCAATGGGCCTGCAGTGATCATTGGTTGAAAAATACTTGTGCAACTTTCTAGGAATCTGTCCATTAAAAAAAAAAAATGGTGTAGCCTAGAGATTTTAGATACTCCTTTCCTATTGATATTTGGAATCCTTATCATCCTGTCAATCTCGTATAGAAAGTGATGTCTGTGGATTCTTCCCTCTCCCCTATTTGTGGGCTTTTTTTTTTCCTACGAGTGGTCCTCCTTAGACTCTCAAGTCTTAATATATGGTCCAATGGCATTTAATGAAGTTTCAAAGAATTTTCCATGAGTAATTGTGGAATGAGTTTATTGGAAATTAAGTCATTTGATGAGTTTCACCTATTGAAAACCACGAACAGGGAATCTACAACTTTATGAGGAGGGACAAGTAGTCCACCAGCCGTATCTAAGCTTGGGTGGAGCTAAACCTGTACTTAGAGTCAGAACTCTTTTGTCTATACATATACTTATGCGATTTTAATCGGAATTGGTAGAATTATTCAAAAGTAGAATTGTTTATTATAATTTGGGTTTGTTTATCCCAATTTCGGCAACCAAATGCCTGCGAACTGCGTGCGATTTTGATCGGAATTAGTAGAACTATTCAAAAGTAGAATTGCTTATTATGGTTTGGGTTTGTTTATCCCAATTTCGGCAACCAAATGCCTGCGAACTGCATTCGGAACTCAGATTTGCGATTTTATCGGCCAAGTCATAGAGATTAGAGACAAAGGGTCTTTGAGTTGGACAATCTATTCTAAACTTGGAGAGACGTCTTGGCGAGAAATCAGAAGCTTGACTCAATTTTCATCAGACAACCTGAGTCTGAGCCCATATATATATATATACTACATAGATGTTTAAAAAAAAAAAACGTAAGTGTTAGCTCCCCTGGCTTTGGCCTTTGCCAGGCGTAGCTGGCTAAAATGTAAGTGTACAATAAATTTAGTTCCCCCTTGCTTGAATATATCATAACTCTATAACACCAGTGATGAGTGATGCTCTGCTAAAACTCGGGCCAAGTCTAAAATATCCTAAAATTCAATCAGTCAACCTAAGTCGCAACCCTAAATTCTAGACGTATAGTTAATTTGAAAATATGAAGTGTTAGATTGAGTTGCAGTTTAAAAAAAAAACATAGTAGAGAATAATCAAAGGGGTGAAATGAGAATGATACAACTTCCCACTGGAGTGATAAGCATTTTTATTTTTATTTTTATTTTTATTTTAAATATTTTGGCAAGGGTGGAGCCAATTTTTTTTTTTATTTTTTATTATTATTATTATTATTATTTTGGGGGGGGGGGGAGGGGAAGCTAAGGAACTATAGGGGGGGAAATTGGGGTCTATTTATACATATTTAATAATGAGATATGGTGTTAAATTGAGTCTATTTAATAACAATATTATCTGTTGGGTTTGTAACGCCCTAAGCCTGCTAGCCTAATAACTTGAATAAAGGATCCACAACATGGCCTAAAATGCTTAAGTTCAAGTTACCAGTGGTATTATACAAGCTTTTCACACTTCTCTCAAACTACTAATGTGGGGCAGGACATTACATTCTCCCCCACTTGAATATGTGACGGCCTTGTCGCATCGTGTGGCCCGTTAGGCTCAGTAACTTTCCTCACGCAGTGTGGGATACCATACACCCCCCTCTCGTCCAAGAGTCTCACCTCCCACGACTCATGAGAGGAAATAGCTCATGTCCACACACTTTCGGTTGGGGTGCACTCTGATACCATTCTGTAATGCCCCAAGCCTGTTAGCCCAATAACTTGAATAAAGGACCCATCTTATGGCCCAAAATGCTTAAGCTCAAGTTACTAGTAACAAGACTTGTGGTGTTATATAAGCCTTTGACACTTCTCTCAAACTACCAATGTGGGACGAGACACGGGGTTATATTTATACATTTTAGAGTCTATTGTTTGGAACACTTAATTGGGGTGGGCTTAGACTATATTTGGACTAAAATATCAAACGTACTATTTTTTTTTCCCAAATTTTTTTTTTTTGGGTGGGGGGAGATATCCATTGTACGGAGTAATAGTTATTTTGCTGACATGGTATCACAATCCAATCAAAACTCTTTATTTATCTATCTGTACCCCTTATTTTTAGGAAAAATTACATCCATATAAGCACAAATCCACAATCAATTAGTATATTATTTTTGATGACGTGATTTTCCCGTTGCATTCAATATTTACTCGGGGGGATGCACACTAGACTACATTTAAACTAAATATCACATATAGCACCCTATCCAAATTTTTAGAGGCTATAGCCCACCCCAGCCCTCCTTTGCCACCGGCCTTGTATTTTGGGTATTTTATAAAGTGATTTGTAGGGAAAATTTTGAAACCATGTAGAATAGAATTCTATGTTGATCGTAATGCATATGTGGCTTGAATCGGTTGGATAATTTATAATGCTCAATTTCGACATATGATGTATAATTGGACACCAATCATGGGTAAGAAGTAATACACACATATATGCAGATATATATTATTTATATCTATATGGAAAGGATAATAGCTTTTCTTTTTTTTTCTTTTTTTGGTGCTGGTAGGAAAGGATAATAGCTGAATGAACACTTTTTGAGCATCACCAATCAAGCAATCATTTCTTTTAGGAGCCACCAATCAAGTCCTGGACCAAGTCGTTGTTGTAAGATCATGGTCGGCATTCCTTGACTTGAGCTTGCCTAATTGAAATTCATAACTTTTTATGTGCATTAAAAACCACTACAGGCTTGCTCTTATACAGTGATATCCCAACTAAGATTAGAAGATTCAATGCAGTACTGTGACGCCATTCAAAGATATCGTAGGGGCATGATGTTTGTGTTGTCCTTCAAAAAGTGCGGTACAAAGTCAAAATGTTCTTGTCTTATGGTGCTTTTTTTTTTTTTTTTTTTAATAATGTTATGTTTTTTAAAATTTAAACTCCAATTGGCTTAATTATTGTACTACATGTTGTGACAGTGATCAGTAATACCGTCAAGGACAGTCCCGAGTATTTGGAGGCCAAGGAGGAACTACTAAAAGTGAGGTCTTTATACGGGGGTTCGGTGGTCTACTTATAATATGAGTCTATTTGGAAAACTTAAATATTGTATGGTGCTTTCAAAATTCTAGGGGGCCTATTTCTAAAACTCTAAAAAAATCTTATACTAAAAGTGTAATTTCAAAATTCTAGAGGCCTTTACTTTTGAGTTTTATATACGTATATATCAATATACATGATGGCACTAAATTGGGCATTGGGCCCCTTTGGGTGCCTAAACGTAAGGTGAGAGGGGGCCTAAACATAATTGAGGGAGGACTAAATGTAAAATACTAAGATAAAAATATAATTATAAAAATTCATAGAGGCCCTTAAAATTTAATGAACTTTGGTGCACACAACTAATTAAGTATTTAGGAATCAAATTTTTTTAGAAGTATAGCATAACTAAGTGCTTAGTGCATCTCCAAAGGCCACAGCAACCCATTGCAGCAACTCCTTTTGCCATGCAATCTCAACAATTCAAGCTCCAAGGGACACATCAAACAGCCGCAGCAAACTTGATGCACCTCTCATACGCAGCAATCCTGTTGTTTTTGCTTGTCGAATCAAATCAATATTGTTAGAATAAAAAATGAATCTGAGACAATCAAATCTCAAACCCAATTTTTACCCTTTACAATTTCTTTACAGAAAATCTCAATCAATTACCACCACCAAGCTGCACCTACCAGCCCCACCAACACAGCTGCCGCACCACCAACCCTTGAGAACCCCCACCGCAAAACCACTTTACCACCACTAAAACCACCACCAACGATGTGCCACCACATTTCTAATTTTAGTGGTAGTGGTGGGCTTGGATGTGAGATTTGGAAGTGGTGGTGGTGGTGAAACAGGACATTGAGATACCCATTTCTAATCTGGGTATTATTTGAGAGAGAGAGAGAGAGAGAGTTGGAGAAGACGAAGAGAGAGAAAGTAAAAGTTAGTAAAGTGAATAAATTAAAAATAAATAAAAAATAATAATAAAATAATAAAATAAAATAAAAAAAATAAAAAAAACTCCAATCGCCTTACATAATTACATTGTTGGAGAGGGTAATCTTGCATGACCCAACAAATTAGATATTGGCACACCAAATGACGTGACGTGGCTGCTGTCCCAAATTTGACTAAGAGATGGTCTTATAGGCAGAGAAACTCTGTTCTTGTAATGCCATTTTCTAAGGTTTCATTGTTGGTCATGGAAATTTAATAAGTTTATTTTGGTGAATAGGTGATGCAGCTCAAGAAAAATTAAAGTATATGTTATATTCAGTTTGAAAATAATAATTGAGAAATGTTCAAATATGAATAAATAAACAATACTTGTTATAGCAAATGCTCTTTTTTACTTTCTTTCTTTCTTTTTCTTATTTTTTTGATAAAATGAGAGAGGGTGAGGGGAAGGTTCGAATTTCGAATCAATAATTGGGATAATTAAAATTCAGTCATGTGTCAGTAGAGTATTTAAAAGTCAGTCAAGTGCTTTATTGAAATTAAAAATACATCAACCTTGGTGTAAAATAACTAAAATACCCCTTTTTGGTCTCTTCTCTCTCTCCTGACATGGCCGCCGCCACCACCACCGGCAGCCGCCACCTCCATCACCACCGGCTATCGCCGCCGCCACCACCACCAGCCATTGCCGCCGTCACCACCGGCCACCACCACCACCGGCCACCGTCGCCACCAAAGGGCCACCACCACCACCACCACCATGCACCCCAACCTCTCTATCTCTTCTCTCTCTCTCTCTCTCTCTCCCTCTCTCTCTCTCTCTTTTCACAGCCACTACCACCACCACCACCACCAACAACACCAACCCAAACTCAAACCCCAACCCTCCTCTCTCTCTCTATCTATATATACATATCTAATATATGACCACCACCACCCCAAGCTCTTTGTATCTCTTATCTCTCTTCTCACCACCACCACCACAACGGGCCACCTCCCTCATCCACCACCACCACCACCACCACTGCGGAAAGAAAAAAAAAAAAAAAAAAAAAAGAGTTGCAGGAAGGAGCAACTCACCAAACGTAAGGAGCAACTCACCAAACGTATCGGGAGCAACTCACTAAACTGAAGGAGCAAATCACCAAACGTGTTGCTCCTTACGTTTGGTGAGTTGCTCCCGATACGTTTGGTGAGTTGCTCCTTACGTTTGGTGAGTTGCTCCTTCGATTTAGACAGTTGCTCCAAAAACTTTAAATCTTTCTTCTTCTTCTTTTTTCCTGCAGTGGCGGTGGTGGATGAGGGAGGTGGTTCGTGGTGGTGGTGGTAGTGAGAAGAGAGATAAGAGATAGAGAGAGGTGGATGAGGGAGGTGGTTCGTGGTGGTGGTGGTGGTGGTGGTGGTTGTGAGAAGAGAGAGATAGAGAAAGAGAGAGAGAAGAGATAGAGAGGTTGGGGTAGGGGTGGTGGTGGTGGTGGTGGTGGTGGTGGTGGTAGTGGTGGTGGTGGTGACCCTTTGGTGGCCACGGTGGCCAGTGGTGGTGGCGGCGACAGTGGTGGCCAGTGGTGGTGGCGGTGGTGGTGGTGGCGGTGGCAGCTGCCGGTGGTGGTGGTGGTGGTGGTGGCGGTGGCTACCCGTGGTGGTGGGTGGTGGCCATGTGATGAGAGAGAGAAGACCAAAGAGAGGAGGGTATTTTAGACATTTTAGACAAAAAGTTGATGCATTTTTAATTTAGTGACTTTATATAGACTGAATTTTATTTTCAAAAAAGCACTTGACTGACTTTTAAATACTCTACTGAAAGTAGACTGAATTTTAATTATCCCCCAATAATTTGAAGGGGACTTAAATGTCAAGGCCTGTATTACTTGAGCGGGTAATACTTGGGGCACAACCTTCATACAACTTTCATACAACCTCCCTAAAATATGTGTCTATCTCTTTCCTGTGTCACTGTAGGGTCCACTGACATCACAGGAGAGAGATAGACACATCTTTTGGGAAGGTTGTATGAAAGTTGTATGAAAGTTGTGTCCCAAATATTACTCTACTTGAGCTATACCACACTTGGTATATGCTCTTTTAACTCTATTGGTCTTTACTACTGTCGATTGGGCTAGAGATCTTGATACTCACTAATTAAAGGACCACCATCTTCAAGACTCTAATACCATGAGAGAGAGAGAGAGAGAGAGAGAGAGAGAGAGAGAGATTACGATTACGAATAAGGTATTTCTTCCTTCAGAAAGGGTTGGATTGAGTTGGATTGGGATTTGCTCTTACCTTTGAGTCATTCTTGATTTTGTAAGGGAAAGAAAGACTGTTGTTTATTAGATTAATGAGGGAAATAATGAGTAAATTATAAAAGAATAAAACATAAAAAAAAATACAAATATACTTTTTGACTTTTATGAGCCCCTTTTGTTCCTTTTTTTTTTAAATATAAATTTATACGTGAAGGAAATCACGAGTGATAAAATTTGGGTTAATAGTTTTTCTTCTTCCTTTTTCTTCTTTAATTGACAAATTAAACAGGGGCGTCGGCCATAGCCCCTCAAATAAAACCCTTTCAAGCTAAAACACATGTTACTTTCTTTAACGTCATTTGGTCTTTTTATGCCTAAACAACTTCAAATTGTTATAACTTTTGTTCTACTAGTCCATTTTTTATAAAATTTGATGTTTTGAAATCAGTAAAATGAGATCTGTCAACCGAGATTAACATTGACCATAAAATACTGGGCAAAGAAAATAATAATTGAGAAATGTTCAAATATGAATAAATAAACAATACTTGATATAGCAAATGCTCTCTTTACTTTCTTCCTTTCTTTTTCTTATTTTTTTTATGACATGAGAGAGTGTGAGGGGAAGGTTCGAATTTCGAACCAATAATTTGAAGGGGACTTAAATGCCAAGGCCTGTATTACTTGAGCTATATCACACTTGGTATATGCTCTTTTAACTCTATTGGTCTTTACTACTGTCGATTGGGCTAGAGATCTTGATACTCACTAATTAAAGGACCACCATCATCAAGACTCTAATGCCATGAGAGAGAGAGAGAGAGAGAGAGAGAGAGAGAGAGAGAGAGAGAGATTACGATTACGAATAAGGTATTTCTTCCTTCAGAAAGGGTTGGATTGAGTTGGATTGGGATTTGCTCTTACCTTTGAGTCAGAGAGTGAGAGAGAGAGATTACGATTACGAATAAGGTATTTCTTCCTTCAGAAAGGGTTGGATTGAGTTGGATTGGGATTTGCTCTTACCTTTGAGTCATTCTTGATTTTGTAAGGGAAAGAAAGACTGTTGTTTATTAGATTAATGAGGGAAATAATGAGTAAATTATAAAAGAATAAAACATAGGAAAAAATACAAATATACTTTTTGACTTTTATGAGCCCCTTTTGTTCCCTTTTTTTTTTTTTTAAATATAAATTTATACGTGAAGGAAATCACGAGTGATAAAATTTGGGTTAATAGTTTTTCTTCTTCCTTTTTCTTCTTTAATTGACAAATTAAACAGGGGCTTCGGCCATAGCTCCTCAAATAAAATCCTTTCAAGCTAAAACACATGTTACTTTCTTTAACGTCATTTGGTCTTTTTATGCCTAAACAACTTCGAATTGTTATAACTTTTATTCTACTAGTCAATTTTTTTTATAAAATTTGATGTTTTGAAATCAGTAAAATGAGATCTGTCAACTGAGATTAACATTGACTATAAAATACTGGGGGAAGAAAAAAAAATACTAAGCAAATATGAACAACTATGTTTTTTTTACTTAAATATAACAAAAACATAATCATCTCATAAAATTAGCACCATAGGTACATAAATCTCGAAAATAAATATAGGAAATAAAAAAAATCACTCAAAAAGTCCAAGAATTGAGAAAGTTATCGTCGTTAATAAAAACAGATAAGATAGATAATATTATCTGTTAGACAGATAAAATCTTAAAATCAGGCTGCAACGTATCTTTTTTTTTTTGTAAAATGTGCATGCCCAGTGCGTAGATCTCGAAGAAATACATGAAATACAAAAAAATAATAATAATAATAATAAATAAATAAAATAAAATCATCCCATAAGGCCAATAAAAAAAATTTTGATTCAAACAGATAATATCATCTGTCTTGACAGATAATAAAAAACTGAGATTCCAAATTACTTTATTTTGTACAAGGTTTCAACTCCATTGCGAAAATCTCGAAGAAATACATGAGATCAAAAAACAAATCAAACAAAAAGGCTAAAATGTAGTGAGTTATGGTGGTTTAAAGTTGACAGATAACATTTTCTGTCAAAGTAGATAACATCATTTATTTTGACAAATAAAATCAAAAAATGAGATTTCAAATTACTTTCTTTTGTACAATTTTCAACTCCATTACGTAGATCTCGAAGAAATACATAAAATCAAAAAACAAATCACTCAAAAATGATATATAAAAAAAAACAAATGAGTACTGGTGGTTTAAAGTTGACAGATAATATTACAAAACAGATAATATCATCTGTTTGACAAATAAAATCAAAAAATGAGGTCGCAAATTACTTTCTTTTGTATAATTTTCAACTCCATTGTGTAGATCTCGAAGAAATGCATGAAATCAAAAGATTAATCACTCAAAAGGGTAAAAAAAAAAAAAGAGTAATATTATCTGTCAAAACATATAATATCATCTCTTTTGACAGATGAAATAAAAAAAAAGGTTCCAAATTACTTTCTTTTGTACAATTTTTAACTCTATTGAGTATATTCGAAAAAATACATGAAAAAAAAACCCCTTAAAAATGCAAAAAAAATAAAAAATAAAAAATAAATTGAGTGAGTTGTGGTGGTGGTTTAAAGTTGATAAATAATATAAATAGATAATATCATCTGTTTTGACAGATAAAATCAATAAATGAGATTCCAAACTACTTTCTTTTGTGCAATTTTCAACTTCATTGCATAGATCTCGGAGAAATACATGAAATCCAAAAAATAAAATAAAATTTCACTCAAAATGTTAAAAAAATGAGTGAGTTATGGTGGTTCAAAGTTGACAGATAATATTACTTAAGTCATTTTTCTATTCCAACGAGGGGCGTTTCACCAAATTCAAAAAGTAGCACGGGGCTTTATAAAAAATAGTCAAATCATGTGAATTTTTAACTATAACACTTAATTTTATGGGGACTATGACCAAATATCCGTGTATATGTGAAAATTTATGCTTTTGTAATGCAATTGCAAAATTTGTGTGCTTGAATCGATGGTTACGAAACTGCAATTGAACTTCCATTTTCTTTTTTCACCTTTTCTTTATTTATTTATTTATTATTATTATTATTATTATTATTATTATTTTGTACAAAGAAACCAAACTTTGTTGAGAAAAACCGGGCAACACGGTCCCATTGATGGCCATTCTTGTGGACAAAAACAAAAGAAAGGGATGTCATCAATAGAGATAGGGTCGAGAGAGTACAATTGTGCGCTTATTTGATTAAATTGTGAGCTATAAAATTAGCAAATCTATGAATTTTAACAACATTCCAAAAGCGATGAAAATAGGACAAGATTCTCCTATTGTCCCTTGTGGTGCCAAACATAGGGGGTGTTTGATAACCCAATTAAGTGTTAAAAATGAAAATTTCAGCACTTGTTTTATTTCAATGCATTTGATAATGTACCACTTAATTGAAAAAGTAGCAAAAAAATCACTGAAAACTTTAAGTGAAAAATTTCTACTGAATATAATCACTGAATACAGTTTACTCTAATACTTGAAACACTATTTTTTAGTATTGCAAGCTCAATCTCTTAAAATTTTTAATACTTAAAATTCAGCACTTAATTTTCAGTACTTAATTTTTAATTTTATCAAACAAGACCCATAGTCTTTCCGGACTCGTTCATTCAAGGGTTGGGATTCAGTACTACTGTACTACACTAGAGGACCACATGAGCTAAACGGTTCTTCCAAGAATACATAGAAACATACCATTATTTTCTATGGTGAAAGATTTATTAACTATAAAAATGTATGTCTATATATATATATATATATATATATGGCCCGGATGTGCCAATCGTGGGCAATACAATACCTCTCGCAGTCGGGTTGGGCTTGGTTAAGGCCTAAACACAATATGTTGTCATATAATGTTGGGCGAAGTTAGTACAGATCTAGAAATTTCAAGTTGAGAGATTTGAGGGTAGTTGAGTATACGGGCAGCGCCCCTAATGTGGTTTTTTTTTTTTTTTTTTGGGGGGGGGGGGTAGATGATATAAGATAATGTTATAAATATTAATACAAAGACTTAAGAAATCTTTTTCTCATTGTATGGTACAAACATCAAAGTTACAACATTTTGAAATCTTTTACAACCCATATAAAATTGTAGCTAACAAATTAATGGCACATAAAAATAACTACCAGATGCCATATTTTTATTATCAAATGGCACATAAGAAAAGTTAATAATGATTTGCACCAAAAGTACAACAAAATGACACCTTATTACTTCAAATTAAGACCAAGAAATTGAATGTACCATACTTGTATATATTGTAAAAATTATTCAAAACTCAAAAACTAAGAAAATAGGGAGTTTCTACATTTCAGTGGGGCTTAAGCCCTCAATAGATCAGTCCCTGGGCGGAGCTAGGATTTTTTATTAGGAGGCTGGGATTGGAGGGGCGTGCATAGAATAGCAAAGTTATATGGGGTTCTGGGGGTAGCACTTCCGAAATAATTTTTTGGAGTCTATTTATACATATTTATGGGTAGAATTGGTATTATACGACCATTTTTTGATCATAGGTATTCATAGCTTATTATAATTCGTTAAGCTTGATTGATGATAGAATCATTTGGGCTCGGCTAAATTAAAAAGTTATTAGAAAAGGTAATGGGATAAACATATAAGAAGGGCTAAATTACCTTTGAGATAAAACATCACACATATTTTTTATTTTATACAGGGGGGGTGGTGGGATGGCTAATTACATATATTACGCTAACACCCCCTCAACTATTGCCTTTTTTCACATACCCGCATCATCTATAAAACTCAACAAATTGACCCCAGCTATTACAATTTTTCACGAACACCCCTCCGATTAGGTTGTCGTTATAAAAAAATAAATATGTTTATGCCATGTATCAACACCTGATATGAAAGTGTTAACAGTATGACATTTTTCCATCTCCTTTGAGTTGTTGAACATTAGAACTAAATTGCCTAAAATCTAGTATAGAACAAAGGGCAATTATGTGTGCAACAAAGGATAATTTTGCTGTAAATTTTTTAACGGCTCAAATGAGAGATAAACAAATTCATGTTTTATTATTTTTGTATAATATATATTACTCACATGAAACAAAAATATTATTTTTTGGACAAAATTTTATCAAAAGGGGTGTTATTGAAAAATTCAATAGTTGAGGAGTCAATTTATTGAATTTTACAATTTAGGGAGGTATTTAAAATAGAGTCATAGTTGAGGGGTGTTAATGAAATTTATCCAAAAAAATTCCTCCAAAAAAGGGGGCGGGTTGTAGCCTACCCTTTCTACCCTCCGCCTTGGGCCGGAGGAACGCAAAATGGCCAACCCTAATATCTTTTTTTTTTTTAATTATTTTTATCCGGATCCAAATTGGATAGACACACACTCCCCACACACACACCCCCCAACCCAACCCAACTCCAAGCCCCTCAATGGGTCATAGGAAAACCCAACAAGGGCCACTCATTCCGACTGAAGTACACACAGGGAGGCAAGAACAAAGATCCTCCTAAGGGGATTCGAACACACCACCTCCTCATTAGAGAAGTGATGTCGTGCCACTTGACAACTAGGGGTCTCGAACCCTAATATCTTTTATACTATTAGTGCTAAACTAACCACTAAAAAAAAAAAGATCAATACACAAGATGGGTAGGGTTTTTTTTTTTTTTTTTTTAAACATCAATTTAAGCAAAAGGCATGAGGATTGTTATTGGGCTGAGAAGGTTTGAAGCGATCTCGCCATGCCAATGAAATGGTCCAATTAAACCATCTCACTCTCAAGAATTTGGGTTGATCATAAGATTTCATAGCCTTCACGATAAATGGGCCTATGAAACTAACTTTCTCTACAGAATTTGGGTTGATCCGTTCATCGAAACCTTCAAGATAAATGGGCTTTAGTCAATAGTTAAACCAGCCCAACCTTCGCAAAACGATTGTGCTTTTGTGGAAAAAACTGATTTAGGTTTCCTAGATAAAAGAGCAAATGCCATGTTTAACAACATGAACTTTATGGCCTAGAAATTAAAATGACACAATTGGACAAATATTACCACAACAATAATGCTAGGTATGTACACTTTTTTACACACTTTTTAACACACTATACTTAAATGCATTTACCTTGTGTTGTTTGAATTTTTTATACTTTTTCTGTACACCACTTACACAACACAGGGTGCATACATTTAAAAATGTGTCAAAAAGTGTAAAAAGTGTGAATGTAATAATGCTGTAGTACAATTCCATTCCCTGTACCAATGAGCTAGCTATATATATATATATATATATATGAGATTTGCTAACCTACAGCATAGGAGACTTTTATTAACAAAAAAATAAGGTTTTAGTGATGAAATTTTTCGTCGCTAAAAGTTGGAACCTTTAGCGACAAAAATTTTTATCGCTAAAAACCTGTTTTTCGTCGCTAAAAGGGCTGTTGTATGCTGCTAACTTACAACTATCATGTTGTAAATTAGCCGCTCTTATATATACTAGGATAGAGGCCCGTGCAATGCACGGGTCCGTCAAAATTGGAAAATAAATTAAATGTATTTATTGTTGATGCATTTATAGTTGTCACTTGAAAAAAATTAAATCAAACAATACTAAATCCTAAATAAAAAAAAAAAGAGCTTCGGCCATAGCCCCCTTAAATAAAACTCTTCAAAGCTAAAACACATGCTAGTTTTTTTTTTTTTTTTTTTTTTTTATTTTTTTTTTATTTTTTTTATCGCATTAGGCCCTTTTTACACTCAAATTGCTATAACTTTTGTTATACAAGTCCGTTTTTCGTAAAATTTGATGTTTTGAAATCAGCAAAATGAGATCCATCAAACGAGTTCAATATTGACCATGAAATACAGTGACCAAAAAAACTAAATATCAAACAAATATGAAAAACTGTATTTTTTTCGCATACATATAATAAAAATATATTTCTTTCGTACAATTGGCACCATAGATGCATAGATCTTAAAAAAATACATTGAAAAAAAAACACCCAAAAAACCCAAGAATTGAGAAAGCTATGGTAGTTTAAAGTTAACAGATAATATTATCTGTTAGATACACAGATATAGATAATATTATCTGTAAAACCTCAAAATCAGGCTACAACTTAACTTTTTTCAGAAAATTTCTACTCTTATTGCGTAGATCTCAAAGAAATGCATGAAATCAAAAAAAAAAATATATATATCACCCAAAAAGTCTTGTTTGGGAAAAAATATGAATTGTATGAAATAATAATTTTATAAAACAAATGAATTAAATTTATTAAGTATAAATTATATGTGTGTAAAGCCTTGTTTGGGAAAAACCAAAACAAAAAAACAAAAACCAAAGCACAAAATCGATTTGCCAAACAAGGAACCGAAATTGTTGACTTTTGATCCAATATATGTGTGTAAAGCATTGTTTGGGAAAAACGAAAACAAAAAAATAAAAACAAAGCACAAAATGGGTTTGCCAAACATGTTAGCCGAAATTGTTGACTATTGATCCATGGGTTTAGTGCCTTGTTTGGGAAAAAGTGGAAACAAATAAGACAAACAAAGCCACAACTGATTTGCCAAACAAACCCTATTATTTTTGGAGTGCCTTGTTTGGGTTTAAAAAAAAACACAAACACAAATAAATGCAAAATTAGGTTTGACAAACAAGGCATAGCATCTCAATGTATTAGTAAAGGCAAAATTACATATAAGGAGCAAACAATTTAAAGAATTCCAAATTATGACCAAATTGAAATTAAAAACTACCTAAGGCTCTTTTATAATATAGTGTTGATATATATATATATATATATATATATATTTTTTTTAATAAAGGTGGGAATGAATCAATGATAACACAATCTAAACTGAAAGAGCAATGATAGATGCACAACAAAAACCCACAACCAATTGCACAACTTGCTTAAAATTGTTGGACTTCGTGCTGAAAAAGCTGTACACACAAAAAGACAAAAAAATGGATGTACAACTTTTTCAGCACGAAATCCAATAATTTTAAGCAGGTTGTGCAATTAGTTGTGGGTTTTTGTTGTACATCTATCATTTTGGAAACTGAAATGATATGTATAATGTACTAGCTGTGTGCCATTGTACTTCCTATAAATGCTTCAAATATTTAAAGTTGTCATTTATACAAGGCATAAATATGTATATATTTTTAGGATTGATAATAACCATCCACTATTTGCAATCCTGAAAATTTTGAGAGTGGGTTGGTTATCTCAAACTTGACATTCCCACTATTGCAGCCCAAAGAGTTAAAAGGTTTGTCGTTGCCGAAATTCGGATTTGAACAAAAATGTACTTTGGATCACTCCAATAGAGGAGCTACCTCATGCTCCCCCAACACTTTGGATCACTCCAATAGAGGAGCTAGGAGTCTGTTACTCGCAAATTTTTTTTAGTCGATTTGATACCATATAGTATTTAATTTTAAATACTAAAGTTGTACTGTAGCATAAAATTATATGAATCAGGGAGCATGATATCCTGAGATTTTTTCACCATTATGAAAGAGATTATAAACAAAAAGCTAATGATAAATGCAAATTAAAATGTTTTAAATTATTATATTTTTTTTCTTCATAAAAGTATATATTATGTTATGTATAACCATATTGTCCATGTTAGGTGCTATCTAAATGGACAACATTCCACATCCTCTCGTCTTTTCCTGTTTTGCATGCAAACGAAATAAAGCAACACTAATCCCTCTCGATAGAGCTACTCCACTGTGATCTGCAAGAAGATTAACGTTGATACAAATGCAAGCTTGTTCAATGAAAACAGAAGGATCACTTGTCTTTTGATGTGAGAGAGCCCAACTGTATTTTTGTCCATCAAAAGCTTACAATCTTCAATAATTCCCTTTCACGGAGTTGGTTCAACGGTACTTTTCAACAATGTGATTGCAACTTTTGAGGCTACTTTACCACCAGATTTTTTAAGCCTATCTAGAGTGCAAGAACCAACATCTTCTCAGACTTTCTACCTCAGCTCCCCAACTGGAGTACTAAGAGCTCCGTAATATCCTCATTGTCAATGACCTCTGTCATCCTTTATCATCCCTCCAAAGCCTCCTCTTTTAGAATTACCTCTATTGCAATCGTTAGTATAGTTTAATTTGTATACACCTACAAGAGAAAATTGCCATTTAATTAGATTACTCTTGTTTCCTGACTATTTTCATAGTCAAAGACACTATAAACATCCTAGGCATATTTTTAACAATATTGCTAATTAGGGAATTAGTGGGGAATAAGGTTACTACGCATTTTGTTGTATGTTTTCTTTCACATGTGCGATAGCGTGAACTGAACTCAAACTCACTATGGTTTGCGACACCTGTCGTGGGCTCTAGTTACTACTAACCGCAAACCAAATAGATAGAAGGAAGTCTTTTTGAAATCCCAAGCGAGTAGAACGCAAACACTTGAAACAAAAACATTAACTCGTGATAAATTAGTATTCAAAAAGCAATCCTAGCTTGCATTTTTTAATTAAGAAGTGATCATTGGGCAACGTTTGGCTGGCAAGGGATCTGGACTATTAGTCCATTTTAATTGAATAGTCTTGGGACTATTAGTACCACATCCATATTTCCAGGTTAGATAGTACCAACATGGAAGACTACTTAGTTAAAAACTTTAAATAGACTATTATTCCCCTGTGTTTAAGCATGCCGACTACTCAATTAAAATGGACTATTAGTCCAGCTCCGCACAATGTTGTTCTCAGTCCTGCAAAAGAAACTTTAACTAAATGTAATAATGGGGGTTGAGTCCTGGGCAAAGGAGAACAAGTACACAAATGATCCCACATCCTTCCTTCTCAAATCAGTTCATAGGCTACAACTTTTATGAATTAAACTTGTATGACATTGTATCAAACCATTTAGTATCATAATTTGGATTGGATCGTTTTCTATACTATTTGATAATAAAATCGTGGTAAATAAGCAAACGTGAAAAAGAAACATAGATTAGGATCTTTTTCTCAGAAATATGCAGATTTTTATGATCTCCACCTAGGGGAATCCAGGCAGTGCTTGATGCACGGGGATTTGCGGTCAGCGCCCTTGAAAAAATAAATGGACCTATTTATACATTTTTTGACATATTTATACACATTTTATAATTAGCACAAAAAAAAAATTAAGAGAGGGGGGAATTAGTATGATAATTTTATAATGTCAGAGGGGTTTAATTGAAAAAATATAAAATAAAATAAATAAAAATTTAATAAAAATTTAGTAATAGGGACTTCCCCCTTTCTTAAGTCAATAATATATCCCCCCCCCCCCCCCCCCCCCCCCCCCCCCCAACGTCTGTAGTACTAGGTCCCTATCCTCATGTAATTATAATTTTTAATGACAGCTTTACCCTTGCATATATATATATATATATATGCATGTCTATACATAATTACATACATTTATATCTATTAAATGGTCAAAGTTTGTTATAGAATGTGAATCAAATCATCATTTAAGCATGTTTAAATCAGATTGAACCAAATTAACTTGGTATATACACGAACTAAGGAAGATTTTTTGTTTGATTTTTCACATTACTTCATTTGCGAATTGTTGATATCTTTAAGAGTTTTGAAGACTTTATACTGATTTTTTGTATGTACACTACTTTTTTTTTTTACATTGTGTTTTATCTTCCAAATTTTACATTCCAAACATGTGAAATTTGGCGCCCATACATATGAAATTTGAATACACGTGTGAAATTTCTCGTGATACAAAATATATCTACATACACCTATTGATGTACGAATTTCTCGCAATCTTATTGAAAATTCTCATTGTTTAACTCATTCATTTACCACAACATGAGGACTCCTATGATTTTTTGTATAAAAATTGAAATTCTCATTGTGAATGAAACAGAAGATATACAATAAATCTCAAAACATGCCAAAAAGGCCAACATTCACCCTCACAACCCGAGGGAAAAGGCACAAAACCATGCTATTCATATTATTGATCTTGCACTGTAGAATGAGAAATCATCCTCCATTATGTGCCTTCCCTCAGATTTATTTCATCGACCATGGTTGCAAAACTAACCACGTTACATCGACTTTGAGCTACTGGAGGTACTGCTTGTCGAGGTCTTCTTCTTCTTTTTTTGACGCTCCTCGATACACGTGCTCTAAGAATAAAAAAAAGTAACAATATTAGCCACAGCATCATACAACAATCATTTTAAGTTAATATAATATGTCTTTACCAATAAAAATGTTTGACAAAACATATAGCTTTTTCCAAAGCAGACTTGTGGAATCTAAAACTTTAGATGTTATATGAAATTTTCAATCAACACAAGTGAATTTTAGATTCACATGGCTCATTTGATCCTCAAACTTCAGATGTTATCATTTGAATGCGAAATTTCAAAGTGTGATTTGTCATGTGATATTTCAACATAGTCAGATCATCATACAAAAAGCAGAATGTTGCTGCGAAATTTCATATGGCACATCATCATATAGTAATCACAGTACAACTTCACATAATATATTTTCTTATCAATAACGATGTTCGACATCCGATTTTTTTTTTCCAAAAGCAAAACTTGTGGAATCTAACAATTAAGAAGTTAATGTGAATTTTTCCATCGTTTAACTCTTTCATTCACCACGACACAAGGACTTGAAAATACCAATGATTTTAGAATTGAATTTAAATGTTTCCATTGGCATCTCCTGCACAACTTGCAAAACAAAATTGGGTCATATACAATCCATAGAAAATTTCAACCTGAGAAATTGGGTCATGTTTTTTTTTTTGGAAAAAATGTGTATATGAAGAATCCTGAATCAACAACTTGCAAATGAAAATGCATATGCGGAATTTCATATATAATCAAAGTATATATAGAAGTTTAGATGAATTTTTCAACACCCAAAATAATGGATCATTGAATATTCCCCGAAATCAACTTATTCGAAAGTTTTTTACAATAAACACCCTAAAAATTTGAAAAAATAGGGGAAACCAGCAAAACAATAAGGAATTTCAAGAAATTTAACATCAAAATCCTAGCCAAAACTTCCATATGTATCCATATGTTTTCATGACCACCATCTTTACATGTTAATTCCGAATTTCAAGAAAACCCCTAATTTCTGAATCCAAATAATACTGTTTCGATGAAGCCCCAATGAAATTTCATATGAGAATCCAAATCCAATATGAGAATCCATTTGTTTGTATGAAATTTCAAAACCTTGCACATAGAGTCAAAATCGAACCCACCATACTCGAATTGCTACGTTGGCCAGAAAACATAATTTGTTCATCATCATGAAATTTTCAAAAACCCAAATCGGCACAAGCAAAAACCCAAATTTTCATACGAAATGTTTGGAAATCGCAAAACCACTTTCCTTTACAACCAATCAAGCCGTCGACGACATTAGACGTGAAATGATTCAATGGAGCTCTTCACCCAAGAAACATGAATAGCACGCGATTCTCATCATCATTTCTTATCCGACTATATTGTGGAATATGTATATTGATTTTGCAAAAAATGAGAAATTATGAAGCTTGATTCTTGTTTTAATTTTCAAACGCCTTCAATATAGCCTGTGATAGTGGCTGTTTTGAACGAGATCTTTGGGACAATTAATATTTTAGCGTGATATTTGGGACAGTTAGCAGGCATGCAAATTTTGGCAACATATTGGCGCTTCTACTGCATATAAGGGTAAAATCTTCTAAAGAAAATACAAGGGCCTATTGATTAGAAGATTATTGGATTGATCTAATTGATAAAAAAAAAAGGCCAGTATTTTGGTCTTTATACTAATTTACCAAAAAATTAATGTATATGTACAAATTTTTAAAACTTTGGGGAAGCACCCCCCCCCCCTCTCTATGTAAATCCGCCCGTCTCCACTCACCACTCGAAAATGGGTTAATGAACATTTATTGGTGACTATAATGTAGTATTCACAGAATGGCAATGATGTACAATTTGGGAAGTTTGGTGTCTTTTTATCGAGAAATTATTCTTTGGACTGGGATCACCAAACCATTCGTGTGATGTCGTAGTATGGTTCAATGCAAGAGAGTCGTGTGTCAGAAAACCAATTAACACAAAAACGATAGGCTTAGGCTTTTTTTTTTTTAACAGGTGGCTTTTCTTTGTTGGTTCAAATCACCATGTGGCGTAGTTGTCCCAGACCACACAATCATTTCTTCTTCTTCTTCTTTTTTTTCTTTTTCTTTTTTAATATCAAATTGAACTCATAACATTTAGCTGGTTTGTCCATGGCAATCCTACTAAGGAACCATTAGTGACTCTAAGCCAATTTATATTCGAACATGAATTTATCACCTTTTAAGACTACACTAAACGTTTAGCCTTTTATTTTCATTCTTGTTTTCAATGAACAACATCAAGATTTCATTAATTAAGGGAAAATTCCATCATAGAACATCCTATTATAGAAAAACAACCCCAAAAAACCAAATGAAGATCTAAAGCCACGACAAGTAGCCAATTTCCCTCTAATGGAGATTAAAACAAACAATAAAAATGGATATCATGGTAAAGAATAATGTTATGCTTCGATTCCCAAATTTGTATCCCAACTGTGCTTCCAATGGGACCACCTGGATTTTCATTGGAAGTTGGTTTGGATGATCTCAGTGCCACATGTGTTGGGAAGCAAAGATTGAGATATAAATTTGGTAAGCATAGCATAATTACTCCATAGTAAAACCCCCATAATACCCATTCATCAAATTTTTATTTACCCTTCCCAAATCAACAAATTAACAGCCCAGAAACCTTAAAAAACAAACAATACCAAACAAAACACTTCCCAATCAAAAAATAAAATCATACTCATTCCATATCAGTCTCTGATGATCTCTAAAATGACATCCAACATTACTAAAGAGAAATCATTTAAACATGTCTTATACACTTTCTTCTTCAATTTTACCACAGCCCTAAACTCACTTTATCATGTTTGTACCCCAAAAGAAAAAGAGCAAAGCAAAGTAAAATATTCAATTTTCTTCTGTGGCGACAATCTCTAATTAATTGGTTTAGAATTGTTTGGTGTACTACGAATTAAATTAGGAACAGTTGCCCGTGTCATTTGACAATTTTTTACTATTAAAACTCCAATATTTAGGAAGAAGAGCAATATTGAAAATTGAATGCAGAAAAAAAAAATCAAGGAAATTACCAGTCAATGATTTGTATGAGCGGCGGAGCAGCACCAACAAAGTGAGTAGTTTTTGCCACTTTTAACGATCTATAAAATAAAATTATACTATGAAAATAAGAACCAAAAAAATGACTTCAATTCAATTCACTATAGCCAATAGAAGTCAATCAATGGTGTATACTGTTAGAATATTATGTTAAGGTCTAGATACATTTGTTATTTGTATCTCATTATGTAAGCTGACTAGGTTCACTGTACTTCCTACGAGTTGTACTACTGTGTACTTCCTGTACTTCTACCTTCCCAGTTTAGGATTTAGGTAGCCTATATAAGGGCCTCTATTATTGTACATTTGATATAGAGTGAAATATACAATCTTCTTACTTTCTTTTATGGTATCAGAGCTATATACCTCTTGGTGATCTCTCCACTGCTCTAGCTTTGCCGTCGATCCCATCGGTATCTCCATTGCTGCAGTCACCTTCATCACCAACCAAACAAGCCTTATACTGTCCAAACCCCACGCCATCATCATCACTTCATCATCATCACTGCATCATCCTACCTTATGCTATTGTCCAAACCCCCAAACCCCATTACTAAATCTCCACGCCATCATCATCACCATGCCTACATCACCATTGCATCATCCTATCACCCTATTACACCTAATCTCAATCTCAGATCATAGTATCACAATTCTATTGGACCATTTTTTTTTAAAATTTGCTGACCACCACTTTTAATCATCTTCAAAACTCACGCCTACATCACTGATCGGGGAACTATTCTTCTGCTTCTCTATGTGGATGACGTGATTATTACTGGTGATGACTTGTCTGGTATCTCAAATCTCAAGAACCATCTTAGTCATCATGTCAAAATGAAAGATCTCGAGAAACTTAGTTTTTATTTTTTTTGGGTCTTGAGATCACTTCTACCTCTGATGGATACTATCTCTCTCAAGCTAAGTACTCTTCTGATATTCTTGCAAAGGCTGGACTGACAGATAGCAAGACCAGTCCTACTCCTCTTGAGCCCAATGCTAAACTTACACCTCTAGATGGTACTCTTCTCGATAATCCTACATTGTATCGCCAGTTGGTTGGGAGTTTAGTTTATCTCACAGTCACCAGACCTGACATCACTTATGCTGTATATATTGTCAGTCAGTTTCTCTCTGCTCCCCGCTCATCTCACTATGCAGCTGTCCTTCGCATACTCCGATACATCAAAGGGACTATGTTTCATGGTTTACATTTTTCTGCTCATTCTACACTTGATCTCCATGCGTATTCGGATACAGACTGGGCAGGAGATCCCATTGATCAACGATCAACGACTGGGTATTATTTCTTTCTTGGCACATCTCTTATCTCCTAGCGTAGCAAGAAACAAACAATCATCGCTCGTTCAAGCATCGAAGCCGTGTACCGCGCTCTAGCTGATGCTACTCAAGAACTCGTCTGGCTTCGATGGTCACTTACAGATATGGGTGTTACTTACTCCGCAGCTACTACTATCTTCTATAACAATCAAAGTGCTATACAGATTGCCCACAATGATGTATTTCATGAACGCACAAAATATATTGAGATTGACTGCCATTTTGTGCGTCAACATCTTGCGTGTGGAACTATAAGGCTTATCTCTGTACCCTCCATTGATCAAACAGCCGATGCTTTTACAAAAGCTCATCCTCCGGGTCGTCTTCAAGATTTAATTTCCAAACTCAAGTTGGTTACTCTAATTCCACCTTGAGTTTGAGGGGGGTGTTAGAATATTATGTTAAGGTCTAGATACATTTGTTATTTGTATCTCATTATGTAAGCTGACTAGGTTCACTGTACTTCCTATGATTTGTACTATTGTGTAATTCCTGAACTTCTACCTTCCCAGTTTAGGATTTAGGTAGCCTATATAAGGGCCTCTATTATTGTACATTTGATATAGAGTGAAATATACAATCTTCTTACTTTCTTTCATATACATATATTTTTAGAGATAGGGAGAAAGAAAAGCCCAGGAGATGACATTGGTGAGCCGAAGTTGGGGTTGCGGAGGGGCCGTAACTAGGGGTGAACAAAACAACCGAAAAACCGAAAATCGACCGAAACCGACCGACCAAAAAACCGATTGGTCGGTTTATAAAATACATATACAAGCTAAAACCGACCGAAAAACCGACCGAAACCGCAAAACCGACCGAAACCGAACCTATTGGTCGGTTTTAAAATACACAAAAAACCGACCGAAACCGACCGCGTACACTCCTAGCCGTAACCGGAGATGAAACCCGCATTGAACCCGATATGCTCAATCCCTTGGTCCGTCATCAGGCCGGTACTTGCTTTCTCTCCTTGATCTTCCATTGCAGTGCAATTAGATAATACAAATCGAATAACTTATCAGTATGATTCATATATATATATATGTTTGTACAAAGATGGCAAGAGACTCATACCAGCCGTTGGTATTCGAAATTCATAGTGGCAGAGTAATCCGAACATGGAGAGATGCAGTGAGTAGTGACAGAGATAGGGGAGAGGAAAAGGAAATTTTTGTGCCATTATATGAGAGAGAGAGAGAGAGTTCAATTTCCTAAAGAGAGGTGTTCAATGGATTGCTCTTTCAATTTCTTTGTTGTTTTTGACCAACAAAAAAAATCCATAAATGTACAATTCCATGTGTCGGCATTGCATTTCATCACTCTCTCACCTTCATCTTTTAGTATTTTAGATAGATAGATAGATAACTTGCATAATTTAATTCTTGAGTAATTAATGAGTTCTTTTAGGGTAAAAATTACACAAACACCCTCTTAATTATAACTCGTTTTTTACTCACTACCTTAAACTATTCTATCCGACGAGCTCACCCGTTCAAATATGACATTTGTACACTTTAACCCCCTATTTTGCTTCCATCCAAAAAGTAATAGATTTCATGTCACATGTATTTTCTTTTCTCTTCCTATTTTTTCCTTTTTTTCATATAAAATTGAGCTAAGAAAAGCTTGTTGCACTAAAACATCATTTCATCCCCACTGCCTCTACTTCCCACACCGTCTCCATTGATTATCACTCTCTCTTGGAAATTTTGTGTGGGTCTAGCATTACGCTATCTCTGGATACATAATGCTACAATATTGGGTCTTGTACAAGTGTATGGTATAGCTCATTATGTCTCCGTCCACATTCTCTTTGTTAAATTTGACTTTGTGTTTTCATTGGCATTTGAATTAGTGTGCTAGCTTATCACTGCTCTTGTTCACAGAGCAATTGGATAATTATTAACCCGAATCAAATCATGAGAATTCAACTTCGAAAAAGCCATTACTACCCTATAATCAGATGAGTAATTAAATAGGTATCAGCAGTGGGAGGACGAAGATTGAAAAAGGGTTTAAAAAGGTTTGGTTGGTATCAACGCTGTACTCGAGCCGAGCTTTTCGAACTCGAGCCGAGATTTAAAAGCTGGCATCGTGTTCAAGCTTGAGATTGGCTCGTTTATTATCGAGCCGAGCCGAGTTGTTATCGAGCCGAGCCTCGAGCCCTTGTCGAGCGACTCAACTCATGTACAACCCTAGTAGCAAGTTTAAGTTGCCAACCAAACTCACGAACCAAGCTCAATGCTTGACAGTTGGTATAAATATATTTACCTAAAATAATTGCTTGGCACGTGAATTTATGACTATGCATATTATACTATGCCAATATTCTTTCAATTTTAAATACTTTGAATTATACATATATATATATATTATATTTTTATAATTATCATATATATGTATATATAATATTCTTTCAATTTTAAATATTTTGCATTATACATATATTATATTTTTATAATTATCATATATATAAATTAAACAAGCCCTTATCAAATCTATTAAAGAGATTTTTCGCGAGCCTACTATACGAGCCTTAATCGAACTGTTTGTGAGCCTTATCGAGCCGAGCACATGTGTGCTCAAGCTTGGCTTGTTTATTAAATGAGCTTTGTATTCAAGCTCGAGCTTAACTCATTTATTATACGAGCCGAGCCAAGCCGAACTTTTATCGAGCCAAGCCGCGAGCCCTTGTTGAGCAGATAGCTCGTGTACACCCCTAGTTGGTACATATGTTATAAGTAATGGTGTGCAAGTCAATCGCATTATGTATCAAGCATATTTGAGTGAATGTAGATTTCTTCACGGTGAGGTACATCAGGACATGTAAATAAGGGGAATGAGGGGAGTGAGGATTGGTAATTTTGTCATTTCAGAATCTTTGGTTATTGGTGTTAAAAAGATAGATGAATGGGGGGTCATTTTGTTCACTTTATATGTTTACGAGGAATTAGTGGGATTGAGTCATAGTAGAGGGACTAATTGTGTAATTTACACCACTCCTTTTATATCCAACTTAGACTTTATCCACTTGATCGACGGCCTTCCCGTTTCCTCTCCTCCTTCTTGTTACTCCTTTGGTCCTCTCCTCCCCTCCTGCTTGCCTCCTAATCTGGTCCTTATTTTTTCCTCCTTTCCCCTTTTCCTTTTAATTTCATCTCACCTTTTTGAATTTGTTTGTAACGCAGATCGGAGTTACATTACTGTCTCTATTTCCCCTCATTTTTTCTTCCTTGATCCTCTCCTCAAGTGTTTCTTTTTTCTTCTTCATCTTGACTTCTCAGCTTTTTTGATTTGTCCTTATCCCTCAACATCCTTGCCCTAATTTTCCAATTTTTTTGTATAGTTTACTGGTTCTCAGTTTTCCAATAAGTCATTTGTAAGTTTCTCCTAACGATATTTCTCCAATTAATTCCTTTTCCTACTTCTGAGGTTGAGCTCCTTGAAGTGGACTACCAAGTTTCGCTTTGGTCTTCATTTTCCTTCGGAGGTGAGCTTCCCTTTCCCATTTCACCATGATAATCCTTAGCTGGAATTGTCGAGGTCTGGCCAAATCCTCAATCATTTTCCATCTAAGAGACATGATGAGGGATCTTAACCTAGATTGCCTTTTTCTTTTCTGAATCTAAAATCAAAAGCAGAAAAGCCTCGAGAATTCTCATTTCTTTGGGATTTATGAACATGAAAATTACAGATTCTGCTGGTCTTTCCGGTGGATTGTGATTAGCTTGGAAGAATGGTGTTCAGTTAGACATAATCTCCTCCTCCAACCATCTGATCACAGGTTTGGTCTCTTCGGACCCTGTCACGCCCCGGAGCAGCATAAATAGAGAAAAATAAATTTCCTTTATGGGTCCATAGGGAATGACGGGTGAAGTCACATGATTGTCCACACCACGCAGTACTTGTTGGGTTTGTGCCCTCAAACCATTACTTTATGTATTAGACATTGACTTTTTAATATATGGATATCAGCTTTACATTTCATTATGTATGTTTCTTTCATGAGATGATTGTTTATTCCATAAGTATCATAGTAAGTATTTCGTGTGTGTATGAGATACATACAATGAGATACGAATTACTATTCTTTGATACTTAAAGCTTGTCACAGTGGATGATGAGACTGGATATCTCATCAGGTATACACTGTAGCATCATTAACTACCATTGGATGGAGTGATAAATCTCAATCACTAGAGTGTGACTCTTGGTTAATATGCTAGTGCTTATAGTGCATTGACGGACCTGAGCTTTCCTATTGACACTCAAAGCTGTTAATCAGTCGATAGGAACTCATAACTTGTATAAGGTACGTGTTCTCAATCTTGAGGCGATTATGAACACAGACTGTGGATATGACTGCTTTGACTTACCAATCAGTGAGGTCTACAGAAGATCAACACTTGGGTATCTTGGGTATGTCATGTTCATAAGGTTGTGAACATATATTGTCAAGATAGAATCTACCCTCTAATTCAGAGTAAGCATTCCCTTGAGAATGTCACCAAGTCGATTACTGAGTACTGTAGTCTTGTTGATAAGAGTTATCAACATGTTTGGTAATCATGAGAGGTGAATGGAACTCAAGGAATACAAGAAGTAATCATGATTCAGGTTGACAGTAACAGTTATCCGACTACCTGAATATGATTACGAATGCTAGAGGTAGAGGGACATTAGTACAACATACAAGTCTAGTTATCGCTTCGGATATGTTCTTTTGCGTTGGAGTTCAGTTATCATTTTATAGTGGAGTAAACGTTAACTGACCAGTTAGTTAGTTTGCTGATCAAAGAGTTTGGTCATGGTAATTAACAAACTGGTCTGAGCCAACAATAAAGAGCCTAGGAGGTCCCACTCTTAGCTCTGCCAGGATGCTTGGAAAGATGCTTGAGGATGATGTCCAGACAGGTTCGATCGATCGAAGATATCTCGATCGATTGAAGTCTGCAGGTTCGATCGATCGAAGATGGTTCGATCGATCGAATGTTTCGATCGATCGAAGGCACTTCGATCGCTCGAAGTCTAGGTCGGTTCTGGGAATCTATAAATAGGGCAGCTGCGTTCTGGAAAAAGTTGTTCGTCGTTTTGAACGTCAGAAGCTGCAGAAACTGTTTTGGAGTCCCAAAACCTTCTCTATCCTCTCCATTAGGGTTCCCACCAACCCTAGTCTTTCTGGCAGGCATCCGCAGGAGTCATAAGGGTGAAGATCATCTAGTGGAGGCTGCTGGAAGTTGAAGATCAGAATTGGGTTCAAGACACTAAGGTATAACTCGTGTCCCCTCTTGTGCGCATCTATAGAATTGACGAGTAGTAGATCCGGGCATGCCAATAAAGTTTCATAACTTGATTTTTCCGCTGCGCGTTTAAACTTTCCATTTAAACCTGTTTTTCCAACAATTGGTATCAGAGCCACGCTCGTTTGGATCCATAGATGCGTTTTTTGGAACACTATTTTGATTTGCATGTTGATTTTAGAACAGATTTCGAAACTGCATCGTCACAGATCTGTTTCTGCAATGTTATTGCAGCAGTATACAAATCTGTGATTGCATTGGATGCAAGATGGGTTCGATCGATCGAAGTAGTCTCGATCGATCGAACACTCTGTACTCGAGCGATCGAACAGGTTTCGATCGATCGAAACCTTCTGTTGTTCGATTGATCGAATAGAGTTCGATCGATCGAGACAGACTCTTTGTCAGGATCTTTGTTTCACAGTCTTAAAGAGTTTTGAAATTAAAAACTTTAATTTTAAAATATTCTGTAAAATTTTCAAATCATTATGTGAAACAGAATGTTCAAGCGATTGAACAATGTTCAATCGATCGAAGGTTCGAGCGATCGAACGGGCTTCGATGGATCGAACTGTGACAGAGAAGTTAGATGCTGTTTTTTGAGTCCTGATTCAGTATGTAAAGAGTTTATATACTGTGTGAATCAATTAAGGGTTCCAATAGTTATATTTTGTTATATATATGCGTGGATGTGTGTTCAACTAACCTTTTGCAGCAAAAGTTAGTCGCTATCTCCCATGGCGCCAAGAGCATTTAATTTTGTGTTTGAATGTTTTAGATTGGTGTGTTGTTTTAAGTTTGGTTTGGTTATAAGGCATATGTAAAGGGCGCTGCGACTTCAATCCTACGAAAAGGAAAGTCGCACCGGTTTCCCTAGCCTTTTATTTTGTTGTTGCTATTTCTATTTCTAGATAAATTGTAAGCTTCAAAAGAGGCATAGGTTCAATGTAATAGAATTAGAATATCCATGAAGATGGAGCAAGGAGCCGTTGTCCATGAAGATGGAGCTGGAGGCGATCAAACCAAAAGCAGGTTCTATGGAGATAGAGCCATGGGAGATAGAGGCATCGTTTAGATGTCTTTTATTTCATTTTAGTTTTTTGTTTTATGTGCTTTGTTTGTGATTGGCGTATAATACATTGTTGCATGCACGCAAAACAAGTTTTCTAAAATAAAATTCAAAAACCATTTTCAACACATTAGTAAACATTAGATGTTTATGGGAAGTGTGTAGAAACAGATTTTCTCAAAAAGCAAAATCCTTTTTTTTACTAAATCTAGTGGGAGAGGGTCTTATCAAATTACACCCACGATCTTCCATTAACGGTTCACTGTAAGATGAGTGGTGCATTCTGTGTCACCTCGCCAGGGGTGATCATTCCATACGGAGGGTGCATTACTCATTGGTTACTAGATGTGAACTTCTTTTGATAGGATCAATCAGACGTGTTAGAGGGTGACCACCACACGGAGGCGCTACTTGAGACGGTTGTGATTGGATCCTAGTTAATGGTACACACTAGCTAAGCTATGGATAAGGGATCCCACACGGGGCATTATTCAGAAACTTAGAGATCAAATAGGTTCGGGAGTCATAACTTGTTTTGCAAGAGTTGCATAGCGGACAAGTCATGATTAATCGAAAGATTGAACATTGACCACCACACGGAGGCTTTATTCTTTCGTTTCAATATTCCGGCGACTTTGTTTTAAAATAAGAGTTTTAAAAGGATTCTTTTATTTTAAACTGTCAAATTCTGATATCCATATTTATTTTGTTTGTTTGATTTTTAGTAATCATAATGTCTGGATCTGCATTTAGTCCACTTGCCACCATACTCACTCAAAACAAGTTAACTGGAAACAACTACACTGAATGGAAACGAAACCTTGACATCGTATTAACTGCGGAGGATCACATATATGTCCTCACCACCCCATGCCCCGAAGAACCCGCGGCAAATGCTTCGGCAGCTGCCAGACGCGAGTTCGACAAATGGAAGAAGTCGAATGGAATGGCTCGTTGCTATATTCTGGCCTCAATGGCTGGTGTGTTACAACATCAATTCCAATCGAATGATTCTGCCAGTGACATTATCACATCCCTGAAAAAGATGTTTGGGGAGCATGGCAGGCCTGCCAGACAGGTAGCTATGCAGAAGATAATGAGTGCAAAGATGTCGGAAGGGACTCCAGTCAAGGAACATGTTTTAAAAATGATTGGTTATTTAAACAAGCTGGAGACCCTAGGTGCCAACATCGATGCACAGACCCAAGTTGATATGATCCTCAATTCGCTGTCGCCTTCATTCGCTCAATTTAAACTTAACTATAATATGAATCAAATGAATTTTTCAATGAGCGAATTGATGAGTTCTCTTTTGGCAGCGGAAGGGGTGATCAAACCTGGGGTCAACGTTTTGAACGTTGAGAAAAGCGCTTCCTCTTCCCGATCTGTACCGAAAGGAAAGAAAGGGAAGAAGAAGGCTGGCACTGGTGGTTCAAGTGTTGGACCGGTCCCTAAGATTGCAAAATCTAAGGTAAAAGGTAAAGGCAAAGGGAAGGTGGGTGGCCAAGGCAAAGGAAAGTGTTTCCAATGCGGTGAGAAGGGCCACTGGAAGAGGAACTATCCAGAATTCTTAGCTACAAGAGTTCAAGGTATGATTGAATCACATGTGATTGAAGTAAGTTTTATAACGGATACTTCAAACACTTGGTGCATTGATTCTGGTGCGACTAACCATATCTGTAATTCATTGCAGGGGTCCAGATCAACCAGGAAGTGCAGTGATGGGGAAATCGTACTTACTCTAGGTTCTAGCGCAACCGTATCTGCGGTTGCTATAGGAGTCGTAGTTTTAGAATTTCTAGACAATAAAATTTTGATTTTATCAGATGTACTTTACGTCCCTTCAATGAGACGTAATTTAATTTCAGTTTCTAATTTATCGAATAATGGTTATTCTTTTCATTTTGGAACTGAAGTTGTGATTAAAAGAAACAGTTCTTTTATATGTTCTGGTGTTAAATCAAATGGTTTGTATGTGATTACTCCCAATATTTCAAAAGATTCTTGTTTGGAACTTAATAACTCAGTGGTAACTTTACCATCTAAAAGAAAGGAACCTTCCACTAATCCAACAAGGCTTTGGCATATGAGGCTTGGCCATATCAATCTGAATAGGATTGGCAGACTAGTCAAAGAAGGAGTCTTAGGCGATTTGGTTCTCGAACCAATGGAAGTCTGCGAGTCTTGTTTGGAGGGTAAGATGACCAAAAGGCCCTTTCCTGCAAAGGGCAATAGGACCAATGCATTGTTGGAATTAGTTCATACTGATGTGTATGGACCAATAAATATTAGAGCAAGGGGTGGTTATGAGTATTTCATAACATTTACCGATGACCACTCCAGGTATGGATATGTGTACCTAATGCAGCACAAGTCTGAAGCCTTTGAAAAGTTCAAAGAGTTTAGGGCTGAAGTGGAGAAGCAATTGGGCACACATATCAAGACCATTCGATCTGATCGAGGTGGCGAGTACCTCTCTAATGAGTTTATTGATCACCTCGTACAGAATGGGATTCTGTCACAGTTGAATGCACCTGGTACGCCTCAGCAAAATGGTGTAGCGGAGAGAAGGAATCGGACTCTTTTAGACATGACTAGGTCGATGATGAGTTATTCTGAGTTGCCATTATTCCTTTGGGGTTATGCTTTGGAAACCGCTGCTTACATACTAAATCTAGTACCAAGCAAATCTGTTCCAAGGACACCACGAGAGATGTGGATTGGGCGCAAGCCTTCTTTGCAACATCTCCGGATATGGGGGTGTCCGGCACATGTGCTGAAAGGAAAGATGAGCAAATTGGATTCTAGATCGGAAGTATGTTACTTTGTGGGTTATCCAAAGGGTACTTATGGATGGTATTTTTATGATCCAAGGGAACAGAAAGTGTTTGTTAGTACAAATGTTGTTTTCTTAGAGAATGATTATATCATGAACCATAAACCTAAGGGAAGGATAGATCTTAGAGAGATAGAAGGAGAGCCCTCAGTCCAACCCGCAGTTAATAACGATGAAAATCAAGAAAATACCACTTCTTCACCCATTTCCGCACCGGTACCTCGTCGTAGTGGGAGGATTATCAGCCAGCCTGATAGATACATGTTCTTAGGAGAAGTTTTTGAAGCTGTCTCCATAGAATCTGAATCTGATCCTACCACTTACGAAGAGGCAATGGCTGATGTTGATTCAGCTCATTGGATTAAAGCTATGAAGGCTGAATTGGAATCTATGGATTCCAATCAGGTCTGGGATCTTGGAGAACTTCCAGCCAATATTAAACCCATTGGCTGCAAGTGGGTCTATAAGAGGAAAAGAGGATCTGATGGAAAGGTTGAGACCTTTAAGGCTAGGCTTGTAGCGAAAGGTTATACTCAGAGGGAGGGCATTGACTATGAGGAAATCTTCTCGCCGGTAGCCATGCTCAAGTCCATCAGAATACTCTTATCTATTGCTGCATGCCTAGATTTTGAAATCTGGCAGATGGACGTCAAGACTGCATTCTTGAATGGCAATCTTGAGGAGGACATCTATATGCAACAACCAGAAGGGTTCATAGCTGGTCGGAAAGGTAACTTGGTATGCAAGTTGCAAAAGTCCATTTATGGGCTTAAGCAGGCATCCAGAAGTTGGAACATCCGATTTGACCAAGCGGTCAAGTCGTTTGGTTTCATACAGAATCTGGATGAACCTTGTGTATACAAGAAGAGTGAAGGAAAAGTGGTGGCTTTTCTTGTGCTTTACGTTGACGACATTCTACTCATTGGAAATGATGTAGCGGCATTGTCAACGGTCAAGGTTTGGCTAGCTAGTACTTTCGATATGAAGGATCTAGGAGAGGCGAGCTATATTCTTGGGATAAAGCTCTTTCGGGATCGCAAGCAAAAGATAATGGGATTATCTCAAGCTGGTTATATCGATAAAGTGCTAACTAGATTTTCAATGGATAATTCGAAGAAAGGTTTGTTACCTTTCAGGCATGGTTTAGCGTTCTCCAAGGACCAGTGTCCAAAGACACAGGAGGAGAGGAATCGCATGATAGGAGTTCCCTATGCTTCGGCAGTGGGAAGTCTCATGTATGCGATGTTATGCACTAGACCAGATATCTGCTTTGCCGTTGGCATGGTTAGCAGATATCAGTCGAATCCGGGTCCAGAGCACTGGACAGCCGTTAAGCACATTCTTAAGTACTTGAGAAGGACTAAAGATTACATGCTTATGTACGGTGGTAGTGAGTTAATTCCAGTAGGATACACTGACTCAGACTTTATGTCAGATAAAGATTCGAGAAAGTCGACGTCCGGTCATCTCTTTACCTTGGGAGGTGGTGCTGTCAGTTGGAGGAGCATTAAGCAGAAATGCATTGCAGACTCAACTACAGAAGCTGAGTATGTGGCTGCCTGTGAAGCCGCAAAGGAAGCTGTTTGGCTCAAGAAGTTCCTTATGGAACTCGAGGTGGTACCAGCGTCGCTGTCGCCTATTACGCTTTATTGTGATAATAGTGGGGCAGTGGCTCAGTCCAAGGAGCCAAGGAACCACGGAAAGGGAAAGCACGTAGAGCGGAAATATCACCTAATCCGAGATATAGTTCAACGTGGAGATGTGACTGTCACCAAGATTGCCACCGCTGACAATCTTGCTGATCCGTTTACAAAGGCCTTACCACAGAAGGTCTTTGATCGTCATCTAGATAGTCTAGGTCTTAGATGTAGTTCTGAATGGTTATGAGTGCAAGTGGGAGTTTGTTGGGTTTGTGCCCTCAAACCATTACTTTATGTATTAGACATTGACTTTTTAATATATGGATATCAGCTTTACATTTCATTATGTATGTTTCTTTCATGAGATGATTGTTTATTCCATAAGTATCATAGTAAGTATTTCGTGTGTGTATGAGATACATACAATGAGATACGAATTACTATTCTTTGATACTTAAAGCTTGTCACAGTGGATGATGAGACTGGATATCTCATCAGGTATACACTGTAGCATCATTAACTACCATTGGATGGAGTGATAAATCTCAATCACTAGAGTGTGACTCTTGGTTAATATGCTAGTGCTTATAGTGCATTGACGGACCTGAGCTTTCCTATTGACACTCAAAGCTGTCAATCAGTCGATAGGAACTCATAACTTGTATAAGGTACGTGTTCTCAATCTTGAGGCGATTATGAACACAGACTGTGGATATGACTGCTTTGACTTACCAATCAGTGAGGTCTACAGAAGATCAACACCTGGGTATCTTGGGTATGTCATGTTCATAGGGTTGTGAACATATATTGTCAAGATAGAATCTACCCTCTAATTCAGAGTAAGCATTCCCTTGAGAATGTCACCAAGTCGATTACTGAGTACTGCAGTCTTGTTGATAAGAGTTATCAACATGTTTGGTAATCATGAGAGGTGAATGGGACTCAAGGAATACAAGAAGTAATCATGATTCAGGTTGACAGTAACAGTTATCCGACTACCTGAATATGATTACGAATGCTAGAGGTAGAGGGACATTAGTACAACATACAAGTCTAGTTATCGCTTCGGATATGTTCTTTTGCGTTGGAGTTCAGTTATCGTTTTATAGTGGAGTAAACGTTAACTGACCAGTTAGTTAGTTTGCTGATCAAAGAGTTTGGTCATGGTAATTAACAAACTGGTCTGAGCCAACAATAAAGAGCCTAGGAGGTCCCACTCTTAGCTCCGCCAGGATGCTTGGAAAGATGCTTGAGGATGATGTCCAGACAGGTTCGATCGATCGAAGATATCTCGATCGATTGAAGTCTGCAGGTTCGATCGATCGAAGATGGTTCGATCGATCGAATGTTTCGATCGATCGAAGGCACTTCGATCGCTCGAAGTCTAGGTCGGTTCTGGGAATCTATAAATAGGGCAGCTGCGTTCTGGAAAAAGTTGTTCGTCGTTTTGAACGTCAGAAGCTGCAGAAACTGTTTTGGAGTCCCAAAACCTTCTCTATCCTCTCCATTAGGGTTCCCACCAACCCTAGTCTTTCTGGCAGGCATCCGCAGGAGTCATAAGGGTGAAGATCATCTAGTGGAGGCTGCTGGAAGTTGAAGATCAGAATTGGGTTCAAGACACTAAGGTATAACTCGTGTCCCCTCTTGTGCGCATCTATAGAATTGACGAGTAGTAGATCCGGGCATGCCAATAAAGTTTCATAACTTGATTTTTCCGCTGCGCGTTTAAACTTTCCATTTAAACCTGTTTTTCCAACAGTACTAAGCAACAAAAGTAATAGTGTAACAACAATGAAGTCTAGGTTCTGATTCACAACATAACATAAGGTCAACAGAAGTTACTAACTATTACATATCAGAGTCTCGAATCAAACATAAGGCAGCGGAAGTACAAATGTCAAGGCAACATATGCCTGACTACAAAAAGGGTTCTAAAACGGTAGAGACAATTAGCTACAATTCTAGTCTAGTCTTCAGTTGGCATAAAGGTAGTCCTCGGCGTAGTAGTCTTCTTCAGTCTGACCTCCGTCGGGGAAATCCTCCACAGGGACTCCGTCACCGGCATAGTAGTCCTCTCCTGCAGGCCCTTCACCTGTATAGTCATAACCAGGGTGCGCTGGAACGTAGAAATGTCCAGCGGCATAAACGCCGTCAGCTTAATGAAAGCCGAGTGAGTTAGATACTAACAGGGTATCGACTATTGATATTATCACAAGTTATAAACCGTAACCAAATTAGAATTCTGTAAGGGTAACTCCTTTAATCAAATCGATGATCCGATTACTAATGATTTACTTATTATAAAGCCGATAACACGTCTAGATAGGGGGAAACAGACTCGACAGTAGTTCAACTCTATAACACACCGTTGCTCATCCACCGCTTTTAAGAACATATGCACAGTCCACCGCATGTCATGGATACCACGTTAGTCCATCCCCCGCTTTTAAGAACATATGCACAGTCCACCGCATGTCAGGGATATAACGCTTTAAACAACAGTACATCATTCTATGCCACGACTTAGCGACGTCTACCAGTGATCACGGTCCACCGCATGTCATAGACACCTTCGTCTGTCTACCGCTTTTAAGAACATATGATTAGATCATCTGGCTATCTTAGGGCAAATGGTCCGGTTCACCGCAAGTCATAGACACCTTCGTCTGTCTACCGCTTTTAAGAACATATGATCGACCAAAGCCCGCCCACGCAAGGTTCCCGAATCTTAGCAAACCTACTTAAGTTCAACTCTATTACCGATACATAACAATCCCAATGTGGCCCGACTACTCTGAATGAAATGAACGTTAACTCCAAAGGATACACGACTATTCCGTTATCTAACATCATCAACATTATCCATTAATCTTGTTATTACTACGATCCTACGCTGTATTAACTCGTTATCATGTCTGTATAATAATAATAAAGCATGCTGGGAAATACTGAACAGTAAATAAACAACTAAACAGTTATTACATTGACTAACAAGTAAAGCAGTAAACTGAAACTTCCAATCGATTGATATAGATGTCAATCGATTGGTATAAAAGTAGTGTCAATCGATTGGAAGAAGATTCAATCGATTGGATCACAATCCATGTCAATCGATTGCATAAAATGTCAATCGATTGGAACATGAAAGATGTCAATCGATTGATATAGTGTCAATCGATTGGAACATGAAAGATGTCAATCGATTGATAAAGTGTCAATCGATTAACACTTCGTCTTCTTCACAGAGAAGACTGCTGTGGATATCGCAGGTTTTCTTCCCACTTTTAAAACATTATTCACATCAAAATCAAATACGAGTCGCCACTTAATTTTTAAAAGGAAAATTAAGAAACCATTTTGAAAGCAAACCGATCTTTTGCGAAACCAAAGATAAACTGGGTCCGGGGATTATGGAATGAAAGGGGAAGGAGCCCGGCGGACTAAAACACCCCCTTTCATCCTATCTCAAGATAGGCCTCTACTCAACATCCTTTTTAATCAAGTTATTAATCTAAGCATGCCCTCAATTAATACATATATAGGTATACATAACACAAGCATGTTGGAAATGGTGTAAAATTGCTAACGGTAAAATATCATTCATAAGCCACGTAATTCAAATAGCAAACAACATGATATGCAATAGAGAACTAGAAAACATACCCGGGATCCAGCCGCGAATATTAAACGTGCAATGCATGCAAGAATAGAAATCCTAAGAAAAGGTCTCTATCACATATAAGCACATAAGGCAAGACCTAGTCTAAAGTGTCGCACATGGAGTTTGAAAATCAATTCAAAATCAAAGAAATAAATTAAACTAGAGAAGGGATGAGAAGTTGTACCTCAAATGCGCTACAAAACAAAGATTAGTACGCATGCCTTAGACAAGATATAATATCAAAGAGTAATTAATCCTAAGTCATGTTCAATTAGATTCATCTTAGACAAGAGATAAGTCCTACTTATGAATATTAACACGTATGAATGAATGCATGAATAAGAACAAGAATGGGACATGAATTTATTCACTAATTTGGATCACTAAGCCTCTGGGTTTAATCTAAATTATCATTATTCAAAACATGGTTTGAGTCCTAAGCCATTAAGAGACTATTTGAGTTGGAATAAATAAGATTAGACAAAAATGGTAGCAGTTTTTTATGAATTACAGAGAGCAGACCAGACGTTCAAAAATAGGAATAAAATACTTTCAACGATTGGATCTTAATGATTTTTGGATATGTTATGCCTCTGTGAGTCTAGTTTCTAACCCAAAAAGAAAATCGAGGTTTCAACGGTTAGATCTCCGGGAATACGGAAAATACTAGACCTCACTCAGGATTCTGCAACTCTCTGTCCAGAGATCTTGTATGATTTTTTAAAAATAGCAAATAAATTCGAATTGCTTCATTCTTTTTAGGGAATCTTCCTAACACATTAAGGTTCTTATAAAAAATTATTAGAGGTCATGAAAACTTGGTTAGAGTTCTGATCTATCAATTTTAAAATCGGTTTGCTGTTCTGAAACTATTCTGAAATTCTGGACAGATTGTGGTTGTCTCACAAAACTCATGATCAAACCATTCTAAGCATAAAGTCTTACCAAAACAAAAATTACAGTGGTAAAACAATGTGTTATTGACACTTTCCCGTTGGTTTCACTTGATTTCAACGGTTAGATTTCGAACTAAAAATCTTTGATCAAAAACAGTTTGTGAACTCACTGTTTTCATTTTGCTAGTTCAACTTTATTTGTTAACCCCAACTATTAAATCATGAAGTTGGACTTAAACTAAACCATCTCTTCTACCATTTAATGGTCATTGAAGACTAAGGACATCTTTAGACCCATGGATTTTTGATGAAGTATGAAATGGACTTCACAAAATCTCAAACAATGAACTCAAACTTATGGACCAAAACTTGAGTTCAAATCATTACTCCTACCACTTGGTGGTCATTGGAGGCTAAAGACACACATACATGGAGGTTTTAGATGAAGTATGAAGAACTTCTCAAAACCTAAGGGATTAGGAATCTGCCAAGGAATCTCTAACTCTCCAAATCACATGGGATACTTTCTTTTATTATTTTCCTTTTCTTATATATGTATATATATATATATGTATAGACACATTTTTCATTTTAAATCTAAATTAATCATATGAGTCACCAAATAGTATCTTTTTTTCTTTTTTTTTCTTTTTGAAACTAAAAATATGAGAAACAATGTTATTTTTAGAAAATATCATTATAATATTATTATTATTTAATCTATTCTATTTTTTTTTAGAAAGTAACCCATGGTCTAGTGAGCTCGAGACAGATGGTCAGTGATTGGCCAAATCTAGGGATATTAGGAGCAAGTTTTGGGAGCTTGAAGCTTTTCAGAAGTCGAAGCGATGAACTTGAAGAAAATCGTCGGAACATTATTCATCATTGGTTTCTAGAGGTAAATCCCCCCTAAGTTTAATAGTTCGGTCAAAATTGGGGTGTCTACAACTGCCCAGCAACATATAAACGGGAATACATGATTTCTCTTTCATTTCTTCTTTCAAACACGTCATAACATCAATGTAAGGCTACCAAGTGAGTTTAAAACTCACCTAGGCGTTTAAGGGCGTGTTTGGTTGTGTGTGTTTGAGCTTTGGAAGCTCCAATGGTGGTCCTCCTCTCTTCCTCTGCTCTCTGTCTTCTCTCTTCTCCTTCTCCTTCTTTCTGGTCTTCTCCTCTTCTCTTCTTTTCTTTTCTTTCTCAATCCATCTGTGTGTGTGTGAATGAATATATGTATATATGTGTGTATATATATATATAAGAGTGTATATATATAAAACACACACACAAAACCCTCCTCTCACTCTCTCTGATTTTTCTAAAGAGAAAAACGCAGAAAAATGGCTTGTATATATAGAGAAGGAGTGTTCACGTGGCCTCTCCTCATCCAGAGCAAAAGAATCTGCCCAGCTGCCTCCAATCGATTGACATAAGTGTCAATCGATTGATACAATCAATCGATTGATATAAAGTTCAATCGATTGGTATAAAAATATACCAAGGGTAAGGCCGAGCTCATACAAGTATTAAAAGAAGCATACAGGGTCTTATTCACATAATATATTACAAAATTACAGGGTATTACAGACCCTCCCCATGCCCCGTGGCAATTAACCTATGTTTATGGCCCTTCTCGTAAATGTCTCCAACCCCCTTGGTGGAATGATCTTACCATGATAGGGAATGCCTTCCTAGGACCTTGGATTTGCATTCGTGATTTCAACAATATCATCCACCCTTCGGAAAAGAGGGGAGGAAGGTTCAGTGGCTCCACATCTACAGGATACCTGTCTATTTTTCTCTCTTCAATGGGTCTCATGGACATTGGTTTATTTGGAAATGCGTATACCTGGAGTAATAAACGAAGTGGCCTAGCAAACATCAAAGAACGCCTGGATAGAGGCATTGTCAATCCTAACTGGAGATTAATCTTTCCGAAAGCTTCTGTTCTGCATTTATCTATGGCTGCCTCTGACCACAATCCCCTACTTCTCAACACTTTGGGGAAGTAAATTCGAGGCCAAAGCAATTGAAATTTGAACCAATGTGGATCCGTGACCCTGGTAGCTATAGAATGGTTAGAGAAGCCTGGGAACCTCCTGCTTTTGGTTGTATAGCTTCCAAATTTTGTCAAAAACTCAAAAGAACCAAATCCACTCTCAAAAAATGGAATCGAACCCACTTTGGAAATTGTATTTACAAGGCGAGATCGCTAAAAGCCACCTTTGATCGTATTCAACAATTGGATCTTACTCAGTTGAACCTTCGATTGGAGAAGAACATTCAAGCGAGTCTTTATGAGCATCTCCAACATGAAGAACAATTGTGGAAGCAGAAATCGAGAATCCAGTGGCTTAAGGAAGGGGACTAAAATTGTCACGCCCCGACGTAGCATAATTCAGGAAAGCATTTAATTTCCTTTATGGACTCGTAGGTCGTGACAAGTGAGTATGACCAATTGTCTCTGCAACAAATAACTTAACAACATTTCTAAAAGAAAGGATACTAATAAACATAAGCTCCGAAATTTAAAACTTGCTAAACTATTACATAAGTCAAAGTCTTAGGCACAAAACGCCCTTATTCAAAAGCTATTCTCCAGTCTATTGCAACTTCAGGAATGAAAGACATAGGAAAATAATAAACAGCCTCCTGGAAAGTTCCCTGCCTCTAACTAGCATAGTCGAAGTACCCTGGTTGCTCCTGCCCCTGAAAATCTGGACATACAGTCCAGGACGCATCAACGCCGTCAGCTTATGAAAGCTGGTGAGTAAAAGAAACAAGTGCTCGCAATATATATATAAGCAAATAAACAACGGTACCATTTAACTTTAACAGTAATATATTCAAGGTTCCAATTCCAACATAATTCACGGGGGAATATAGTAAGAAATAAATACGCAATTGTACATAAATTGTGAAACATCTTATTTTGCCAATTCTTTTCTTTAGAACAATCCAATTAAATCAACACATCATTTCAGCTACCAGGAGTAATAAGTATTCAGTCATCCAATTCACATGCTACACTATCGCCTCCAATACCAGGAATACTATCCGATCGGTATTGAAGTCACACACCACACTACTGCCTCAGATACCAGGAATACTATCCGATCGATATCTAGACCGATCACAACCAACCATCGCTCCGGATATCAGGAATACTATCCGATCAATATCCGAAACGCGCGCCTTAGATACCAGGAATACTATCCGATCGATATCTAAGTCGTACACAACACTATCACCATCGCTTCGGATATCAGGAATACTATCCGATCAATATCCGAAACGCGCGCCTTAGATACCAGGAATACTATCCGATCAATATCTAAGCCGTAAACAACACTGTCGCCTCCAATACCAGGAATACTATCCGATCGATATTGAGGTCGCACACTAAACCGCCACCCTTTACTCTTTTTACACTTTATTCCACACATGCATGTTGACATAACCTCGACCCTAATATGTATGTCAATGTTCCATAAATAACACCATTAATAAATCGCAAAGTCGGATAATCGTACGAGCATAAATTTTGGTCTTAGTTGTTCTTGTTCGTACAATTCTTAAAACATAGACTTTTAAAATAATACATTTGCCAAACAGTTCTTTAAAAACTTTTAAAACATTTTTCCAAACAGTCCCTAATAAGAAAACACAGAAACTGCTCAAACTGCCAGGTCGCGCGAGCGAGGTAGAGGTGATGTCGCGCGCGCGGGTCGCGCGAGCGAAGGGGAAGGCCGAATCGCGCGAGCGGGTCGCGCGAGCGGAGGGGCTGGACAGGTCGCGCGAGCGGATCGCGCGCGCGAAGGGGGGGAAGGGTCCGCGCGAGCGGGTCGCGCGCGCGAGTTCTTGCAGAATGTCATCTTCTTTGTCTTCTCCCCTGTTTTCAATTCCTGGACTGAAATTTACCCATTTTCAGAATCTGTTCGTACTAGGACATGTAATATATGAATCTCTTCAGTTTTCCGCGTAGATTACGAATACGCGATCAATTTTAACCAATACGGATTATATCGCTAAATATTCGCGATTAAAGTGAGGGTGTCAAAACTTAAAATCGACGATACGTCGCGATACGGATGAATTAACTCGTAGGATTCGAACCGTACTCTATTGGGAGCAATATCTTTCATTCCCAATTTACAGAATTGATTTTGGTTACGATTTCTAAAACTTCAATTCTCAAGCTTCAATGGTGTATTGATATATATACACATATAGACACATATACATACTGAAAATACGCATATATAAACATGGCGAGTGAGTTTATAATACTCACAGAGGCGATTATACAGAAAATTAAAAGCCGAGAACTTCCGCCGTTGAGAATTTTCCTCCGTTCTCTCCTCTTGATCTTGAGATGAAAATATATATAGCTATGTATGTGTGACTGTGTGTATGTATAAATATACTGTATGTGTGTGAGTGATCTTGAGAGGTAGAGAAAATTGAGAGAGAATTAAGAGAATTGGGAGAGTTTGGGAGTGAGAGATGAGAGACACTGTGATTGAGAGAGAGAGAGCAACGTATATGTATAAACTGCCCAAAATTGGGCTCCAAGCAATGGGTGGAAATTACCCGGTGAGGTTGAGCTCACGTGCTCCCTCACCCAACATGCGATATAGACGCAGATTGAAATTAAAACTGGTATTTTACAGTTGAAATAAAAATACAGAAAATTATATTAACGTAGGGATAAATTCCCGGTTGTACAAAAAGTATAGATACTATTTTTAAAACCATAGAAAAATATTTTGGAAATTACGGTTTGACCCCAGATAAATGTATAAAAAAAAAAGAAATTAAAACAGATGCTCATGGAAAAGAAATGCCGTGTTTATTTATTAATGATAATAAAATACAGGGCGTTACACCCTACCCACCTTAACAGAGATTTCGCCCCGAAATCTGAGCTAACTAATCCTGAAACAACTCGGGGTATCTAATCCTCATGTCTGACTCTAACTCCCACGACGCTTCTCCCTCGTCATGATGCCTCCACTGAACCTTAACCAAAGGAACGTCTCTTCTTCTCAACCTCTTGATACTCTGATCAAGAATCCCCACAGGTCTATCCTTGTAGACAACATTCTGACTCGTCTCAATATCATCAAAATTAACCACATGTGAAGGATCCCGTATGTATTTCCTTAACATACTGACATGGAACACATTATGAACGCCAGACATCTTTGGTGGCAACGCGAGCCGATAAGCCACTTTCCCAACACGCTCCAAAACCTCGAACGGTCCGATGAAACGAGGTGCCAGCTTCCCTCTCTTCTGACCAAAACGCACTACTCCCTGAACAAGTGAAACCTTTAGGAGTACGTGATCACCGATACTGAACTCCAAGTCCTTTCGACGCCGATCCGCATAACTCTTATGCCTACTCTGTGCAGTTGTCATCCTTTCCTTGACCAGTGAAATCTTCTCATTGGTCTCTCTCACCAAATCTGGTCCCAAAAGTTCCGTGTCTCCCACTTCAGCCCAACACAACGGAGATCGACAAGATCGTCCGTACAAAGCTTCGAACGGCGCCATTCCAATACTTGAGTGATAACTGTTGTTATACGCAAATTCAACCAAAGGTAAGTGCGTCTCCCAAGACTCTTCAAAGTCGATTGCACAAGCTCTGAGCATATCTTCCATAATCTGATTAACACGCTCGGTCTGTCCATCGGTCTGAGGATGGAATACAGTACTCATCTTGAGCGAAGTTCCCATAGCCTTCTGCAAACTTTACCAAAATCCTGAGGTAAAACGTGCATCGCGGTCTGATACAATTGTCACAGGCGCACCGTGCAGTCGCACCACTTGTTGGAGATACATTCGACTCATCCGTTCTACTGGGTAAGTCATATTGTACGCGATAAAGTGTACAGACTTCGTCAATCGATCCACAATTACCCAAATCGCGTCATGATTCTGTTGTGACCGGGGTAATCCAACCACAAAATCCATAGTTATGTGCTCCCACTTCCATCCTGGAACAGGTAAGGGTTGCAACAATCCCGAGGGTCTCTGATGTTCGACCTTCACTTGTTGACAAGTTAAACATTTAGACACAAACTCGGCTACTTCTCGCTTCATCCCTTCCCACCAGAAGTTTCTCTTCAAATCCTTATACATCTTTGTTCCTCCTGGGTGTACTGTCAGTCTCGATTTATGTGCTTCTTCGAGAATATCTTTTCTCAAATCTCCGAAATCTGGCACACACAATCTGTCTCGACATCGGTATCCTCCATCGGTCCCAACCTTCCATTCTATAGGGTCCTTCTCTAACATCTTGGCGAACCATACTTGAAACTTCTCATCTTCTTTCTGGGCTTCGATGATTCGACTCACAAGTGTTGGTTGTACTACGAGGCATCCAAAGTGCTGCCCGGCACTTTCTTCTGAAATCTGCATATCAAATTCTGCGATTGTCTCTAAAGCTTTCCATTCCCTCAACATCAATGAAGCAATCATTCCTCGAGGCTTCCGACTTAGGGCGTCAGCGACTACATTAGCCTTACCGGGGTGGTACTCTAATGTAAAGTCGTAATCCTTAATCAGCTCCATCCACCTACGTTGCCTCATGTTCAACTCCTTCTGAGTAAACAAATACTTAAGGCTCTTGTGGTCCGAGAACAAATCAAACTTCTCCCCATAGAGGTAGTGTCTCCAGATCTTGAGTGCAAACACAACGGCTGCCAGCTCTAAATCATGAGTTGGGTAATTCAATTCATTCGGCTTCAACTGGCGTGAACCATATGCGATAACCTTTCCGTCTTGCATAAGGACACAACCCAATCCTTGATACGAGGCGTCACTAAAAATAGTGAACTTCTCACCATCCTTTGGTATCGCAAGCACTGGCGTTGTTGTCAATCTCTCTTTCAATTCCAGAAAAGCGCGTTCATGCTTATCAGTCCATTCAAACTTCAAATCTTTCTTAGTCAAACCAGTTAACGGGGCGGCTATCTTCGAGAAACCCTCTACAAATCTCCGATAGTAACCAGCTAGTCCCAGAAAACTTCTGACTTCTGTAGCATTGGTCGGCCGAGTCCAATTCGCCACTGCATCGGTCTTTGATGAGTCAACCGCGATTCCTTATTGAGAGATCACATGCCCGAGAAACTTAACTTCCTGAAGCCAGAATTCACACTTGCTGAATTTAGCATACAGGCGGTGATCCTTGAGAGTCTGTAACGCGATCCTCAGGTGTTGTTCATGCTCTTCCTCTGACTTGGAATAGATCAAAATATCATCAATAAAGGCAATAACGAATTGATCCAAATAGGGCTTGAATACTCTGTTCATCAAGTCCATAAACACAGCTGGAGCATTCGTCATCCCAAACGGCATCACTAAGAACTCATAGTGTCCGTATCTCGTCCTGAAAGCAGTCTTAGGTATGTCTTCCTTCCGCACCCTCAACTGGTGATACCCTGACCGTAGATCAATCTTAGAAAATGTCGTGGCTCCTTGCAACTGATCAAACAGATCGTCTATCCGAGGTAAAGGATACTTATTCTTGATAGTAACCTTATTCAGTTCTCGGTAGTCAATACACAACCGCATTGACCCATCCTTCTTCTTCACGAATAACACTGGTGCTCCCCAGGGTGAAGTACTTGGACGAACAAAACCCAACTTCTCAAGTTCTTGAACTTGTTCCTTCAGCTCCAACAACTCTGTAGGGGCCATCCTGTAGGGAACCTTGGTTATAGGTCGAGTACCTGGCACCAATTCCACACAGAATTCTATGTCCCTTTCCGGCGGTAATCCTGAAATATCTCGGAATACTTCCTCGAACTCTTTGATTACCGGTATAGATGATACTGTCACCTCTGCACTGACAACCTCAATGTTTGCTAGGCATCTAGTGAGGAACATATCACCCGAAGGGTTACATTGGAAATCGAAGAGTCGATTCCCCTTGTCTGCAAATGTGATCCTCTTCCTTGCACAATCCAACTTCGCATGATTCTTCTCGAGCCAATCCATTCCCAGGATTATATCGAACTCCTTCATCGACAGAACCACCAATCTCGCCAAAAGTTCATGGTCTTCAATCCGTAGAGGACAATCCTTACACACTTGTAATAACTTGACGGTGGTCCCTAAGGGTGAGACAGCACTCAAAGCTTCCTCTAAACGTTGCGGTACTATTCCCAACTTCTGAACAATCTTAACAGATATAAAAGAATGTGTAGCACCCGTGTCGAATAAAACTTTAACATGAGAGTTAAACAAGGTTAGAGTACCTTCCACTGCTCGTTGCTCAGGCAATCCCTCCTCATAAGCACCTCCTTCATACCCTGTTTCTTCATAACCAGCAGCCTCGGGAATAACAGCATTCGGGCGGGCTTGTCCTTGCTGACCATAGTTGCCTTTCCTAGGAGCCTTGCATTCTGGACTTATGTGACCGGGCATGCCACAGTTATAGCACACGACTCCTGGACGATCCGCACGCCTAGGTGCTCTGCAATCTTTAGCTCGGTGACCGGGAACTCCACAATTGAAGCAGTTATTGTTTTTGGCCCCTTCTATTGCTAGAGGCTGATATTGCTGAACTGCTTGTGTCTGCTGAGGTTTCTTCCCTCCATCCCAGGTCCTTTTCTGTCCTTGAGGGTACCCTGATTTCTGTCCAGAATAACCCTTCTGCGGAGGTCGATTTCCAAGTGGCTTTGAATTCTGACAACCATCATTTTCTAACCCCGTAGCCAATCTCACTAGGGCTTCAAATGATTGGCCCAGATGCCCCATAGTCAGATGTCGAAGAGACAGGTTGAGGCCCCGGTGATACTTCTTGATTTTCTTCTGGGGTGTGTCCACCATATGTGGAGCAAAGCGAGACAGACGCTCAAGTCGAGTAGTGTACTCTCGGACAGTCAGATTCCCTTGAGTCAACTCCAAAAACTCTTTCTCTCTCTTGTCCTTCTCTTCTTCAGGAAAATACTTCTCGAGAAATCTTTCCTTGAACACCACCCATGGCATTCTCCTTGCAGCTTCTTCCCCTATGGTCGCTTTTTCTGCATCCCACCAATCAGCCGCTGCATAAGACAGCTAAAAGATAGCCAGACGCTTCTTCTCCAGATCAGTGCACTCTATGGTCTCAAAGATACGCTCCATCTGACGTAGCCACTGTTCCGCTTGCCAGGGTTCATCAGTCCCCGCAAAATACTCAGGTCGCAGGGCGCGAAACTCCTTGAGAAGCTTGTCTCCCGTCTGGTGGGCTTGCCTCCCATTCCCGTTGTAATTCCCATTCTGATTATTGTTCCTCGCATTCTGATCACTAACCCTCTCCAATCTTCTTACAAAAGCCTCGAACATTCCGGTTGGATCTATTACCGGGGGTGCATCTTCAATAGCGGGACGGTTCCTGAGATTTCTTCCAGCCATCTGATCGAGAGAACGGTACCTATCCATCAATCAACGAAATACGGTCAAACTCTCGGAAAGAAAGAAAATTCTAAACGATAGACAACGACTAAACACGGAATGAAGTCGAACTATCTTATCTCAATTCTATCTTAACGGGAGATCCTAGGTGTTCTGGACAATTGGTCGAGCCATAACCTGGCTCTGATACCAAAAAGCCTGTCACGCCCCGACGTAGCATAATTCAGGAAAGCATTTAATTTCCTTTATGGACTCGTAGGTCGTGACAAGTGAGTATGACCAATTGTCCCTGCAACAAATAACTTAACAACATTTCTAAAAGAAAGGATACTAATAAACATAAGCTCCGAAATTTAAAACTTGCTAAACTATTACATAAGTCAAAGTCTTAGGCACAAAACGCCCTTATTCAAAAGCTATTCTCCAGTCTATTACAACTTCAGGAATGAAAGACATAGGAAAATAATAAACAGCCTCCTGGAAAGTTCCCTGCCTCTAACTAGCATAGTCGAAGTACCCTGGTGTCACAGCCCGGCCCCACAATAGCGGAACCGGAGTCCGTGGCACGCCACCGAGGCTAAACCAATTCATTAACGTTCCCAAAATTAGGTTTGAAGAACACACGCAGCGGAAAACAAAACACATTTTAAAACCAGAGGTTCAGTCGACTGCTCAGTCGACTGCACAGTCGACTTCTCAGTCGACGGAGGTAGGCAGGGATTTAAATGTCAATTCCAGTCGACTGATACTGGGGGTCCAGTCGACTGCTGAGGGGTTCCGTCGACTGCTGAGGGGTCCAGTCGACTGCTTTTGTTAAAATAAGAAGCAGTAGCTAACAGACACAGGGGTTCAGTCGACTGCTCAGTCGACTGCTCCCCTGGCAGCAGCCCAATCTGCAGAATTTCAATTTTAAAAGCTTTCTAACTTCCATTCAATGATCAACCACTCAATCAAACTCAGTCCAAAGTAATTCTAGCTGTATTAAAGTATTACCAAACATAATTACAACATGTTATAGTCTAATACAACGATTTAAAATCCATTCTAACATACTAAGTTAAACATGGTTTAAAACAACCAAAATCTTATTACAACATTTCTATTATCCCAAAACTACAAGATTATCTTTCAAGTTGCCTCACAAGCAAACTCCCAACCCACGTACTCACTTCTGTGATTCCTCGCCAGCATTTACACCTGAAATGGTTATTTGAATAACCACACATATTTCGATTTGTTTAAGCTAATGCTTAGTGAATAAATCAACATATGTACATGAATGATAAACATGTCCGCATTCACATCTCTACAATTCATACTAGTCGCCGGAGACTCACGTGCCCGTCCATATTCCCAATCCGCGACTCCTCGCCAATAAGTCCACGCGAAAGGGTAAGACCCACGATTCTACAAACAATCGTGCGACCTTAATGCCACTCTATCGGCTCCACAAAATGGCACGGTGATCACGTGCTCCTTCTGACCCACATAAGCAACTTAACATGCTCAAATACATATCACCATACTCGCGGTAATTAAAACATATCACCGTGCTATTGAGCCTACTTATCAATATAATTGCCCAATATGAACTACACAAGATATCTCTAAGAAATAAATACATGCTATTCAAAAATAACATGAATACACACCAAGAAATCATTCCAAAACATAGTTGAATCACTCACCTCCGATTTACGCACTTATAATACGATCCAAAGAAAACCCGTGCACAAAGAACGTGCAGAAGTCCGTCTAGTACAATTCCTATGGATCAGAATTCCATTTATCAACTTTTATGAAAAATTCTAGAAAAAGACTTTTCGGAAAACTTAGCCAAACAGGCCCTAACATATATCAAAACGAAGCTCTTACCTCGAGGAGCTCGAATATAAAATCTGGGAGAAACCAGACTGACGGAAGGTCGTCGTTTGGCGTCGCAAAGCTCTAAGCTCCTAAATCTCCCTCTAGCCCCCTTTTGGCCTCCTCTTTATGGAATTAGGTTAAGACTTAGAAAAATCTAAGTTCATCTCTATCTATATATAGGCAACATTCTCGGGGAATTACGTTTACCTCCCCACGAGTTTTCCAAACTCCTAATTAGTCTCTGAAACTTTCTATACAGCTTATTCATAGCTTTATAAGTAAAACTTCAAAATTATAAAAGTTTTCGACTAAGTTTCGTTTGGTTGCTAAAACGTGAATTTCTATATGACGTTTCCGAAGTTGCTAATTAGCCTACCAAATTAATAGCGTGTTCATTCGTTCTCACCAGGATACTAAATCTAACAACAGAAATAAATTCTACAACAGAAAATAATACAGATATTGAAATACACAGGTAAACATTTATTTTCAGATAAACATTTAAAGTGTTCCACAGTGACCGTCTCATACTCGGAGAGACTTCACAAACAATAAATCCTCAATCACAACAGTTTCAAAGGGTTCTCTAATACAGACACCCAAATCAACTCGTGAGTCAAAACTCACTCAAACACGTGCCAAAATGCACAACCCCTCACATCATCATGCATGACAAATGCAATGAAATGCAATAACACAAATGCGGGTGTTATACCTGGCTGCTCCTGCCCCTGAAAATCTGGACATACAGTCCAGGACGCATCAACGCCGTCAGCTTATGAAAGCTGGTGAGTAAAATAAACAAGTGCTCGCAATATATATATAAGCAAATAAACAACGGTACCATTTAACTTTAACAGTAATATATTCAAGGTTCCAATTCTAACATAATTCACGGGGGAATATAGTAAGAAATAAATACGCAATTATACATAAATTGTGAAACATCTTATTTTGCCAATTCTTTTCTTTAGAACAATCCAATTAAATCAACACATCATTTCAGCTACCAGGAGTAATAAGTATTCAGTCATCCAATTCACACGCTACACTATCGCCTCCAATACCAGAAATACTATCCGATCGGTATTGAAGTCACATACCACACTCCTGCCTCAGATACCAGGAATACTATCCGATCGATATCTAGACCGATCACAACCAACCATCGCTCCGGATATCAGGAATACTATCCGATCAATATTCGAAACGCGCGCCTTAGATACCAGGAATACTATCCGATCGATATCTAAGTCGTACACAACACTATCACCATCGCTTCGGATATCAGGAATACTATCCGATCAATATCCGAAAGGCGCGCCTTAGATACCAGGAATACTATCCGATCAATATCTAAGCCGTAAACAACACTGTCGCCTCCAATACCAGGAATACTATCCGATCGATATTGAGGTCGCACACCAAACCGCCACCCTTTACTCTTTTTACACTTTATTCCACACATGCATGTTGACACAACCTCGACCCTAATATGTATGTCAATGTTCCATAAATAACACCATTAATAAATAGCAAAGCCGGATAATCGTACGAGCATAAATTTCGGTCTTAGTTGTTCTTGTTCGTACAATTCTTAAAACATAGACTTTTAAAATAATACATTTGCCAAACAGTTCTTTAAAAACTTTTAAAACATTTTTCCAAACAGTCCCTAATAAGAAAACACAGAAACTGCTCAAACTGCCAGGTCGCGCGAGCGAGGTAGAGGTGATGTCGCGCGCACGGGTCGCGCGAGCGAAGGGGAAGGCCGAATCGCGCGAGCGGGTCGCGCGAGCGGAGGGGCTGGACAGGTCGCGCGAGCGGATCGCGCGCGCGAAGGGGGGGAAGGGTCCGCGCGAGCGGGTCGCGCGCGCGAGTTCTTGCAGAATGTCATCTTCTTCGTCTTCTCCCCTGTTTTCAATTCCTGGACTGAAATTTACCCATTTTCAGAATCTGTTCGTACTAGGACATGTAATATATGAATCTCTTCAGTTTTCCGCGTAGATTACGAATACGCGATCAATTTTAACCAATACGGATTATATCGCTAAATATTCGCGATTAAAGTGAGGGTGTCAAAACTTAAAATCGACGATACGTCGCGATACGGATGAATTAACTCGTAGGATTCGAACCGTACTCTATTGGGAGCAATATCTTTCATTCCCAATTTACAGAATTGATTTTGGTTACGATTTCTAAAACTTCAATTCTCAAGCTTCAATGGTGTATTGATATATATACACATATAGACACATATACATACTGAAAATACGCATATATAAACATGGCGAGTGAGTTTATAATACTCACAGAGGCGATTATACAGAAAATTAAAAGCCGAGAACTTCCGCCGTAATATCCGTCGTTGAGAATTTTCCTCCGTTCTCTCCTCTTGATCTTGAGATGAAAATATATATAGCTATGTATGTGTGACTGTGTGTATGTATAAATATACTGTATGTGTGTGAATGATCTTGAGAGGTAGAGCTAATTGAGAGAGAATTAAGAGAATTGGGAGAGTTTGGGAGTGAGAGATGAGAGACACTGTGATTGAGAGAGAGAGAGCAACGTATATGTATAAACTGCCCAAAATTGGGCTCCAAGCAATGGGTGGAAATTACCCAGTGAGGTTGAGCTCACGTGCTCCCTCACCCAACATGCGATATAGACGCAGATTGAAATTAAAACTGGTATTTTACAGTTGAAATAAAAATACAGAAAATTATATTAACGTAGGGATAAATTCCCGGTTGTACAAAAAGTATAGATACTATTTTTAAAACCATAGAAAAATATTTTGGAAATTACGGTTTGACCCCAGATAAATGTATAAAAAAAAAGAAATTAAAACAGATGCTCATGGAAAAGAAATGCCGTATTTATTTATTAATGATAATAAAATACAGGGCGTTACAAAAATACTAAATTCTTCCATCTTTCAACCGTTATCAAACAAAGAAGGAATTCTATTGATGTCATTAAGGGCTCCAATAGTGTATGGCTTTCTAATTGGGAAGATATAGGTAATTTGTTCCTAAACCATTTTTCTACTCTTTTCACTTCCTCTGATCCTACTTTTCCTTATGATTTAAATGGTTTATTTCCTCCGATCATAAATCAAGCAGAAAATGATTACCTTTGTTCCACCTCCTCTGCCATAGAGATAAAGGCAATCGTGAATAATTTCAATCCCTATAAATCCCCTAGCTCCGATGGGATGTCTAGTCTTTTCTATACTACATATTGGGATAAAGTGGGTCTTGATCTGGTGGCTATGGTTCAAAAAATTTTCACTTCTGGTACTCTTTTTAGCCACTTAAATCAAACCAATATTGATTTAATTCCAAAATCCTCTAAAAGCCTAACCGTTGATCAATTTCGGCCTATCTCCCTCTATAATGTTGCCTACAACGTGATCTCTAAAATCTTAGCTGATCGATTTAAGCCCTTTCTCCAGAAAATCATCTCCCCTTACCAATCTGGCTTTTTAAACGGGAGAACTATTCAAGAAAATTCCCTCCTCTCCCATGAGCTTCTCCACTCAATTAAGTGTAAGACTGGTAAAGGCGCTCTCATGGCCCTAAAATTTGATGTCTAAATCTTTTGATAGAGTTCAGTGGTCCTTCATTGATACCATTCTACACAACTTGGGCTTCGGTGCACCATTTAGAAATCTTATTAGCCAGTGTATTTCCACTCCAACTTAGTCTATTGTTATGAATGGCTCCCCCTTTGGTCATTTCTCTCCTTCTAGGGGTATTAGACAAGGAGATCCCCTCTACCCATTTCTCTTCATTCTTTGTAGTGAAGCTCTTTCTAGACTTCTCATCTATAGAGAGAGTAGAGGAGATTTACATGGAATAAAAATCTCGAAATCATGTGCTCTGATCTCACATTTAATGTTTGCATATAATCTCCTTATTTTTTCTAGAGCTAGCAAGGAAAGCGCAGAATGCATCATGGATTGTTTGGATATCTATGCTAAATGGACTGGTCAGCTGGTCAATAATTCTAATTCTAGAGTCCTCTTCAGTAAAAATGCTACTCCCACCTTGAAAGCTAATATCAAGTGCATTCTAAACTTAAAGAATCTTGAAGGAAAGCAAAATCACTTGGGCCTCCCGCTTTACTTAGATAGATCTAGAGTCAAATCCTTCTCCTACATTCTAAATAAAATGGAATCTCGCCTAGTAGGTTGGAAAAGCAAGCTCTTATCTCAAGCGGGTAAGGCCACTCTCATTAAAGCCACCCTCTCTTTGATTCCGTCTTATCTAATGCAAACTTTTCTGCTCCCAAAATCTCTTTGCAATAAGATGGACTCTATTATAAGAAAATTTTGGTGGGTACTAACCAGAATGGGAGACCAAAATCAACCTTATGGCTTAGGATAAAATTTGCTCTCCTAAAGCTTATGGTGGGCTTGGCTTCAGAAGAATGATGAACTTTAATAGAGCCCTTATGGCTAAACCAGCTTGGTTGATTCTCTCAAATCACTCCTCTTTATGCCATAGTTCCCTTTCTAAAAAGTATTGTCGAAGACACTCCTTCAACTCAGCAACCAGTTCATCTTCTGACTCCCCAATATGGAAATCTCTCCTAGAAGTTTGTGATCTTATTACCAAAGGTGCTTGCTATATTTTTGGAGAAGGAAAAGAAGTTGACATCTGGGCTGACCCATGGATTCCCAATAAGGCTGGATTCAAAATCAGCCCTCTTTCAGTGGCAGAAAACATTCCTTGCAAGGTAAGTGAATTTTTCAATCCTACTACTAATACATGGAATCATAATCTCTTGACCCAAGTTTGCAACCCTGAAGATAATCCTCTCATTGAGTCCATCCCTATTCCCTCGTTCCCTGGCCCAGGTTCCATCTGTTGGATTCCGAACAAAAAAGGGTACTTTTCTGTGAAATCAGCCCACAATCTTGAGCAATCGGCTAGACTTAATCATATCTAGCCTGAATCCCATTTCTAGAACAAAATCTGGAAACTCAAATTCATCCGAGACTTAAAACCTTCATTTGGAGAATTTTTATGAAAGCTCTCCCACTGAGATCGACATTAGCCTTTAGATTAAACTTAGAAGATACTACTTGTGCCCCCTCTGCAAAAATTTCACCGAAATTGAAACTCATCTTTTTCTTCATTGTCAAGTGGCTAGATCTCTTTGGTTTTCCTTCTAGGCCTTAGAACAAATAACCACCACTCATCTTCTCTGTAAGAATGGTTTCTTTATCTCTTTAGCTTGGGTTCTCAGTATCAAGTCTCTTCTAGATTCTTCCCATTGATGGCAATCATCCTCAATAACATCTAGTACATTAGAAACAAATCTATTTTTGAAAAGCAAGTGATCGATCTTGAAGCTATTATCCGTAGTATCTCTTCTCAAGTTGTTGAATTTGCTCCCCTAGCAGAAGCTTCTTCCCGCTCCTCTTTCTCACAACCTCAACCCCAACTTCAGGTTGTCCCCCCAAACTGGCGTGCCCTTCCTACTACTTGGCTGAAATTTAACTGTGATGCAGCTGTAAGGAACTCACTCTTCTACATCAGTGCAGTCTTGCGGAACTCAGCTGGTGCTATTCTTGGTCTCTAGACTGAGAGGATTTCTTCTATTGATCCAGATGTTGCTAAAACTTCTGCTCTTAGAATGGCGGTTTCCATTGGTTTCAAGGAGAAGTGGCCCAAAATTATCTTCGAAAGCGACTCCCTTAATGTCGTTTATGCCATTAATCTTTGGCACCTCTCTCCAAGTTGGAAGCTTCTTCCTTTGACCATGGATATTCGCACTATGAAGGAAGATTTTAGTGGCTGGAATTTTTCAAAAGTTTGTAGATTGGCCAACGATGTTGCCCACAATCTTGTGAGATGGGCTGCAACTCTTCTTTTTTCTGGTTCGTTGGATCCTTCTTTTCCCCCTTTTGATGTAATCTCTGCTGCTTCAGCAGATTTTTCTTCGCTTTAAAGTTCTTTGATCAACAAAAAAACAAAAAAACAAAAAAACAAAAACAACAAAAACAACAAATTCAACACCTTAATATTTAAAAAAAAAAAAGAAAAAAAAAAGAAGGCTATCCTCAAATGAAATTGTCCAATTTGGGTATTTTAGATTTGTTTGAAATGACAATTTTACCTTTTCTTTTTTGATCCATTTTCCTTTAATGATTATTTTGAGTTTTTGTCATTTTGTGAGAGTATGTTGGTCATTTCAGCCACAAAACAACCCATATTACTATTAGATCAACTTTTAAAATTTACTCTAGAAATGATAATTCAATCAACTTTTCAAATGATAATTACAAATATTTACAATTTGGTTCAACTTTAAAATTAAATTAATCTAAAAATGATGTTTCAATAAACTTTTCAACCAATAAATACAAATATTTACAATTTGGTTCAAAAAAGAAGTCAACAATTGTAGGTTGTGCCTTGTTTGGCACAACTGCTTTTCGGCTTTGTGGTTTGCGTGTTTTTTCGTTCTTCTCAAACAAGTCACTAACTTGTTTGGTTTTTTTTTTTTTGGTGTTTTGTTTTGTTTGGTTTTGTTTTTAATTTTTGGGATTTTCCCAAACAAACAAGGCACAACACAGCCCAAATTGGGCTATGCCTTGTTTGGTTTGTTTTGTTTTTCTTTTTTTGGTTTTCTAAATCAAAGCACTAACATTTGTTTGTATTTTTTGTATTGTTTTTTTCAAAAAAATTCTTCAATTTAATTTTAGGGCAAATTTCATTTACCTCCCCTGAGGTTTGACACGATCACACTCGCCACCCCTTACGTTTGGAAAATCACACTTACCCCCCGCGTATGATATATTGTAAGTATCACAAACCCCCCTCGGTTAAAATGCCGTAATGAAGTCTAACGACCACAAGCTGAAGTCAGCCCTTTATTTTCCTAAATGTCAAAATTGCCCCTCCTCACTATATAAAACCTACCCAAATCATGTATTACTCAGAACTTGCATCCCCATCTAATATAAACAAAAAAGAACTTGCGTCCATCTTCTTCTCTCTCACTCGACCACGCAGTGGTTTCGTCTCCTTCCATCACAAAAAGGTACCCTTTTTTCTTTTTTGTCAATAATTTCTCTTTTCATTTCTCTTTTTAAAGTTATTTAGATCTTATAATTCCTCCTTGAATCAAAATAATTTCTTTATCTAATTATCTCCATAATACGAAATGAACAAAGACCTAATTTGACAGAAATTTAGGGCTTTCTTGCAGAAATTTAGGGTGAGGTTTGAATCACCATTTTAGGGCTTTCTTTCTCTAATCACCTCTCAATGCCCTAATTTAACATAAATTTGGGGCGTTATTGCATAAATTTATGGCTTTCTTTGAATCACCATTGTAGGACAATCACCATTGTAGGATTTTTTTTTTTCTAATCATCTCTTTCATTTTTTCTGCAGTTGACATATGTCTACTTCAAGTTCAAAAACAAGTAGTTTGGAGCTGAGGTACAGGAACAGAACATGCAAGTGTGGAAAAGTTGCAGCTATAAGGGTAGTTCAATCGGACAAGAATAAAGAGAAGTTGTATTACGTTTGTGACTCCGGCCAATGCAAATTTTGGAGTTGGTGTACCCCTCATTCTGGGATTCCTGCAAACTCTAAATTTTATAACCAAATTCAATCTCATCAATCACCCCAACCAGATTGACATGGTGAAGTTCAAGTGCTCACATCAAGGGTACAAATGCTGGAAAGAAATGAGGCAATGGGGAAGTTAGCATTGAATGTTTGTATATGTTAGGCAGTAATTGCTATGTTAATGGCCTTAGTTAGAAAATGATAGGAGGGTTGATTAGTGTTGGACATGGCTGGGTTAGATGTGTATGTTAAGTAGCTTAATGAAGAATTTGATGAAAAAGACTAAAATGTACTTGTTTTGTTCTCTATGTATGATAATCTAAATGAATTTTGCAAAATTGGATTGCATTCATGATGTTGCAAAATGTACTTGTTCTCTAGATATCTAGTTTTAATTGATGTATATGGTTCCTGCAAACCACACATTGACAGTCCTCACCCATGTACTAGTTGATTACTGTATATGGTTCTGACAAAATAGTCATGTAAGGCTTTGATTGACAAAGATCTCCAAAAATATCCAACAAATAAGACAAGAAGAATATCCAACTATCCTTGCATTCGGTTTCTACCACAGCAATGGCCACTGGGAATAACCAATTGTTTCCATCAAGAGCAATAGCAACCAATAAAATCCCCTTATAAGGATCCTTCAGATGGGTCCCAACAACACTTGTAAAGGGTATACACCCATCTTTGAAACCATTTTGAATTGCAGCCAAGCTAATGAACATCCCCTTGAAATTGGGAAGATATGGGTTGGGTAAAACCCTATCAAGCTGTATCTTCACCAAACTCCGAGGATTTGTCATTCTGAGTTCATGAGCATACTTGGGTAACTTAGTATAAGCCTTACCATGGTTTTCCTCAATTATATCCAAGGCCTTTCTCTTTCCTATATAAAGTTATATCCTCTCTACTTCAACTCTATACGTCTCAACTAGGAAAGTATTGATACCAGCAGCAGTTGTATCAGGGTTGGCTCTCAATGTCTCTACTAGCTTTCCACTAATCCAAACTGAGTTTGCTTCAGGGTTTTTGGTTGACCTTTTACATGTATGTTCTGACTGTATAGTCTTATCTTATATGTAACTCCAATAGGCAATTGTGAGGCATGTATTCTCCAAGAACAACCTTCATTTCCACAATATGCTATTACCCTGCTCTTCTCGTTCTTATCTTTCACAAGCCTGAACCCGTGTTTGATTGCAAATTCTTTCAAAATAGTCCTAAAGTCAGTAACATCTTGTCACACCCTTTTTGAAGCTTGCATTCATTTTAATAATCATATGTGGGATCATGTGAAGTTATTAACGTTGATTAATAATTGAGATGAGTTGACGTAGGTCAACGATGATGTGTCAATTAAGGACACGGTTGTCAAAGAGTTCACAATGCATTAGCATGATTTAATGACATTTATATGATTTAAATGTTAATTAAGAGATCTGGTCTTTTATGACTAGTAATTATACATGTTTTGTATAATTTCTGGTAAATTTTGTTATCGTTTTAGAACATTTTGACCACTGTGGTGAGAACGTGAATGATATGTTACATAAAAGGTAGTTGGGATAGATATTCCACGGAGATTAGTTTTTGGATCCTTATTTCAAACCTAAACAGAACTTAGACGAAAACTTTCATAATTTTTAGTTTTCACTCGTGAAATAATAAAGTGGACGTTTAAGACGTTTCGGGAAATAATTAGAAGTTTTAAGAAACTCGTGGGGAGGTAAACATAATTTTTGAGAGTGTTATCTATAAATAGGAACTTTGGATATTTTGGTCAAAAAGACAACTTTCTAAAAAGTGAGAGAGAGAGAGAGAGAGAGAGAGAGAGAGAGAGAAAGAAAGAGAGAAAGAAAGAAAGAAGGAGATTTGGTGCCACGAGCTTCACGACACCGATCGACGACCGTTCGTCCGTCAGTTTTTCTCCAAATTCTAGATTTGAACTTGTGGAGGTAAGAGCTTCATTTTGATACCTCTTGGGCCACGTTTGGAAACTTTTTTGAAAATCTAATTTCTAGAAATTTGGGAAAACCCAGGCAAAACTGATAGGAATCGCGTATAAACTAAGATCCGACGTTTATTTGGGCCTCTAACTGATCCTTCAAAGTTTTAGTGAAATCGCACGAGGTATGAATTATAGATCTATGAAATATATGGAATTTACATGTTTTGAATATCGAGTTGATGATTTAGATCCGGGCAAAATTCATGTGTTAATTAGGCTCATCAATTATGCACACGAAAATGTTAGAAAAGTATGTATAACTGTTTATATGAGCATGTTATGTGTCTATTTGGGGCAACAGGGAGTTTGGTGCAAATTCATTCAGGGGTAAGCTCCTTCTTCGTTCTGGGGATTGTGATATTGTTTGTGTGGTGTCTGGTTTGGAGGAAGGCCCAACCAGTGTATGGGGTACGTGGAAGATGTGTGCCTTTCACGGTAGCGGTTTCATTTACTGAATGAACGCGTACCACTCACCCTAGAGACTATTTTGTTGTGTTTTATATGTTTTAAGCATGGATTGTAGGGGTGTAATTCGGTCGGTTTCGGTTGGTTTTTACCATATTTTGACACCGAACCGATCTTGTCGATTCTAGTATGGAGGGAGCCGAAACTGACCGAAGAGAAATCGGTGGTTCGATTTCGGTTTTAGTCGGTTTGGTCGGTTTGGTTCGGTTTGGGCTTGCATGTTGGGCCTCTGTTTGGGCTCGAAAAAAATTCTAATTTCATGAAATTTTGGACTGATTTACTTTAATTTCCACATCTTCACAAGTTTGGGCCCATATTTTGGGCTGCTTTACTTAAAATTCTACATATCAGTCCACATATAGAAATACGGAGTAACAGAATTCCACATATCAGTCCACATATAGAAATAATAGAATAACCAACCAACCATCCAACCTAATAAGAATATAAGATCAAAAAAAAAAAAAAACAACCAACCAAAGTTCAAAACAATCCAAACTCCAAAGTTCCAAAACAAACACAAAATATCAGTACTCCCAGCAAGGCATGCCAACAATGGCTCAGCCAAAAATAAAAAAATAATAAAAAGGCCATGAAAACAATCCTAATCGGCATTAAATATAATCCAAATCCAAACACATCCAACAGAATATCCAAATTCCAAACACACAATAAAACATTTCTTTCCCCATTCGGTGTGAGTTTCCTTTGATTCAAAGTAGCCAAACCTGAAAACAAGACAATGAAATCAAGAAAATGAATGAGAAAACCATCAATTAAAAATTATAGTCGAGCACTCGAGAAAATAATTCAATTACCTCTATCAAAATAAACATTCTTAGTCCTCAATGAGAATAGACTCCGATGATAGCCCGTCCACATTGACTAAATAAAATACAAAAAGTAGATAAGTTACTGAATTGCTCTAAAAGACTAAAAGAGGAAAACAAAAATACTTGATAAAAGATTTTATTACCTGATTCAAGCATTTCAAATTGTTCAATCTCATCCATAACAACTGGCGATGATGAAGAACGCAACCAATTTTGTGTGCAAATAAGTGCCTCGACCGTATTAGGCAACAACGAACTTCAGAATGGATCGAGGACACGACCTCCCTGTTAGGAAACTGTGTTCCCAGAATCCGTTGACAGTGCGTATAAGTTGGTACTGCAAAAAATTTCGTAAAATCTATAATAACCCTATAAGGGCGGAACTAGGGTTACCTTGAACTGCAAAACGGATTGCTGTAGTAGACGAATCGAGAACACGGGCTCGATAACAGCTCACGATCTTCTACTGTATTCCTCGGCTGCCAGAATATCGAACTGAGTGTGGGCTCTTTCGAAATCCTTTTTGTTTTCTGCTCTCCCTCTTTTACGCTCTCTTTTCTATTCCGAGTTATAATACTCTTGATGGAAAAACGCTAACAGATGAGAGAGCCAAAGCAGCATATATATAGGCTACGATAGGGACCATAAGAAGTCAATAAGGAATAGGCTTCCTTATGGAATTAGGAAACCCTCATTCGAACTAAATCAGATTCCTATTTCCATAAATTATAATTCATACCACTAAAGAATTATAATTGCACTCCTACCCTTATCTCAAAAATATATTTCGAGCTCCATGTTATTAAATACTTATTATCTCCCCATGTTAAGATTACATATATCCATTAATTAACTATAATTACTGACAATCATATTTAATTAATTTCTTAAAATTCCTTGAGATACTCTGCTTAGCTTATCTGATATGTCGGATACAAAATCCACCTGCAGGGTTTGACATAATCAAAACTTATAAGCTTTCTCAAGGGGATATTATCAATCCCAAAAATTGAGACATGGATTCCATCATTAATTAATATCCACCACACAATTAATATTGCCACCCAATCCAATGAGATATTGACCCATTTAAGGATCTCACCCTTTTAGGGATCAAAGTGTAAATATCAAATGTACGTGTCTACAAATTAACTTAGGATTTAGAGCATAAGCACTCATAATAGCCATGAGGTATTAATTATCTTATAAGTCAGTATAAAGATAATTACCCCAAGTCAGTCCCGTTTAATACATAAAGTGTACCAGCATAGTGAGTTGAAACTATACCGTTTTCCGTAGTCAAGACAAACCTACTACAACACCATGCTGCAGTCCTACCGATGGTGTGTCCAATACCATCTAAGACTGTAAACCAAAATCTTACATTCTATAATATCTGATGGCCTGATCTTCCGTGTGTAAGCCGAACTCTACACACCAAATCACCTACTATATAGAATGAGAGACACACATGCATAATATTAAATAAATAATATAATACAAACATTGCCCACACAGATTCTCAAAAAAAAATGGATTAACTGATTTTATTAAATGAATAATAAATCAACTACATAAAGCATGGCTTTTAGTATATATCCCTAACAATCTCCCACTTAGACTCAAAGCCATGATGCGACACACCTCACTCCTATCCCTTCTACATGACTATCAAAAGTCTTGGCCGGTAAGCTCTTGGTGAAAGGATCTGCCAGGTTATTTGTTGATGTTATCTTGGTCACTTCAACATCACCTCTTTGCACGATCTCTCGTATCAGGTGATACTTACGCTCAATGTGTTTTCCCTTCTTATGGGCTCTTGGTTCCTTTGAGTTAGCAATCGCTCCGCTATTATCGCAATAAAGGGTAATAGCCGATTGTACCGCAGGTACTACTCTTAGATCCATAAGGAAGTTTCTGAGCCAAACGGCCTCCTTAGCGGCTTCCGAAGCAGCCACATACTCGGTTTCCATGGTGGAATCAGCAATACATGACTGCTTGATACTCCTCCAAGTAATGGCTCCACCTCCTAGGGTAAACACATATCCTGAGGTAGACTTTCTGGAATCCCTATCTAACATGAAATCAGAATCTGTGTACCCAATGGGTATAAGACTGTCATCTTGGTAAACTAACATATAGTCTCGAGTCCTTTTCAGGTACTTGAGAATATTTTTCGCCGCAGTCCAATGTTCTTGCCCTGGATTAGACTGGTATCTACTAACCATGCCAACAGCAAAGCAGATGTCAGGTCTAGTACATAGCATAGCATACATTAGGCTTCCTACTGCCAAGGCATAAGGAACTGCCTTCATCTTCTCTATCTCATCAGGTATCTTAGGACACTGATCCTTAGATAGAGTAATTCCGTGTCTGAAGGGAAGGAATCCCTTCTTGGAATCTTGCATGCTAAACCTTGCAAGAATATTGTCAATATAAGTGCCTTGTGACAAGCCCAACATCCTATTCTTGCGATCTCGCATAAGCTTGATCCCTAGGATGTGACCGGCTTCTCCCAAGTCCTTCATATCGAATTGACTGGACAACCATACCCTTACAGAAGATAATACCCCCACATCGTTTTTGATTAGCAAGATATCATCCACATATAGTACTAAGAACACCACCACTCGTCCATCATGTTTCTTGTATACACAAGATTCATCCGCACATTGATCAAAACCAAAAGACTTGATTGCTTGATCAAAGCGGATATTCCAAGACCTAGATGCCTACTTAAGTCCATAAATGGACTTCTTAAGCTTGCACAACATGTGTTCTTGGTCCTTCGCAATGAACCTGTCTGGTTGCATCATATAGATGCACTCGTCAAGATTCCCATTTAGAAATGTTGTCTTGACATCCATTTGCCAAATTTCGTAATCGAAATGTGCAGCAATGGATAAGAGAATCCGGATAGACTTCAGCATTGCCACCGGCAAAAAAGTTTTCTCATAATCGATTCCTTCTTTTTGAGTGAACCCTTTCGCAACAAGCCTTGCTTTAAAGGTTTCCACCTTACCGTCTGCTCCTCTCTTCTTATTATAGATCCACTTACATCCAATGGGTTTTATTTCATTGGGTGGTTCTACAAGATCCCAGACTTGATTAGAGTACATGGACTCCATTTCAGACTTCATAGCCTTTTGCCAAAGATCTGCATCTTTATCTTGGAGTGCTTCATTGTAGTTACAGGGGTCGGTACCTTGTTCATCAGGGACCTGGTCATAAGACTCTCCCAAGAACATATACCGGTCAGGTTGAATAATAACCCTCCCACTACGATGAGGCACAACCCGTGTCTGTGCATCAATGATATTTCGTTGTGAAGATTCTGAACCTAATACACCATTATCTACACGTTGTAATGGTTGGTTCGGGATCTATACGTGTTTCGATAATCCTCCCACTACGACGTGGTAATGGAATATCGATAACTCTTTCTTGTGGTGTTTCTTCTCGTACCGTTGGTATCGAAGAAGCATATGTCGGTGTCTCTCCTCTCATTTCCACTAGAAAAATACGGCTTCTAGGCTTGTGGTCCATAACATAGTCCTATTCTAAGAATGTGGCATTGGTGCTAACAATAACCTTCTGATCCTTAGGACTATAAAACAGACCACCTTTAGTTCCTCTTGGATACCCAACAAAGAAACATACTTCTGTTCTTGATTCCAACTTTTCTGCATTCCCCTCCAGCACATGTGCTGGACTACCCCAGACCCGAACATGCCGCAAACTAGGCTTTCGCCCAGTCCACAATTCTGTGGGAGTAGTAGGTACTGACTTAGATGCTACCAAGTTTAGAATGTATGCAGCTGTCTCTAATGCGTGTCCCCAAAAAGAAATTGGTAAATCCGAGTAACTCATCATAGATCTTACCATGTCCATGAGAGTCATGTTCCTTCTTTCTGCTACACCGTTCTGCTGAGGCATACGGGGTGCAGACAATTGGGATGTAATCCCTTGCTCCAATAAGTATTCCCTAAACTCTCCTAAGAGTTACTCTCCACCACGATCAGATCGTAGTGTCTTGATACATTTACCTAGATGCTTCTCCGTTTCAGCCTTGAAGTCTTTGAATTTCTTAAAGCATTCAGCCTTACGCCGCATCAAATAAATGTACCCATACCTTGAGTAATCATCGATGAAAGTGACAAAGTACTCAAATTCCCCTCTTGCTTGGACAGTCATAGGACCACACAAATCAGAGTGAACCAGTTTCAATGGCTCTTTAGCTCTATAGCCCTTGGCCGAGAATGGCATCTTGGTCATTTTGCCTTCCAAGCAGGATTCACAAACTGGAAGTGCCTCCACTTCCAATGAGCCTAATGGCCCATTTTGAACCAGTCTTTGAATCCTTTTCAAATTAATATGACCAAGGCGTAAGTGCCAAAGATGCGTTTGGTTCATCCTCGAAGGTTCTTTTCTCTTAAATGGCAAACTATTTGTGTTATTCAATTCATTAAGTTGCAGTATAGGAGAGATAGGATTTATAATATAAAGATCATCCACCAATTGACCAGAACAAATAAAACGTTTATTTTCTTTAATAACTACTACTTTATTAAAATGAACTGAATATCCATTCTTTACTAAACTAGAAACTGAAACTAAATTCCTTCTAATAGAAGGTACATAAAAACAATTTCTTAATATTAAAATCCTATCTCTACCAAAACTAAGATGTAGATCCCCTACTGCAACTGCTGCTACTCTCGTAGCATTTCCCATATATAGATAAATCTCTCCATCACTGAGCTGCCTGGTTCCCTGGAACCCCTGCAAAGAATTGCATACATGATCAGTGGCTCCCGTATCTACACACCAGGTACCGGTAGATCGGACCGCTAAACACGATTCAACAACTAGTAAATGAGATTTACCTTGATTGTTCTGTCTGGCGAGATAAACTGGACATTGCTTCTTCCAGTGTCCTGACTGCTTGTAAACAAAACATTTGCCTTTAGGCTTTCCCGGTTGTCCTCGTGGCCTTTGGATTGGCGGAGGACCCGCAGCCTTCTTTTGAGCCTTTTTCATTTTCTTCTTGCCTTTCGGCTTTGAAGCAGAACCTTTCTCAAACACAAGAGCACTCCCTAACTTTCTGTTGAGACCCTCAGCTGCCTGGAGTTCTTTAAGCAGCTCCGCTAAAGTATAATTAAATTTATTCATGTTGTAATTAAGGCGGAATTGCTTAAAAGACTCTGGCAGTGACTGGAGTACGATATCGACTTGGGTTTCCCCATCGATTTCAGCTCCAAGGATCTCTAGTTCATTAAGAAGAGATATCATCTTAAGAACATGATCCCTTACAGGCGTCCCCTCAGCCATGGTTGTGTTCATCAAGTCTTTCATAGCAACCTGCCTAGCTGCACGACTTTGATCCCTGAACATCTCTCGGAGGCTCTCCATCATGTCATAGGCGTTGGTCATTGACTAATGCTGATGTTGCAGAACATTTGACATGGATGCCAAAATGTAACACCGCGCCATCTCATCAGCCTTGACCCATTTCTTGTGAGCCTGGGTTTCCTCAGCGGTTGCCCCCTCACCAGGTTGCTCAGGACATTCTTGAGTAAGCACAAACTTGTACTCTTCAGCAGTTAACACAATATCCAAATTCCTTTTCCAGTCTATATAGTTTGGTCCAGTAAGTTTGTTTTCTTTAAGTATAACAACAAGTGGATTGAAAGTACCCATTTAAAATCCTGAGAATCACATAACATAAATAATTACGTTTGGGCAAAAATTACTATGGATTCGAGTTGAAAATATTGGTTCCCTCTACCATATTTGAAAGGAATCCGCCAGCAACCTGATACACCGCGAATAGTATGACTCGATGGGAAGCCATATATTATCCATCATTTGTTCAGATAGACAATTGCCTTTTAATTTTACTATTCAGGCAATGTACTTTGCCTAATAAAATTAAACTGCTGACTTGCTTTGGTCCTATAAATAATAACAGTGACTCAGATGGAGAGGATATTATTATTTATAGCTAAGTGTATACCATCACTTAATTCTAGGTCAAGAGTTCCATGAGGAACACCTCTGATGGAGAGGTGACCCGCACCAACAATCACCCAAAATATTCTTTTAAAGAAGTTTGTACTGATGATTCCATGATCAACTACATCCGATAGGGAGGATGACACTAGAGCCATCACACAAAATTAATCATATCATCTACAAACCAGTGATGGAGACCATGGGATTTATACTTGGTAAATTCCCTCTCCCACTTAGAATTTTAAAAAAAAATTGAGGGTTATAATTTTTTTAGAAAAACTTTTAATTTAATTAATAAAAAATAATGGAATACTTGACAAGGATTAATTCATCCTTACTAGTGAAACCCACATGTGTAGATAATAAAATTATTCTATTCTTACCCTCAAAAAAAAAAAAAATTATTCTATTCTCATGATTTTAGAAAATAAGTACTTATGTTTTCAAATTATGGAATTAGTTTTATTTCTAAATACACATGTAGTTGTCCATCATTTTAAATTAATATAAATTAAACATGCAGCTAGACATCTGAAATAGGTCTAGGAATAATTATCCATGTTGTCCTATTCATTAAACATGAAACAATAATAATCATTCAATCACACATAAATAAGGAAACCACAATAAAATAGGAATCCCACTATTATGGTCAAGCTGCAACTCTTGTGAAGAAATCTTCATTGAATTCGATTATGTCTATGTCACCACTACGCAATGGGGGTCGAGGGGGCAACGCCCCCCTCGGGGTTTTTGGGGCAGCGCCCCGGAAGCTAAATTCGATTTACCATCAGAATGCCTTCCAGAACTATTTTCTGAAACAGTTTTCTGAAGCTGCCTCCAGATTACTTTCTGAAACTGCTTGTAAACTGTCTTCACGGATTTACTTGAGATATATTACATAAATCCTATGCCTCCGTGAAGGAGTTCATATGCTATATATTTGCAGTAAATTAACCACGCATCAATCAAGCGTGGGATCCAATACATACAAATCCTATGCCTCCATAAAGGAGTTCACATACTATATCAAAATAGCAATATTAACCACGAATAAACCCATCGTGGGATCCAATCACACAAAACCAGCGACCATAATAGTGGAATAAGAACGCTGCAAAACAAGGGTTAGCACAGATCTACGTTCTATCCATCCATCAATGCACGCATAAGATCTGTTTTATTGGACAACATGGTTGCTTCCAACCTATACGTAGAATCAACGTTGCTCTGATACCACTGTTAGGAAACTGTGTTCCCAGAATCCGTTGACAGTGCGTATAAGTTGGTACTGCAAAAAATTTCATGAAATCTATAATAACCCTACAAGGGCGGAACTAGGGTTACCTTGAACTGCAAAACGGATTGCTGTAGTAGACGAATCGAGAACACGGGCTCGATAACAGCTCACGATCTTCTACCGTATTCCTCCGCTGCCAGAATATCGAACTGAGTGTGGGCTCTTTTGAAATCCTTTTTGTTTTCTGCTCTCCCTCTTTTACGCTCTCTTTTCTATTCCGAGTTATAATACTCTTGATGGAAAAATGCTAACAGATGAGAGAGCCAAAGCAGCATATATATAGACTACGATAGGGACCATAAGAAGTCAATAAGGAATAGGCTTCCTTATGGAATTAGGAAACCATAATTCGAACTGAATCAGATTCCTATTTTCATAAATTATAATTCATACCACTAAAGAATTATAATTGCACTCCTACCCTTATCTCAAAAATATATTTCGAGCTCCATGTTATTAAATGATTATTATCTCCCCATGTTAAGATTACAGATATCCATTAATTAACTATAATTACTGACAATCATATTTAATTAACTTCTTAAAATTCCTTGAGATCCGCTTAACTTATCTGATATATCGGATACAAAATCCACCTGCAGGGTTTGACATAATCAAAACTTATAAGCTTTCTCAAGGGGATATTATCAATCCCAAAAATTGAGACATGGATTCCATCATTAATTAATATCCACCACACAATTAATATTGCCACCCAATCCAATGAGATATTGACCCATTTAAGGATCTCACCCTTTTAGGGATCAAAGTGTAAATATCAAATGTACGTGTTTACAAATTAACTTAGGATTTAGAGCATAAGCACTCATAATAGCCATGAGGTATTAATTATCTTATAAGTCAGTATAAAGATAATTACCCCAAGTCAGTCCCGTTTAATACACAAAGTGTACCAGCATAGTGAGTTGAAACTATACCGTTTTCCATAGTCAAGACAAACCTACTACAACACCATGCTGCAGTCCTACCGATGGTGTGTCCAATACCATCTAAGACTGTAAACCAAAATCTTACATTCTATAATATCTGATGGCATGATCTTCCGTATGTAAGCCAAACTCTACACACCAAATCACCTACTATATAGAATGAGAGACACACATGCATAATATTAAATAAATAATATAATACAAACATTGCCCACACAGATTCTAAAAAAAATGGATTAACTGATTTTATTAAATGAATAATAAATCAACTACATAAAGCATGGCTTTTAGTATATATCCCTAACACTCCCGTGCTAAATGCGGACTCTGAGGCAACTGTTGACACAGGAATAGCTAGTACATCTCAAGCTATTTGGGAAACAATGGGGTATTTAGTATAATTAATCTTCCACCAACCCAATACATCAAAATCGGCAGAATTAATTTCACACGCTTCTATCAAGTATCTCTCCAATTCATTCTTGGAGACTATACTACTTTGATGTTCTAAGCGTCTCTGACAGTCCAAGTCAAAAGATGCACTAGCATCATCACCACCATCAATATCCATAACCCCCAATTCCTCCTTCAAATTTGTTTCTATACTTGCATTTGAATCGTTGTTCACATACCACTCATATATATTATTCAACTTCTCTTTTAGTTTATCTATCAAATCCTTAACCATACTTACTTCATAAACTTTTTCAAAGCAATATTCAACAACCAACAATTTGCGCCGTGGATCAAGCACCATTGCAACAAATAACAAAAAATTTATCTTTTCATAGCGACCCCAATACTTTTCAAACTTGAGTCTCATGCCCTCGGCCATCATTCTTAAACTTATATCGTTGTGACTACACAATTTATTAATTTTAGGTTGAATGAAAACAATCTCCGTATAAAAAGCATTTGAAGTGACGAATGAAAACCCTAAAAAATGTAAGGTTGCACTGTGAAAAAGTTTAAGAAACTTCACAAACAACCTAGCTTTTTCCCAATCATCACTATCCGGAGGACCCAACATCTTCCTTCCACTATCTCGCCCACTCCCACTTTCATCCCTATCTACACCATCATTCACAACACTTTTAAAGTAAGAAGAAAAAGCTAGATCCTCCTCTAAACATTCAACTGCATTCTCAAATTGCACGGCCCTTTCCAACATAAGATAGGTCGAATTCCATCTAGTTGGCACATCTAAGCAAAGAAAAGCTTTAGTACTGGTGTTTTCTCTTTCGACACCTATCTTAAACTTAGCCAACCTAGACGGAGATGACCTCACATACCTCACAACATTACGGATGTTAACGATTGATTCATCCAATTCCTTTAACCCGTCACTAACAATCAAGTTTAAAATGTGTGCACAACATCTCATGTGCAAAAATTCATACTCTAATACAATCCCCTTTCTATTCTTAGTTTTCCTTCTCAAATGATTAATGATACCATTATTAGAGCTTGCATTATCAACTATCATAGTTAGAAACTTATCAATTCCCCAATCTAACAAGCACCCCTCAATCGCCTTACCAAGTGTATCATCCTTGTGATCAAAAACTAAATTAAAACTAAGGATTTTCTTGTGAATTTTCCAATTAGCATCTATGAAATGTCCAGTGAGAGACATGTAGTTTAAATTTTGAATCGAGGTCCACGTATCGGTGGTAAGACAAATACGTTGACCTCTCATAACACTCTTCAACCTTTTCTTCTCATTAGCATAAAGTAATAAAATGTCTTTAGCAATTGTAATCCAGGAAGGGATCTTAATCCACTTTGGTTAGACAACTTGCATAAATTCTTTAAAGCCCTCAGTTTCTACAAATCTAAACGACAACTCATTTTTAATAATCAATTTTGCAAGTGCTTTTCTACAAGCATCAATAGTGAAAGTCATTGGCATAAGTTGGCTAACACCATCTCCATGTTCACCTATTGGTTTGAATCCTAATATCGATAGGGACTTATCCTGTTTCCTAAACGGATTTTTTGTGCATTGATATTCAAGGTGGGTCAACATGGACTTAGTCCCGTTTTGCTTGGTATCACAAGCATAATCCGTCCCACAGTAGTTACAAGCAGCCCTTGGTTTTTCTCCAGGTTTACATTCAATCTTTTTAAAATGGTCCCAAACAATTGACCTCTTTCTACCACGACCCTGACGGGACTCGCTAGTATTCATGGAGGGCTTTTGACCTCCAGATTAGCCATTGGAGTTGGAGTTGGAGTTGGAGTTGGAGTTGGAGTTGGAGTTGGAGTTCCTTGTTAGGATGAACTCTTATTTACGGTCTCATTACTGCCAATTGCATCAGCTAGATTTGTGTTATCAGGATCACCCATCTAAGAATAAAAAACAATGGAACAAAATTAACAAATCAAATACTAAAATTACTAAAATTTCATTTGGAAACTTACTATAATTCTGCAACCACAGCTATACCCACCACATATGCATAGTTGAATGGCCCTTTCAAATTACTAAGTTACTAATTTCATGCATATATAGCACATATCTAAAAAAGCCAACATGGTAATGTACATGGATTGAGATTCTAGTATGCTAGTTCAAGAAATGTACACGGATTTGTTGCTCCCAATAAGTTTAAAAGTGTTTTTATTTTTACTTAAAATAGACATCCTTCTATAATCAAAAAAGTAATTAATTGACTCTTAGTTATCTCTTCAAAAGGTGCCTAAAATTTAATTTATCCCTTTAAAGTATTGTGTCCCAATTGCTGAATACAAATCACAACTCACAAGGCAATAGCTTTTTATGAATTACACTAACTAAAAATTATATCAATAACTCAAGAGAGGAAATTTAATTTATCAATAACTAAAATTATATCAATGACTAAAAATTTAATTTATCCCTTTAAACTATTGTGTCCCAGTAGTACGCTTTGGTCTCAAGAGAGGAAAGTTAGCTCCGCGTTTCATTGGACCATTCGAGATTTTGGATCGTGTTGGGAAAGTGGCTTATCGACTGGCGCTACCACCAAAAATGTCTGGGGTTCACAATGCATTTCATGTGAGTATGCTGAGAAAGTATATACGAGACCCCTCGCATGTGATTAGTTATGACGATATTGAGACGAGTCATAACGTTTCTTACAAGGAGAGACCTGTGAAGATTCTAGATCAGAGTATCAAGAAGTTGAGGAATAAGGATATTCCGTTGGTAAAGGTTCAGTGGAATCACCATGACGAGAGCGAAGCCTCGTGGGAAGTTGAAGCTGATATGAGGAAGAAGTACTCGGAGTTGTTTCATGACTAGTCAGTCTTGATTTCGGGGACGAAATCCTGTTTAAGGGAGGAAGGGTGTAATAACCTGCATTTTCATTTATTTGCATTGTCATATTTAATATACATTGTCTACTTTTATTTTAATTACAATTCTTATGTGCAGAATTTATTTCTTGCTTGATTTCATATTTGAAATTCTTATTGGGGCCAAATTGCAATTTTACAAAATTAGTAATACCTGTGTTGGATTTTAAAACTGTACTTCAAAATGGTGAAAATGTTTGCTTTTGACTCAATCAGTATTTTTATAAAATCGGGAAATCATTTCCTACATTAAAATGAATTTTCTGTATTTTTGTGGCGAACACCGCGCCACGAAAATACCAGTTTATGAGCAAAACTGTCCACACTGTGTTAAACTTCCACAGATTGTGGAAATGATGTAAAGCTAGATGTGACATAGACTTTACTTTTCATTTATGGTAACTCATCATTGGATAAGGCATTGTTTGGGAATGATTAACTTGTGTGTGTTATGTTGTGCCTAAAAACTAATTGCCCAAACAAACATACTTGACCTCTACCTACCTATACTTGGCCTTTGGATCAGTTGTAGAGTTGATATACACTGTATATACGTATGTATAATTTGTGGTTAAGTAATTAAGAAAATAAATGCATTTGTAGAGTGAAGTTCACACTACTTGGGCACCAAGTTCTTCCAATTGTGCTTCTATATATGCACCCTCTACACTCTCACACTACACATTCTGCACACACAAATTCTAGAGAGAGTTGGAGAGTTCTATTTCTAGAAAATTTTAGACAGAGAGAAGGAACTTCATCATTCTATCTTGCAACTTCTATTGGATTTCTTAGCTTGTTATTTCTTTCTCAACATAGTTCAATCCTCTTATCAAGTGAGTATTTCTAACTCACTCCAAATGTAATTCATGATTAGTTACTGTACATATATTGTAAAATTTAAAATCACCATGGATGAATTTACGTATGAACTCCATGACTTGAAAATACAAATTTTTCCACCTAAATCAAAATGAGTCTTTAGAGATGATTTAGGAAGATTTTGGTTCATAGAAGATACTGCTAAAGTCTTAGAATCTAATTTGTTCACATGAGAAAGTATACAAGAAATTAAATTTTGTTAACTTGTAGTTTTTCATAAAATCCTAGAGTTATAGATTGATTCATGCAAAAATTGATTTCAGATTCTTAATCCTTGCGAAAAACCAAAGAGATTCATCTATTGTATGACATATATAGTTGCAGAATTGAAAATGGGTCAAAAAGACCCTGAATTTCTGAAACAGGGCATTCTCCACGAAGAAGATGAAGCCTCTGCTGAAACTCGCGCGCGCGATCGCGCGAGCGGCCCGCGCGAGCTGTGCGATTTCAGTCAGATAGAAAAGTTTGATATAAGACAAAAATGAAAATTAGGCAGATTGCGCAAGCGATCCGCGCGCGCGATCTTCCTGTACTCTGGCAGAAAGAAAATTTTTAATAAAGAAAAGGAAAATTGGGCATATCGCGCGAGTGCCCCGCCCGCGCGACTTCTGGCAGTTTCTAGTTTTGCTTGTTTTATGATAAGGGACTGTTTGGGATAAAATTTATATACTGTTTGGATACTGTTTGGGAAGTTTATTAAATCATAATCTTTATTTGTTATGTTTGAATGATTAAAAAGTTGTATTCAGACTTATCAATCCCCGTACGCACGTTGTTTATATGATTCAGTGTTTTGCCTCATGTTTTAAAGTTTCATGACATACATGTGAAATCAGTTGTACATGCATGGTGAGTGTGAATGTTGGTCAGTGTGGAAAAGAGTAATGGTCAGTGTGGCATAGTGAGTACGGTTGAGATTGTGATGTGGACACTCCCTGGTAAGTGAGTACCAAAGTGTGTTGTGATTGAGATTGCGGCGAGTGTGTCTTTGAAATACGACGGTGGCAAAATTGGACACTCCCTGACGACCATGGTAGCGTCAAAGTGTGTGAAGCCGAACTTGGACATTCCCTGACACCCATGGAAGTGCTAAAGTGTGGCCTACGGACACTCCCTGATACCCGAGTCTGGATACTGAGTGAGAGTTCCTCCGGTATTTGCATGGCGGATTAGGTAGTCAAAGTGTGAGGCAATGGACACTCCCTGGTACCCCGGACCAAAGTGTGAGGCAAACTGGACATTCCCTGGCACCCCTGTGCTAAAGTGTGGCTATCTTAGCATTTCAAAGATACTGATGTGTGATGGTGGGTTGTTGGGTTTTGTTGAGAGAAAAGAGTCGGTAAGATGAGATGGTGCATTCTTCTCATACACGGTCATATATATGTGAATTATATCTTTTAAATAATATTGTGGTTGTTTCCTAAAATGAACTCCTTGCTTTAATATTGGATTAAATGAGAACTGAAAAGTGGTAAATAAGTATGTGTTACATTCAAAGTTATGTTTTTAATACTCACCAGCTTCTTGAAGCTGACGACGTTGATGCGTCTTGGACATTTGTGTTCAGGTTTTTCAGGTTATGATCAGGCTGAACATTATGATTATGCGAACTGAGAATGGCTGCTTTTGGAAGATAAAACTGTTATTAATGTTCCATGCTTTAGTTATAAATTATTTTGTAATAAAGATGACTGTAATATATATTAAGTTATGGTTTTGATTTAAGGCGGTTTGTGCCTTTAGAGACCCCGTGCTGTAATATGTAATAAGTTAGAAAAATATTTATAAGCTTTGATTGCTCTACTCTGATTATTGTTTATCGTTATTCGACGTTTGGGACGGAATCGATCCTTCAAACTGTCGCGACCTACGGGTCCATAAAGGAAATTAAACCATTTCCATATTTATGCTACGTCGGGGCGTGACAGGATTTAGTGGTATCAGAGCCAGGTTATTATTTATCTCAAGATAGTTTAGCCAGGTTAGGGTTTACCAGTTTAGACCCAATTCCACGATCTGTTAGCTTAAGCTTTGCACCCCGATGATAAGACAGGGAGGATAGACTCAGAACCCAAACGCCTAAGATTATCTCTTTCCTGACTTAAGTTAGTACCTTTTTCATATATGGATACAGCTCAACCTCTCTTTGTACTTGACGCTTTTGGAGGGCATTGGGTTACTGTTGGAGCGATAGTTCGGCTTCTGCGATACTTTATTTCACCACTATCGGGCAGCGTGCAGCTGCTACCTTCGAGTTAGATCTCTGGCACCAGATTCATGTGTTAGGACTGGTCGACTTGTCCCGTGCCCGCCTCGAGATCTTGTACTTTATCGAGATCTAGCGCTTAGTGCTTGTAGAGATGGTTCGCTTGGTTAACAGCGATGCCTTCTATTTACCTCTTGAGGTTCAGGTTGTGCAGGCTCACCTTGCGTAGCTAGAGATGCCTCCACCTGTCGTCCCCGCTGTTGAGGATGATGGTGACAGTGACGTTGTACTTGTTCCTATTATCGAGGACGCTGAGAAGGATAGCATAGGTTGGGACGACTTCGCAGTTGACCTTGAGGAGGCACTAGCACTCGAGCTAGCTTTGCCAGAGGCAGATGCCCCTGGACCTGCTTCGTTGTTGACCTCACATAGCTGTAATTTTGGGGCAGGCCCCTCTTATGTTCAGCGACTTCATCAGGCCAACTCGCTTGACCTTTTGATGGCTACCTATGGCGATGACTGACCGTTTAGATGTTACTTTGTATATATTTACTACTTTTGACTATTAGCTCTACCTATTTTTGCACACTGTAATTACATGCATTAGAGCATAGGGCAATAATCCCATTTTTGGCGTTAACTCTTGCATGCGTCCTAACCCATATAGATAGGGTAGGCATTGACCTGATCATACACACTTTTTGTATCAACTTGACAAGAAGTTATATAAAAATATACTCTTTTGAATGTTGTCATCATTTAAATTGCTTCATAGTACTGTTGCATGCATTTTCCTCATTCTGCTATCACTATCATGCATAGAATGGCTGAAGGACTAAGGAGGAACATGAATTTGATTGAGGGAGCACCTGAGGCTGCCGATCCCTCAGGAATGTTTGAAGCTTTCGTCAGACGCCTCGAAAGGGTTAGCAATCAGAATGAAAACCGACGAGACCGCCAAACTGGAGATAAGCTGCTAGAGAGATTCCGTGCGCTAAGGCCCGAGCAGTTTGCGGGTACCGCGGAACCATGGAGAGCGGAACAGTGGTTAAGACAAATGGACCGCATGTTCGAAGCTGTCCAGTGTAGTGAGATGGAGAAGAGGAGGTTAGCTACCTTTTAATTAACCGATGCTGCCGCAGATTGGTGAGATTCGGTCATAGCTACTATCGGGAATAGAGCTGCAACGGGAATGATGTGGACTGCGTTCAAGGGGAGATTTTTGGAGAAGTATTTCCCTGCTACGGAAAGGCACAAAAGAGAGAAGGAGTTCATGGATTTAACACAAGGAACCAAGTTGGTGCAAGAGTACACCACACAGTTCGAGAGACTGTCTCGGTTCGCTCCACACCTAGTTAATACTGAGGAGAAGAAGATACGGAAGTATAACCAAGGGCTGACACCGCAAATTCGCCGCCTGACTCTCGGTCACCGAGATAAGTCGTTTGAGGGATTGGTTGGCTTGGCTACCGATCTAGAAGAAGACGCTCGAGTGAATCGGAAGCAATTCGAATTCTGGCCGCCTCAAAGGGGTAATTTTGGAAATAGATCACCAATGAATCGTACCCAAGGACAGAAGAGGAATTTCAACAGAAGCAAGAGAACCCAAGCTATCACCTATCCGACTCAACCTCGAGTTGGTGAAGGAAGTAGCGCTGGAAAATGTTTCAACTGTGGCAACCTCGGTCATCTGGCTCGAGATTGTAAGGCACCAAGGCGTGCTGCTCAGTAAGGCATAGTTTGCTACAACTATAGTGAACCAGGTCACATCAGTAAATTCAGTACTGCCCCTAAGCAAGTGACGTATGGTCAACAGAATCAGACTCGCTTGAATGCTATTATTCCTGATGATGCTAGATATGACGGAACTATTTATGAAGAAGGAGATTATGGAGAAGCTCAACCTGATCAGCAAGCAGTGGAAGGTACTTTGACTCTGTTTAACTCTCATGTTAAAGTGTTATTTGATACGGGTGCTGCTCTTTCGTTCATATCTGTTAATACAATTCGGAGATTGGGTATCTTACCTCAAAGCTTTGAGGGCTACTTCGCCATTAGGAGCTGCAGTCAGATTAGGACACGTGTACAAGGATTGTCCTTTACGGCTAGGAGACCGTGAAATCCCTGCAAGGTTGATTATCCTATCAATGAAGGAGTTCGACATAATCCTAGGAATGGATTGGCTCTCTCAGAATCAAGTGAAGTTGGACTGTGCGAGGAAGAGAATTACATTCTCCGACAACGAAAATCAACCCTTTGATTTTCAATGTAACCCTTCGGGAGATATGTTCCTCACTAGATGTTTGGCAAATATCGAAGTCGTTAGTACAGAAGCGACAGTGTTGTCTATACCCGTAGTCAAGGACTTCGAGGAAGTATTTCAAGAAATTTTTGGTTTGCCGCCCGAAAGAAGTATAGAGTTCTGTATTAAGCTTATACTGGTTACCGTACCGATCACGAAGGTTCCCTACATAATGGCCCCCACCGAACTGTTGGAATTGAAAGAACAAGTTCAAGAGCTTGAGAACCTAGGTTTTGTACGTCCTAGTACATCGCCTTGGGGAGCACCAGTGTTATTCGTGAAGAAGAAGGATGGAACGCTTAGGTTGTGCATCGATTACAGAGAACTGAACTGCGTGACTATCAAGAACAAGTATCCCTTGCCTCGGATTGACGATTTGTTTGATCAACTATAAGGAGCTACGACATTTTCCAAGATAGACCTAAGGTCGGGATATCATCAATTGAGGGTACGGAAGGAAGACATACCTAAGACTGCTTTCAGAACCCGATATGGTCTCTATGAATTTCTGGTGATGCCGTTTGGAATGACGAATGCCCCGGCAGTGTTTATGGATCTGATGAACAGAGTGTTCAAGCCTTATTTGGATCAGTTTGTCATCGTCTTTATAGATGATATTTTGATCTATTCTAAGTCGGGAGAAGAGCACGAACAACATCTACGAATTGCGATGCAGACGCTCAAGGACCACCACTTGTATGTCAAGTTTAGTAAGTATGAGTTCTGGTTGCAAGAAGTGAAATTTTTGGGACACAAGGTGTCATCTCAAGGAATTTCTGTGGATTCGTCCAAGACAGATGTTGTGTCAAACTGGGTCAGGCCGAGCAACCCTCCAGAAGTTCAGAGTTTCCTTGGACTCGCAGGCTATTACAGAAGATTTGTTGAGGGATTCTCCAAGATAGCTGCACCATTAACTAGGTTGACAAAGAAGAATTTAAAATTCGAGTGGACAGAGAAGCATGAGCACGCCTTTCTGAAATTGAAAGAGAGACTTACAAGTGCACCGGTACTAGCTATACCCAAGCCTGATGAGAAGTTCACTATCTTTAGTGACGCATCATAACAAGGACTAGGGTGTGTACTTATGCAAAATGGTAGAGTTATCGCCTATGGATCTAGACAGCTGAAGTCGAATGAGTTGAACTATCCCATTCATGATTTGGAATTGGCGGCCGTAGTATTTGCACTCAAGATTTGGAGACACTATCTCTACGGTGAGAAGTTTGATTTATTCTCCGATCACAAGAGCCTGAAATATTTGTTCACACAGAAAGAGTTGAACATGAGGCAACGCAGATGGATGGAGCTGATCAAAGATTACGACTTCACGTTAGAGTACCACCCTGGTAAAGCTAATGTGGTCAATGATGCTTTAAGTCGACAGGCTCGTGAGACGATCGCCTCCTTAATGGTTAGAGAATGGCGAGCATTGGAGACGTTGGCGGAGTTCGATGTACAGAGTGCTGAAGAAGAAGAAGGATAACTTTTTGGATGTCTTGTCCTACAGCCTGTTCTTATTGACCGTATTATTGGAGCTCAAAAAGAAGATGAGAAGTTTCAAGCATGGTTCGTGAAAATGTCAGAGAAAGACCCGACAGAATGGAAGGTGGGAGTCGACAGAGGATATCGGTGCAGAAATAGATTATGCGTGCCGGATTGTGGTGAATTAAGGAAAGACATTCTGGAAGAAACACATAAGTCAAGATACACAGTTCACCCAGGAGGAACGAAAATGTACAAGGATTTGAAGAGAAATTTCTGGTAGGAAGGTATGAAGAAGGATGTGGCCGAATTTGTATCCAAGTGTTTGACATGTCAACAAGTCAAGGCCGAACATCAGAGACCGTCAGGATTGTTGCAACCGCTACCTATTCCAGGTTGGAAGTGGGAGCATATAACCATGGATTTTGTAGTGGGATTGCCTCGATCGCAGCAAAATCATGATGCCATTTGGATAATCGTGGATCGATTGACAAAATCAGCTCATTTCATTGCTTATAGTATGACATACCCAGTGGAAAAGATGTGCCGGATGTACATACAACAAGTTGTGCGGCTTCACGGTGTACCTGTGTCAATTGTGTCAGACCGTGACGCGCGTTTTACTTCTGGATTTTGGGAAAGTTTGCAAGAAGCCATGGGAACTTCGCTCAAGATGAGTACTATTTTTCACCCTCAGACGGATGGGCAGACTGAGTGTGTCAATCAGATCATGGAAGATATGCTTAGGGTTTGTGTTATCGATTTTGAAGAATCTTGGGAAACACATTTGCCGTTGGTTGAATTTGCATATAACAACAGTTATCACACGAGTATCGGGATGGCTCCGTTCGAAGCATTGTACAGAAGGCCATGTCGTTCTCCATTATGTTGGGCAGAGGTTGGAGATACGGAATTGTTGGGACCAGATTTGGTTAGAGAAACCAACGAAAAGATTTCCTTGGTCAAGGAAAGGATGAGAACCGCTCAGAGCAGGTATAAAAGTTATGCCGATCGACGCCGAAAAGATTTGGAGTTTAGTGTTGGAGATCACGTACTCCTTAAGGTTTCACCGACCCGAGGAGTAGTACGCTTTGGTCTCAAGAGAGGAAAGTTAGCTCCGCGTTTCATTGGACCATTCGAGATTTTGGATCGTGTTGGGAAAGTGGCTTATCGACTGGCGCTACCACCAAAAATGTCTGGGGTTTACAATGTATTTCATGTGAGTATGCTGAGAAAGTATATACGAGACCCCTCGCATGTGGTTAGTTATGACGATATTGAGACGAGTCATAACGTTTCTTACAAGGAGAGACCTGTGAAGATTCTGGATCAGAGTATCAAGAAGTTGAGGAATAAGGATATTCCGTTGGTAAAGGTTCAGTGGAATCACCATGACGAGAGTGAAGCCTCGTGGGAAGTTGAAGCTGATATGAGGAAGAAGTACTCGGAGATGTTTCATGACTAGTCAGTCTTGATTTCGGGGACGAAATCCTGTTTAAGGGAGGAAGGGTGTAATAACCTGCAGTTTCATTTATTTGCATTGTCATATTTAATATACATTGTCTACTTTTATTTTAATTACAATTCTTATGTGTAGAATTTATTTCTTGCTTGATTTCATATTTAAAATTCTTATTGGGGCCAAACTGCAATTTTATAAAATTAGTAATACCTGTGTTGGATTTTAAAACTGTACTTCAAAATGATGGAAATGTTTGCTTTTGACTCAATCAGTATTTTTATAAAACCGGGAAATCATTTCCTACATTAAAATGAATTTTCTGTATTTTGTGACGAACACCGCGCCGCAAAAATATCAGTTTATGAGCAAAACTGTCCACACTGTGTTAAACTTCCACAGATTGTGGAAGTGATGTAAAGCTAGATGTGACATACACTTTACTTTCCATTTATGGTAACTCATCATTGGATAAGGCATTGTTTGGGAATGATTAACTTGTGTGTGTTATGTTGTGCCTAAAAACTAATTACCCAAACAAACATACTTGACCTCTACCTACCTATACTTGGCCTTTGGATCAGTTGTAGAGTTGATATACACTGTATATACGTATTTATAATTTGTGGTTAAGTAATTAAGAAAACAAATGCATTTGTAGAGTGAAGTTCACACTACTTGGGCACCAAGTTCTTCCAATTGTGCTTCTATATATGCACCCTCTACACTCTCACACTACACATTCTGCACACACAAATTCCAGAGAGAGTTAGAGAGTTCTATTTCCAGAAAATTTTAGACAGAGAAAAGGAACTTCATCATTCTATCCTGCAACTTCTATTGGATTTCTTAGCTTGTTATTTCTTTCTCAACATAGTTCAATCCTCTTATCAAGTGAGTATTTCTAACTCACTCCAAATGTAATTCATGCTTAGTTATTGTGCATATGTTGTAAAATTTAAAATCACCATGGATGAATTTACGTATGAACTCCATGACTTGAAAATACAAATTTTTCCACCTTAATAAAAATGAGTCTTTAGAGATGATTTAGGAAGATTTTGGTTCATAGAAGATACTGCTAAAGTCTTAGAATCTAATTTGTTCACATGAGAAAGTATATAAGAAATCAAATTTTGTCAACTTTTAGTTTTTCATAAAATCCTAGAGTTATAGATTGATTCATGCAAAAATTGATTTCATATTCTTAATCCTTGCGAAAAACCAAAGAGATTCATATATTGTATGACATATATAGTTGCAGAATTGAAAATGGGTCAATAAGACCCTAAATTTCTGAAACAGGTCATTCTCCACGAAGAAGATGAAGCCTCTGCTGAAACTCGCGCGCACGATCGCGCGAGCGACCCGCGCGCGCGAGCTGTGCGATTTCAGGCAGATAGAAAAGTTTTATATAAGAAAAAAATGAAAATTAGGCAGATTGCGCGAGCGAATCACGCGAACGATCTGCGCGCGCGATCTTCCTGTACTCTGGCAGAAAGAAAATTTTTAATAAAGAAAAGGAAAATTGGGCATATCGCGCGAGTGGCCCGCGCGAGCGACCCCTCGCGTGAGTGCCCCGCGCGCGCGACTTCTGGCAGTTTCTAGTTTTGCTTGTTTTGTGATAAGGGACTGTTTGGGATAAAATTTATATACTGTTTGGATACTATTTGGGAAATTTATTAAATCATAATCTTTATTTGTTATGTTTGAACGATTAAAAAGTTGTATTCAGACTTATCAATCCCCGTACGCACGTTGTTTATATGATTCAGTGTTTTGCCTCATGTTTTAAAGTTTCATGACATACATGTGAAGTCAGTTGTACATGCATGGTGAGTGTGAATGTTGGTCAGTGTGGAAAAGAGTAATGGTCAGTGTGGCATAGTGAGTGCGATTGAGATTGTGATGTGGACACTCCCTGGTAAGTGAGTACCAAAGTGTGTTGTGATTGAGATTGCGGCGAGTGTGTCTTTGAAATGCGACGGTGGCAAAATTGGACACTCCCTGACGACCATGGTAGCGTCAAAATGTGTGAAGCCGAACTTGGACATTCCCTGGCACCCATGGAAGTGCTAAAGTGTGGCCTACGGACACTCCCTGATACCCGAGTCTGGATACTGCGTGAAGGTTCCTCCGGTATTTTCATGGCGGATTAGGTAGTCAAAGTGTGAGGCAATGGACACTCCCTGGTACCCCGGACCAAAGTGTGAGGCAAACTGGACATTCCCTGGCTCCCCTGTGCTAAAGTGTGGCTATCTTAGCATTTCAAAGATACTGATGTGTGATGGTGGGTTGTTGGGTTTTGTCGAGAGAAAAAAGTCGGTAAGATGAGATGGTGCATTGTTCTCATACACGGTCATATATATGTGAATTACATCTTTTAAATAATATTGTGGTTGTTTCCTAAAATGAACTCCTTGCTTTAATATTGGATTAAATGAGAACTGAAAAGTGGTAAATAAGTATGTATTACATTCAAAGTTATGTTTTTAATACTCACCAGCTTCTTGAAGCTGACGACGTTGATGCGTCCTGGACATTCGTGTTCAGGTTTTTCAGGTTATGATTAGGCTGAACATTATGATTATGCGAACTGAGAATGGCTGCTTTTGGAAGATAAAACTGTTATTAATGTTCCATGCTTCAATTATAAACTGTTTTGTAATAAGGATGACTGTAATAGATATTAAGTTATGGTTTTGATTTAAGGCGGTTTGTGCCTTTAGAGACCCCGTGCTGTAATATGTAATAAGTTAGAAAAATATTTGTAAGCTTTGATTGCTCTACTCTGATTATTGTTTATCGTTGTTCGACGTTTGGGACGGAATCGATCCTTCATACTGTCGCGACCTACGGGTCCATAAAGGAAATTAAACGCTTTTCATATTTATGCTACGTCGGGGCGTGACAAAAATAAATTTTATTAGCTATTTATATGTAGGGTTTTAAAGTATGTATAACTTTGGTTCGGTCGGTTCAGTTTATGTCGGTTTGTTAAACTGAGCTACCGAACGCCGAACCGAGCCTTCGGTTTCTTAAGTCTCCAGCACCGATCACTGACCGAAGCCGCTGGAGACCGACAGAAAACAGTCGGTTCGGGTCGGTCGGTCATATTTTTCCAAAAAAACTTACACCCCTAGGATTGTCATATAAGCATATATTTAGAATTGTACACTCAGCATATAGCTGAGTAGTGGAGCTTTACTCCATTACAAGTGATAAGAAAAAGGAAAGAAGAAGCGTGAGGAGTGGGCCCAGGAACGTCGGGGAATCATCTCTTGTTGATACTTTTGTTTTAATTCCAAACTTGTAATAGGATTTGGAAGTCGTAATATGTTGTAATAGAACCTTGGGATAGTTTTCGTGATACTATATTTTGTAATCAAACTCCTGAAATTATATTTTAGTATGTTGTAATATCGTTGTGAATGTGTTGGTTTTGGTTTGTAGAGCCAAAGGTTGTAAAACTGCATAATTGATAACCTGTTAGGAATCAATCGACTGGGGTATGCATATTATAATTTTTATTATTATTTATGTATTTAAAGTGTATAGACATATATTATTTTATTATGTTATTAACATTACCATTTTACCTTTTGTAAAGTACCATTTTGTCAAAGTTTAAAGTGAGTATAATTATAAATTGAATATCCAGATTACCCATTTGTTAAATTGAATTACCAAACTACTCTTTTGTTTTTTTTTTTTTTTTTTTGTAAATTACCCTTTTGTATACATGTGTATATATATACATATTATAAAATTATTATTATTATTTATGTATTTAAAGTGTGTACAATTATAAATTGAATTATCAAATTACTCTTTTTTTTTTCCTTTTGTAAACGACAATGAAAATGCAGGTTATTACACCCTCCCTCTCTTAAACAGGATTTCGTCCCCGAAATCAAGACTAATTAGTCATGAAACAACTCCGGGTACTTCTTCCTCATATCAGCTTCGACTTCCCACGAGGCTTCGTTCTCGTCATGGTGATTCCACTGAACCTTCACCAACGGAATGTCCTTATTCCTCAACTTCTTGATACTCTGATCCAGAATCTTCACAGACCTTTCCTTGTAAGAAACATTATGACTCGTCTCAATATCGTTATAACTAACCACGTGCGAGGGGTCTCGTATGTACTTTCTCAGCATACTCACATGAAATACATTGTGAACCCCAGACATTTTCGGTGGTAGCGCGAGTCGATAAGCCACTTTCCCTATACGATCCAAAATCTCGAACGGTCCGATGAAATGCGGAGCTAATTTCCCTCTCTTGAGAAGATTTGTCGTTTCCCACAGGCGGCGCCAAACTGATGATGCCAGAATTTGGTAAGAATAAAGTAGAGCAGTTTAAAGAGAGGGAAATAGTGAGAGACTTTTTTTTTGTATGTGGTTCGGCCATGTTAATGAAGGTACCTACGTCCACAGGTGTGTCTGAGCACGTTCACTAGCAGATCACCGGCGGGCTTGGTGAGCCAACAAAGAGGGGCGGCACTACCAGTAATACCGGCCGGGTGTATGCGTATAATGGTGAATTTTATAGAGGTGCTGTGTAGACTACAGAATTGGCAGCCCCTTCAATGGGGGGTGAGAGGTCTCTTTTATAGAGGTAAGAGACCTACTCATACATGGATACGGAAATATAATCCTATTGATACAGATTGACATTAATTATAGGGATTTCCTAATTGGATTAGAAAATAGTGTACACTTTCCAGTAGTATTCTAGCTTGAGTAGGAAACTGCCTGTAATGCTCGGGATCATGCCTGTGGGCCCGGATGAGCTGTTCCTGCGGCGGGATGTGCATGTGCGGTTTCTCCGACCTGCTGGCCGGGCCATGAATGAACCGTTCGGGATGATGAGTAGAATAAACCGCTCGGGCTGACGCTTCTGAGGAGTTGTGCATGATTTTTCCGGGGCATGAACTAGCTGCTGATTTGAACCGCTTGGTCATAAGATAGGGCCAATTTTGGGTGTATCAATACCTAAGTTATATATTAGTTATATTGCAAATGTTTTAGATAAACCTCTTAAAGAATTAGAAGGCCTAGTATACTGCGATGTGTGATTTGATCAAATTTCAGATTTTACAGATTCGGAATGAGAAACTGTTATCCTATTCAATCCAATTGGAATGCCCCGAATCTGACATATCTCTTGAGAGGAGTAACATGAAACTCAGAATTATGAGTGGATTCAACACTCCTAAATAAAAAAGGAGAATTGCTCCGTGGATTCTACCCAGCAAATTCTCTGAATTTAAACTATTTAAAAATGGATCTCGAGGTTTAACTCTTTCTTAGTCGGATTGATGAAAAAAAAAAACACAATCAAATGTTAGTCTTGGTTTCACTTGCCGCTACTATTATAACAAAGTGAAATTGCTTTGAGCAACGAGTTAGTCCAATTGTTGAAGGACATTTCATATCATGTTCATTAACGGGCTTTAAATTTCACCCCTTCTCCGAGTTCCGACACTTAGGTACTCGTTTGAGACCACTACACAATATCATAAAAATAAAAATAAAAATAAAAATATATAAAAAAAAACACAATCTTTTTTCTGGATTGGGTTCAGTCCCCAAAGGTCGTTACTGGGCTCAGACATGGTTCTCTTTATACCCTGTGAAGGCTCCAGGCCCAGAGAAAAAGGCTTCAGGCCCAACACGCCACACGGAATGCGTGAAATGCAGCCATTAGAGTTGTATCGCATAATTATGCGGCATGACTTTATTGCTTAGACTATTAACAATTTACCTAACACAGTATAATATTTTAATGTGCCTTTCATTCCCCTCCCCCCCCCCCCCCCCCCCCCTTTTCCTTTATTTTTATTGATTTATTGATTTATTTATTAATTATACTTTTAATTTGCCATTCTGATCACGAGGTTTTGTTTTTTTTTTTTTTTTTTTTTTTTCCTTCAGTAATTTTATGCTTATCAAATTTTGCATCCTAAATGCTACCTGGATATATGTTAAAGTAAGATCACCTTCAATAACATTAGGACCAGTTCAACACCTTTCAATCAAAATTAGGTGGAAAAACATAGCATTATTTTCTTTTCTTTTTTTTATAGAGCACATGATGAGTCAAAGATCAATAAATAATGCATGAACATAGGCTTTAACCCGAAAAAGAAAATGAAAAAAAAAAAATAATAATAATAATAATAATACTCCAACTGTACCCTTTTGTGAACCATTTTGTTCAAACATAAATGAATGAACAAATAAGAATATTATTCTATTAGTTTTCAAAATATTGTGAAATATATTTCATTGCAGTGAGATTTTAACTACGTATCTTCTATGATACATACATCTTATCCAATTTAGGGTCATAATGTTGTAATTTTGGTTCCAAAATATTATAATCAAGTATCAAAATATTGTAATTTTAAAAATGTCAATTATAATATGTTAAGACCCGGTTAATAGTTACAACTTACAATACATTGGTACGCAAACCATTAAAATGTATCATACATTTAAAAACACTATAATGTATCAGAGAATTTTCCTTTAACTATATATCAGTTATAAATTATTTTCAGTGGTTTCATTATCATCTCACAAATCATTTTAAGAATCAAATTATAAGACATAACGTTAAAAACTAAAGCATTATGCAATGAATAAATATCAAAAATAGATTTGAAAACAAAACAAACGAACAGAAACAACTTTACAGTGCAACAAGGAATTGAAGCTTTTCGTTGCGTTTCAACTAAGGAATGTGCTGGATTTGTCTTTGAGATTTCAGGTAACAAGGCATTAAAAAATGATTAGCACATCAAAACTGCCGGCTCTCCTTGTCATGTTGGACTATTATTGTTTAACTAAATTAAAACACTTGTTCAAATCATTTTTCATGTAGAGCAACACTTTTCTTTCTTTCTTTCTTTCTTTTCCCCAAAAACAAAAAAAGGAAGTCGTATGAAAGGAATATCTCATCGGAACTTCCTTCTTATATATTTAGATTTTAGAAAAAGGAAAAAGAAGGCTACGGGTGTATTTTATAACCCAATTAAGTGGTGAAAATAAAAACTTTCAGCACTTATTTATTTTTATTTGATAATGTACCACTTAATTGAAAAAGCAGTCAAAAACCTACTGAAAACTTTAAGTGAAAAAATTCTACTAAAAATTATCACTGAATGCACTCTATTTCAGTACTTCAAACACTATTTTCGGTATTGCAAATTCAATCGTTTAAAGTTTTCAGTACTTGAAATTCATCACTTAATTTTTAGTACTTAATCCTCCCAATATTGGATAAGACATAATATATGTTAGAACGTGTCGAACCATGATACTTCCAATCATATGGCGTTTGGAGCGAGTAAGGACTTCTACAACTAGGCTGTAAGTGGTCGGTTTTAGTCGGATTTTTTGGCTTTTTATTCTTATTTTATATTTTTAATGCCAGTAGTGGTGGTCGGTCGATTTTTTAAGCATAATCGATATTTTGGTCAGTCGATTTTCGATTTTTTACTTATACTTCTATCTCCAACAGTGAAATTGTTTATAATTTGTTGTTTTAGCCTAAAACTATTTAGTTATTCATTTTTCAACATTCAATTTCAGCAATGCTCTTTATTTTATCTAGTCATATTGAATTATTATATTTTTTAGAGTAAATTCTATAGACACCCCAATATTGCCCATTTTCACTAACACCCCTTCAACTATTATTTTTCTTTACAAATTGACCCCTCAAATACTCCCTCATAAATAGTTGAAGGGGCAGTTCAAAGGGGCAATTTGTTTAGGGTTTTTTTATTTTTATTTTTATTTTTGAGTGGTATTAATGAAAAAAGTGCAATACATGAGATGGTGTCTATGTGATTTACTCTATTTTTCTATGGTTAAGATTTGTGCCATTTGAATAATGAAATATAATGTTGAGATTTGGAGAGAGTATATAGAGTCATTCCTGACTAAATAAATCTGGCTAGTAAAAATGATACATGTTAGAATAGCTAGCCATGTCGCTAGCTTGCCGAACCACATAAAACTCCATCTGACTAGTTATTTTGTTAGAAAAATTAAAATAAATATTCTGTAAGAGATGCTCTAATGTAATTTTGAATATAAATGGGTAATAAAATGTGCACATAAAGTGTGTACATACAAATTTTTATGTGCATATTTTATTTGCATGAATCATTACTCCTCGAGAGTCAAGATAATTAAACGTGATCCATTGGCACATCATTTTTATCCAAATTGATTCCAGCAACATTAGAAAATAGAATAGGATTACAATTGGAACAGATGAATCGATGATGCAAAAATTATTTTTCATGTTCATATATCACGTAAAGTCCGTGAGTTATCCCAAACACGGTTTAAACACTCTCAAAAGCCAAATCACAAGTCATTTGGATGTGCTTTTGATTAGTTGGTAGGCAGAAGCAGTCCAAAAACAGACTCTTCCAATCTCTTTTGAGCAAAAAAAAAAAAAGTCTTCCAATCCCATTCTTTTCATTTCCCATTGTGGCATTGTAAAACAATCCCAAACGAATTGCCAAATGGGGCCATCCTATTTCTCTAAGGGTAAATTACAGTAGACCACTCAACTATGACTCTATTTTAAATACCCCTTAAACTATAAAATTTTACAAATAGATCCTTTCAATTATTACATTTTTTTTCATTAACGCTCCTTCCGTTAGAATTCCACCCAAAGAAAACTAAGGTTTTTGAGCAACATTGATACAAATATATTAACAACATGATATTTATTTATCCCTCCTTTGATTCATTGAAAATTTTTAAGACAAAATTATCATTTGTTGCACACAAATTTTTAAGTAATTTTATTCTAAGGGTCTTGCTAGGGGCAGAAACAAATTCCACTAACACTTACTAACACACTCTCTCTTTCCTAGTGGTACTACGGAGTCCACTGTTGTTAGTGCCCCAAATATTACTCTAATTCTAAAATTTTCAGCGACTCAAAATAGAGGCAAAACTATCATGTTGTTACACTTTATACTATGTGTTGGTAACATGATACAAAAATATTTGTTTTTTTGGATGACAACATAATCGAAAGGTGTTTAGTGAAAAGTCGTAATAGTTGAGGGTTCAATTTGTTGAGTTTTGTAGTTCATGGGGTATTTGGAAAAAGATCATAGTTGAGGGTGTTAACTTTATATTCCTTTTATCTAATTATGAGCAATATATATAGTGAATTGTTATTGTCATTCCATCATTGAACTAATGCATTTCGTGGTACCACTTTCAGAACATGTGGTATCATGTATGTAACGCATGACATGTATACTACCACATATTTTTAAGAGTAGTACTATAGAGTGTACTAGTTCAATGATGGAGTGACAATATCATCATCCTATATATAAAATTCAAATTATACTTATGACGCGTTTTTTACGCGCTTCCCCCACACAGATAGTGTGATACTGCGGCAAAGAGAGTAAAGATTGGGACACAAACAAATCCACAACCTTTTGGACACAACCTAAATAATGTGTCTATCTCTCTCCTGTGATGTCACTGGACCCCACCGTGACACATGAGAGAGATAGACACATTATTTAGGTTGTGTCCAAAAAGTTGTGGGTTTGTTTGTGCCCCTAGCATTGCTCCTGCGGCAAATAATACTCCGTAACACTTTAAAAAAGGCTTAGACCAAATTCTATTTGTGCTCTATGACTCTCAGCCTTCCCTGGTTCCCTATTTTCTCATTCCCAAACAGCACTTTCCGAGGTAGGAGTGACTGTGACATACACATATACGTATACATACATATACATATATACATAATCACTCTTTCCTCCTAAAAAAAAAGTCAAATTTGTAAAAGACAGCCACAGAGGAAAAAAAAAAAGAAGAGTATCCTCTCAAGAACCATGAGTTACTACAACCAGCAACAACCCCCAGTTGGTGTCCCTCCTCCGCAAGGTCACCCAACAATCTGTAGATTTGATCTATCTGTTTCTTTGTTTCATTTGGGTTTTTTAGGAATTGGGGTTGACTGGATCTGAATCATCTGATATTTGTTGTTGTTTAGTAATTCATCTTTTGAATTTATTTGTTTTCAGGTTATCCACAAGAAGGGTACGCAAAGGACGCATATCCACCACCAGGGTACCCTCCACAAGGGTATCCACCACAGGGAGGAGGTTATCCACCACAGGGTTACCCTCCACAAGGAGGGTACCCTCCTCAGTACGCTCCTCAATACGGCCAACCTCCTCCACAAAAACAAAGCAACAGTTCTGGTTTAATGGAAGGCTGGTATGTCCCCAACCCCTGGGCCCCCTTCTTAGATTTACATCGGTTTGTATATAGATGTGTTTGTATATTTGTGTAGATAGAGATAAGGATTAGATTACTCAGATCTGTAAGATCTGGGTTGTTATACGGTGAGATCAACTCGCTCGCCGGCTCTCTGGAATAGATCTTAGTCAGATGGAACAGTTTCTGCCTTTTTTTTTTTTTCTTTTTTTTCTTTTTCTTTTTCTTTTTCTTTTTCTTTTTAAAGTAATTCTATACTTCCCAAATTTAGTACCCAAATCGTAGGTCAGTCACGTGATAGGTGATACCACCGATCACTACCACAACATGTGTACCGTAAATTTGTTAAAGAATTCGGATTTGGTACCGTAAATTTGTTAAAGCATTCGGAGTTCAGATTTGGGAATCATCGCATTATTCCTTTTCTATTGGTTGAAGTTCCAGCAAATATTAGCTTTACTTGTACATAACAACGGCAATAGGTAAACCATCTGAAATAGTGGTGGCCGGCGGGGATCCGAAGACAGACTGTGAGGAGTGAGGAGTCCTCCTATCCCCCAAAAAAACTCTTTTTTATTGGGGTAACTTTAATACTATTAGTACTCTTTGTTCATTTAAAATTTATGATTTGGGGATTCAGAAATTTCAAATTGGAGGGCTGTAAAATGCTCTAATTATCAGCTAAATCATTGAGTCTTTATTCAGATCAGCTTGAATACGCCATAGCTGTCAATGGTTGTCAGTTCTATGCATTTGATTTTCTTCCTTTACGAAACAAGTATTTGTAAAGAAAGTTGGGTCAATGTTGGACTTTAATGTTTGAAAATTACTGGTCACTTGAGTTTAATAGGGGAAAAAACTTCAGTGCAGTAAGAACTGTACAGTTCATATTGTGCTACTCACATGTGAACAGTAAAATTGTCCAATTTTTTAAAAATTGCTTTTGCAAAAGCAGTTATTACTGTTAAAACTATGAGACTGTACTACTGTACTGAAGAGCGGTCCTTTAATTGGCAACATTAGCCTTTACATGTACTTCAATGTTGATATTCATTGCTTGTTGAATAATTAGGAGAAGTTATTCGGTGGGACCATGTGACTCCAATAATTTGGGGCTATGTGGTTCCTAAAATAGGGGCTCATGACAATTGACAAGTAATTGTGGGTGACAATGTGACATGCTGCTTAAAGGTCTTAACTACTTGTCATGTGTCCCATGGCTCCGTATGGTCATCTCAGACATGAAGTTTTGAAATCTTGAATTGTTAGATTTAAGGAACCTTAAAATGACTATTTAGGAACAATTATGGTGAAGTACTCTCTTAATAGACCCATCCAAAATGCTTCAAACTTGTAGGCAACGAGATTTAAAATCAAGGGGCACCCTTATAGTCCCCCAGGGGTATGAGCGTTTTAACTAAACATTTAAACATTCCCTAGGTTTAGCAAGTAGGTTACATACTAGGTTCTAGACTTTTTTTTGACCAAGAGGTCTAGACGTAATTAATTGAAAAATGGTTGTGGATTTGATCTAGCGGAGTAGAACAAATATTGAGAGACATCATGAACAAAAGGTGAAGTCTTATAGTTTAAATTTTTCCGTGTGATTCCATTGGTGTGGGTCCCCATAAAATGCTCAAATCATTGTGGGCATAACCCGGATGTGATAGTCACGACTCACATGAGATAATTTCTCGTAATTTAAGGCTTTTGGTATATTTGTATGACATTGCTCAGAAATTAAGGACTTAGAAAAATCATTTGTTTCTAACTCGGATGTACATGAAATGTGCAGTTTGGCTGCTCTGTGCTGTTGCTGCCTCCTGGAAGCATGCTTTTGAAGAGCATAGACTCTACACTGCAGTGAGAAGTTTGGTCGACCCGACGCCGCGCTTAAATCGAGTCCTGCGACTGCATATTATAAGGATTTCTTTTATTTTTCTATTTCACGAACTATCATTTATGAAATAATTTGGAGAATTGTAGCTTGACTACCTTCTTATTGCTTGTGGATGCTACTTTCAATTACAATGTTTCTGTTCGATTTCCCATTTAAACTTTATTAGGTATGTAAATTGTGAGAGATTCTGATTTGTTACATGGATTTACATTTGGAAAAGCTGTTGTGTTTGTGTGTGGCTATCTTGCTTAATTTGTTTTTTTAAGGATTTGATTTTAGTTGATCTGGCTCAGCTTTGTGGTGCTGAGAAAAGGGTCCTGTTTATTTTGGTTTAATTAATGGTTCATATGCATGTGTTAAAGGATTATTTTGTGTTTTTGTACAATAATGCTATGTTCTCAAATTTGAATCTTAATTTTGGTTTATCAAAAAATTTTTGATAGTTGTACCACCTAAAACAACTTGCAATAAAAATTTTAGTAGTCCCTGTTGTAATAAAATGTGATACAACTGTCACAGTTTTTGGGAATTAAATTTGGGAATATTTAGTGTTGTCTAAATGCACTTATTGTATTCAGAAATGCCTTTCTTGTTAGATAGGTATTGAGCTAGAGTGCTACGGCTCTCAAATGTGTATTACAAAGTTTATTCTCAACAAATGTGGTAGCAAGACCACATATATTTCTATTGGAAATCCTTTCAAGTGTTCCACTCTTACACCACATATCTAGTATAAACCAATTTATGGCACTCAAATTTAGCATTACTATGAGACAAAGGAAAATGGATGTGTTTTTGTTCAATTAGTGGACTCAGATTCCACCATTGCTCTTACAAATTTACAATGATCTCCCATGTCCAATATCACCACAAAATAAATTCTCAACCCACGTGGTAGTGGGATCACTTAAATTTCTATTAGAAATCTCTTTAGATGTTCTAGCCTTACATACCTTTTGAATAATTTTGGGACGGAGATTGAAAAATCATAACAGTACAATACTATGTGACAAAAAGGGTGAAAAAAAAGTGTTATTGTTCAACAACAATGATAAACCCACTCCCTCAACCACACCATCAATCACATTTAGCAAGTCTTGTCCCTTGATTCCAGTAAGTCCTATTGTTCAATGAGTGGACCCATAGATTCTGCTCTTGCAAGGACCTCCACCAAGTCCAATATCATCACTGTGTCTTTAACTCGAGTGAAACGGGCAAATTTTTTTTTCAAAAAGCAACATTTTCTTTTTTATTTGCCACCATCCATGGTCTCCTCACTAGCCACCATTGCATTTTAAACCCACCCATTTGCTCAAGCTCATTCTTTGTTGTTTTGTTTTTCTCTTCTTTTGTTGTTTCCTCGAGGATGTTTTCAGTTAGTCGCCTCAGAAGAAGTACAAAGGGAAGACTGGAGAGCCAGGTCTCTCTCTCTCTCTCTCTCTAAAGACCCAAAGGTGTTGACAATGACAAAGTTTTTCTCACTAATTAAGTAATAGATTTAATGCAAATGGCAGCTAAAATAGGGGAAATTTCATGATACTACGTACATGCCAGTGGTTAGGATATGTGATGTACTGTAGTGACTTTGTCGATTGGTGTTAAACTGTTGTACCATTTACAAAAGTATTTTTTTCATCGAAAATTAATAGTTCTTTGTTCCATTTTAAGATATCTCATTAGTCAATGTGCTTACCAAATACTTTTCAAGTTTACTGGTTGTCTTTTAAATTTTTCCACTAGTGAAAAGTTCAAAATTTCACAGCCAAAATCATGTAACCTTTTTTTTTTTAAATGGACAAATTACACTTTAGTACATTAAATTATAACCTATTTTCAATTGGATCCATAATTTTTTTTTTTTGCAATTGGGTCCTTGAACTTCAAAATTCATTCAATCAGATCCAAATTCTGACACTGTTAGCTTAAACTATTAGAAATTATCACGTGCGTTGCGCGTAATGGTTACCTGTCACATGTTAGGTTAAGAAAAACACGGGAGATTGTGAATAGTGTGAAAAATCGCATTCAATCAGATTTGAAATCGCGTTCAATCAAATTCAAAAACACATTCAACTAGATCCAAAAATGCGTTCAATCATACCCAAAATCATATCATTTTTTAGACATTCACAGTCTCTTGTGTTTGTTTTTACCTAACATGTAACACGTAAGCATTACGCGCAATGTACGTGACAATTTCTAATAACTTAAACTAACAGTGTCAGAATTTGGGTCTAATTGAATGAATTTTTGAATTTCAAAGACCCAATTACCAATATATATATATATATATATATATTATGGACCAAATTGAAAACAAGTCTGTATAGTTTAATAGACTAAAGTGTAATTTGTCTTTTTAAAATTAATTGGAATTGTGAAAATGCTCCCTTAATTTGGGACAGGAAAAGTGATTTTGAGAGTGAATTGATTTTTTAAAATGTGATGTGATTCTTAAATTTATAATTATTTGACACAAAATTAAACATTTTAACACCAAAATAAGATTGACTTATTGTAATCTGGGATATCTCAAACATCTTAAACTACTAGCATGCTGCATGTATCATAAAAGTTCCCAGCAAATAGGCAAGGGCCCCTCTCTCTCTCTCTTCTCACGACCCAAAGGTGGTCACAGTAACCTAAGTCATTTTCATTTAATTAATTGACAAGACTTAATGCAATTGGCTGGCAAATACGCAAAAGACTCAATAGGCAATGCTTGTTAAGTGGTGGTCCCTCCATTTTCTATCCAATTGGCTACTAAAACTTTTATTTTCCACAGTTGACATCTTTCTTTCTAAGCATGTGTTCACAACTCACAAGTCACAATCCCATATGCCTGTCCACTCGTTCTTTGTTCTTTTTCATATTAAAAATAATAATGCTGTAAAATTCAAATAATCACCTCTATCGAAATTTAAGTGCTTCTGCTGCATCTAGAAGTGGGGAAAAAATTGGGTGCTACAATTATAGATCTGACATAGTATCCGAACTCAAGCAAATCTCTTTATCCATCCATCTCTCCCCTATTTTTATGGGAATCTCTTTCCACACTCGTCCAAACTCCCACTGTATTAGAGACGTTACAAATAGTGACTTGATAATCCCGTTTTAACCAATGCTTACAACTAGAAGCGACAACACAACCACGTAGAAATTATTTCATGTGACCTTCACAACGACTATTATGATCTCTTTATTAATGTAGGACTCATGTGGACTCTTTTGATTACACGAACATCAATCGCACATATTACAATTTCACTCCTAAAATATAAAAGAGTGAAGCAACAAGCTAAGTAGATAAAACAAAAGCAGCGTTTTGTGAATGTGGGACAAAACTATAATACAATTTGCTAGAAAGCAAAATTATATTACATTTACTTCGTAGTAAAAAATGATATGTGATGGAAGTTCCCACTAAGAAGTTGGCACAACTTGCCAAGATTTATGAAATGGTCTATGTGCCGTCTACGCCATAATTTGATTGAGCATATTCTCATTCTACAAAATATTTCATCACCAATGTAATGTGAATTTAGTTTGTGTTAAGTATGTATACACCAGAGAGAGCGTGCGCCTCTAATGAGAGATCCCTCATTTTAAGAAAGTGGGGACTTCTAATCTTGATTGTCGGAACTCATTTACTACACAATGAATTTCACTTTTATTGCTAAGAATAAATGAGTTTCATTGGATTGTGTCCCAAAAATTACTACCTCCGTCCCATTTTATGTGTCCATTTTGGGGAATCCAACTATTTAAGGGGACAAAAAGAATCTACACCTACTTTCCACAAATGCCCATAATCATTGCACTTTCTTTTTTTATTTTGTTTTGGTGTTAATTGCAAGGAAGGGTAGTTGGGGAAACTAAGTAAAATTTGTATACTAATTTAGGAAAGTGGACAACGATTTTGGGACATCCCAAAAAGGAAAGATGGACACATAAAATGGGACGGAGGGAGTATGTCTTTAGGTGTGTCTCAGATATTACCCTTTTTTAAAATGAAGGATCTCTCTCTCTCTATGTGTGTGTGTGTGTGTGTGTGTGTGTGTGTGTGTGTAAATATATATATATATATATATATATATCTAATGTTAATACATTCTTGAACTGAAATCTATTGGCATAAGTTCGAAGTCACTAAGAGCAATCGTGAATGTGAAAAACCCTCAATCTAAATTGTGTGCTTTTCTAATAGTATTTTTAATTTTTTTTATAAACCGAAAATACCCAAAAAAAAAATTCGATTTTGATCTATTGAAAATAAACACACATAGCCTTTAGGAATAAACAAAAATAAAAAAGTAGCGGATCTAATGAATTACTTAAGTAAAATTTGATTGAAAAAAAATGCAACTAAAGTTATGTGCACTCAACTTAAGGACCCATTACTATTGTCATTTTGACAAGGCAAAGGAAAGGAAAGATTAATGTACCGAAGCAGAATTACTGGGCCAATTCAAATTCTGTGCAACCCAGCAATTATTGGCCTTAGCCCTTCAAGTTATAGCCCAAATATCATGGGAATTAATAGGCCCAATAGGGTAAGCCTTGGCAGATAATTCATAATTCCATCTTAATCTCCAGCTCCACACACCCATACAGAAGACTTTATTTATTTTTTTCCTCTTGTGGTCGAGGTAAATGTCATAATTTTTATTTTACTTTATTTTATTAAATTTTTTTTTTGTTACTGAGGTAAATGAAACAAAGAGGAATAAAAGTCATTACCTTACTATTATTTTCCTATGCAAAAATTTAAATGTCGTTCATCTAATTAGAGTATTTTGTAGAGAATTTCAAATCATAATAGTAATTGAATTGATTGTCTTAACAATTTAATTTTTGGAACAATCATCAACATAAGAAGGTACGAGACAATTGATTTGAAGTAATTTGTGATACAATGATAGGCTGACAAAAATTTTAACTTTTAAATAATTCAAAACAATTTAAATACCTTCTCAAACCAGATATTTTTTATAGTTCGATTTTTTTTTTTTCAGTGAAAAAGTCTCTCAATATCAACCAGAGAACTACTACAATGGACAAGTAATGCTACACTTTTTAAATTTGAATCCTAAATTTAATTCTCAATTATACTACATGTAACGAACACTTAATTTGATAATCAAATTTAGGATTCAAATTTAAAAAGGATACCATTATTCACATTGAAAAGTCCTGAATTGTGAAAGTGTAATGCTTCCCAAATTTGTATTGTTAATAGTCCTTAACATATGCGCTAGAGAAGAACTTGTTGATTTTCATTAGAGGTGATTGAAGTGGCTTTATTGCCACATCAACAATGCTAGGGGCACTAACAAATCTCACTCACACTCACACTCACACTCACACTATCACTCTCCTAGTGACACTGTAGGGTCTAGTGCCCCAAATATTACTCTTGCCACATATATTGGAAAGCATACACAAATGTATCACTGGATTCGCAAAATTTTTATTGGAGAATTTTAAAGTGATCCACCATTAACAAGCATATCATTACTCTAGTGAAAAAATATATGTATATTTTTTTGACTAGTTATGTCACGCCCCGACGTAGCATAAATATGAAAATCATTTAATTTCCTTTATAGACCCGTAGGTCGCGACAGTTTGAAGGATTAATTCCGTCCCAAACGTCGAACAACACAATAATTAAATCAGAAAAAGAGCAATCAAGGCTTATAAAATTTTTTCAAATTAATAATTATTACAGCACATGATCTACTGAAGGCACAACCCGCCTTGCAAAAAAAATAATATCTAATATCTATTACAGTCATCCTTAATTCAAATTTCTTTTAAAAGCATAAAATAGTAACAAAACAGTTTTTTCTTCTCTGATAGTCATAATCAACTCGCATAGTCATACTGCTCTGATTGGTTATAACCTGAAAAACTTAGACATGAATATACAGGGCGCATCAACACCGTCAGCTTTAAGAAGCTGGTGAGTATTAAAAAAAACATATGTTTGAATGTAAATGTAATAACCTGTATTTTGGTATTTTAATAAGACCCGGTATTTCATTTCTATACTCGTATAAACTTTCTCTTCCTGGTGGTAAATTTTGATACCAATCGATTGACATATTCCCAATCGATTGACATTTTTCTGATACCAATCGATTGATAAGTATCCCAATCGATTTACATTCAACCGACTAAAAGTGATGACGTGTCAAACTTTCCAATCGATTGCCATTTATTCCAATCGATTGACATTGTTTCCAATCGATTGACTACAAATATCTGTTACCAATCGATTGACTGGTGTCTCAATCGATTGACATAACCTGAGAAATGTTTTCTTCTTTCCTTCAGCTTTAAACGCGTGGCACTCCCTTATGCCTATATATATGTTCCATATTTATGGCCTTGGTTCATTTTTGACAGCCTTGGGAGAGAGAGATATATACTCTTGAGATATACACATATATATATCTCTATATCTACATATATATACACACCCTCACACACACTCACTGCCGTGGCAGCTGGGAGAGGAACGAGAAGAAGCAGAAAGAAGAAGAAAGAAGAAGGAGGAGACAGAGAGAGGGCTGGACAGAGAAGAGGAGAAAGAGAGAGAGAGTTTGAAGGTTTCAAGCTTTAAACACACCCAAACGCACCCTAAGTGAGTCCTAACTCACTTGGTCCCTTTATGTGATGTTTATGCAAGTTATTATGATGTTTAGATAGGTTACATGCATATAGTGCACGGTTATATATGTTGTTTTTACAATCTGCTGGAGAAGACGTAGTTCCAATCGATTGACATGATCTCAATCGATTGACATCAGTTGCATCCCAATCGATTGAATAGGATTCCAATCGATTGACATTGTTCCAATCGATTGACATATTTCTCAATCGATTGACATAACTTTTGTTCCAATCGATTGAACCTCTGTTCCAATCGATTGACATGATCAGTACATGGTTTCCTTTGCCTGTTTATTATATAAGAGGTTTAGTTGTTCGATTTCTGATTCGGGAATTCCATTATACGATTATGGGGTAGACAGGAGAAATGTGACACCAAAGATTTATGGATAATGAATAAAAAGTAATATGAAGACGTGGGTTGACGTGTTGTTCCTGATATGAGTTCGATATCCGTTTCTTTTAATCAGAGTAGTCAGGCCACATTGGGAATTGTCATGTGTCGATGTAGAATGGAACGTAAGTAGGTTTGGTAAGTTCTGGGAATGGTGCGTGGATGGATGATTGGTCATGATATGCTCTTAAAAGCGGTGAACCGGACCATGGTTCTTAAAAGCGGTGAGCTGGACCAAGAAGTCTTAAGATAGACTGGATGATCTATGATATGCTCTTAAAAGCGGTGAACCGGACCATGGTTCTTAAAAGCGGTGAGCTGGGATCACTAGTAGATGACGTTGAGTCGTGGCAATAGATTGATATGCCTTGTTCGAAACGTTATATCCCTGAAATGCGGTGAACAGGACCATTGTTCTTAAAAGCTGGGGACAGACTGACGTGGAGTCCATGACATGCGGTGAGCTGTTCATATGCTCTTAAAAGCGATGGACAGAATAAGGGTGTATCCCTAGAGTTAAACGATTGAGTCTGTTCAGGAAAGATCAGAATATGTTGAGTTCAGTATTCGAGTAACAAGACGTTAAGGGTCGGTTTACAAGAATGAATAGAAGAACAAGATAATGTTATTTTATAATAAGATGTTAACTCGTGTTTTTATAAGCTTGTGTTTACTTCAGATAACTGGTACCTCGTTAGTTTGTGCTCACTCAGCTCTCAGTAAGCTGACGGCCTTTTTATTGCCTGGACATTCCCCGTCCAGAATATCCTGCCCCTTGTTTTACAGGTGATGACCAGTACAATGATGAGTGTTATCCAGAGGAAGGCCCCACCGATGACGGTTACGCCAGGAAGGATTTTCCTTATGCCAGTTGAAGACTGAAGATGTTATAATTAGATTTAATTTCAGTTGTTCTGTTAAATCTTTTGTTAACGGGTACTTGGGCATTTGTTGTCTTCAGACCTGTTGTGATCCTGTGGACCATACTCTGATAGTTTGTAATAGTTAGCACTTTGTGCTATTTCAGTTGATTACTGTTGCTTTTCTTTTGGACTAGTACTGCGTGGTGTGGATTATTAGTGACTTTCACCTGTCATTCCTTATGGACCCATAAAGGAAATTTATTTTTCTCTATTTATGCTGCTCCGGGGCGTGACAGGATTTTTGGTATCAGAGCCTGAGTTTGGTACTCTAGGGGAGTGATACTGTCGTTCACCGATCATTCCACACCATCTGGTCCTAGTGTGTTAAGATTCTTTGAGATGAGATATGAGTATAAGATAAGTTCGTCTTCCTGACGATAGATAGTTTCCTTTGCAGGATAGCATGGATCCGGAGTTTCACCTGTTTGTTACCGATGCTTATGGAGGACATATTATCCATGGAGATACCGTGGAGCCAGCTGACCCAGATTTTTATCATGAGCGTGTGTGCCAGATAGCTAGTCGACATTTAGAGGAGGACATGTGGAGAGCGCTTTATGTGACCAGGAGTACTCACCCGACCCAGATGCGCATGGATGCTTACCACTTAGCGAGAGTTGGCAGAGACATTTGCCAGGAGATGTTGCGACTAGTTTTGAGTAAGCCAGAGATGGATGAAATTGAGTTGAGAGCCATTGTAGCCGGTCCGCCAGAGCCTGTGACTGCACCAGCAGCAGCTCCAGCAGCCCCACCATCACCAGTACCCGTCCCAGAGCCAGAGCCTGAGCCGATTGAGGATGAGGAGGATCTAGAGCCTGAGAATGAGCATCCCGATGAGGACATGGATGGAGATGGAGAGGAGGATCCGATGGATGACGAGGACCCAGTAGAGGATGAGCATGTAGACGATGCAGATGATGAACCTGAGGATGACCCCGAGGAGCCAGAGTTTGAGCCAGAGGATCCAGTACCAGACCCAGAGGCTATTGAGGCAGACGTAGTAGTAGATGAGGAGGATGACCCCGAGGAGATAGTTGTGCCAGAGGTACCCGTTGTGCTTCAGATACCAGCTGGACCTATTATGCATATGGCAGCCATGGCCGATATTGCAGTAGGATGGATAGCTCAGATGATCGCTCAGCCAGCAGGTTTTGTTATTGGAGAGGCCGCGATAGCAGGAGCTCTTGACATAGCTGACGGTTTTGCTGCAGTAGCTGTTGATGTCGCTAACCAGGCGATAGTAGACGTGATGGAGGACGATGATGCAGAGATGATAGAGGATTGGGATATAGGGGTAGTAGTTGGAGATCTTGTCGCACCAGTTGAGGATGATCCACTCGAGGAGATGGATATGGACCCGGAGGACGAGGCACCACCAGCAGGATCAGATGCTGACGACTTTTGAGTCAGGATCGGCAGGGTGTAGATTTTGTTAGTTTATATTAGGACATGTTGTCCACTAGATTTTTGGGAGCTTGAGAGATAGCTATTTGACCATAGCTTTGTATAGTATTAGCTGACTTTAGTTGTTGTAACTCTTGTCCCATATGGTACACAGTTTGATTAGTGTGTACTATACGGTACATCTTTTGATATATATATACCAGCAGTACTTTTGTTATATTTTTGGTTGTTGCATTTGTGATGTGTTGTTTAGTAGAATGGTTAGTTTTGCTGTTTCTTGTTCTATCTTGAGTTCGTTTCTACGAGAAGACTTTCAGCTGATCAATATGTCGTTTGTAGGCGATACTCGTTATCATCATGGTAGGACCTTTGAGAAATCACCAAGCACGTAATGGAGCACCTATACCGGAAGGGATGGATCCAACGGGAATTTTTGAAGCATTTATGCAGAGGATGGAGCATGTGGGGGATACATATAATCACTCCACCCACCAGAGACCTTTTGCACCCCCGCCACCAAGACAGACTGGAGATAAGTTGTTAGCAAATTTTCGTGGGTTATGTCCCGAAAAGTTTGATGGACTAACAGAACCATGGAAAGCAGAGCAATGGATAAGAGAGATGGAGTTAATATTTGGAGCATTGGAATGCAACGAACAAGAGAAACGTCGCCTTGCTACGTTTCAGCTTACTTACGCCGCCGCAGATTGGTGGGAAGCTGAACAAGCCACTGTTGGGATCGATGCCGCTAGAGCTATGTCATGGGAGACATTCAAAGGCAGATTTTTGGATAAGTATTTTCCAGAAGATGAGAGAGATCAACAGGAAAGGAACTTTCTCAATTTGATCCAAGGAGGATGGAATATATGGGAATATACAACACAGTTCGAGCGTCTATCCAGATTTGCTCAGCATATGATAGACACTCCGCAGAAGAAGGTAAAGAGATTTCACCAAGGACTGAACCCCCACCTCAGACATATGATGGTTGGTCATTTGAACCAGTCGTATGAGGAAATTGTTAGATTTGCTACAGGATTAGAAAAGGATGCTAATCCAGTACAACAATCACAGACGAATCGACCTCAGTCGTCACGAGGGTTTCAACAGATGAATTTCCATAATCGACCACCAAGAAATACCCAAGAATGGAGACCTCAGGAAAATTTTCAAGGAAACAAGAGAATCTGGGAAGGAACCAGGAAACCACAGCAGAGTTATAATCGACCTCAACAATATCGCCAGCGAGGACTACAGCCACAGGCATTACTAACAGCCCCATCCAGCAATAGTGGAGGATGTTTTAACTGTGGAAAGCCAGGACATATTGCAAGGAACTGCACTATCCATAGATCTAATCGCAGGCCAGATATCGTCTGTCGCAACTGCAACAAACCAGGGCACTTGAGCAAGGATTGTCGTGCGCCACAAGGAGGATACTACGGAGCACCAGTACAAGGAATTCAAGGACCTCCTGATCAGACGAGAATGAATGCTATTATTCCGGAAGGAGCAGGCTTTAATGCTGATGAGCAGCAACATTTGGAAGGTACACTTGTACTCTTTCATAGTCCAGTTAAAGCTTTATTTGATACTGGAGCCGCACGTTCTTTTATTTCTGTTAAGATTGTGCGTCAGATGGGTTTAGAACCCCAGACACTTGAGTCAACACTGAATGCTGTGTCACCATTAGGAGTGACAGTTAAGTTGAGTAAGGTGTGTAGAGATTGCCCATTGACTTTGGGAGATAGGAATCTTCCAGCAGACTTGGTAGTTCTGTCGATGTCAGAATTTGATGTTATCCTAGGGATGGATTGGTTAACTAAGTACAGTGCCAATTTGGATTGCCCTACTAGGACGATTGTATTTCCAATACAAGGAAAGCCGACGATCAGATTTCAGTGTCAACCGACAAGCGACATGTTTCTTACGAGTAGTTTGGCTACGATCATTAGTACAAGTACGGAGCTTAAGATAGATCAAATTCCTATTGTACGAGACTTTCAGGATGTATTTCAGGATATTAAAGGACTTCCACCGAAAAGAGAAATAGACTTCTGTATGGAATTAGTACCTGGTACATTGCCTATTTCTAAGACTCCATATAGGATGGCACCAACCGAGATGTTGGAATTAAAGAAGCAAGTTCAAGAGCTTGAAGATCTAGGATTTGTTCGTCCGAGTACGTCGCCTTGGGGAGCACCAGTTCTGTTTGTAAAGAAGAAGGACGGAACACTTCGACTCTGTATAGACTACAGGGAGTTGAACAAGGTTACGATTAAGAATAGATATCCGTTACCTCGGATAGATGATCTATTCGACCAGTTACAAGGATCTAGGATCTTTTCCAAGATCGATTTACGTTCAGGATACCACCAATTGTTAGTTCGACCAGACGATGTGTCGAAGACTGCATTCAGGACAAGATATGGGCATTACGAGTTTCTAGTTATGCCTTTTGGATTGACGAATGCGCCAGCAGTATTTATGGACTTGATGAATAGAGTATTCAGACTATATCTGGATAAGTTCATTATTGTGTTCATTGATGATATACTGATCTACTCAAAGACAGAAGAGGATCACAAGGAGCATTTACAAGTTGCCTTGCAAACACTTCGAGATAGCAAGTTATATGCAAAGTTCAGCAAGTGTGAGTTTTGGCTACAAGAAGTCAAATTCTTGGGACACGTTATATCTCAGGAAGGTATTTCGGTAGACTCATCTAAGATTGATGCAATCTTAAGCTGGAACAGACCGACGAATGCGACCGAAGTCAGAAGTTTTCTGGGTTTAGCAGGATATTACAGAAGATTCGTAGAAGGGTTCTCCAAGTTAGCAGGACCATTGACGAATTTAACAAGGAAGGAGACGAAGTATGAATGGACAGACAAGCATGAGGGTGCATTTCAGGAGTTAAAAGAAAGATTGACTTCTGCACCAGTACTCGCATTACCTAAGAGTGGAGAAAAGTACGTGATCTACAGTGATGCATCGTACCAAGGACTTGGATGTGTGCTTATGCAAGATGGAAATGTTATCGCATATGGATCAAGACAATTGAAGGTACATGAGAAAAATTATCCCACGCATGATCTGGAATTAGCAGCAATAGTGTTTGCATTGAAAATTTGGAGACACTATCTCTATGGAGAAAAGTTTGACTTATTTTCCGATCATAAGAGTCTGAAGTATTTGTTCTCTCAAAAGGAGTTGAATATGCGACAGCGGAGATGGATGGAGTTACTCAAAGACTATGACTTTTCTTTGCAATACCATCCCGGCAAAGCAAACGTAGTAGCAGATGCTTTGAGCCGTAAACCTCGATTAGTGATCGCTGCATTCCTAATTAGAGAATGGAGAGCATTAGAAGTTTTAGCTGAATTTGATCTTCAGCCAGTAGAGCCAATGAAAGGACAACATTTTGGATGTCTTATGGTACAACCGACTTTGATCAGTCGTATCATGGAGGCTCAACAGACATCAGAGGATTTGAAGTTATGGTTCGCCAAGATGTCAGCCAAGGAACCCGAAGTCTGGAGTATAAGTACAGACGGAGCTTTACGATGTAAAGGTAGACTCTGCGTACCTAATGAAGAAAATCTCCGGAAGGAAATATTGGATGAAGCTCATAAGTCACGGATGACTATTCACCCCGGAAGTACGAAGATGTACAAAGACTTGAAGAGAAATTTTTGGTGGGAAGGAATGAAGCGAGATGTGGCAGAGCATGTAGCTCAGTGTCTTACTTGTAAACAAGTAAAGGCAGAACATCAGAGACCACCTGGACTTCTACAGCCGTTACCTATTCCTCAATGGAAATGGGAACACATAACCATGGATTTCGTGGTAGGATTGCCGAAATCACAGCAGAATCACGATGCTATATGGGTAATCGTGGATCGACTTACTAAGACGGCACATTTTATTGCCTATAGCATGACGTACTCAGTAGAACGTTTGAGCCGAATGTATCTACAACATGTTGTACGATTACATGGAGTGCCTGTATCTATTGTGTCAGACAGAGATTCGCGCTTTACTGCAGAATTTTGGAAGAGTCTCCAGACAGCGATGGGAACGACATTGAACTTGAGTTCAGCTTTTCATCCACAGACAGATGGACAGACGGAACGAGTTAATCAAGTGATGGAAGATATGTTACGAGCTTGTGTCATTGATTTTGAGAGTACTTGGGAGATACACTTACCTCTGATTGAGTTCGCCTATAATAATAGTTATCATTCGAGCATATATATGGCACCATTCGAAGCTTTGTACGGAAGACCTTGCCGATCGCCGCTATGTTGGACCGAAGTCGGAGATAGTCAACTTCTTGGGCCAGAGATGGTACGGGAAACCAGTGAGAAGATTCAAGTCGTACGTGAGAAGATGAAGACAGCCCAGACCAGATACAAGAGTTATGCTGACAAGCGACGCAAAGACTTGGAGTTTGCCATTGGAGATCACGTATTACTCAAGGTTTCACCTGTTCGAGGAATCGTCAGATTTGGTCAGAAAAGGGGCAAGTTATCGCCACGTTTCATCGGACCATTCGAGATTCTGGAGCGTGTTGGAAAAGTTGCTTATCGCCTTGCGTTGCCACCAAAGATGTCAGGAGTGCACAACGTTTTTCACATCAGTATGTTGAGGAAGTGTGTTCACAACCCAGCGCACGAGATCAACTTTGAGGATATCGAAGTCAACAGCGACGTTACGTTCAATGAAGGACCTGTTCGTATTATGGATCGAGGAATCAAGAAACTCAGGAACAAAGAGATTCCGTTAGTCAAGATTCAGTGGAAACATCATGATGAAGGAGAAGCTTCGTGGGAGCTAGAGTCAGAGATGCGTGAGAAGTTTTCATTTTTGTTTTAAACCTTATTGCTTTTGATTTCGAGGACGAAATCTTTTGTTGAGTGGTGGATGATGTAATAACCTGTATTTTGGTATTTTAATAAGACCCGGTATTTCATTTCTATACTCGTATAAACTTTCTCTTCCTGGTGGTAAATTTTGATACCAATCGATTGACATATTCCCAATCGATTGACACTTTTCTGATACCAATCGATTGATAAGTATCCCAATCGATTTACATTCAACCGACTAAAAGTGATGACGTGTCAAACTTTCCAATCGATTTTCATTTATTCCAATCGATTGACATTGTTTCCAATCGATTGACTACAAATATCTGTTACCAATCGATTGACTGGTGTCTCAATCGATTGACATAACCTGAGAAATGTTTTCTTCTTTCCTTCAGCTTTAAACGCGTGGCACTCCCTTATGCCTATATATATGTTCCATATTTATGGCCTTGGTTCATTTTTGACAGCCTTGGGAGAGAGAGATATATACTCTTGAGATATACACATATATATATCTCTATATCTACATATATATACACACCCTCACACACACTCACTGCCGTGGCAGCTGGGAGAGGAACGAGAAGAAGAAGAAAGAAGAAGGAGGAGACAGAGAGAGGGCTGGACAGAGAAGAGGAGAAAGAGAGAGAGAGTTTGAAGGTTTCAAGCTTTAAACACACCCAAACGCACCCTAAGTGAGTCCTAACTCACTTGGTCCCTTTATGTGATGTTTATGCAAGTTATTATGATGTTTAGATAGGTTACATGCATATAGTGCACGGTTATATATGTTGTTTTTACAATCTGCTGGAGAAGACGTAGTTCCAATCGATTGACATGATCTCAATCGATTGACATCAGTTGCATCCCAATCGATTGAATAGGATTCCAATCGATTGACATTGTTCCAATCGATTGACATATTTCTCAATCGATTGACATAACTTTTGTTCCAATCGATTGAACCTCTGTTCCAATCGATTGACATGATCAGTACATGGTTTCCTTTGCCTGTTTATTATATAAGAGGTTTAGTTGTTCGATTTCTGATTCGGGAATTCCATTATACGATTATGGGGTAGACAGGAGAAATGTGACACCAAAGATTTATGGATAATGAATAAAAAGTAATATGAAGACGTGGGTTGACGTGTTGTTCCTGATATGAGTTCGATATCCGTTTCTTTTAATCAGAGTAGTCAGGCCACATTGGGAATTGTCATGTGTCGATGTAGAATGGAACGTAAGTAGGTTTGGTAAGTTCTGGGAATGGTGCGTGGATGGATGATTGGTCATGATATGCTCTTAAAAGCGGTGAACCGGACCATGGTTCTTAAAAGCGGTGAGCTGGACCAAGAAGTCTTAAGATAGACTGGATGATCTATGATATGCTCTTAAAAGCGGTGAACCGGACCATGGTTCTTAAAAGCGGTGAGCTGGGATCACTAGTAGATGACGTTGAGTCGTGGCAATAGATTGATATGCCTTGTTCGAAACGTTATATCCCTGAAATGCGGTGAACAGGACCATTGTTCTTAAAAGCTGGGGACAGACTGACGTGGAGTCCATGACATGCGGTGAGCTGTTCATATGCTCTTAAAAGCGATGGACAGAATAAGGGTGTATCCCTAGAGTTAAACGATTGAGTCTGTTCAGGAAAGATCAGAATATGTTGAGTTCAGTATTCGAGTAACAAGACGTTAAGGGTCGGTTTACAAGAATGAATAGAAGAACAAGATAATGTTATTTTATAATAAGATGTTAACTCGTGTTTTTATAAGCTTGTGTTTACTTCAGATAACTGGTACCTCGTTAGTTTGTGCTCACTCAGCTCTCAGTAAGCTGACGGCCTTTTTATTGCCTGGACATTCCCCGTCCAGAATATCCTGCCCCTTGTTTTACAGGTGATGACCAGTACAATGATGAGTGTTATCCAGAGGAAGGCCCCACCGATGACGGTTACGCCAGGAAGGATTTTCCTTATGCCAGTTGAAGACTGAAGATGTTATAATTAGATTTAATTTCAGTTGTTCTGTTAAATCTTTTGTTAACGGGTACTTGGGCATTTGTTGTCTTCAGACCTGTTGTGATCCTGTGGACCATACTCTGATAGTTTGTAATAGTTAGCACTTTGTGCTATTTCAGTTGATTACTGTTGCTTTTCTTTTGGACTAGTACTGCGTGGTGTGGATTATTAGTGACTTTCACCTGTCATTCCTTATGGACCCATAAAGGAAATTTATTTTTCTCTATTTATGCTGCTCCGGGGCGTGACAGTAAAACATACTCAATTTCGATTTTCCATTTCACGGTTCCATTATTAAGCAGGTTAACAACATGGAAATGAATTCACTTATGAAATAATAAGGGTGATATTATAATTCATGAAACGTGTGACCGTGCATGAGACCAATACAATCATTCTCATCTCACCAACTCTTTTCTCTCGACAACATATCACTCAACTCTCTCACTTTAGTATCTTTGAAACATTAAGATGAGCACACTTTAGTACAGGGTACTAGGGAGTGTCCAGTTTGCTCACACTTTAGTATGGGGTACCAGGGAGTGTCCAATGCCTCACATTTTGACCATACCACGCACGTCAGGGAGTGTTCAGTAGGCCACACTTTAGCACTACCCATGGGTGCCAGGGAATGTCCAAGTCGGCGTCACACACTTTAGAGCTACCATGGGCACAAGGGAGTGTCCAATTTTTGTCACCGTCGCATTTCAAAGACACTCTAGCCGCAATATCATAGCATCAAACTTTGGTGCACCAATACCAGGGAATGTCCACACACAATCTCAACCGCATACTCTTTTCCACACTGACCACCACTCACCATGCATGTACAACTGACTCCACATGAATGACATGTGACTTAATACAGAAATATAAAGTACTGGGAACGATAACCATGGATATACAAGAGGAAATTAAATCTTATATGAAACAACCAGTGAATTTATCAAATAATACTTTAATATGCTTTTATCGCTGCTAGAACACAAGTGGGTCTACTTTGAAGCAATGCCCTTAAAAATGAGTTATACTTTTTGTGGATGAAATACATATAAAAAAAAAAAGGTCTTTGAGTCTAGTTTCCAACGCTTCAAACGATGCGCGTTTTCGAGTTTTCTAGAGAAAGTTATGACTGTTTTACTAAAAGTCGTCAGTGCCGAAACATGCCAATCGATTAGTAAACTTACCAATCGATTGTCACTGCGTCTTCTTCAGCAGTTTCTCACCTGTTATGAATTTAAAACCTATTTTTGACCCATTTTGAAATCCGAATGTAAACATGACTTGTAATATATGGTTCTCTCCGTTTTTCCGCAAGAATTATGAATATGTGATCGGATTTAATGAATTTCAATCGTAGCTCTCGGATTTTACCAAAAATCGAGAGGTGTCAAAACTTAAGTTCTAATATACTTTCTCAAATGAATGATCTATGCTCTAATACTTTAATTATAGTCTCTATGTACTGTAATCTTTCATAAACATCTATAAAAACGGATTTTGGTTAAGTTTAGAAAAAAAAATCATGTTTTCAAGCTTGAACTTCCATAGCCAAAAATTAACAATGGTGATTTCGAAATTAAACTAACCCAACAATAATTGAACATGAAATTGCATTCAAAGTGAGTTAGTAATCTCACTGATATAGATGAATTGAAGAAATTGTTGAGAAATTATAGCAATACAAGAATACCCACTTCAAGCTTTCGCTATGGTGGCCCAACCTTTCTCTCACTAAAAATAATTTTTGTGAACTCTCTAAAACTCTCTCTAATCTCTTTGAATTTCAGTTTTGAAAAAGAATGCAGATTGTGAGATATGTGTATGTTTATATAGAAAATCAAGTTGATGAACTTGGGCTCAAAATCCTCTCCCTCATTTTAGGATCTATTTTCTTTTCTAATTTCTAAATACATAAATATACATACACGTATATACAGCATACATATATACCAAATGCTGTGAATATAGATTGTAGGGGTTGCTAGAAGTAGTAGGGGCCAAGTGTAGTTGTTTGAGAATTCTAGCTTTAGGCACTAAATTAACACACACCACAATAGCACTCCCAAACAAGGCACATACAAGTGGTTTAGGAATCTAATTTGAGTGTTTGGCAAAGTAGCTTATGACACTAAGTTAACACATCAAATAAAAGCATTCCCAAACAAAACCCAATCAATGATTACGAGTATTAAATGGATATAAAGCAATAGTCATTTCCTGATTGACGGGGAATCCAAAATTATAGGAGCATAGCGCGGTGCAGACAGTTTTGAACGTAAACTGGTATTTTCGCGGTGTGGTGAACACCACAAAAATACAGAAAATTGATTTTAGTAAGAAATAATTTTTCGGTTATATAAAAATACACTTTGAGTCAAAATAAATTATTTTCACCGCTTTAAAATACAGTTTTGAAATTCAACACAGGTATATCCAAACTTATGAAATTCAGTTTGAAAACATAATACTGTGTTCTTAATTTTATAAAAATTATAGTGTGACCTCAATTAAGAACTACTAATGAAATTAAAAACAAGCAAAACAAATTGAATTAAACATGGAAATGAAATTAAAATTAAATGGGAATTACATGTTGTTACAAGTTAATACCACAACATCACAAATAGGGGTGTAAACGTTCAATTTGGTCAAAGTTTATTTTTATTAAAAAAAAATTTCTCCATTTTTTTTCGCATATTTTAAAAACGACCCAACATAATCAGTTTTGTCGAATTTTTTCCCATTTTCAATCAGAGAGTATTTTTGCTCACAAAAAAATTGATATACCAATGCTCATCCAAGCATCCCATTGGCCATATAGTGAGATCCATGATTAAACAACATTAAACAACATTTGTTTAATTTTGAGTCCCACTGCATTAATTATTTAATCCTGGGTGTCACTGCATTGACCAATAGAATGTTTGGTTGAACATTAGTAAACCATATTTTGGATGAGCAAAAGTATTTTATTTTAATCGAACCACTCGGTTCGATCGGTCCGTTCAGTCGGCTGATTTTTTCATACACCACGGTCTTCCTCTTCATCCAAAAAAAAATTTTGCTAAAAAGAAGAGAGAGAAATAATACACAGACACGCATCCATATCTGGAATCATCATATATATATATATATATATATATATAGTATTATATACATATATACATACAGAGAGTGCGAGGGGGGAGAGGGAGACAGAGACAGGAGCCTTCAAATTCTTCGAGACTTCACCCTATAAAGCAATCGATCTTCGAATTCCCGGTCTTTCTCTCTCTGGTAGTTCCGAACTTTCTTCTCTTGAATTAACAATATTTGATTGAATTTTTAGCTGTAGTTTTGTCGTTTGAATAGATTTATATTATCTCCAACATCCGATAAACTAATTCTGATCATTTGAGTTAACTAGGGTTTTGACGTTTGCGCTACATCAGAATCTTTTACGATTGTTGTATGAATCTGACATGACTCTTTCCTCATTGTCGTGCAACTTTAATTGCTTCTTTCCATAATCTTTTTTGCTAATCGCCCATCATCATTGGGGCTCTAAGCGCATTTCTTCTGTCTAAATTGAAAAGTTTGTAGCTTTGCTTGGTGGAGAATAAATTTTAAGAAAAGAAAGGAAGCAAAGTGTAAATAATTCAGTTTAGTCATGGTTGTGCTTCTGCGCAACGGAAGTCATATAAATAATTTTTTTTTTCTTTTCTGTCTAAAGGTGAAATACTGAAATTCAACTGAGATTCGAAAATGCGTGTAAATCATTTAAAAATTGAGGTCATTTCCTCCAAAAAATCTAAAGAATGGACAGATATCGATAAATGAGGTTATCTTATCTCCCATTTACACCAAAGGAGGGAAAGAGGTATCACCTCCAACACCTTTTTAATATTACTCAGTGGAGACTGGAGAGAGAATCAACATCCATAAATCTCAAGCGGGTTGGCACTGTGACAATAGGTGGTTGACTCTCTCTTTATTCCTTGTACACGTTTGACACCAATTAACCATTGTTAAACCTCTACCTTTGAGATTATCAATTGTGGGAAAGCCCTCTAATGCAACCATTCTTCCAATGAAAAAAGGCCACCTTCCTATCCGAGGAGGGGTTTCTGGTGCACCAAATATTCTTGTCATTAAAAGTCCAGACGGTTCTGCTATGAAAGAGCCATGTAGAAAGATTATATGAGAACATGCCTTGTCTTGAAGCTCTCCACTTGATCAATCAACTCCTCCTAAGGTTCTACCCATTAATATTCCTATTTATTGGGATGAACACTCCTGTGAGCAATCCTGATGTTCATTACGTTTCTTTCTTCCTTTGTAGACACATTACCCATTAGCATATATCATCTTCTTTTGGAGGATTACTTTGTCTCAAAAATCAAGATTAGGGTGTGTTTGATAACCAAATTAACACTTTTTTTTTTCCAACGCGTTTGATAACGTACCACTTAATTAAAGAAGCAGTAAAAAATCCACAGAAAACTTTGAGTGAATATTTTTTACTGAAAATAATCATTGAATACAGTCTATTTCAGTACCTGAAACTCTATTTTCACTATTGCAAATTTATTTGCTTAAAATTTTCAGTACTTAAAATTCAGCACCTATTTTTCAGTACTTATTTTCAGTTTTATCAAACGGACCCTAAATATACCTGCTCTTCTTGCTTACCTAGGGGCTAATAAAAGCTTTACTCAAGAAAAACTTTTGATTAATTTCAAATTGCACCTCCATACCTCAATTTATTTGGTGGCTGAAACAGGCCACATCCTCTCTTCTTTCATTTTTTGGGAATTGGGATAAATGGTCCACAACCATGTGCACTGAGGAGAAACAAACTTTACTTCTAGTTTTTATTTGGAGTTTTTTTTTTTTTTTTAACTAAAGTTTATTGCTGAAATTCAACTGTTATTTTTGTTGTATTTTTATTTTATGAAAGCTATACTTGATGTATTACTCATGTGGATAGATTTCTAACACCTGTGTACATAGAAATCCGTTGAGCGTTATTTTATTTGTATTTTTTTTTTTTTCATTTTACCACTTATATCTTTCTTCTTATTTAGCGCTCATAATATTGTTAACATAAAGGAAGTGATCTTCAGTATGTTGGGATTTTACTAAAATCAACTCATGTTAGCCTTTGTGGTAGAGCGGTATTTGGTTTTATTGTGAGTTCTATTGTATCATCTTCTTCAATATCAGGTGCAGGGGCATGTGCTGATTCAGCGCTCAGTAGCTTTTGCAGGTCAGCTTCTTTTGAAAGTTTTCTTTGTGCTATTCTTGATGGGTGCTCCTAAGCAAAAATGGACACCAGAAGAAGAAGCAGCTCTTAAAGCTGGAGTTGTTAAGCACGGGGCTGGCAAGTGGCGCACAATACTTAAAGATCCAGAATTTAGTGGCGTGTTGTACTTACGATCAAATGTAGATCTCAAGGTACAAGTCTTTTAAAATTCTCACTCATAACAAAAGTCTTGTTAGATGATGTAGTTTTTGATAATTTAGTGCTTGTTTGGGAATGTTAAAGACTAGTCTGGTTCAGTCCCAATAACATATTCCATTTTGTTTTATTAGAATCAAGGTTACGTTGGTTTGAAAAAGAACTAGTTTTAAGAAAGATATAAGATTGGGCATGGACTTCTGAGCAAGAAATGGACATTCACCGAACACTTTAATTTGTAAAACTCGTTCACTTCCGAACGAGAAAACCGTTTCTTTGACTTCCTAAACATCGCCATATTCTTTTTCGAAATAAATGTGCAGTTTGGTGATTGAGATGGTTGAGTAAGTCTTTGGGCATAAACAAATCTCACAAACACAATCCACAAACACCACAATGTGAACCCCATAGTGTCCGTGGACCACACCAGGAGAGAGAGAGACATATTGTGATGTGTGTGGATTGTGTTTGTGAGATTTGTTTGTGCCCAAAGACTTACTCATCATACTTAGACGATTTCTTTGCGACATATTAGCTGTATAGACTACTTATATGGTGTATGATTTTGTTGGTCTTATTGTGGTCTAGGACAAGTGGAGAAACATGAGCGTAATGGCAAATGGATGGGGCTCCCGAGAAAAGGCTAGGTTAGCACTTAAAAGGATGCAACATGCCGCTAAACAGGATGAGAACTCTATGGCCCTCACCACAGTGGATCAGAGCGATGAAGAAATTGTTGATGCAAAGCCTATTGCATTATCTAGTGGTTCTCAGCAGATCGGTGTTCCAAAAAGATCGATCATAAGGTTAGACAATCTTCTCGTCATTTGAGGCAACTTAGCCTTTATTTCCATAGTTTTGGTGTCTGGAAAATAGAAATGTCTACCATGCGGATGTTATTTCCTCAGGCAGTTCTATGTAACACTGGTTACTTTGTTTATCTGTAGGTTTTTTTTTTCCCTGTGGCAATTAGAAAACAGCTCGAACTATCTGAGAATGAATTATTTGAGAATGAGTAGAGTCAGTAGAGATTTTTTAGGATTCTGCTTCTAGAGTTAAGGTTTATTTGCAATATGTATGCATGGAACACCTAGTGGTTAGTTCCTGGGAAAAAGAAAAATATTTGTGGTGGAAACTTTAAATTATGGCACTTAGTTTGGAACTTAATAACTTATGGTGGGCTATGTATGAAAATTGAAATTTTGATCGTCTAAATTATTATTTTTAGAAATGGATTCGGAGAAAATAACTGTACCGCCGTACCTCCTGGAGATAGGTGGTGTATCTGTCATACTTCCACTACATCACGAAGCTAATCCTCACCCGAACGCTCACCTATGGGGGGGGGGGGGGGGGGGGGGGGTTGACATTACATGTTCAATATTTCACTATGGTCAATGCTTTTTAACAGATAACTTGAGTTAATTGGAATTCAATTATGTTCCATAAGCTTGATTGTTGTTTGAAGTGATCGAGCAAATGTTTTTCATTTAAGAATGTCGGTGCATATAAGCCTAATACAATTGATAGAGAATCCTCATATACCCACACACACAGATATATCTATACAAGGAACTGATAAGTGACAATAATGTGAAACATTTGTTGGACTTATGAATTGGGCAGAACTTTTGGCGATCTTTAGTTTACTATGGGCAACTACACATCTCATGGTGTTACAGATTTGGATGGTTGACACAGAACTTACCATAACGTGTCCAAAAATATGGAATATGTAAATCATGACCCCTTTCATAATCAAAATCGTCATTGTTCTATAATTCTATTATCATATTTACCGCAATTGTGTTACATTCATCGGCGAGTGGGAATCAATTTTTAATGATTTTTGGTTTCTCTGCAAACCAGTAATAATATTTGTCTTTACTACACATGCATATCAAGATACGCTAGTTATCTCAAGACTTAGTTGACTTGCCCAAGGCATTCCTCCCCTAAGAAAAATAATAAATATTTTATTATTCTAACTTTTGGTCAGATATTTGGGCATTTGAGGAGTTATGCACCTTGGCACATGAAGTAAGCCCAGCCAAATCTTACATCAAAGTCCATTTTAAGCAAAACTTGGCTTGCTCTAGTGCGCAAAAAATATGTTGGTACTAGAATATTCAGCAAGTGAAGTGAGTGATGGTATGTCATCAAGTTGGTCCGAGTGGAGCGTATTGGGGGCCTAGCGTATTGGGGGCCTAGTTACATGGACTCTTCTAAATAGGAGAAGTACCTGTGTCGACACGACTCTTTGAGGACATGGGTATGACACTTGGGTAGGATCCTTTTAGTGTAGTTCAGTGTAATTTTTAGACAAGAAAGGCAAAGTACCCGTGTTGGATATGGAATCCATACCCGTGTCCTCCGGACACTTTGAAGAGGCCGTGTAACATAGTTGGGGGCACAATCATATATCTCGTCACGTGATCAGTATGGACATGAATCTTAGTTTTGACCATTTCAGAACAAGGTTTTTTTTTTCTTCGTAGTTGGAAAACAATGATAACAAAAGCCTATTTTATATAAGGTAGAATCAGGATGTATCAGATTATGAGGTATAAGTTCCCCGGGACCACCAGTCTTGCACTTAACTCGATTCATGTGGAGAGCCAGCTTTACATGAATCCAGGCAGGGTCGGAGGGTCCTTTGGCCTAGCTTTGAAGGGATTCCTCTCGTCATCACCCCCCTATAAATGAGAAAAATTGCACGACTTAATAAGATTGTTTTAACACCCTATACTTCAGCTTTGAAGGCTTGACACATTGCATTGTGTCCAGATTGTTGTTCCTTTTAAGACATTAAAATTCCCAGACCAGAAATGTTAGATGAATAGCAATGCACGGGAGTCAATAAAACAGCTGCTGATGTCCCCTCAACTTAACATGCTGATGGAACTATAGCTATGGAAGTTAGTTTGTTAAAGTGACCGTTCATGACTTGCGAAGTGCTTGCACTGGGGCTCATCGAGGAACGAGGTTCGAATACCTGGTTATGTCAGCCTGACATAACCAGATATATTGTCAGCAATCAATATGTGAATCTGATCGGATAGCGAACAGATTGGTCGAGATGTCTGCATTTGGACTCAGAGTAGTTGGTAATTAAAAGGGGAAAAAAACTAAAATATCAGAGTTTGATTGTGATTACTAAGAGGCCACGATTTCTCTGTGATTTGTGCGATACTTGCTTTAGGATATAGCCTTTCGACATTGGTATATATGTTGAGACTGCACATCTCATCTCGCTTTATAAAGATAGCAATAGACATTGATGCCAGAGAGTAAAAATGATGCATATTTGCAAGTTTCATGGAATATTTGGCAAAACTAAACACGACGTTAATACACAGATAATGTTCATTATATAGCAAAAGATTTATGTATAACTTGGATGTCATCTTTAGATAGAATTATGTTTATTGATACGATACACCATAACTAAAACAAAAAAAGGCAATCATTGGTGATAATTTAGAATACACCATATTACATGCATTCTCAACCCCACCTCTACTTTGGACACTTCACGCAAAACCTCTTGCTTTGGCCGTCGAATGGGTCAAGATGGTCATTGTACCACATTTTTGTTTTTTAGACGTGCCACATTCACGTTCTCATTATATGTACTAGAATGACCCACTTAAACTTTCTATGTGACAATAATGTAAACGAAAATAAAATCACATATGCCACTACATTTATGGCAGGTAGTGCCTTTGTGTTTGATGAGATGCATATGGTGGGAGAGATACAAGCGCATTTGAGGATGTTAAGTTGGCTGTTCATATGTTAAGAAGCTTTTGCTGGATAAAGTCACTGGGAAATCTGGGAGAGCCTAGATTACTTATTCTATAATTTATCATTTTTTTGGTGGTTTTATATCTTATAATTCTCTCTTAATTTTGCATTCAAATTACCTTTCCCTTATCCAAAAGACATAACTAGTTTTTGAACTAGTCATAACCGAGAAGTTCAATTATGAGCATCTTGTACTTTTTAGTGTTTCATATAAAGAATGCTCATCATGCGTGGAACTAATAGGGACTTGCTATTTTACTATAGCTATGCCATGTTTGTTAAATTCCTCTACGAATTGAAAAAAGAGTGCCAGACATTAAGTTAAGTAGGTTGGGGAATCTTTAATTGAAAGAAATAGCCATTGATTCACAATTTAATTATTGACATGCTTTGCTCTTCCCTCTCATTGTTATAGGTTGGACAATCTTATCATGGAGGCAATAAACAACTTGAAGGAGCCTGGTGGTTCTAATAAGACAACTATAGCTACATACATAGAGGTATTTCTATTTTATTCAAGTTATTTCGAGAAGTTATGATACTCTTTTATAAACACTAATTTTATGTTCTATTCTTTTAGCAATTTTTCTGCAATACATCTAAGATTATGACCTTTTGATAATGGTAAGCAATGGACCCTCAGTGTAGGCACACTTACCAATAAGACTTAACTTGTGGATGATTGTGGGTGAATTTGCAATTGAACTTCTCAATATGGGATATTTGATTTGTAATCAATTCCTCATAGTGTTGTTTACTTCTTCTTTATTGGGGTCAAATAGTGTTGTTTACTTAAGTTAACCACTTAATGCACATCATATGATTTTCGAAGATTTCCACATGTTATTACAATTATTAGGATGTTATCTCAGGAGTGCTTTGGTTCCTTTCTCGTAAGAAGCACAGATATGGATATGGGACTTGCACACGACATAATGCAGATTCGTTGAGTCTGACAATGAAATAGTGAATATTATTCCATCCAATTAAGAAACATTTCTAATTATTCCGAATTTCAAAAGGTCCTAATATTTCTAGTTTCAAGGTTCCAATTTTGGTTTCGTAACATACTACTCTCAATTGCTATTACTTCTAATTTCACAGATCCCAGTTGCACATATTTTCAATCCCTGATTATGAATTTAAAAAATCCTAACTATTCTCATATTTAAAGATTCTAACAACTATCAACTTGAAAACCCCACAACTTTCAAATTTTGAAGCCAAATTATTGCAACTGACAATATTGGAAGTTTTACGCTGTCAAAAATCTAACCGTTACATATATTAACTTGAGGAATTGATTCCTAGTAAGTTTTACGCTTTCTAAGTAGTTAGTACAATACCGCGACAACTTTGTTTAAAACTTTATAGTTTGGGAGTAGTTGAGTGTACAATTATTTGTAGTGTTGACCCCTTTACACATGAGATCTATCGCATTTAAGATTTTGACCGTTTTGGAAAAATTTTGTTTTGAAAGTGGTCAAACTAGAACAGAGTTTCCGCTTTCGAAACTGACTCCGAGTCATTGAATGGCTCTTTAAATTTAAGCCCTCAATTTCTATTTTTTATGTTCATAATGATGGGTAATAACCATTTCTCTTGTGTGTATATACATGCACTATGGCAATTACAAGACGTCACAACCTCCATGAATGTGGTAGACTTTTAGTTAATCTTCTAATGTTTTTAAACGCTGCTGAAGTACTATGCGGCCATGTTTGTCAACCCATAATCATTTTGAATTGCATCAAATGTAGCCTATGCTCATTTCAGTTAGTTTCTTCATGAAGGCACTTGAAATTAGCCAAAAAACCACTCTCTGTTCCAGGATGTGATCTATAGAGAACTAGTTATTGTGATGCATGAGAACAAGAAATCTGTTAGTCTTAGTGAGTCACATTGAGTACATTCGTCCCTCTGCTGTTCTGGTTGGGCCTGTTAAAGTATATGGGACTTATTTCCCAAGGCACCTTGCAAATGTTGAACTAGCCAAATGAAATTGTATTCCTTGATGATGTCTGCTCTCTTTGTATTCACCTTCCTGCTATGCCCTCTTTAATGCAATGTTACTCTTCCATTCCTTCTCTAGAATCAACATGGAGATGATTGACATGATATGATTTCTCAAGTTGTGGGAACTAGTGAACCCTATGTGATCCGGAGTTGCAATGGAAGTTTTTCTTTTGAATCAAACCTAGTGGAGAGTAGATACATGTAAGTGTACTAGGAAAGTGAAGTGCTCTCTCTCTCTCGATCTTGATCTCTCTCTCTCTCTCGATCTCGATCTCGATCTCGATCTCGATCTCGATTTGTCGACCTATGCCAATCACCTTATTTTGCTTCAAATGCTGCATGACAATGTACAAATCACCTCAATCCACTTCATAATGGCATTGATAAAGCACTACCAGTGGCTTCAAATCCTCACTTGGCACTACACAAGACTCGCACTTAACATTTCTGGCCTAGAAAGGAATTGGGAGGGCAATCAATATATATTAGTTTAAACATGGCATGACACTTCATGACAAGGAAAATAGACTTGGTTTCTATGGTGAGTCTGTGAGCATTCTCTATTGTTTGGCTTTGCTAACAGTATTGTGACAGAAGAGCATTACGATAGTCTCAAATGGTGCATAAATCTAGTTTAACAACTTCAAATAGGTTCTGACTTTCACTGTTTTTTTTTTTTTAAAATTTCGTAGGAACAATACTGGGCACCTCCAAACTTTAAAAAACTATTGTCAGCGAAGTTGAAGTTTTTGACTGCAAGCGGGAAACTGATCAAGGTACTTACATGCCGTATAATTGAGCCATATTGTTCTGAACAGCCTATTGGACATGTTGCTATTAATCTTACTTGAATGCCCAGAAGCTAATTGATTGTTAGAACATATCTTGTTCTTTTCTGATCATATTTACGTGATGCTTGGAGTCTAAAATACTAAAGAACACATTAATGCCAATGGAATATGGCGATGCACCATATACTGTTGCATAATCTGGGCCTTATTGTGGTCAGCATACTGGAAGGTAGATGTATCACTGAGAAATTTTCTTTGCTGTTTACTCAAGTACAGCAAAGAATTAGTAGATTTGGATTCTTTGCTGTATATCAGTGAGAGTTACGATCGGATTCTTTCAAGGGGAGGTAGAAGTTTCATTATGCGGATTCTTCTGTGCAACTCTTGTTTGTGAAAGCAGTGGTGACCCTGCTGTGCAACCAGTAGTTGATGGAATTACCTTCTGTATATTTGTGACAATGATAACTTTGTCACATAGATCTAGGGCTTTTTTTTTTTAGAATTACTGCAGGTAACACAGTGGTAAAGTTAGAACTTTGGATTAGATTTTCGGTTCTTATTTTCTCATCTTTTAAGTTAAGCTTCTGAACAATCAACTAAGATACAACTCTATCACTATCACTATCGCTTTCACTATAGCTCGTCTCGCAATGGTGTCCAATGATGGTTAAGTTAGAGTGCATTTGTTTGCCTTCCTTAATGTTGTAACACTAGGAATTGCCCGTGGCTAAAGCCACCCCAAACAATTCTATCCATTTGTATCTTCCACCTATAATTAACCTCGCGTGTTTTCGTAACTTGATACAATTCCACACGTATTTTAACAACAAAGAGAACTGCTTTTATTTTCTAAACATAGGAAGCCAATACACATAAACAAAGTGGTCATTTATGCAGAAGCAGAAGCAGAAGCGAGGGTGATCCGTGGTCGACTCAGTTGTGGACACTACCTAATGCACTATTCAAGTAAAGAGTATTGATCAAATCATAACTTGACATAAAAGCAGAAGAGGCACATCCTTCGAGAGTATTATCAATACTAAATCTATCAGTTGTGGTTCCATGGACAAAATTACAATTTCCTCCATTATCAACTAATCAATACTGATAATCCATCCCTTCAATAGATAAAATAAAATACAATAAATTAGTGAGAATCCTCCTCTCTTGACTCATCAGCATTCCTCAACTACAACAGAAAATAAACTCATCAATTGATGCATGGGTTGTTACAATATCTATTCTGTTTTGAGAAATTGAAAAAAGAAATAGTAGGCTAAATACATTGACTACAACAATTATGTAACAAATTCCAATTTCAGGAACTCGGGTTTTCTAATAGAGCAAAAATCAAAGAACTAATGCTTTCAATTGATAAAGGTCAACTACAGAAAATCTACAACTATTACCATTAACACTAACAAATCAAAACCTAAGAAGTACGGGTACGCTTTTGGTACGGCTAGGTACATGTCGGGTACTCCTTGAGCCGTGTCCTGTTAAGTTTAATTGAAAGATTTAATCTGGGTACGACTTGGGTACGTGTGGGTATGAAAGGGACACGGGTACTTCTTTTTTATTTATATTTATTTTTCTTTAATGTTGTGGACTTGTTATGCTAAAATAATGTTGTTTAGTCCTTAGACTACTTATTTGCTAATATGCTATGGATTTATTCGACGTACCCTAGTCGTACCCATACCCTACATTTTTTAAAATTGTCGTACCGCCGTACCCGTATCAAATCATACCCGTGTCATGTGTCCGTACCCGTTCTACTTAGATCAAAACTGGACAGCACCAAGAGAAAAAGTCACCTAAAATGAAAATAAGCGTCAAATCTCAAATTCTCCATATTCAAATTGGGAATATTGGAATGATCATTATCTTCATAGTCTTTTTGTAACATAGAAATTCCAGCTAAGAAAATAACAATACTTCATATTTAGATCAGACTATGAAAAAATAATCTTTTGACACATGCTTAAAGGCACTAAGTTGAATCCAACAAATTATAAACCAATGAAGCAACTCTAGCAACATGACAAATCAGTATCCATGTAACTAATCTCAAAATAATGGGATTTAAACATACAAATTATCAAATCAGAACCCATGACTAATGGGATTGAAAAACACAATAATTCATGCATTGCGGAATGATAGGGGCTTTGGGCTGGATAGGAGCTGTTTAGGACTAAGCAAATAGAACTGCAAAAAATAAAATAAAAAAGATACTTATAGATATGCTTGAATGCATGTACACATATGCTTTAATACATGTTTGAAAATCGGTACCTTCAACCAAACTTTGGTATGCTTGGGCAAATTAGGAAGATTACACTTGTGAACCTATGCGGAATACCGATAACAATCAACACAAATTGGAGTGGAAAATTGCGAGCAATGAAAGGCAAAACACAACAATTTAAGAAGATAGGTATAGGTATGTGTGTTTCTTTACTAAACTAATAGAGACCCAATCAAATAAAAATGTCAAATAGGGATACCACAGTTTGCAAAAAATAGCGAGAAACTGAAAATCCCAAAAATGGTAGGACTTTTCTTTAGAGTATGAAAGAGAACAATTCACACCTATTACAGACCCATGAGTTTAGGAGAAGTTTTCTTTAGAGTATGACATTATTTTTCGGATCGTCATTGGGAACTAATTCAACTAATCAAAACGGAGAATCAGACCCACAGAAACAATTCCGAATGCCACAGAGAATCTGTCACGGCCCAAAAACCGAAGCGCGTGAATGGGAGGAAAGAAGGGGAAAACAATACCAAAGTCAAGCACAACGGGGAAGCGAATTTGGAATTCTACGGGAACTCCTACAACGATGACTTACTAACACATAAATCCAAAATGGACTTACATGTCAACGAGTCAAACGAAGATAAAAGCTTACAAAAACCAAGTCTGCAAGATTATTCAAAAGAGTTCAAGATCAAAGGATACAACGAAAAGGTTTGAGTGATAATTATTTTGAAAACGAGGTATTATAATATAAGAAGAGATACTCATTTAAACATTGATATCGCATAGGGGACTTATACTTTTAATCTATGTATTCTGGTGAGAGATGTATCAAGCAGAGAAAGTTCGATTGAGCGAACTCTGGGCAGAGAGTTCACTCTATAGAAGTTGGATTAAGCAGAGAAAAGTTCGATTGAGTGAACTCTGGGAAGAGAATCCACTCTACAGAAGTTGGATTAAGCAGAGAAAAGTTCGATTGAGCGAACTATGGGCAGAGAATTCACTCTACAGAAGTTGGATCAAGCAAAGAAAAGTTCGATTGAGCGAACTATGGGCAGAGAATTCACTCCACAAAAGTTGGATTAAGCACAAAGAGTTCGATTGGGGTGAACACTATACAATATTCAAAAGGAGTTTCTAACAAGAACCATATAGATGACAAGTCGACGGAAAGAAGTTTAATAAGTAAAGTTTAACGAATCCGGCTAGGATTAGAAGTATAACAAGAATTCCGACAAGGAGTGATAACATGATATGAATTCGGCAAAGATTCCCAATACACAACGAGCTTATACAACAAGAGTTAGAAAAGAGACGTGACGATCTCAGGAACATAATTACCTAATACAAATAAGTTTTAACAAGCATGAAAAAGCAAGGACTAACACATTTCCATCAAATTACAATAAAGGCTTCCTGATGACAAAGTATGGAAACTTAAGTTCAAGGAGTTTTGTAACGGCATAATACAACAATTCTATAAGCATTAAACTATTACAAACTCCTATAAGGACAAATAAACATGGGAAGCTATTGATTACAAAATTAAGGCCTAGCCTTCAAAATATAACGACGTCTAAACGTCGGATCACATATGGCCCTTCCCTTTATCAAGGTCACTTGAAAAAAATGGTTTTATAGATTCATTAAGCACGAAGGCTCAGTAGGAAACATTGAGACGAATCAATATGCTATCCATGACTAAGTATGAGATGAGGTGCAATGAAACACCACCAAGGCTAAAATGAAATGACAAGCCTTACGGGCTATGCATGATAGGTGCACTCCTCTCATTACCGGACTATGAGCCACCCATACATAGAGTGTAGCATACCAACTTCCAAGGGCTAACCGAATATAGTTGGAGTTTGAATGTTTATAAGGGTCATTCTCCCTGTCTCACATCACAACCCACATTCGGATTTCTTCAATAAAATTCCCTCACATGGGGTTTTTCTCTTTTGCAAAACAAATCATTTATGTCATGCTAAGTGAAATGCTCGCCGATTAGGCCTCAATGCACGTGATGTGAAAATGTCATTATGGATGATCAAGCATAATAGGATAATTCTAGCATGCTAGACAAAGTATCAAGAGCACCAAGGAGTTAAATCAAAGTTCATAATTTAACAATCCTAACAAGGATTTCTGAACTAACGTCCTAACATACTTTCACACATATAAGGGAGCATCCTAATCACATCTATCATCACATAATCACAATTAATACAACTTAAACATACAAGTCATAAATTAGGCAAACAATCCTAAATTTACAACTTTTGGGTGTGTGTGTGTGTGTGTGGGGGGGGGGGGGGGGGGGGGGGGGGGGGGGGAAGGAGGGAACCTAGTACATGTGTCTAAATCATCCTCCTAACATTTTAATGAGCACAAATCACCTTAGCCATAAAAATCATATTGAAAGAAACAATGACATCTACCTCAAGGAGATCCTTCCAAAATAAATGGAATAACATCCAAAATGTAGAGAAAACCAAAGAACTCCAAAATGAAATCTAGTGGTGGAGTGAAGCCCAAGATGATCCAACAATACTTCCCAAAGCAAGAATCTCCCAAAAGTTCTCTAAGGTTGTAGATGAGGAGCTTGAACCCTAGGCAAATTTGGGTAAATCTTGGAGATGAGCTTGAAAAAGAATTTGGAGAACACCACTAGGAAGCTCTTGAAATTCTAAGACTCATTTGTGAAATAGGAAAATCCACTAAGATCTTTTTTTGGTGCTCTAATGGGAGCTTTTAGAAGATGAAATCACGGAAACAAAAATGGTGTATGTATCTTAGAGAGAAGGAGGAGAAAAAGAGAGAGAGAGAGAGAGAAAGAAAAAAGAAAAGTGAGGGGAGGAGAGAGAGGTGGCCTGTCATATGGGGGGGGAGGTGGGGTCCACTTGGTTGCTTTGGTTTTGGTTTGCCCTTTGAAGGGGTATAAAGCATGTGTGTGTGTGTGTGGTCTAGTAAAACATGTACCCATTTAGCTCTAAGTTAATAAAAAAATAATAATAATAATAAATAAATACAGTAACACATGTTGAAATAAATTTAAATACTGCACAATTAAATACGGACTCACACGTAAGCACTTAAAAGACAATTTTACCCTTACTAAAATTTTGAGTTATGACAGAATCAGACCCACATAAAGAAAATCAAACCCATAGAAAGAGGAAATCAAAAGGGTACAGAGGTAGGGAGAATAGAATTCAACAGTAGCATAAATGCTTCCTTTGGTCCATTGATTTAGTGGGAAAAACAAATAAAGAGAACTCTAATCAAAATAGTTTTAACATGGGGCTACCATATACCCCTGTTTTGCGCATCCATAGTACCAATAATTTTCAAAAGAGGATACAGCGAACTAAACTCACATTGAATAAAACTAAAAACCAATAAACATGATAAGACATACAAAAAAAAAATAATTAATTAAAAAACTTTGAAGAAGGTCTCTCCAATTGCCTTCTCCATGGATTTTAGTGTAATTAGTAGGAAATAAGAAAAAGAGAGGTTAGGATGAAGAAAAATGAAATTAAAATTCAGAAGAAAATCAATTGAGGACCAGATCCTCTCCAAGCTGTCATGAATACCTAATGATTATAATCACAAAATTACAAACCCTAAAATGGGTATACTAAAACAATATCGGTTTAGGGTTAGATGAGAAATGGTCAAATCCCACAGATGTAGACACGTGTGTGTGTGTGTATGTGTGTTTAGAAGCTCAAAACTTGAAATCAAAAACACCAGCAGAAAGATCTCAAATAAATTCGAAGTAGTCTTCAAAGTCTACAAAGCTTCTAGCTCTTCTATGGCTTACTTCTCCAGCACAGATTTGAAATAACAAAGGGGGGAAAAAATCAGAAAATAAAAGACTTGAAAGAGAGAGGAAGAGAAACAGATAGTTTAGAGAGAGAGAGAGAGAAACAGATAGTTTAGTGTGAGAGAGAGAGAGAGAGAGAGAGAGAGAGAGAGAGAGAGAGGAAGAGAAACAGATAGTTTAGTGAGAGAGAGAGAGAGAGAGACGGTAGAGATAGTGGATAGGAATTCAAAATTTGAATTGGAAACGTTAGGGTGAGGAGAGAGAGAAAGAGATAAGCAGGAGGGATTAATTGTGAAGGAGAGGGGTATAGGAGAAGGGTTCCAAAGACAATCTCAGCCATTGTTTGTCTTTGCTAGACTCAATCATAGCCCTTCTTTATCTTTGCCTCGATTGGAGACAAACACATTTCTAATTTATTATATAGATATTGCATGGAGACTTGCGAAGCACAAAACGATATTTTAACCCTGTTTTCTCATTCAGTCGACTCAAAGAAAGGTAAGATTGAGCTGTTAGGTATGTGAACAAAGGTACTATATTTAGGCTCATTTAATGGGTCTCATTTATTGGTCTTAAATACGTTGTGAGGCCACAGTGGGCCTAGTTGATATGAAGGGTACACCAGAGATTTGGAGGGGGCTTCAGGTTGTTAAAGGAGGGCGACAAACACCTTGCTTGATTGATTGAGTGGAAAGATGAAGAGATCCAGGAACGTAAGATTTGTCTTGTTGCTGTTCTTTCTTTCCTTTTCTACTCTCTCTCTCTCTCTCTCTCTCTCTCTCTGTGAGTGTGTGTGTGTGTGTGTGTGTGTGTGTGTGTGTGTGTGTATGTTACCTATTCGGTTTCGGGCCTATGGTTTAAGGTTAAGATCAATATGTTGGGGATAAGGATTTGGTGATCTTCTTGCATATTTGGTCTACCGTGTCAATTATTATTATTATTATATATATATATATATATTTTTTATTATTTTCATTTTTTCAGTTTTTTGAGTTGACTTTTGATCGGAGTTGTCCAGTGGTGTTAAAGAAAAATCTCTTATTCTTAAACTTTCTTACAGATGAAACGCAAGTATAGAATTGCACCAATTTCATCATCATCTGATAAAAGAAGAAACCCTTCTGTGCTGCACCCGGAGGTGAGGCAAAGGGTCAACTCTCCTAGGGTTGACTTGGACGACATCAACGTTCTGACTAAATCGCAAGTTGATTTAGAGTTGGCAAAAATGAGGACCATGACTCCTCAAGAGGCTGCTGAAGCTGCTGCTAAAGCAGTTGCAGAGGCCGAAGCTGCCATAGCAGAAGCTGAAGAAGCTGCGAGGGAAGCAGAGGCAGCAGAAGCTGATGCAGAAGCAGCACAAGCTTTTGCTGAAGCAGCAATGAAAACACTGAAGGGAAGGAATACCCCAAGAATGGTAAGTTCTCATTTAAGGGTGTGTTTGGAATGACTCTTCGGAATTCATTCTCACCATTGTAATTATATTATCACCATCATTTTCAACTTGACTTAAAGATGCATTCCAACAAGTTTTACTTTTTCGAAAAAGCACGTCTCTCTTCTTTTGCTTTAGAGCTGGGGACGATGTTTTGCATACGAGGACATGAGTTTGGGGGGTGACGTAACCACACATAGGCGTGAAGTTTCCACCTTGCTCAAGCTTGGCTCAAGCTCGGTAAAATATTAAACGAGCTAGCTCAGGCTCGGCTCGTTACAAAACAACTAAGCTTGAGCTCGGCTTGATTAAACATAAAAGTTATCCCTAAGCAAAAGGCTTGGCTCAAAGCTCAAATCGGCTCGGTTAACAGCTCGAGCTAGGTTTGGCTTGGCTTGGACTTGTGCGAATGACTTCTCTCTTGAACGATGTGGCATTTTATTGAGGGTATCTCCTTTTCTTGTCCAAAGCCGATGTGGGATAGACTGATAGTACTCATGACCCGGATTTTGAAACAAAGCCTCCAATTTTTTAAACAAGCTCCATGTGCCAACTGCCACGGTGCAGGTTCCAATTGTGTTTTTTTTTTTTTTCTTTTTTTCTTTTTTCCGTAATAAATTTGTACCAACAATTAAGTTCCAATTTGTACCAACAATTATGTTTTCCAAATTTTGCATCCTAAATTGTTCCTAAATACATCAAGTTAAATAACTTCAAATAATAATGGGACCAATTTAAATATTTGGGATGCAAAATTTGGGAAACACAATATTACATTTAGTATATAGTACTCTTATATATATAAATATATATATATATATATATATACGAAAATTCTATGGAGAGGGCGCCCTCTCTTTAATAAAGAGAGCGTCTTTGTTTTGGCCGTCGGATCGTATTTAAAAACTGTGTAGTGCCAAAACTGCCCTTAATGAAAACACGATTTGACGGTTGAAACAGAGGCCCTCTATTTATTAAAGAGAGGGTGCCCTCTCCATAGCCTGACTGTATATATATATATATATATATGTGTGTGTGTGTGTGTGTGTATAAAATTAAACAAGCTCTTATCAAGCCTATTAACGAGCTTTTCCATGAGCCTACTATACCAGCTTTAATCGAACTGTTCACTAGCCTTATCGTGTGTGCTCAAGCTTGGCTTATTTATTAAACAAGCCCTATATTCAAGCTCGAGCTTGGTTCGTTTATTATACGAGTTGAGCCGAGCTATTATCGAGCCGAGCCGCGAGCCCTTGTTGGCTCAGCTCGTGTACACCCCTAGCCACACACCTCAACCTGTATATCAAACCACTTTCAGCCTATCATGTTTATATCTCCATCTATATCTCACTCTTTAATTATTTTTCCTCTCTATAGTAAAAAGTATATCTATATAGATACATGTACTAAAAACAAAAGTTATTTCCGTTCCAAATGCAGCATAAGTTTTTGTATTTGATTTGCTAGCTGCTAAAGAAATTGTAGGTCACATTGGGTGACAGCTGTCATTGTTTTCACCATAGTCTTCTTCGTTTTCTTTTAATTTTCTTATTTGTTCTGATCTCCTTTAAGGTTTTTATTTATATCCTTACCCCAAATCTGTATCCCCATGCTCACTTTATTTTTTTATTTTTTCGTTCTTAACACATTCTAAGTTTTCTTTCTTTTTTGTTTGGGAATAAATATTCAATATATGGATGCCCTGGTGTTGAGACTGCTTCTGAAAATTTCTTTGAAACGCCAAATGCAAAACATTCAGATTTCAAACTTAGTTCGATTCTTCTTTTAATTTTAATTTTTTTCCCCTTGAGAATCCTTTCAGAACTTGTACTGATAAGACCTCGTGTATACCATATTTGTACTATCATCAGCTGGAAATATGGAAAAATGATTACATTACATAAGACCAAATATGATTTATTTGAAGAAATAACCCGAGACTTGGGTAGCGTGTAGGCAGACTAGAGTAATACTCTGATTTAAAGATGGGATGGTAAATCCAACTTTAGGAACTTTGTATATACATCTTCCATTTAGGATATTTTGAAATTTCAAAATATGTGACACGTGTTTGGAATGTTTTCCTAGGTATATGTAATCCATCACCCTTATTTTTCTTTCTTTTATTTGGTGGTTCCCCAATTCCTTTTAGTTGTGTCTACTCAATATTATTCAATTAAAGCATATATTGTTATCAGCATATCTATAGCAATTACTTGTCTTTGCTCTCTACTGCTTATGCGTATCTGTTTCTCTGAAAAATGGGCAGATGATCAATGCTTGATGGAAATTCACATCATCTGCAACCAGGAATTAAATCATACTTTGGATCAGCACACAGATAGAGATACATGTGGTTGATCTTCGGCCTATTTTGTTTGTAGCTGTAAATATATCCAGGCCTTTGTAGCGGCTGAGGATGTTGTCTTTACTAGTGAATCTTGATGAATGAGTTGACTTTTGACTCTATGATAACACAGTTAGAAGCTCTTATTTATTTTGTGGAAACTTACTGTTTCTGCAACTATGTCAATTGCGTTTTTTGAGAACTTCAGAGAATGCCATCATATATAGAAACTAGATAACACAGAGATTAGAAATTTGACGTGATTGGAACGTTGGTTATGCTTGATTCATGTATATTCATTGTTGGAACCTTTTGAGGTAAATAATTGAAAACCATTGGGGTGTTTGGATTTAAGAGTTCTCTTAAATAGTCATTCAAGAAGCTCTCAGTTTGGAATATTTTTTTTATCTAGTCGCTTTATTCTTCGCCATTAGGTTTGGTTGTGGTGGAACTTAGAATAGATTAAGTAATTTTCTTTCCCCAAATTTGACAAACTGATTGTTACATATGTGCTCAAGTGTGTATATAGTTGTTTGATGCTAATGAATTGGTGATATTTCTCAAGGACGCTACTCTTGAGCAACAATGTTCAGAGACTCAGTATTAGGGTCTCTAACATTTGGTTGAAAGCTAAAACCTGCTTGCACTTTCTTGTTGAATGTTTTGGAAATTAAATGATCAGGAAAGGTAATGTACTATTCTATACTGCCCTCCGTTACTCTTTGTTACGCGGCTACAAAGACTATCCTTGGCTAGAAAGATTGATTGTCTACGAATCCACTATTTTCCATGGTTCAGTGGTGGCTTTCCTTTGTATGCATGGTTAATGTAGTGTGGTTTTTATCCTTAATGGGTTTAACGAGCTTCGAGGCATATCAATCAAAATTAAAAAATAATGAACACAGGATCAAATCATTGAAGTTTTCTTCGACGTGTGACAAATCAGGCAAATGGTCAGAATTCCAGTAAAAGCGTATTTCTAACTACTGCCATTTCACTTGGTTTAGGCCTTTGAGCCTTTCCATTCAGTTCTTAAACCCTTCACTGTTGAAAGGGCACAATTGCATCTAGTGCAAATTGATTGCTTCGTTGCTTTACTTTGAGGGATTTAGGCAGCTAATTCTATTTATATAAAATACGGAGTAGTACATTCCAAAAAATACCCCTTTTGGCTGAAACTGAAAAGGTGAACCATCAATTGAATACCACCGCAGACTAACATATATTGGCTTGACACAGATTCCTGTATAAACCCACTGTAATCCTTAGCATGATATTGCCATAACTCCAACACTGAACAGCCCCACATCTTACACTTGTGCAACCTGAATAATGGGCATAAGATCAATGGAAACCCATTCAACAATCCGCCTGTATCACATTTTCAAACCTATACCAAGCACATTCACGTAAACGTGAAATGACACATAGGGGGCTACAGGTTTCGGACACAGCCACAGATCATAAATGGGCTTCGTTAGTAAAGTTAGTTTCTAGGTTGCCGAAAAAACGGAAAAAAAAAAAAAAAAAAAAACACGAAATGCTACCAAAGTAATGGGCATAACATTGTTGATACCATAAAATGGTAACATGCTGATATCACATTTTTCCAAACCGATTGCCAATCATTATTTTTTAGAACACATCCAAGTCCACATCTGTGAAATCACATATGCCTTGGAATTGATGAGCATTACAACTACGGTTTCTAAACTAGTTTTAACCAACCAAAACTGAAAACATCTTCATACAAAATAGTTACACGTACCAACTCTTGTCATTCCTAGAACACATGAATATGAACACAAAAGAACCCTGAGGTCAAATAACCTACATGGGCTGTTGTTGGAAACTTGGAACTGAAATTGGAACAGGGGACTGAATCTGGAGCCGGAATGCGTGTTGAATCTGAAACTGAATTGCAATTTGGAACATGCGCTGAATCTGGATTTACATTCTCTCATCTAACACAAAAATCAAGGTGGTTTGCCACCAAGTTATTTTTCATACAAAAAGAGAAGAAAATGACTGAAAATAAATAAAGATTAAAACATGTACGAGTAATAGAAACATGGGTAATATAAAATTTTACAGCAGAGCTTTAACTAGAGTGCCTTCCGTGCTAATATAACCGTAAACAAAGTCAAGACTCTCACATTCAAATAGTAGTGTTTCAACACCCCGGAAAATGAAACCCTAATTTCAAACACCAATAAGTGAAACCTAATTTTAGAACCAATGCCATTAAAGCTGAGAAGTAAATACAAATCTTATCGGTAGCATTGGAACAACCCCAACAAAAAACAAAAACCAAAACCGCTATAGAAAGGTGGACTGAACAGTTATATTTCCAAATCTACAACGTTTGCAAATTATTTTTAATACACCAACTTCAACACACCAAAATAGCCCAACAATAATGACTAGTAACTTACTTTGTTCGGATTATACAAAATTCTCAGCGATTAGGGCTGTTTCATCGTGGATGTATGGGAGACCAGCCTCGGGCACCGAGAGGAGGAGTGAGTTTGTCTGTAACAAGAGGGAGAAACTGATGAATTTCTGTGTATCATGAGATCGAAATGTTTAAATATGACAGGGTAGTTCAGTCATTTGAACTCATGTCCCATTTAAACACCATCCGGGACTAATAATAACACCACCTCCCCTCTTATAGTTTAATACTCCCATAGAGGCCACTATTTTTAACTAGGGAGAAGTTATCCCTGGTTAAATAATGACGCCAAATGCATTAACAATCGCTATATTAGGCCAATTGGATTAATTAGTCCTATCCAGAGGTAATAATACTGCAAAAAAAAAAACACGACCATCAGGACTAACCACCTAACACGGCAAGAGTAACGGAGCACTGTTTGCTTATGCATCACTTGTTATCTCCATTACCTGGGATAAGCAACCAAAGAACTACACTACACTCCACCTCCTCGATTTCAAGAGGGAACGGGCACCATCTAATACGCCAATGACTTTTCACAATCTATATGGAGTCACAAGGATCCCTACTTAAGTTCATCTAACCTCTCTGTCACCAGAACATGAATTGGTAAACACAGAGCATAGTTTTCAACTAGAGGGAAGAATAGTGGCACCTTACATTGCCACCATCTGAATAACGGACTCCACTTAAAGAAGATACTCCCTCCGTCCCATAATAAGTGTCCACATTTCCTTTTTTGGATGTCCCACAATAAGTGTCCACTTCCTAAATTGGCATATAGCTTTTATTTACTTTCCAAAACTACCCTTATAATAAAGACAAAGTAGCATTTATTTGTGGTCTCAAAACAAGCAAAAAGTCAAACACCTATCACATCTAAGGGTAAAATTGGAAAGTGGCCATTTAATGAACCCAAAAAACTAATATAATACAACTTTCTTAAACAATGTGCAAAATGGAAGTGGACACTTATTATGGGACGGAGGGAGTATCATAATTGCTCCATCATTGATAATAAACTAGGCTCTAGTTAGTTTTTCTCCCATGCAAAATCGAGTTCGGAGTCGACCCTTAGACGTATGTCTGTGGACCATTTTCAATAGTCTCCACACAGATGGGTTATTTGCTAATATGGAAAGATCAATTCAATTTTGCTTCACTAATGATATTACCTACCCCTGTGCAATGCAAGTGAGGTCTTTCTAGTTTCAACAACGTTTTGTAACGCATGTGGCAAGAGAAAAACTTGTAAATGAGCATAAGTAGTTCTATTGTTTATAATAATATAAAAGAAGTCTGCAGCTCCCTTATCAACAATACAACGGATATCCACAAAGGAAAAAACCTAAAGTTAAAGAGACAAGCTAACCTCAAGTTTTCGATGCCATCATCATAACTCATTGAGAATATGCATCCTAAACAGTTACACTTCATCCCCAGAAACGCTACTAAGTTTAAATTCAGGCTCGCTTCCTCGTAGGTTTATTTTGCATCTCCAGCAGCTGCTCAAGGGACACCAAAGACCATTTCTCCTCATTTAGTGCAAATATCTTTTGATTAAGAGAATCGATAATTATGTTTGTACTACCAAAGCCATATATCTGATGACCATCTTGAGTTCTTCCAGGTTTAGGCTTAAACAGCAACCCATTTTGCAGTGCATGGACTTCCATAACTTCTTTCAAACTCAGCTCAAGCCCACCACTAGTCATACCATCCATCAATGTTTCACTACCCAGGCCCACAGCAGCTTGTTGTTGAGCAAGAGCAGCTGCTTTTTGCTGAGCTTCAAACTGCTTTTGCTCAACTGCTCTGAAATAGCTAAGGTTCTCCCTCAAACCAGGTTGCGCCACCTCCATGCCTTCAACAGCTTGGTTCATCATGTCAAGACCCAAATTAAGCCGGTACCGAATATGTTCATTTGCCAAAAGTTCAGCTGGGATAAGTTCTTTCCAACCCGTATACCATTGGGTGACTTCTTCAAAATTAGGATTCGAACACAACCAATGATATAAAACTTGCTGCCACTTGTCAAAGAACAAATCCATCAAATGAAGCATGTGATGAATGGGAATTGCATTAGCCCAAGTCCGGACCCAATAGAATGGCTCAAGCTTCTGATCTGCAGGGTTTACTTGAAATTCATGCAAGACAACCAATAACTTAGGAATAATGTGTCGAACCATTAGTTGTTCCCAACTGGTTTGATCAAACACAGTCTGCCAAGGTGACAATATACAATAAGCAGACCTATCACTGGGGTGCCAAGCATGAAGAACGCTTTCCAATCTACTACGTATTGTATGATAGAAAGACTCCAGCTTCTGACCCAACAGAGGTAACCATGGATGCACCCAAACATGGATTGGAATAGTTTCCCTGCGTGGGTCCCATGATTCCACGGCGGCCGATAATTTTGGAATAACAACGTTGTCCAGTATGGTCTGAAGGGCTGAAGAAGGCAGCAACTTTTCCCAAGATTCTAAGAAGCGAAGCATGGGTTCAGGATCCCTCGCCTGCCAAGTGTTGGTCCCAGATATCCTCACAGCAGGAAAGACAACTTCCATAAACAGCTGAGTGTATGGTGAGGCCACATCTGAGAAAATATAAGAATCTTCCTCTTGCAACAGATTCTTCCATAAGGCTATCACTTCCAACCCATGTGATGGATTTTGCAACGGGTTCCATCCTTGAAATACTCTGATAAACAAAGGCATAGCAAATGAGCATGCAATGCAGGACAAGTTACAAAGTTTATAATCATCGAAATATAGCCTCTGCAAGTCCCCAAAGGACTTTGCCAGGGAGTCTAGTGTCAATTTTCCCGACGAGTTCTCCTCCCCTATCCAATCCAACACGCTGACTATTTCTTCCATATTGTCAAGCTGCTTCTTCTGGCGAGCTTCCTCAATTTGGAGATTCTCCTTCTCCTTCTGCAAAGCAACCACCGTCTCCCTTTCATTTCTCAAATCCTGATCAACTTTCTGTATATCCAGCTCAGCTAAGTCAACAACCAATCTCAAATTATGCTGAAGCTCTGGCATAGGTATATCATTTTCCCTTGCTTGTTCTTCTGCATTCAAGTTCTCCAAGTTTGTCAAGACACGAACCTGAGGTCCCCTCATATCGAAGACCTTCAAAACAACATCAACTCCCTGTTCTTGCTTCCTGGCCAACAACTCTTCTGCGGTAACATAATCATCCTTCTTCTTCTTCAACCGAGCTTGCTTTGACCAGAGTTTCTCTTTCAAACGCTGACTTGCAGGTGGCACAACAGACTTCTTCTCCTCTAATTCCTGCAATACAGGCAATTTGGTTTCTTTGTAATCATTAAAACCCATACCCATGTTCTTCGGTCGCAACTTAGCCTCAATGGGAGCAACAATCCCTTGCTCGTTTTTCCCAAGACCGCCTCCTTTGTAACCCATCTTCTCAAGAAGCTTCATCCCAATCCCTTTAGTATGCTTCTCGAATCCCCCAACGTTTCCCAACTCCGATTGTCTTTTTCCTACCTGAGATTTATTGCCTGATTTCGATTGCTCCAATTTTTCCCTCTCGCGCCGCTGCTGAGCACCTTCCTTGATCTTCCTACCAAAAGCTGTGGGCAGGAATTCCTCATCCTCATCGTTGTTAGTAGTACCATTGTCTGCACCAATCCCATTATCATTGTTCTTCGAATGAAACCCTAATCCATAAGAGCCCGAGTCGAATTGTCCGAGACCTAAACCACCCAATTTCTTCAAACGATCATCATCATCCTCAATTGAGGAGTTGTTGTTGTCGTTGCTTTCATCTTTGGAATTGCGATCAATCTCTTGATTTGGCATGACGGTGCCGGTGGAGACAAAGCTGACGGGTTTGGTGAGGTCGGGTTTCTTGGAGTGATCTTTCCTACGCTTCCTCGAAGAAGAGGAGCCGTCAATGTCGGAATCGCTGTCATCAGAGGCGAATATACCATATAAGACATCCTCTTTGGTCTGTTGACGCTTGTTTTCCTTGCGCTTGCGGTAGTAGAATTCATCTCCAATCCACTGACCGCCTTCGAAATCCTTCTCCATCCCAAACCTCTCCATCTCCTGATAATCGTCCATCCCAATTCTTCTCTCTACCCTTCAGAGCCTCTATAATCCTAACAACAGTCCCCAAAAAAAAAATTCAATAAGTTTGAGCGGAAAGGTAAGGATATCAATTTTATTTTAACCATCGCCACTTTTATAATCAAATTAATAAACTTTTGGCTAAAAGTACAATTTTAGTACCCTGCAGCGAAAGCTCATTTTAGGTCATGGATTATTAAATTTCCAGTCTAGCAATATCAAGAACTCAAAGTACAAGATTTAGGAAGAGTACAGTAAACAAAATGCAAAATCATTAGCAATGTAACTAAATACTACCAAATATATCAATAACAGTAATAAAAAAATGATATGTAAGTTATGAATACTCAATATAATTCACAGGGACACATTAGAATTCGGAATCTCAGTCAATTTCAGTACCCGATTACTCTCTCTCTCTCTCTCTCTCTCTCTCAAGAAGCGCAAAACTCAAAAGCGGTACAAGAGGAAACTCACCTGGAGTTGCCGAATTTGTCGTTGCCGTTGTCGTTGTTGTCGCCGGAGTGGCTGCCGATTTGGGTCTGGAAACTCTCACTCTCTCTCTCTCTCTCTCTCTCTCTCTCTCTCTCTGGAGTTGCCGAATTTGTCGTCGCCGGTGTCGCTGTTGTCGTCTGGAAGCGCGCGCGCGTGCTCTCTCTCTCTCTCTAAGAAGAATATTAGGTTAAGGAATATGTGAATAATTTGGGGGTGTATATAATTACATGAACACCCCTTTTCATTAATACTCCCTGAACAAAAAATATTGAACAAATGGCCCCCTCATCTATCAAAAATCAATTACTCCTACTAATTCTTCCTTGTTCTATTGTTGTAAATTTTGCATTTTTGCTCACCCTAAACTTAAAGTAGCTCATCTTTGCTCGCCATCTTTTTCTATTGGCTAATGTATTGAGGTCTAGTATTTTACATCCTTAATTAATTCTCCTCTTTCATTGGCTAATGTAGTAGTCGCAATACTGAGCCCCAATGCATTAGTCAAAAGGAAAGAAAGTCGAACAATTTGGGGGTGAGAAAAATGCATTCATTTATAAAACCTGGTCAATTGTTCTGATAAAACATGTTCGGTAGAGGTTACAAAAAATTTTACCCCACTGCATTAGTCAATAAAAGAATAGGGTGAATAATTTGGGGGGTGAGAAAAATATATTTATTTATAAAACTTGGTCAATTGTCTGTAGAGGTTACCAAATAATTTTAGGATTTAAAAAAGTGTTGCACCACTAAAGATTGTATGCACGGTGGCTGTATTAAATCAGCTTATAAAACTTGGTTCAGGGGGCATTCCGAGAATCGAACTCGGGACCTCTCGCACCCAAAGCGAGAATCATACCACTAGACCAAATGCCCTATATGTTGATTTGTCAGTCAAGGTCTAATTGTATCATTTAAAATTATTCAAACTTTAAAATTACCTAAAAAGAAAAGAAATGTATAAAAGGGGCATTCCGAGAATCGAACTCGGGACCTCTCGCACCCGAAGCGAGAATCATACCACTAGACCAAATGCCCATCTACTTTGATATTATTTGATTGTTTAATATACTCTGTCGATCAAATTATGAGTCTTAAGGTAATGTTGCCTATGCTCTACACTCATTGTGATCTTCATGGCTCAACATCTTAATAATCTTCATCGTTGAAGAGAGAGAGAGAGGGGAAGAAAATAAACAAAAAAAAAAAAAATTTATTACACTCACACACTCTTTCACATATTTTTTCACACTCAATTTTAAATACATGTACTCTGTGCTGTGTAAGTGATGCACAGAAAATTGTGAAAAATTCAAAGAACACTAGGTACATGTATTTAAAACATATGATATAAAAGGTCTAGTATTTTCCAAAAAAAAATTATAATAAGAAGGGAAGTTGGGCATTTCATGATGAAGTGCATGCTGGTAATCATGATTGTTGGTGCACCAATTTTCCCAAAAGAAATGAGCTACAGTATTTTTAAAATTTTAAGGTAACTACTAACTAGGAATGCTCAAACTATGAGCATGTTTAGTCTCAAACTCATTTGTTATGTGTTTTTTCAAAAAAAAAAAGAAAAAAAAGAAAAAAAAAAGGAATATCATATTAAGTTGACAAAGAAAGTGTTTTAAGAGTGTTTCTGAATTTGACATAAATATTTGGAATCACTAATTTTAAAAACTTTCAAAATAGTTCATCAGTGTATTTTTTTATTTATTGGTTATGGAACTCGGCAGGTTTTATTTTATTTTTTTGTCGTCCTCACCGTTATTTTTTTTTTTTTAATTTTTATTTTAAACTGGTCCTCCGTGTTTTCAATTTTTATCTTTTATATCTTTTGATTTACTTGGTAAATTATCTGCCTGCTAAAGATGGCAACCCTTTTTTTTTTATAAGCAAAATGGCAACCGTTTTTTTTTTTTACGACAACCATCTTACCAAACATGTCCTTACTTAGTAATTATTTCGAATAAATTTTGTACCCATATCAGTAGTAATTAATCTACTATTATATTGATTACCACTATTTTCTTTTCTTTTCCTATTTGTTTAGGAAGGAGGCCGGGACTCTAAACTATGCCTAAACAGAAATTATCTCGTGTGACTATCACATTCAGGTGACTTTTACAGTAATTTTAATATTTTGTAAGTCTCATGTGGGTCTTACAGTAATAAATAGATCACAAAGGCTATCACGCAGTCTGATCATCACATAGACTAATTTCTCGCAAGAAAATACTTCCTCGATCGCATTTGTACGACTTTCATTATGATTTGAATATTATGTAGATTCCACATGAGTCCTGCAATAATAAAGATATCACAATGTGTTGCTCTAATAAAGATATCACAATGTGTTGTTCGAAACAACTCACCACGGTAGCTACTAAGAGCATCTCCAATTAATAAGTCATTTCAAATGGAGTAAGTCTTTGGGTACAAACAAATCTTACAAACACAATACACCATAATGTGTCTATCTTTCTCTTCAGTGGACTTCACAGTGTTAGTGAACCCCATCAAGAGAGAGATAGACATATTGTGGTGTTTGTGGATTGTGTTTGTGAGATATATTTGCGCTCAAAGACTTATTGTTTCTAATGTTGCATGCCAAGTGGCAATATTTGACTGTTTTCACCCTACCAGCTGATATGCCAAAATCCTATATGTGGCAAATGACATACTTACTCATATATCAAAAATGACATACCAAAAGTTGTCATACCATTTGACCTTTTTCTATTAAAAATTTGTTACATTGATTTGTTAAGACAATGATCACTTAGGGTGCCTTTGATTACACTGATTTTCCGTGGAAAATATTTTACTAATCAAATTTCCACCAAAGTGTGGTGTTTAATTAGCTAAATTTTCCATGGAAAAATTTTCCCCCAAATATCATTTTCCATCATTTTCACTCATTTTTGTGGAAAACAATTCCTCCTCCCCACTAAAGAAACTAATTCCATGGAAAATGGATTACGGGTTCTAACCCCTCCATCTCTCGACTGTGTGATCGTATGATTCAGATCTGAGCTCCCTTTCTCAAATCGGTGCTCTCTCTCTCTCTCTCTCTCTCTCTCTCTCTCTCTCGAGATCTCTCGATCTCTCTCGATTGTGATCGGGTTCTAACCTCTCTCTCGCTCGACAGTGATCAGATCTGAGCTCCCCCTCTCTCTCTCTCAAATCGGTACACACACTCTCTCTCATATATATATATATATAGATATATTGATACATCACACAGTTCACATATATGCATATACAGAGTTGTACATATATATATATATATGTACATATACATATATATCGAGTAACAGAACCTTCTTATATAGCCCGATATATATAGCTGTATATATACATATGCATATGTATACATACACAGATACAGGGATTTCTAGGGTTTTTCTTTGATATTGCTTGATTTTTGATTGGTTTAGTAATTTGGGGGTATATACATAAATAAATTCGTTGCATTGTTGATATTGCATGCTTTGATATTGCTTGATTTATGAGATTGTTGCAATTCTGGTCCATTGTTGCTGCTATAATGCTCATTGAGTATCGCTAGGACCCAGATCCACTATAATGGCTTTGTACCAACTCTCATTAATATTGGGGATTTTCCACTATAATGGCTCATTGAGTAACAGCTAGAACCATGTTGTTGTAGTATATATTATACACACAACTACAATGGAGTAGAAAACAAGACTACACATTATCTATGAGTATGACCTGCCCTGCCCCTAATATCAGACAATCCATTGAGGTTGGGACTTGGGAGTTCAAACATGAATAGGATCAAGAAATTGGGGAGTTTCCTCAACTTTATGTTAGGCCGGCCCTGTGTTTTATGGGCCACAAATTCACTTCAAATATAGCACCCTCTATAAAATTTCACCCAAAAAAAAAGAGTCTATTGAACAAGTACTATCAAAGAATTTATTTGCACAAAATTTTTTTTACTAAAATTAACAAGTAAAGCAGATTTACCTCATGAAGATGTTTATTGAATTGAGTGGCAGTCACAGGCACAACTCCCATTAATATTCCTCAAATGACCAATTTAGTTCTTATTGTACTTTCTTCCAATAGTTTTCTCATTGAGTTGATAAAATTCAGCAACCTTTGGTAGGTACACCACTAATGGTTATTCTTTTACACCTGATTAATTGTAGTAGTACTCTTCTATCAATCTATATACATGTATACATGTGGGTTTCCTATCTTAGATAGAAATTGAATGGGTTTACTAAATAGAACTACTAATTCAATGCCTTTTGTTAGTATATTGGCAAAACTAATAGCTAATACTGATGCCACATCCTCGTGAGTCGTCGGTTTTAATATGCAAGTCATTTTACAACTTCAACATAAATGAATTCTTGTTTGAAAGATGAGGATTAGAAAAGGAATTTAGCAACCTGCTTTATTCTATTTTTTTGGATGCCTAAACAAAAGATAGCAAAGTTGATGGATTGGAAGTTTTAAGCATTATACTTGTTGGAAGTTTTAAGCATTATACTTGTTAGATGTTTATTACTAATAAGGTTATACTAACAACCTTAGATGTTTAGTACTAAAACAAATTGTGTTTCTTATAGGATGTTGTGGGTGCCATAGACGGTACTCACATTGCTGCGAACGTCCCTGTGGAGGAACAACATAGGTATCGAAATAGAAAACAAGTCATATCTCAAAACGTTTTGGTGGCATGTACATTTGATATGAAGTTTACCTATATGCTTGCCGGTTGGGAAGGATCAGCACATGATGGTCGATTATTGAGGAGTGCAGTCCTACGGCAAGGATCTAGATTAGCAGTTCCTCTATGTATGTTATACATCCCCCGGCCTCTCATAGTAATCTTATGTAACTATGCTAAAAACAGTTCCTTCTAATAATAGGTAAATACTATCTTGCCGACGCGGGGTTCCCCTTGGTCCCAGGTTTCCTTACACCGTATCGCAGTACACGTTATCATCGTAGAGACATTGCGGGACTACTTCCAGAAAATAGTAAAGAGTTGTTTAACTTTCGACACTCATCTCTTCGTAACGTTGTTGAAAGGACCATCGGGTTATTGAAAAAGAGGTTTGCCTATCTTAGGCATCAACCCTTCCATGATATAGAAACTCAAGCAAAGATAGTCCTTGCATGTTGTGCCTTACACAACTTCTTGCGAATTGATGATACGGATGATCTTTGTAGTGATGATGACGTTAGTGACACCGATGAAGTTAACCCCCCACATGTCGATGTACCTGAAGCTGCACCCACTAATGCCAACATCACTATCACATCTCAAGCAGCATGGACAAATAAGAGAAATATAATGGCTAATGTTATGTGGGCTCAATTCGATGCCAATAATTATGCGGGGGTCGAATTCGATTGAAGACTTAACATTTACAATTAGTTTGTGTCCCTCCTAGTTTACATTTCAAGCTAGTCTGTTGTTTTATTTAGTTATGAATTTTCATCCCAAGTTTACAATTAGTTTGTGTCCCTTCTAGTTTACATTCATAAACTGTTCTTGTAGTTGAAGCACTTGTTCTTTTTTTTTTTTTTTTTTATATAGACTTGTTCTTGTTAATTGTTGCTTATACTAATTTTTGCTAGTTCCATGTTATATGTACATATTGTTAAGTGAAACAGTTAATATGGCAACTCGACGAGCAGTAAGTTAAGGGTCATTTCGTGCTCCTAGGCCTACTACGGTCTCAAGCTCTTCTCAACCTGAGATTGAGAAGTAGGATTACAAGCAAAAAAAGGACAGCTTCGGTGGACCGACGATATGGATCAAGTACTAGTTGACTCGCTTCTAGAGATAGTGATTGCAGGGCCAAGACGAGGGGAGAATGGATTCAAGGCTGAAGAACTATCAAAGGTTGCACATAAAGTACAAGAGTGTTGCCATGTTGATCAAGTACTTGTTTCGAATGTGAGGGCTAGATTGAAGACTCTCAAGAAAGATTGCACAGATATCACAGAGTTATTGAAGAATGGTAGCGGGTTTGGATTGGACGGGACCGGTCGAGTCTTTGCGGATCCTCTTGTTTGGGAGACGTACCTTAAGGTAAACTTGAATTTAATTGGATGTTTTTATACTGGTCTTGGGAACAACATGGATATGCTTAAGAGTAACTTATCTTTATGATGACTTGTCTGCCCAATTTTAGTTGTTTTCAGGTAATAAAAAGATGATTTATTTACTGATACAATGATACTTAGAATTAGGGTCCTTTGATGTGTTAATTTTGGATCTCTAAAATATGATTGAAAATGCTGATAGGTTACAACTTCAGAGGCTATATGCTCTCTGCTACTCTGCTTCAATATGTCTTCACTCTTCAACTAATTTTCACTATAAGCCTCTGTCATTTTGGAGTATGTGTGGTTTTTTTTACATTAAAGCATTACTTTGGGAAATATGGTAGTTCTATTTCTGCCCCAGCTTTTTGTTCTTTATTTTCTGTATGCTTAAAGCAAGTTGGGAGAGGATGTCAGTATGGTGAAAAACTCAAGTAGTTATAAATAAAACCCATTCTTTCCCTTATGCCATTCAGTGACGATGCATTGTTGAATTGATTATTTTGACTATTTTTTCTCATAGCAGACACATGCCCTTCTTGAACTATAGCTAGAGTAATTGCTTGTGAGAGTGTCCTAGGATTGAACATCAAAACTAGGTGCCCAATTTCAGTCACTTTTCACTTCATAGCATTATTTTGTGATAGAGAGCTAAGCATAGCCAAAGTAATCAAGCTTAGACAGTCAGCCAATAATGATTTGTTATATGACTAAACTTAATTTTAATTCCTTTTTATTTTTTTAATGTTGTTTTAGGATAAGCCTGATGCAAGAAATATGAAAGGAAAATTATGTCCTCGTTACTATGATTTGCTTACCATTTTCGGCAATGATTATGCAACGGGAGACCGGGCAGTCACGGGGAATGACTTTCCCCAAGTAAGTGAAGCCGATATTAATAATTCGGTGAATGCCGCCTTAGGGGATGAAAATGACGTGGAGGAAGCACAACCAAGTCATTCAAGCACAACCAAGTCATTCAAGCACATCCAAGCGAGTCGCGCAAGGGGGAGCCCCGAAAGCTCGACGTAGACGTGGGCATGCCATAGATGATGTTGCTTTAGCCATTGCCCGTATTACCATTGCTTTCGAAAAGCAAGCAACTCAAAGTCATATCAATGGGCAAGAGATCCTAGAGAAGCTTCGAGCAATGGGCATAGAGGAGGGGGATACAATGGAGCTTATGGATTTGTTTGAGCAAGATGAAAAATCTGGACGGTTCTTCCTTGGTATTACTGATCATACTTTTATGCGTGCGTGGGTGTATCGTAAGCTTGGAAAAGATCTGGCAAATTAATTTTTGGCTTTTAGTTGATTAAAACAATCATGGAGACTTTTCAGTTTGATGAGTATTTTTTTTATGGCACTTTGATGAGTACTTCTAATTTTACTTTGATGAGTATTTTTTTTTATTTTTATTTTTTATGGAACTTTGATGAGTACTTCTAATTTTACTTTGATGAGACTTTGGTTTTAGTACATTAAAAAAATTGTTTATGAAATTGACTATTGATATAAGTAGTTGTCTCTCAATTGCTTGAATTTGTATCATTTTGAAACTGTTTGTTTGTGATTCATAGGTTAATTACTTGCAAAAATGCAAGTTTTCAATGGAAAATGTTAATTTTTCATGGAAAATTATTGCAATCAAACAACAAAAAAGGTATTTTCCATGAAAAATGACCATATTTCACTAGAAAATAATGACAATCAAACAGCAAAACTACATTTTCCATGGAAAATGTTAGATTTTTCAGCCAAAAAATAATTACAATCAAACAGTCCAAATTTTATTTCCATGGAAAAAATTTCCAAGAAAAATAATTCCATGGAAAAATTTTCTTTTCAACCTATTTTCTACCGTGCAATCAAACGCACCCTTAATTTGTTAAATGAGTTACAATTAAAAAAAATAAATGTATATATATATATATATATATAAAATAATAAATTTGACATATTGAGTATCATTTATTTTCTATCCAAATGTGAAATTCTAACATATCAAATTGTTACATAATCCCTCAAATTTATTTGGCTTATCAAAATTTGACATTTGTATTGGAGAGGCTCTAACCAGCAACATTATCAATTTATGAGACAGGTTTTTCTGCTATATTCCTTCCTCGTGTACCTATGTGTGATTGTGTGTAACTGTGTATACATATAAATATATATATATATATATATATATATATATAGTCCATATCTGTCAAGGTAAATATAAAATTGGATGGAAATCCTTTGAGTTCGGACAAAATGATTGCTGGTTGGCCATTCCAATCGATCATCTTACCCGCAATTCACTCCCACCCGCAATTCCCACTCTCTCTCTCTCTCTCTGTTACTCTTATTGTTATGCATATTCTCCCTCGAGTTTATTAATGTGGAGGTAGGAGAGAGAGAGAGAGAGAGAGAGAGTGAGAGAGAGAACAACAGAGGAAAAACAGGGTACCATAGCAATTGGGTTGGTCTCTTCGACTCTCTAGGAAGCCAATGGCCTTTGTGGGTACAACCCAAAAGTGCAAAGCATGTGAAAAGACTGTTTATCTGGTTGATAAGTTAACCGCTGACAATCGGATTTACCACAAGGCTTGCTTCCGATGCCACCATTGCAGAAGTACTCTCAAGGTTAATTAATACTCATTTTCCAATTTTTATATATTTACTTGGCGTTGTTTTCTTGAACATGATTGTTTCTTGGGAAAACTTGTTTGTTGCCATCTTAAATTGGTTTCACTTTAGAGTTGTTTGGACATGATGAATTTTATTCTTAGACATATTAGTGATGCACCTCCTAATATTTTAGTCTCTGTTTGGTTCACAAATCTAGATTTAGCAAGGTAAAGAAAAATTAAATACTCTTTTTCTCAACATAACAAACTTCGAATTAATTTTTTTTTAATTTTATGAGTCATTTTCATGCCTCTTTTCTTTGTTTCCAATTACACTAACAAAAATTTAATTTTCAACATTATTTTAGTATATATATATATATATGGAGTTAAGACACTAAAAATAAATAACTTTTTTCTTCTTCTTTCCTTTTCTTCTTATTTATTATTGCAGTCAATCATTTTGCAATTCTGTTAGAAAATTCAATATCTATTCAATCTTTAAAAAAAAAAATATCACATTTTTTTTTCTATAACGTTTGCAGCTCAGCAACTTCAATTCTTTCGAGGGGGTTCTATACTGCAGACCTCACTTTGATCAACTCTTCAAGAGAACTGGCAGCCTTGACAAGAGTTTTGAAGGTAAAACCAACCCCCATAAACTTCTAAAACTTGTGGGCTGTAATTTGGGTTCTAAATGATTGCCTATTTAGAATCCAAATTACACACACACTCACTCTCTATTGTCCTCAATCTGCTTTCTCTGATCACCAACATTATTTCAGGAACTCCGAAGATTTTAAAACCCGAAAGGCCTGTCGACAATGAGGTAGTTTTCTTGGAAGCTCTTGGCTCTTATTTTCCTGAATTATTGGAATAATGCAATAGTATGTCACAAATAGTTTTCTAGTTTCATAATTTGATTTGCTAATTAAGCGTAGAATGGAAATTCAACAGAAAGCTAATGCGATCAAAGTCTCAAATTTGTTTGCTGGAACAAGAGAAAGATGTGTTGGCTGTAACAAGACTGCCTATCCAATTGAGAAGGTAATTAAGCACCTCATATTCACATGATTTGATTAAAGCTAATGTTTAATCTATTGTTTTGTTATATGCATAGTACATACACATATATATGTGTGGGCTTCCTATCCTACTGCATGAAAAGATAGTAAGATAACATTGTGTTCAAGATAAATTAACCAAAAAAAAATAAATTTGTTACCTCATTAAGATTTGGGTTATAAAATAACTTTACGTTGAGTATGACGCTAAAGTAAAGGGATTAACCAAGTACAATCCAACAAATATCTTTATACACATACATGTATAATAAGGAGATATTGCATATATTGTTCCTTGATGCATAATATGGGTAGAAAGAAATTGGGAGGGTATATTTAGCATCTCTTAAAATTAATATACTTAGCTCATTTGTTTTTTGTCCAAAGTACATAATTCTAAAGATTGTGGTAGGTTTGCATTCCAATATGGGTCCGTTTGACACAGCTTCTGCTTTTGCGATTCAATTACAAAAAACTGCGTTTGACCCAAAGTGGGCAACTTTTAGCCAATCACAAATTTCTACGAGTGACTCATATTTTTTTCCGATTGAATGACAGAATCTGGTTTGCCAAGCAAATTCTTTTAGCTTTTGGAGTTCCATAATCATTAATGAACTCCAAAAAGTGGTTTCCAAAAACCCTATATACATATATGTGTGTGTGTGTGTGTGTGTGTGTGCATCTTGTGAGCAGGAATCTGCCCCAGCTCTGCAGAATCCTGTTTTATGAGTTAACTTTTCAATAATCCTATTAAAGGTAACTGTTAATGGAGCTGCATACCACAAGAGTTGTTTCAAGTGTACATATGGAGGTTGCACCATAAGCCCATCAAACTATATAGCACATGAAGGCAGGCTCTACTGCAAGCACCACCACATCCAACTCTTCAAGGAGAAAGGCAATTACAGCCAGCTCGAGACCGACCTCGAATCAGAGACCGTGCCTGCTTCCATCGGAATTGCTACCAAATCATAATCACTCTCCGACTCTCTCCATATCTCTCCCTCTCTCCTCTGTTTTCCACACCCGTGCAGCTAGTGTTTGAAGAGTGCTATCAAGAATGTTTGTATATTATCTTGTGCTTTGGCTTGTACAACTATCTGCATAATGTATTGGAGATTGTTCTGTTTCTTGGAATTGTCAGTTGATAAATCAGTTTGATTCCCAGTAAATCTCACCACATTTCTCAATGATCACCGAAATCATACTGGCAGCTAAACTGACGTTAATGAGAGAGCATCACCAAATCTAGCAAACTTGCTACAAAATATTGATTGGAAGCTAAAGGGTCTAATTTCACTCTAGAAACCGCAAAAATTTGCATTTTTAAAATAATAAATAAATAAAATATGCGTCAATGACTCAGAAGTAGGGGTATATATAGACCAAGTTGAACTCGCTTGAGCTTAGCTTGTTTATTAAAAGAGTCAAGCCGAGCTCATACATATTGAACGGCCTGAAATTCAAGCTTGAGCTTGACTCCTATAAGTCTTGGAGAAGATTTTATTCTTGATAATATTGCACTCATTGATTCTGGTGCTGATATGAATTGTATCAAAGACGGACTAGTTCCTTTTAAATATTTTGAAAAAACCACTCAGATTTGAGACCCAATTCAATCATTAAAGAAATTCGCTGGAATACAAAATACTTTAATAAAGTATTAAGGATCTTATCTTGCTTTTAAAAAGCAATGGTCCTGATTTCAATAGCTTTATTTAAAATTGATCTTGAATAGTATAAAACTAGGTAATTTTATCATATCTTTATGTTTTCAGCTATTATACATGCTTTTTATATGTTCACTAGCTTTTTGACAAGCTTACTTACGAGCCTTATTTAAACACACTCACAAGCTCTATCGATAGAGTTGGAATGTAAGGGGGCACGCCGAAGCCATGACCCGGCAAATTTTTAGAAGAATTTCAATTTTGCCTATTTAGTTTGATTTGAAAAAATAATTGGTAGTACATATATTGGCCTCTACAAATGTAATTAATTAACATTTTACCCTCCCAAATTTAAACATTTTCTCAAAATGGTCCAGGTAAATATACAAATTACACCACTAATTGTAACCCACGATGTCCTAAATCATCAATTTAGTCATATATTTCAACCACAAAAATCAAGATCTATTATTCGTGAAGAAGATTAGAAGCACCACAACTTTTAACTCCCAAAACAGCCCAAAAAAACAAAGTATCACTATAATTTTTTATAACGAAAGTTTACCCAAAAAAATTGATAAATAGATTCAAAAAAAAAATTCTCGGGGCAGCCCCTAGTGAGCCCTATTTCCTAGCGGATCCAAGCCAATGTACGAGCACATTCTTGGCTCCGTCCCTGTCTATCAAATTGAGCTCATATTTGCTTGAGTTTTACTTGTTTATTAAACATGCCTAAAATACAAGTTTGATCTTGGCTTTGTTTATTATACAAGCAAGCCGAGCCTTTATCGAACATGTTTGCAAGAGCTGGTTGAGTAGCTCAACTTGTAAACACACTGACTCAGAAATATTAATCTATGTAAAGAATATAATTGCAAACCTATATACACCATAGTGCACAATTTTTTAACCTTTTGAAATTCTCATACCAATGCAGTGGAAAGCGGAATACTTGAGTTACACAAGATATTCGAGGGGCTTGCAAAGGGAGGTTGGTTGTCACTTGTTTTTTTTTTTTTTTTTGCTAACATATATAATAATAATAAATAATAAATAAATAAAAAAGACCATTAGAGAGGGAAGTCAAGACCATTAAGGCTTTATAAACGCACATGAACCATGTTTGCTTTAAAAATAGCTGCATGAGACCAAAATTGATATTCATATAAATCAGAATCCGTAAGTATAAATTCCAAATCCCCATCTCAATTTCAACTGGTTGAGAGGGCGTCATTAAAATCCCAGATGTCACCCAAAAAATATACGGGATGTTAAGAAAGCAAGAGAAGAAGGAAGAAAATGGTTGGACCCACCAACCAAAGAATCAAGCCTTTCAATTTCATAGAAAAAAGACCGTCTAGTTTTTCACTTTCGAATGCTTTACAAGCCAGTCAATGGCTGTATCGATGTTGGTGGAGTTCTTGCAAGATATCATGAAGCAACAAACTTCGCGATCCGTAAGGGACTTGAGATCCCTGCAGAAAATCACAGCATCCTCAACAACAAATATAATTTATTCATACATGCAAGACTACAAATCTAAGATTCTCCATGTCAAAAGAATTGGATGAGACATAGTTCATACATAGAGGACTCGGAGAACTAAGATTATTAAACCCAGATGAATTGCAGTGCGACAAGGTAATTTAAATTGCAAATGTTAAAGAGTTCATTTGTACTTGGGTTTAGAACAAGAGATTAAGTATTATGAAGCTTGTCAATTGTAAAGGGAATGAAGCGACAAAGTCATAAATTTTAAACATTTTAGATAAAGATATCTGCTTTTCTTAGTGCTGCAAATTTTGAGGTTCAACTGATCTTCTACGGAAACATGACAGCATTAGCCATTAAACTTGTTTGGCCACATCTTTTCTTTATAACATAGTGGAGAATTTAACTTGCCACCCACACACATAGCACCACCATCAAACTGCAATTTTGTGATACTGAAATTATTATACTTACATCTGATCCATCAGAGCTTGTTTAATTAATGCTTCAGGCTTGTCAATCTTGTTACCGAGTACCAACAAAGGGATACCATTCAGTGAGGGCTTACTCAATAAGTCATGAAGTTCGCTTCTTGAGACATTTAAGTTATCGCGATCTGCAGCATCCACTACATAACTGTGTGAAAAAAAAAAAAAGTTCATGTCATCCTGTCGAACAATTACACCAAATATTGGCAATCATCAGTTATCTACTTATTTCCATTACATATAAAGATTACATATATATCTATGGAATAAAAAAGGGTCTATATAACAGCAAAAGTTTTTCATAGCATAATCTCATGATACAAGCTTATTTTTAATATTCAACCACTGGGTTTCGAATGACCACACACGCTCATTTATGTTCAATGTGATTTTACTAAAGTTGATAATCTTTTACGCAAATTGTGGACCGGATTTTGAGAGATTCTTTGAGTGGCTGTTCCCCCAAACTCAATGTGCAAGACATTCAATATCTTATGGTTTTAAGATATAGCAAAATGAATATAACAGGGAGAACTGTAAGATAAAAAAAAAATAACAACAATGCTAGGCACACAACACATTCCACAATAGGGTTTTAAATGCATGTACCCTGTGCTGTGTAAGTGGTGCATAGAAAAGTGTAAAAAATTCAAACAACATAGGGTACTATACATTTAAAGCCCTGTTGTGGCATGTGTTGTGGAATGTATTGTGTGCCTAACATTTTTCAAAAAATAAAAAATAAAAAAGGAGTCAAAAGCATACACAATTGCTGAAACTGCACGACAATATCTCTCCCACATACTGCGAAACCGGGGTTGACCTCCAAGATCCCACAACTTAATTGTCACGTTCCCTTTACTAACCTTCCTCATATTAAATCCCACCTGCAACGAAGTAATAACTGTAATATGCATTGGCAAAATGTTTTAATTATATACATCAGATAAAGTATATGTTCCATATGAAGTATTGGTTCTACTACGACATGGGATGAGGGTAAAGAAGGCAAAGACATAAAAGGATTACTGTGATTACATACCGTGGGGATCATGTCTTCACTATATCCACCGGTCTGGGGAGAGGATTCAGAAGTAATTTTACAGCAGTCAGCATCTAACATTATCAAAAAGAAAAGGCAGATAAGCAGTCACATTTTGAACAAATATTGACTTACAGCGATGACGTTTACGAGCGATGTTTTCCCTGCATTCTGAAGACCTATTAAAGATAGTTCCATTTCTTGCTTGAAGAATAGGCTGCAAAGAGACATAAAGATTGATGGTTAGAAAAGAGATTAACAGCACACACACACACACACACACACAAAAGGGCACCCAAGCAATGTCATGTTTGTTTAGAGACATGCTATAGCAATAAAGAATGTGTTTCCTACCCAAAACACTAGTGAGTGATGCAATAAAGTAACTGGACAACACAGACTAAAATACAGTCAGAGAAAACGTGATCTATGCACGCAAAATTCATTTGCTTCCTAGGTGGTTCTTTCCTCGGCATGCTACAAAAATTTTGAGACCCAACAAGTGCCAATGGAATATGTCCGAGTAGAAGATTTAGTGAAACATAACTGGTGATACTCTAATTTCTGATAACGCCACCTAGGTGCAAGAAACGAAAGTGTATATATAGGTAGAGAACTTGTATGCATAATTTGTCCAAAAACAAAGTAAACAGTCCTGTTTACAAGAACATTTAATGTGACTTGTTCAGGTTACAGCAAATAGTCCATCTACAAGGATCTGCCCGATTTGCGAGCGTATTGCAGTTGCAATGGCATTAGGAAACTGATATCATCTAGGGAATAAACTATCCAGAATACATTACTGATGACTTGTCCACTAGTACACCAGAACCATGGCAGTTCTTGGCACTTTATAAACTAATGTTTATGCACATACACACGTTTAGGGCGGTACCTTTATTTACATGCATATTGTAATGTACCTTTTCCTTAAGTGAGCATGTTAACAAATATACTTTTATACAGATCACACTATGCCAATTTATTTGTATCCCATTAAGTGTCGACCAAACAACCAAAAACCGAAAAAAGGAGACAAGAATTGACTTTCAGGCAAAGGTTTTGACATGAAAAGAGTCTTTAGGTGCAAGAACTGGAGTTGTTTGATCTAGGGATACTTGGATAATATTACAGTATCATTCTCATTAATGCCCAATTTAGCATCAAATTAATAAATCGCATCTATGTAACAACTATAAACACAGCTAAATATCAAAGTTTAGGCCAGTATGATCAAAAAAATAAAATAAAAAACACATTGGGTTAATCAGCCTATTCCACCCAAATCAAATCAAAAAATTTGTAGATTTCCCAAATAAACCTAAAGAAAGAAAGATGTCCAGCAATGTAAACAAACCCATTAGGTCATTAGGCCAGCAAATTCCATGAAAGACAAAATCTTCTGTTTTTTTTTTTTCTTACAGTTTCTCGGTGGCCAAACAGAGACAAACGCATAATTTTGTAAGAGACAGAACCCAGTAATCAAACAATGCCTAATGTCTTTGAGATCAAATACACACGAATTAATCTTAGAAATAAAAAAGATTAAATCAACACTCATATGGAGCATAAATAGACTTACCTTCGCAGCCAACTAAGAAAAGATTCCCACACCCCCATTGAGTCTTAAGAAGAAAATAAAAATAGGGTTGCAATTCGATTTATATCTTTTGACTTCTGTCTCTGTCTCTGTCTCTCTCTCTCTCTCTAATGTGGATACCAATATGTATTAGTGTATGTATACCAATAGGTATTTGTGTATGTGTGTGTATATGTATAGATATACTTTCCAATCCTGTGTAGAATTCCCCAAACAGAATGGTTTCAGGAAAGGAAAAAAAAATGTGAATAGTGAAGACAGAAGGAAACAAGTTTATTGAATTTAAACGCATCGTTTTTAACAGAAGTGGGCACATGAGGTTTTTAATTTGCCCACATCTCCGTACCCACATCTAAATTCACACTCAATTTCACAATTAATAATCTTGGTTCTTGATTCCAGTTAATTTTATGTAGATCTCACACAGAATTTACCAGAATCAAAGACTAGAATGTGTTTTCTCATTACCATAAGAATGAATATTATGATTTGCATTTTAAATAGGCAATAATACAACATCTATTGGATAACTTCCGTCTTGAAAGTTATTTGGACTTTTCATACGATATCCGCGATTCCTCTCGATTTGTAATCCAATACGCAAATCAATTGGTTCCGTCAAACTAGCTATATAGTGTGTATTATCAACGATTTTTACATAAGGCAGTGAGATAATATCTTGAGCAATTACATACCCAGGACCCTTGACACAAATAGATGCGTCACAAGTTCCATATATAGTGTGGAATTGAGTGTAGATTTTTAGATAAAAAAAAAATTACTATTTACTTTAATTATTATGGGCATCCCTAAAATATTTTTATATCTATTGTTATATTTAAAAGACAAGCCTGAAAGTTTAATCTCATTAAGCCACAAGTATTTTGTACAACTAACTCATAGTGCTCTCTCTCTTCTCTCTCAACTTCTATACGAGCTCGACTCATGAGGCTATGACCTCCTCTCCTTAGTTTGTATACAAGGTGGATAATTGAGATCAACAAATTAAACATAATCTAATGAATTGAGAATATATATATATATATATATATATATAAATTTAACGGCCACAACAGTGCATGAGTGTTTGAAGACTCAAAAAGACACAGCATACCATGTACTCTTTGTCATGCCCGCCATACTTAATCAAAGTACATTATATCCCAAGATAGATTTAAAAAACACACACACACACAATAATCCAAACAAAATAGCAAAGAAATCAAATTATCCAACTTACAAAACTAATATACTAATATACTATGTCTGTGAAATGAGGAACATAGTTTAGAATTAACCTATATCCAAACCAAGGATATGGATACTCTATAATTTAGAATTAGCTAACCTTTTTTTCATAAATATTTTTTTCATGGGATGAAATAGAAAAAAGAAGAAGATCATAAATTAATCAGAAAAGACTAAGAAAGAGAGATTGAGACTTATCGGATAACAATTAACAAGCACAACACTTGCTTAGAAATCAAAACAAACAAAACCTAAACTTCTTAAGCGTATAATTTGTGGAAGGTGCCTTTAAAATAAGCAATAAATATTTTTTTTAACCTAAATTTAACATTTAACTTATCCTTATTAGTAGAGGTGGCATTTTTGATACGACATGACAACCCGACATGAAATACATGAGTTTAGATTTAGGATTTTGACACGTTTAAAAAGTGACCCGTTTACGACACGACACGATTATGAGCCGACATGACACTACTGAGTAATTTTGACACGACATGAACCTAATAAGAAATACATGGGTTTGGGTTTAGGTTTTCTCGGTGGTCTGCTCTCAGGTCCCAACAATTTTCGTTCTCCTACCTCAGTCCAATAAATCGGCGATCAACATTTACGCCCATATAAAGCCTCAAAAGGTGTCATCTCAATACTGGATTGAAAACTATTATTATATGTAAATTCCGCCAATGATAAGTGGTGTTCCCAATCACCTTTGAAATCAAGAACACAGAGTCTAAGCATATCTTCTAATATTTAAATTACCCGCTCTGATTGTCCGTCAGTTTGAGGATGGAAAGCTGTGCTAAAATTCAACTTTGTGCCCATAGCCTCTTATAAGCCCTTCCAAAATCTCGATGTAAATCACTATCCCTATCCGAGATAATAGACACTGGAACCCCATGAAGCCTTACAATCTCCTAAACATACAACTCCGCCAATTTCATCGGATTGTTAGTCTTAATCTGTAGGAAATGCGCGGACTTGGTTAATCGGTCAACAATTGCCCAAATACTATCATTTGATCTTCTAGATTTTGGTAAACCCGCCACGAAACCATCGTGATGTTCTCCCATTTCCATTCTGGTACTGGCAATGGTTGTAACAACCTTGCTGATCATTGATGTTCTGCTTTTACTCGTTGACATACCATACACTTTGCCATGTGTTCGGCTATTTCTTATTTCATTCCAAACCACCAATAGTTCTCTTGTAGATCACGATACATTTTGGTGCTCCCCTGATGAATGGAATATTAGGTATTGTGCGTACTCTAGAATCATCTCCTTGATCCCATCAACATCAGGTACACAAATCCTTCTCAAATTCGGATCTTGTAGTTGTTTCATTCTAATCTTATCCATAAGTATCGGTTGTGCTATAATAGTCGCCATCAAAGCTCCCTCAGTTCTTGGAATTATTTCAAGTTCCAAGTGCTCCATTTCATGAATCAGTTTTCTTGAGAAGTCAAAACATAGGCTAAGTTACCGGTTGACTTTCGACTCAATGCATCGGTCACCACATTAGCCTTTCCCGGATGGTATTGAATCTACAAATCGTAATCTTTCATCAACTCCAACCACCGTTTCTGTCTCATATTCAAATCCCTCTGAGTGAATAAATACTTCAAGCTCTTGTGATCCATGTAAATTTTACATCGTTTCCGTATAGATAATGCCTCCAGATCTTCAAGGCAAAGATCACCGCTGCCAATTCTAGGTCGCGTGTCGGGTAGTTGGTTTCGTGTGGTCTCAATTGTCGTGAATCATATGCTATCACTTTACCATTTTGCATTAGGACACATAATAAACCTCGATGCAAAGTATCGCTGATGATAACAAACCCTTCAATCCCCGACGAAATCGTCAAAATCAGTGTTTTCATAAGTCTAGTCTTCAATTCCTTGAAACTTTCTTTACATTCGGGACTCCAAATAAAAGGAACATCTTTTCTCATTAGCTGAGTCATAGACATCACAATTCTTGAGAAATTTTCTACAAAACTTCAGTAATAGCCAGTCAATCCCAAGAAACTTCAAACTTCGGACACATTTGTCGGTGGATTCCAATTGGCTACTACTTTGATTTTCTGCGGGTCCACTGAAATACCCTCTTTAGAAATCACATGTCCCAAGAATGCTATCTCGATTGGGCAAAACTCACATTTCTTCAATTTACCGAATAACTTCTTCTCACTAAGCCATTGTAATACTAGTTTTAAATGCTTCTCGTGATCTTCAACACTCTTGGAATAAATCAAGATATCATCGACAAAAACAAGCAATCTAAGAATTCCTTAAATACCCGGTTCATCAAATCCATAAAAGTTGCGGGCGCATTGGTAACTCCGAATGGCATGACCATAAACTCATAATGTCTGTATCGAGTCCTGAATGTTGTTTTCTCCACATATTCTTCTTTAACTTTCAGCTGATGGTAGCCCGATCTCAAGTCAATCTTCTAGAAAACTTGAGCTCCTTGAAGTTGATCGAACAAATCATTAATCCTTAGTAATGGGTACTTATTTTTAATAGTCAACTTGTTCAGCTCCCGATAATCACTACACATACGCATGGTTTCGTCCTTCTTCTTGACAAATAAAACTGGTGCTCCACACGGCGAAACACTAGGTCGAATAAATCCCTTGTCAAGCAACTCTTTAACTGGTTCTTCAACTCTTTCAGTTCTATGGGTGCATGTTATGCCCTGGAGAAGCAAAAATAGAGAAAACAAGTTCCTTTTTGGTCCCGTAGGTTCGTGACTGGTGAATAACCGCATTGTCATCTACTCAAACCAACAAATGCAACGATAGAGAGGATGTTATTCATATCTTATTGACATAATCAGAGACTACAGCAAAAATATAAAAGGTTTGGAAGCAACATATGCCCAAGTACCAATTATAAAAGTCTACTAAATCTATTACAACAGCTGACTTAGAGTCTGAACCCTAAAACAACAATTAACAGAAGTACAACAGATATACAAACTAATTAATACAAGGCAACACGCCTTCGTCTTCAAGCCTTCAGCTCCAAGTCTGGCGGAACATCAATCTCCATCCTCAAGACCTGCCAAGCTCTAGACATTGGAATGTCCAGGGCACAAATGCCATCAGCTTTGAATACAAAGCTGAGTGAGTACACTAAACAACACTCCTCACCGTTATTATTCAGCATCTTAAAATGCGGTTAATCTCTTAACAATAACGTCACTCACGGACATAGCAGAGGTCTTATTAAACTATACATGAATTCAATGATAATAGGAAACATAATAAATGAAAACAATAATAAAGATCATGGTATAAATATCTCATCACGTATTCACCAAATCCATGCATGTAACCCATGTAACCACCCATGCATCTACCTTTACATCGGGACGCTGAATCCACGACTGAACATCATCTTACTAATCATTCTCATATTCATATCCATTTCTGTATTCATATCTCTATCCATATTTGTAACCATTTGTCGATATGATAATGCCAGTCGGAATCACCTGACTAGGCTACTAGTAGGTCTCACAGTCCCTTGATAGGGTTACTGGTCGTCTACACGGTAGCACCTATTTGTAAACGATAGAATGGCACATCGGACGTCTTCAACGATGTGTATACCCCCACTGGTCATCTACACAGCTGAGAATACATTAGAACACTAGCCGGACGTCTTCAACGGTACACTGTACGTCTCAATAGTGCATACGCATCACTGGACGTCTTCAACAGCGAGAGGTGCACTAGGAACTCTAACCATCCCACGTCTACCCGGTTCGTTAGCCATTGATCCCACGGATCCAAAGTACACATATCTCTTATTCCGCATTTAAGTACATATCCCCTTTCTGATCATATCCTCTCATCTCTTTATACCAATACCCCATGCATGCTGACCACATGTCGTGAAATGCATTACTCTAGATACAAGAAATACTACATGCTCGGTATTCATCATATCTACTCTTTATCCGGTTATTAACATGCAGTCGTGTTCTATCTACTATACAGTTTAGCAATAGAACATATGGCAGTTACTACCAATAAATAGTTCATCTCATATTGACAGTTAACATATAATAATTCATCTTATAATAATAACGATCACTACATATAAGTCTAGTCCTGACATGGCACATATATATCTTATCCACATATCGCAATAACACATAGGGTACAACTATTAACAAGTATGATATATCATAAGCATAAAAAAATACAAATAACATTATGCTCATATCCAATCGATTGACCAAACATGGCAATCGATTGGAAATGATACCAATCGATTGGGCAAAATACCAATTGATTGACATACCAATCGATTGGAACCCATGGCAATCGATTGGACTCTGTCTTCTTCCTTGGAAACTACTGGTTTTATATAAAAAAGTTGGGGATCCTCTTTTCTTCTAATGCACGTTATTAAGCACATACAAACACCTCAAAAATAACCCTTGAGTGAGTTAATGAAACTCACCTCTCTCCGGCGTCCCGAGCTTCGCGATGGCAACTATGGTGAGTTCTCTCTTTCTATTTCTTCTTTCTCTCTCTGGTCTCCTCCTCCTCCTCCTTTTCTTCTTCTTATTCTCCTTCCTCTCTCTCTAACCCGAGAATGTGTGCGTGTGTATATATATACAGTATATATATATATATATGAGAGTATATAACTCTCTCTCTCAAACACACACACAAGCAAACATATATAAGTATAAGGGGAGGGATATATATAGGGAGAGGGAAACAATCACAACCACACAAATTAAATGAGGTGGCCAAGTCCAGCTACTCCTAATCGATTGGGACCAGAAGGCAATCGATTGGTGTTAGGTCGATAAAATGCCAATCGATTGGGATGGCAATCGGGAACCCATGTTAATTGATTGGAAACTATCCAATCGATTGGGAAAAGGTCCAATCGATTGGACACACAACCTCACCAAGGGTTACGAAAGGTACTAGGGATATATATACCTGAAAATACAGGGTATTACATCATCTACCACTCATCAAAAGATTTCATCCTCGAAATCTGAAGCAGCGGCCCCTATTATCAAAAAAGAAATCCATCTCAGAAGACAGACTCTAAGATGCTCAAGTTCTCGCTTTACATAAATGATCACATCAGCGGCCAACGGGTTAAAGTTCTAGACACGCAATATAAAGATATCACTGATCTACAAATACTAGGGTGACAACTACCAATCCTCAGTATTTAGAGATATGAAATTCGTATGTCAAACTTCAAGAAAAAGGTTCTAGGTAACACAATCTAATCATCTTACAAATCTGAAATAGCTGGTTCCCAAATACAAAAGGTTCATTCCTCAAGTCAAACTCTACTGTGTGAGGGTTCTACCGATTAAGTGTTCTAATCTTATCTAAGTCATAGCGAAACGTTGCTGTCTACTCCTGTCTCCAAAGATGCTTCATATTGTGCTGACGATGTCTGTGCTGCTGCATCAGTTGATTATCTTCTATCTCTGAACTCCTTGTTATGCTTGTTAGCATCCTCAGTTGGTCTCTTGTTGTACACGATGTCCTTGTTAACTCCTGTGTTATTATCATCCTTCAGTATGTTGACTGGAAAGTGTTGTGACTTTGGCATCGTAGTTGGTGATTTAAACTTCGTCACGTGTCTCCAAATTCCCCCGTACTATTGATGTAATCACCTCTTCAAGGTTATACAATCTGTTGAATATACGTTCTGCTACCACGTACCAACTAAATAGGTTAGGCAGGGCTATACACTGATATCGTGAGTCGACCTACTGTATAACATCTCAAAAGGATAAAAGCAATAGGAACTCGGTGTCGAAAAGCGATCTTCTGTGGTACTCTTTATAATTCAGGTGTTGTCTCTGCGTTACTCGTATCTCTTCTCATATACTTGCAATCTTCTAGTTCATCCTCTCTGGTTAAGGTTGCGTCTCAAGAAATTAAGATTCTTCATCTGCAGTCTCGGTCCAACTTAACAACGGTTGGTGTAGTCTTTTATTTAGGGAGGCTAATGATGTCAGATAGGGATGCAATTGATGTCTTATGAGGATGCAAAAGAAGTCATTTGGGATGCAATTGATGTTATATCTATACTTGGATAATTACTATCGATCAGTGTCAAACAAATTGTTTAGGTATCTACCATTTGTGGTGTAGGCTAATCCTCTTACAATCAAATCAAAAGAATGCCAACTTCCTGCACATCGGGATCATATGGTAATACAAAATGTAGGTGATGAGGGTTATAGCTTCTGTCTATCGTCCTTATCTAAGTCGAGATCCATTACTTGTTCAGTGGGTCTGCCCTCGTGATACTTGTTACGACGGAACATTGTGTTGCATCTCTAGTTTTGGACAAAACTTACGGACATGACCAACTTTACCGTAGTTGAAGCATCGTATTCCTCATTTACTAGATTTCTTTGATGTACTGCATTCTTGAGAATGGTGTCCTGGTACTCCACAATTATAGTAGATATCTCGTTCTCTGTGTTGTGTTGGAGTCGCCACTAGTTTTGACTCTTTCTTGTCATTCTCCAATCTTTTGCGCTTCTAGCGGTTGCCCATGTAACTTCTCTATGTGTTTCCTTGTTGAACTTGGTTAACTGCCAACACAACCTGACTGTCCCTTCCTCTCTGATCCGTTAGGAGAAATTGATCGCACTCTGGAAATGCTAGATCAGATCGTTGCCATTCACTAATCTGAGTGTCGTCTTCCAATTTCGTTGCCATTACTACCAGAGCTTCGAAAGATTAATCTAAATGTCCTATAATGATATGACAGATATGTGAAACCAGTCCCTAATGATATCTTTTGATCTTCCTTCTTGGGGTATCGATCATATGCGGTGCAAATCGTGACAGTCTCTCAAATTGAGTTGTATATTTTGGCACTGTAAAACTACCTTGGACTAATTGTATGAAATCTATTTCCCTTTTATTTTTCTTAGATTCTGGGAAGTACTTTTCTAGAAATCGGGTCTTGAATGATTCCCAAGTCATTCTTCGCACAGCTTCTTCACCTATCGCAGCTTTCACTGCGTCCCACAAATCTATTGCTGAGAACGTCAGTTGAAATACGGCCAAATGTCTTTTCTCAGTGTCAGTACATTCAAGTGTCTCAAATATCAATTCTATCTGGCGAATCCATTGCTCAGCTTTCCATGCTCCAGTTAATCCGGTAAAGGTCTCTGGTTGAAGAGCACGAAATTCCTTTAGCATCTTGACTCTCGTTGGACGTACTGGTACTTCATTGCCGATGACACAATCAGCACGATTGATAACTTGTTCCATTCGACGGATGAAAACTTCGACCATTCCTGTGGGATCTATCTTGGGAGGTACTACTTCAGGTACTCTATTTAGCTGGCCTGGGTTTCCTCAAGTCATCCTAACCATAACGAGTGCTGGTAGTGTTCAGTGTCTCTACCTACAAATGAAAAACTATTCGGTCAGACGCATTCTATCTTACAGCTCAAGCAAGAACATGTGGTAAATATACAATACCACTATATCATACGATCATACCAAGCAATACGAATATAATAATATAACCACAGAGGTTAGCCTACCTACCAGGTATTCTCAAATATATCTATGCTCAAAACAAAGATCACGAAACTACAGGTTCTAAGCGTAACATCCAACCTAAACATTCTATTCCTATTCTCAGTTTCAAACTACGAGTACTGCTCAACTATCATGTTAAACCACTCAACTAATATGCGGTTCAAGGTAACATGATAATCTTATCCATAACCTCGTTCTATTTCTAGGTCATGCCGACTGTTCCGAGATCGCTCAGGAATTTGTCAGTATCTAAAATCCAACAACGCTCTACATTTATGATCCCTGTACCCACAACTAACTCTCAATGCCTTGTCTCCGAGAACTCAGCCACCAACAGTTCTAAAGATTTCTTATTGGCTCCAACAATTACTACTTGCTAACAAAACATTCTCGGATATATTCTTCAAAATTCTCGTCTACGTGACAAGATAACAGTTCCATCTCATCTGAGCTAATCCTCATGCTATCGACATTAACTTAGAACTCAGGTTCTAATTACAAAAGACAAGCGGTTCGCAACTAAAACCTAGGCTCTGATACCAAAAATCCTATCACGCTCCAGAGAAGCAAAAATAGAGAAAACAAGTTCCTTTTTTGTCCCGTAGGTTCATGACTGGTGAACAACCACATTGTCATCTACTCAAATCAACAATGACAACGATAGGGAGGATGATATTCATATCTTATTGACATAATCAAAGGTTACAGCGGAAATATAAAAGGTTTGGAAGCAACATATGCCCAAGTACCAATTATAAAAGTCTACTAAATCTATTACAATAGCTGACTTAGAGTCTGAACCCTATAACAACAATTAACAGAAGTACAACAGATATACAAACTAATTAATACAAGGCAACACGCCTTCATCTTCAGGCCTTCAGCTCCAAGTCCGGCGGAACATCAATCTCTATCCTCAAGACCTGCCAAGCTCTAGACATTGGAATGTCCAGGGCACAAATGCCATCAGCTTTGAATACAAAAGCCGAGTGAGTACACTGAACAATACTCCTCACCATTATTGTTCAGCATCTTAAAATGTGATTAATCTCTTAACAATGACGTCACTCACGGACATAGCAGAGGTCTTATTAAACTACACATGAATTCAATGAAAACAGAAAACATATTAAATGAAAACAATAATAAAGATCATGGTATAAATATCCCATCACGTATTCACCAAATCCATGCATGTAACCCATGTAACCACCCATGCATCTACCTTTACGCCGGGACGCTGAATCCACGACTGAACATCATCTTACTAATCATTCTCATATTCATATCCATTTTCGTATTCATATCTCTATCCATCTTTGTAACCATTCTTCGATATGATAATGCCAGTCGGAATCACCTGACTAGGCTACTAGTAGGTCTCACAATCCCTTGATAGGGTTACCGGTCGTCTACACGGTACTGCCTATCTATAAATGATAGAACGGCACATTGGACATCTTCAACGATGTGTATACCCTCACTGGTCGTCTACATAGCTGAGAATACATTAGAGCACTAGCCGAACGTCTTCAATGGTACACTAGACATCTTCAACAGTGCATACGCATCACTGGACGTCTTCAACATCGAGAGGCGCACTAGGAACTCTAACCATCCCACGTTCACCCAGCTCGTTAGCCATTGATCCCACGGATCCAAAGTACACATATCTATTATTCAACATTTAAGCACATATCCCCTTTCTGATCATATCCTCTCATCTCTTCATACCAATACCACATGCATGCTGACCACATGTCGTAAAATGCATTACTCTAGATACGTACAAGAATTATCACATGCTCTGTATTCATCATATCTACTCTTTATCCGGTTATTAACATGCAGTCATGTTCTGTCTACTATGCAGTTTAATAATAGAACATATGGCAGTTACTACCAATAAATAGTTCATCTCATATCGATAGTTAACATAGAATAATTTATCTTGTAATTTTAACGATCACTGCATATAAGTCTAGTTCTGACATGGCATATATATATATATATATCTTATCCACATATCACAATAACATATAGGGTACAACTATTAACAAGTATGATATATCATAAGCATAAAACAACATATAAACAACATTATGGTCATATCTAATCGATCTAATCGATTGACCAAACATGGCAATCGAATGGAAGCCATGGCAATCGATTGGACTCTGTCTACTTTCTTGGAAACTGTTGGTTTTATATAAAAACGTTGGGATTCCTTTTCTCTTCTCATGCACGTTATTAAGCACATACAAACACCTCAAAAATAACCCTTGAGTGAGTTAATGAAACTCACCTCTCTCCGGTGTCCCGAGCTTCGCGGTGGCGTCTATGGTAAGTTCTCTCTCTCTCTTCTTCTCTGCCCTCTTTGTCTATCTCTTCTTTCTCTCTTTAGTATCCTCTTCTTCTTCTTCTCCTTCTCCTTCCTCTCTCTCTCTAACCCAAGAGTGTGTGTGTGTATCACCACTTTGGTCTCGATCTTGCCCCGCTAGACGCCATAAAACTTGTCCCTTGTTATCACCACTTTGGACAATCCTTGGAAAAGTGTCCCGGCCGCCCACAATCAAAACATTTACCCCTCATATCTAGAATTGAGCTCATAGAGCTACGCGTTCGCGTTCTGGCTTGTGGACAATTCTTGGATATGTGCCACACTTGTTTACAAATGTTGCACGTGCTGAGTAAATAACAAACTCCCTCATGTCATCGATTATACGTAGGACACAATGGTTGGCCCTCCTCAAAAAATGAACTCCCATCGTGACTACCTGAAGGTCGTCGTGAAATGCTTTCTTGAAGAAGCCTTGCCCCTTCCCTTTACCTTCACTTTGTCGCTTTCCTTGTTGGCTATGCTTGTATTTATTAATATCTCGTTCGACTATAAGGGCCTCATTTTGAACTTGAGCCACGATTCCAAACTCATAAGTTATAATATCCCTACCCGGAGAAATTAGATAATATCTATTTAGCATGCATTAATTAGTATAATTAATAGCATGTGATAATTTGGGTAAGTTTCAGTTACCCCGATGTGATAAGTGCTTGATAAAAGGGCACAGTTAGACAGATATGAAGTGGGACCCACAGGAGGTCAGGATTAATTAAATTGCATTAGTTGCATTTATATGATTAAATGAATATTTGTTTAATTGCTTTAATATTTTATTGATTGTTGCAATATTTTATGGTACCAGTTTGAGTACCCGTGTGAGAGTGAATAGGAACAGGATTCATAACTAGTAGGTTAATTAGCAACTTTACAAAATATGTGGGACCAAGTTTGGGACCCACACGTGATATAGACAAATACCTACTTAGATATTGGGTAGTTAATACGTTTGTGTAGGGGATTTCACAATAAAGTTTAAAGAAATATTGGGGGTGTAAATAGAAATAAACAAAACTTGGCATGAGGCTTGGGATGTTGACACCTCAAACACATGACTCACCTTCTTCTTCATCATAATCAACAATATAGAGATACGAGATACAGAAGAAGATTCGGCCATTGACGGAAGCTCCGTAGTCTTCGCCATTTCGTGGTCGTTTCTTCGTCGTCGGTACACTGTTTCGCGAACCGAAGCTATATTCGAAATCGTGGAGGTAAGAAGATCATCTCTATACCTTTTTTTTCAGTTTCGTTGACATTTTTCCCCAACCCTCTTTGAGGTGATGATGCATATACATGATATTTGTATGTAGGAATATCATTGGAGTTAATTAGAGCTAAAGTTTACAAGGAATTTAGGGTTCTAGCCTTTAATTGGAGCAATTTGTGAGGTGAGTACTCTAATCTTAAATTGGGTGTTAAATGGTGCTTATGTGACATTGAGTATGATTATATGCTTAGTTCTTGAATTATTAGTTAAAGTATGTGTTAATTGGAGCCTAACATGTCAATTTTTGTGGAAATTGCTATGTGATATGTTTGACGTACTTATATACTTAATTGGGTCAATGGATGTCAAGTAGTGATCACCATTATTTAGCCCGTATTAACGGCACGATGTTTTCCTCAAGAAAAAGGGGACGGTGGTGACGACCACTTGACTACGGTCACGTGAGAGGTGTGTTTTTGCTATATGCGACGTTGAAGTGAGAAAAGGCCCAGAATCTTGGGTCCGTTGCGATGGTGATTAGTTACTTGACATACTCGCGACTACTTATATCGTCGTATTGCTTAACATTGCATATGCACATTTCATACTCTATGGCACGGTTAAAGTATTCACTAAGCGTAAGCTTAAAATAAAACTATTTTCTGTGTGGTTATTGAATAACCACCGCAGGTACGGATCGTGACGAGGGAAGGAAGTGATCGGAGGTCCGGGTGAAGGGTCATTTTGTTTATATGTTCATAGACTTGTAATTATGTTAGTCTTGGTGAAGTTGGGACTCTTGCTTGTAATATTGTGGTTGTAAATGGTTTTTGTTGGATTGCAAACTTCTTTTGTAAGTTGTAAAATGTTAAGCACCACCTTCATAATGTTGTAGAATGAGGTTTGAAACTTGTAATATGTTGGGTGTTCTTTCCTTGAGTTTAAGTTGTCTAGCTCTTGAACTCATGTTTTAAGAAATGAAGTTGTGTTTGAGCCTTTGGTTCCATCTTGAGTTAAGCATTGGTAAAAGAGTACAAGGTTGTTCTTTCAAATGGCTTTCCATGGATTTTGATGATTAGGAAAACTTGCAAGTATTTGGAAATGAAGTTATGGGACCTCACATGTTGGATTTTGGTTAAAACAAGTTGTTGAAGGCTTTTGAATTTATCTTGACAAAGAAATTTCTATCTTTTAACTACTTGTGTTTAATTGAAGATTTATGTTAAGTTCTTCATTTGTTTGAGGTTTGGGTTGTGTTTAAAATGTTTGTGAAAGCTTAAACATGTTATTGACATGTTTATGAGTGTTTGGAGGATGTTTCCTAAAGTTTTTGGGAGGTTGGGAATCATAAAAATGGAACTTGGATATGTTTTGAACTGTTTAACAGAGTTTTAGCAGCAGGGAAAACACTTTTGCAGAATTCGGATCGATCCGGGTCTCATGCGGATCGATCCGAGCATCCAGAGGAGCAGAAAATGACTTTCTGTTAAAACCGAATCAATCCGGTTTTGGGGCGGATCGATCCACTTGTCTGTTTTTAGCCCGTCGGCTTTTACGGAAATGAACATAACTCTCTCTAGAAAATTCAGATTCGAACGCCATTTTTTGCTTTGGAACCAGGACTCAAAGACCTATCTTTTAGTATAAAATTTTCTATACTTTATTAATGACCATTTTACCCTTGCGGGCTATTTTGTCACAGTAAGGTTCTTTTATGTCGTTTAAAACTTGTGTTTCTTAGTAATTCGCTTGTTTTTTGCTAATTAGTATAAATGATCGCTTATGGCATTGTTATACATGTCCTAATCTGCCAGGGCGGGTTGATTTGTGACAATTTTTGGTATCAAAGTAATAGGTTAGAGCCTTTGGGGACGAGAGACGACGAATACGGCGTGCAAATTGAATAAAATGACACATAGTGACACGATCATGCATACATGTTTACTTAGCATGCTTAAAATGTTATTTAGCATGCACCGTGATTTATTTAAAATTAACATGCATGTTTATATCCTGTGGTGGGTGCCAAACAAGGATGTCTGGAGGTGAAACCCCGTCTTCGGCTCGTATGGATAGAATAGAGGTAGTTATGGAAAAATTGGTAAGAGTGGCCAAAACTCAAGTTGTCGAGGAAGGACCGACTTCGTCAAACCCAGGACAGAGGGTGGAACCGATGACCATTGTCACGTTCTACAAGCAAAAGCCAGGGCAGTTCAAAGGAGAATCTGATTCGATGAAAGCCGACCATTGGTTGACCGATATGAAGAGAATTTTCCGTGCTTTGCCATGTATAGAGGAACATAAAGTTTTGTTTGCCTCCGATACCTTGAAAGAGGAAGCACAGAGTTGGTGGACGTCAATATTAAGGCAAGGAGCGCTGACCACTTGGAATGGGTTTATGGAAGAGTTCTCAAAACAATACATTCCTCGGTCTTTCAGTGAATTAAAGTCCTGAGAATTTTCTCATCTCAGTCAAGGTAATGTTCGTTAGAGATTATGCCGCTAAATTCACAAGTTTGGCCAGGTTTGCAATGGATTTGCTTCCGAATGAGTTTACTCGGGCAAGAAGATTTTAGGAAGGGCTCCGTGATGAAATCAGGGGAAAAGTGGATACACATCGGTTAGCAACATATTCAGAGATGCTAGACGTTGAACTATCATGAGATTCAATCACAAATTCTATGTGGTGTGTGATGAAATGAGGTAGGAAGAGAGGTTTTGAAAATGTATAAAGATCCTAGATCTATGAATTTGTGATTGAATTATGTAAATAAGTATAGGAATAAGGATTTAACCTCTAGATCTTCTCAGGATTTGGTTGGTTTGGAGAGATCCAAGCCTTGCAAGCAATGCTTTTCTTCTTCTTCCTTGAAACTTCAAGGTTCTTCAATGGAGATTTGAGGAATTGGGTAAATTGGGTAGGATTTCTATGGGATTTTTGGGTTTCTCTCTCTATATTTCTCTAAAAACAAACTTCATCTTCTAAATTCAGCCTCTCTCTCTAAGATTCAAGTCTCCCTCTCAAGATTCAAGTCTCCAACCTCACCAAATGAGAGAAAATAGGATTTTTATAGACTTTCATTATCTTAGGGGCTAAGATAAGGGTAGATAGGTCAATTAGGGATAGTGGGAGCATGGTTTGCATGGCCTAAGAGTAGTAAACACGTACACAAAAAATGGCATCGTTTGGTGCATTCATTTGATCAAAGATTGAAAAAGAATTTTGACTTTAAAGTGCAAATTAGCCCAGGCCGGCACTCAATGAAGATGGAAGCGACACTCAGTGAATGTCGTTGCGGCACTCAGTGAGTGCCTAGCGAGTGCCGCAGCGGCATTCACTAACTGCCGTTCGGGCACTCTGACTGTCGCTGTACAACAACACAACACTATTCACAGCATTTCAACACCTTAATTTCATTTCATGTCATTTAAATAAATGTCTTTATTTAAGACATTAAATGTAATTACGGAATTACCCCCCATTTGGATTCAATAAAATATCTAAAAAATCAAAATCTTTAAGGAAAAAAAGTCAACTCTACCTCCGAAGGCAAAATATCGATTTTATGCACAATTGTTTTTGAAAGCCTTTCGATTTCACCATGATTCCTTTCATTTAAAAATTCTTAAAAATCATTTCTAGCATAAGGGAGACCCAATGAACAATTACCGGGACTTTTCATCTTGAAATTCGAAAATTTTATGATTGACTTCCTTTTGACCAGTTGACTTTTCACTGGGTCAATTGTTGACTTTTTTTTCGGGGTTCATGCTGAATTTTTCTCCTTTTGAAAATGGTTTTAAGATGCTCCGAGGACAATGCCGTGTTTCTATACATGTTCAAAATTCATAGTCCACAAGGTGACTAGTAAATGAGAATTTTGATCTTTTTGGCTGAAAAGGGCAATTTTGGATCGAGATTCTTCTTAGAAGAGAATCAGATTGCTTTTAAGAGTATTGATTCCGACAAGACATATTCATCATTGATATCTAGAGGTAAATCCCCCCTAAGTTTAATAGTCTGATCAAAATTGGGGTGTCTACAGTTTGCCCCTCTTCAGCAGAGCTTGTGAAGCAACGCGTATCATAAGTGAATGTCAAAGCCTGTGTGAAGACAAGCCTTTGACCGAGCTATTGAACTTAGGTAAAAATGAAATGCGTTGCAAAAAAAAATATTTGCGAAGACGGTCGGTGCTGGTCGTGCTCAATGGTGAGCTGCCTACGTATCCTTGGAAGAATCACACCAGGACGTAGTTTGGGTGAGGGGCAAAACCTAAACACAAATAATCACACGGATGAATGCGTCTATCCTATCGTGATGAACATGCTCATGGAATAACGACTGTCAATGCAATTTCATGCTTCATGCTATTTAGATGCGAATATCTAAGATCATACTCTTTCTGGTGATATGAATGCATTCTATGCCTTACATCGATATAAATTACCTCAACCTAGAGGACTTCAATAAGGATTTGCCTTAATCTAGAGGACTTTAACGGATTTGCCTCAACCTAGAGGACTTCAATATGGATTTGCCTCAATTTAGAAGACTTCAACAGGGATTTGCCTCAATCTAGAGGACTTCAGCAAAGATTGTCATCGAGGACTAATATCGACTAAAAAGATGCTACCATCGAGGACTAACGTAAGTTCAAAAAGATTGCCATTGAGGAGTGATGAGGATTGCCATTGAGGCCTAGAAGAGATCGCCATTGAGTACTAAAGCAAATGATGCTGCCATTGAGGACTAATGCAGATGCTGCTGCCATTAAGGACTAATTCAGATGCCATTGAGGACTAATGCAAGGTTTCCATTAAGGACTAACACCGATAATGTAGCCATTGAGGATTAATGCAAGGTTGCCATTGAGGACTAACATCGATAATGCTACCATTGAGGACTAAAGCAAGGTTGCCATTGAGGACTAACACCGATAATGCTGCCACTGAGGACTAATGCAAGGTTGCCATTGAGGACTAACACCGATAATGCTGCCATTGAGGACTAATGCAAGGTTGCCATTGAGGACTAACACCGATAATGCTGCCATTGAGGACTAATGCAAGGTTGCCATTGAGGACTAACACCGATAATGCTGCCATTGAGGACTAATGCAAGGTTGCCATTGAGGACTAACATCGATGATGCTGCCATTGAGGACTAATGCAAGGTTGCCATTGAGGACTAACACCGGTAATACTGCCATTGAGGACTAATGCAAGGTTTCCATTGAGGACTAACACCGATGATGCTGCCATTGAGGACTAATACAAGGTTGCCATTGAGGACTAACACCGATAATGCTGCAATTGAGGACTAATGCAGGTGCCATTGAGGACTAACACTTATGAAGAGAAGCTGGGGCTTACATTACAAGAACGATGGTCAATAACCTTTTAAGGACTTATGTTGCGAAAGCGACAATCAACAACCCTTTAGCGAACTTATGTTGAAAAAATGGAGACCAACAGCCTCGCAAGGACTTATGTTGCGAAAGCATAAATCAACAGACTCGTAAGGACTTATGTTGCAAAAGCAGAGATCAACAGTCGCATAAGGCTTATGTTACGAAAGCAGATATCAACAGCCTCGTAAGGACTTATGTTGCGAAAGCGACAATCAATAGCCCTTTTGGGGACTTGTGTTGCAAAAGCGACAATCAACAGCCCTTTTGGGGACTTATGTTGTAATTTTAATTCCAACAATTGAAAGTCGGTCAGACTTAAATCAAATCAATTCAGTTCAATTTCTTAAATCATGAGCCAATCAGACTCAAATCAATTCAACTTTTCAAAATCAGGAGTTAATCTGACTCTATTCAAAGATTTTCAAAACCAGGAATCAATCGGACTCCATTTATTTCACTTTTCATATCAGGAGTCAGTCAAACTCGAACAAATTCAATTTCACCAAATCCGGAGTCATTTTGACTCAAATCAAGTTCAAATTCCACTTATCAGAAGTCAATCAGACTTAATTCAATTTTATTTTCTAAATTAGGAGTCGATCAGACTCAATTCAATTTATTTTCTAAACGAGACTCAAAGAATATGAACGGGGTTGATAGAAAGGAATGATTTCATACATTTGCGACCTTTGGAAGAAACATATCAGTTCTGTCAAAAGAGGGAAGTCACCTCTGCCCCTAGTCTTGGACTCTTCTTATATTGCCACTATAGCATTATGTTGTAATAGTGTTCGAGGCCTCTGCTCATATTGCTCTTGGGATGCTCGTGAAGACTTTTCAAATCTTTATTCATCATCTTAACCCATACATTTGAGACCATTTATTGACTCATCAAAGGAGGACAGACCTGACAAAGCCCGTTACTCAAGATGACTGACTCAAACTCTACATTCATTATGAATCAATGTGCTTTCATCGTGAATAATGTATCATCTCACCTTTCATTTATTCATCATCTTACAATGGTAATGCTTTGCTGATAAATCTAAGCTTTGATAACTTCTCCTTTTTCGATTTAGCGAATTCTTTGCCCATCTAGAATATGCTTCAAATTAGTGTTTTAGCTTATAGAATGAAAGGTACTCTATTTTAATCCTTCAAAATAAACTTGATTCCTTGAGAACTTGCATTTGGCAAACAGAGTTTGCCCCTAGTTTGAAAGAAACTTGAGGGCTCGCTTCTAGGGTAAAATGGGGCTTTTAGCAAATGAAGTTTTCCCCTAGTCTTAATGGGAAAAAAGGCTCATCCAAGGGTTTTGAGAACATAATGGTACAGGATGCTTGCAGTGCATTTACTCCGAACCTAGAGGTAATCATCATGAATGTGGTGGGCTGAAGCGGGACGTCCCAATGTTGATGGGCAAACTTTGTTTGCCCCTGGTTCAGAAATACATATGTGGCTCCAGACAAACACAAGTTTGCCCCTAGTTTGAAGGAAGGAAACCAAAGGTGCAAAGGGTGATGCTTTCGGTTTAGGAATGGTTATGGACCGAGAACCATGGGAGGTTCTCCTACTTATCCCTGAATGGGAATCAGGTCCAAAGTAGTTTGACCAAAGCCTGAACGAAAGATGTCATGATATGGTGAGGGTGATGACCGAACTGAGCAGGTTGCCTACGTATCCCCGAGTGGGAATCAGGTCCAAAGTAGTTTGACTAAGGCCTGAAAGAAAGATGCCATGAGATGGTGAGGGTGATGACCGAACCGAGCAGGTTGCCTACGTATCCCCGAGTGGGAATCAGGTCGAACGCAGTTCAAGTACTCTGGAGACTTTGAAAGAATAAGGCTTCAAGAAATGTTGGGCTTTTCTAGCCATGCTTTCATTTGGATCCAATGAGTGCTCTTTCTGAAATGGGCCGCTTATGGTAGCCTTTGAACAGGATGATGAGAACACGAACTACTTTCCCTTCTTCTTTTTTTTCTTTCCTTTTTTCTTTTCTCTCTCTCTCTCTCTCTCTCTCTCTCTCTCTTCTTCTTCTTCTTTTTTTTTGGTTTGTGGCGGTTGATTCTTTTCACCTTTTCACTAGCCAGTCAATCTTTACAACACTCATAACACATTGTGTTTTAATTATACTCTATCATACTCACAAAGCAATATCAGCCCTCCAAATCACTCTTTATTTTTCTCAAAGATACCTTTGCATTGTTTTAGGCCCACTTAGCCATTGAGCCTCTCACAAAATTTTGATACTAATTGATACTTTCAAATCTCTCTTTTCATTTCCAATTTCTTTTCTTTGTTTAGAACAACACAAAGCCTTGGGATAATTCATGTAACAATGATATACTTTGAAGTGCTCAAGAATTTGATCTCAATATTATTTATTCTTTGCCTTTTCTTTTCTCTTTTCTTTCTTTTCTCTACCTCACTATCTCTTATTCTCTTCATGATTTTGACTGGCTAGGATTCGGATTTTGAAATCAACACGCATCTTATTTTTGCTCTAACTTTTGCCTAGGCCCTTTCGGGTTTTTATCCTAGCGAGCTCCTTCATCTTCATCTTTGTCTTCTCTTTTTTTTTTTTTTCTCCTTTTTTGTGCTCTCACTTTTGCCTAGGCGCCCTTTCGGGTTTTCATCCTAATGAGCTCTTTTTGTTTCTTTTCTTTTTTTTTTTTTTGGAAGAAGAAGTTCATTTAAAACATTTAACTACCATCAAGGATCAAGTTATGGATTTGGACTGGTTAGGCTCATCTTTTAGCCTTGGTATTTGAGAAAAGGGAATGGTGAGCAAGCTTCAAGTTCCAGGTTCATCTTTTCAAGATTGAGCAAGAGCATCTTTAAATTCTTAAAGTAAAGCTAATCAATTCTCTACTCTTCCTTCGTTTTGGTACAAAATTTGCTTAGATCACTTGGGGATCCTTTTCAATGCAAAGATTTATGAACAAAGTATTTTCCATGATCATTTGAAAAATGATTTTTTTTGGCTTAATGATCCATTCATTCACGACTTAACACACTGAATCAAGCAAAATGAGATTTTATTCAACTAGTAGAGAAATAAGATTACATCACTCAACTCGATAAAAAGAGACTTGAAAAAAAAAACTCGATAACCGACTAACTCAAAGACTCGACTGGACTTGACACTTAACTCCTACTTGACATGACTCGATTACTGGACTAGACTTGACTTGGTCTCAACTGGAGTGTCACAGATGATTTTTAATTGATTAGATTTCCAAGAGCGTCCACATTTGCTTTAGCAACAACAGTTTCAAACACTATCACTTCACTATCATCATTTGAACCCTCGGGTCCGCCTTCTCCCAACAGCATGTGTGTAGAAATGTCATCCACGTCCATGGCCCAATTTTTAGGGGGACAGTATTCATTTGACTCATACCAAGTGTTGTCAATGCCTTTTCCACATTTGTTGATTGGGCCAGGGCCAGTTGGTTGTTGCACACTCATGGATGTAGCAAATCCCTTGAGGGTTCTCAGTGATGGCTGGGATTGAGAGGTTGGAGAGTGAAGAGCTTGCAAGTCAAGATCATTATGCCAAAGGTCCCTAGGTGGATTTGGCAGAGGAGTGATGATTTTCTGATCAATGAAATCTTGGATCTCATGGCGGAGTCTCGAGCAAGAATCGGTATTATGGCCTTGAGTCTAGTGATAAGCGCAGTACAAGGATAGGTCATATTTGCGTGGTAAGGGATTTGATGGTGGCCTTGGGTCCAGGGGATTAAGGTGACCACTCTTGATGAGGTGACCAAGGGCAATGGATAATGTCATGCCAAGGTTGGTGAATATTCTTGACTTGCCGGCTCGGCTTAATTTCGGATTTGAGTTTGAACTTGAGTTGGCTTTTGGGTTGAGATGTGGGCTTGGAATAACTCTTTGGTTCATTAGGATTGGGCATGGATATGGGCTTTGGTGAATGGTTGAGCTTGGGTATGGACTTTGGGGATAGGTTGGATTTGGACATGGGCTTTGGTGATTGGTTGGGCTTGGATGTGGATTTTGGTGCTCGGCCGGGTGATCCATTATTCCCTTCTCCAATTTGTTCATCACTACCTCATTCAAATCCACTTGCTTTTTGAGTAACTGATAGAGCTCAAGCGTTACCCTTTCCAATTGATTCACCCTTAAGTTCTGTTGCTCAATAGTGGCTTGCAGCTTGTTCACTCTCTCTTCCAAAGCTCTTAAGGCCATTGGCGGATCAATCTCAAGATGATGGTCCATGTTCTCCTAAAATCAAGAAGACAAACCCGGCCAAGAAGATTAGAAGTGTCCTCACTAGGGGATCTGGTTGTTTCACTCTTTCTACAGGTCCAAGACATGAAAAGGCCCGCATGCAAAATTGATTTTCAGGAGGCAAGGAATTTTGAGGAACTATTAGATTACTTTGATCTTGACTGGAAAGAGGATGGTGTAAATTGTATTCTACGTGCATGCAATGCTTTGATGATTTGATGTGGCTAAATGCATGCACTGCACACATGACACACAGATGAAATGCAAGTGTGTGTGTGTGTGTGTGTGTGTGTGTGTGTGTGTGTTTGCCTACTCTAAATGTCAAAGAAAAGAAAATCCTAATCCTAGCACACAAACACAAAAGCACATAAAATCCTTTCCCACGTCAAATGTGCCAACTTCTCCTCTCACTGTGATCCTCATTACCCTTTCAAAGATTGGCTTTTTTTTTTTTAAAGTTTTGAAATTCATTTGGGTAGTATTTCTTTGATGATAAAATCTTTTGAAAACAATTCTTGAGAATGCTTTTGAGATTGAAAACATTTCTTGACAAAGATGATCTGGTTGAAGTTTTGCTTTGAAATTCATTTGAAAAGCATTTCTCCTAAAAACAATTCCCAAGATTTTCGGGTTTTTCCTTCAAAGATGAGAATGTGAAAATATACCTTAACAAGGGATAAATTGAAATTTTAATAAAAAAGTAAACTCCAAAGGTTTTTTTGAAAGAGCGATTGAAAACTTTGGAGTAAAGATGGCAAAAGTCCATTTGCTTTCAAAGATGGATTTAAAATTCTTTGGGTAGGAGGATCACATGATCGGATTATTGTCGTACTCTTCATGAATTCGGATGCATACAATGTCAATGATGCTTAGCTAAACATGATATAAGAGATGTTAATCTTATAATCAAGATTCGGCATGTTCTCAAATGTCATAGGACATGAAGAGAATTGCTCAAAAGTAATTAAGGGGTTACACATCTTTCATCAAGCAAACATCGTCATCATCTCAATTAATCCCTTTCGGGCATACAAAACTCCCTAGCACATAATCTTAATCAAGAATTAATTTCCTCAGATTGAAAGGTTCTATAGAAGCTATCATGTATAGGCCGGGTTTTGGTCAAATAAAGGACCTTTGACACACACCTGATAGGATGCTTCATATACCAACACATGGTACGAGATCAAGGGTGATCACATAGTCCCGTGATGGCTTGACCAACCGGGTTACCCCGAGCCTCCAAGGTCATAGTTCCGTGTAATCGACTGGCGAAACATGCAAGTGCAATGCAATGGACACACAAAAATTAATTAATTCGATTAAAAGGATGCTTTCAAGTCTAATCCTTGAGTGAACCCAAAATCAGAAATTCTGGTCTGCGAAACCAGAGATTCTGGGTTCGATCCCCAGCGGAGTCGCCAGATTGTGGATACCAACATTTGGGCCCACGTTTAAAACATTTTCAAATTTCAAATACCAAGAGTCGCCACTTAATTTTTTAAAGGAAATTTAAGAAACCATTTTAAAAGCAAACTAATCTTTTGTGAAACCAAAGATTAACTTGGTCCGGGGATTATGGAATGAGGGGGGAAGGAGCCCGGCGGACTAAAACACCCCCTCTCATCCTATCTCGCAATAGGCCTCTACTCGACATCCTTTTAATCAAATTATTAATCTAAGCATGCCCTCAACTAATACATATATACATATACATTACAAAAAGCATGTCCAAAGGGTATGAGATTGCTAATGACAAAATATCATTCATAAGCCACATAGTTCAATTAGCAAGCGACATGATATGCACAAAGGAACTAGAGAACTTACCCAGGATCCCGCCGCGAATGTTAAACGTGTAATGCACACGAAATAGAAATCCTAAGAAAAGGGTCTCTAATCACATATATACACATAAGAAAAAATCATAATTCTAAAGTGTCGCACATAGAGTCAGAAAATCAATAAAATCAACAAAAAAAATAAACTAGAGAAGGGTTGGGAATCGTACCTCAAGAGCGCTATAGAACAAAGGATTAGTGCACATACTTTAAACAAGATATATAATATCAAATATTCATTCCTGAAAATGTATAGCTTAAATCTATCAAGCATGGAAAGAATTGACCTATTTGTGGAATCCTTCTAATTAGTTGAGAACATATCACCTTTATAGATATGCAAGTCTTAACTAGGAGCCAATGCAATGTCCATGTAAAGGTGGCATGATCCCAACATGATTACAAGAAACTCACAACTAGGTTCAATAAGGGACAAAACAACCCAGAGCTAGATCTTAACTACAATTATCAATTGTACATGGATGAATGCATGGATATGTATGAGGACAAGCTATGAATTATTCACTAACTTGGATCACTTAGCCTCTGGATTTAGACTTAATTATCATTATTCAAAACATGATTTGAGTCTCAAAGCAATAGGAAACCATTTAAGTTTAAAATCAATGAGATTAGACAAAAACAGTGACTGTTTCTCATGAATTACAGAGAGCAGACCAGATTTTAAAAGATAGAAAAACCAGACTTTCAACGCTTGGATCTTAATGAATTTTGGATATGATATGCCTCTATGAATCTAGTTTCTATACCAAAAAGAAAATTGAAGATTGAACGGTTAGATCTCTGGGAATAAAGAAAAAACTAGGCATCACTCAGGAATTTTCAACTCTCTGTCCAGAGATTTTGTGTGAATTTCTAAAAATAGTACACAAATGAGAAACACTTTAATCTTCTTAGGGAATCTTCCTAATACATTAAAATACCTAGAAAAAATTATTAGAGGCCAAGGAAGTTCGGTTAAGGTTCTGATTTATTAATTTTAAAACAGGATTACTGTTCTGGAATTTTGGACAGAGAGTTGCTTGCTTTGAAATCATAAGACCAAACCATCTTAAACATGGAATTTCATCAAAGCAAAAATCACAGAGGTACTTAAATGAGTTATGAACATCCTCCAATTGGTCTCATCCCATTTCCATGGACCATGATTTTATGAAAAATCTTTGATCACAGTGGGTTCATGGATTCACTGCACCATTAATGAATTAGTGTTCATATTTTGAAACCAACTTGATCCATGATTCTAGAGAGGACTAGGATCAAGAATGATTATGATTATTAGAATAAGTAATGAAATATGAAGAGTTTCATAGATTTAGCCTTAATGGATTTCCATCATAGATCTCATAGTTGGAGACCTAGCAAGAGAATCCTAAGGTCCTACTTATTTTTATGAATTTTTTAATGTAAACTATAAAAATCTACATTTAATTCCTCTCTCAAACATATGATCCTTGAGGAATGTAGAGTCATGACATCCTATTCCCCTCTCAAATTAATGATCCTTGGAGACTAAATGAGACCCAAATCTACTCAAATCTCTATAGAATATAGTATGAATTCCATAGGATTCTTAGTAAAGAGATCTAAGTCATGAGTTAAGACTTGAATCCCACCAACTATATGTAGATATGACCATGATCCACCTTAATCTCCATATGAATCATTAAATCATAGGAAACTAAGGAATCAAACTCAAAGGGACTCAAAGGAACATATAAAATCTTATGAATCTTAAAAGGAAAATAAAAATTTAAAAATCAATGTTCACTTAAGAAAATTCTAGAGAGTAAATTCTTCAAAACCAACTCATACTTTTAAACCCAAGGATTATTTAGATCCAAAATAATGAACTATCATGAGATTCAATCACAAATTCTATTTGGTGTGTGATGAAATGAGGTAGGAAGAGAGGTTATGAAAATGTGTAAAGATCCTAGATCTATGAATTTGTGATTGAATTATGTAAATAAGTATAGGAATAAGGATTTAACCTCTAGATCTTCTCAGGATTTGGTTGGTTTGGAGAGATCCAAGCTTTACAAGCAATGTTCTTCTTCTTCTTCCTTGAAGCTTCAAGGTTCTTCAATGGAGATTTGAGGAATTGGGTAAATTGGGTAGGATTTCTATGGGGTTTTTGGGTTTCTCTCTCTATATTTCTCTAAGAACAAACTTCATCTTCTAAATTCAGCCTCTCTCTCTATGATTCAAGTCTCCTTCTCAAGATTCAAGTCTCCAACCTCACTAAATGAGAGAAAATAGGATTTTTATAGACTTTCATTATCTTAGGGGCTAAGACAAGGGTAGATAGGTCAATTAGGGATAGTGGGAGCATGCTTTGCATGACCTAAGAGTAGTAAACACGTACACAAAAAATGGCATCGTTTGGTGCATTCATTATTTCATTTGATCAAAGATTGAAAATTTTTTTTGACTTTAAAGTGAAAATTAGCCCAGGCCGGCACTCAATGAAGATGGAAGCAGCACTCAGTGAATGCCATTGCGGCACTCTCACTGAGTGCCGCAGGGGCATTCACTAACTGCCGTTCGGGCACTCTGACTGCCGCTGCACAGCAACACAGAATTATTCACAACATTTCAGCACCTTAATTTCATTTCATGTTATTTAAGTAAATGTCTTTATTTAAGACATTAAATGTAATTAAGGAATTACCCCCCATTTGGATTCAATAAAAATATCTAAAAAATCAAAATTCTTAAGGAAAAAAATTCAACTCTCCCTCCGAAAGCAAAATATCAATTTTCTGCATAATTCTTCTTAAAAGCCTTTCGATTTCACCATGATTCCTTTCATTTAAAAATTCTAAAAATCATTTCTAGCATGGAGACCCAATGAACAATTACCAGGACTTTTCATCTTAAAATTTAAAAATTTTACGATTGACTTCCTTTTGACCCGTTGACTTTTTACTGGGTCAATTGTTGACTTTTTTTTCGTGGTTCATGTTGAATTTCTCTCCTTTTGAAAATGGTTTTAAGATGCTCCGAGGACAATGCCGTGTTTCTATACGTGTTCAAAATTCATAGTCTACAAGGTGATAGATAAATGAGAATTTTGATCTTTTTGGCTGAAAAGGGCGATTTTGGACCGTGATTCTTCTTGGAAGAGAATCAGATTGCTTGTAAGAGTCTTGATTCCGACGAGACATATTCATCATTGATCTATAGAGGTAAATCCCCCCTAAGTTTAATAGTCCAGTCAAAATTGGGTTGTCTACACGGTGGCACTCGATCACCAATGGCACCAATGAAATTAGTTACCAGATCCACCAAACGATCCATTCTCAAATTAAACGATGTTCTCGGTTTGGATCCATTTTTCTCCAAAGTCTTGCCTGTCGATCAAATTTGCATAAATACTATCCATGTTATGCTACCAAGGCCCTAAAATACCAAGTTAAGAATGAAAAATAAGGGAAGCAAGCACAAATAAACCTTTGTACTAGACAAAACAAGCCTAAGGGCAAAATGGTCTTTTTAAAATATAGGCAAATTTTATATCAAAAGATAGCCCTTTGAGTCCTGGTTCCAACACAAAAATCGCGTACTAAACCGAATTCTCTAGAAAGAGCTATGTCCATTTTCGTAAAAGTCGTCGGACAGAAAACTGACCTGCGGATCGATCCGCCCCAAAATCGGATTGATCTGGTTTTAACAGAATCAACATTTTTGCTCCTCCAGATGCCCCGGATCGATCCAGATTATGCATAACTCATTTTTCATCAGTATTCCCCTGTTTGCAAGTTCTAAATACTACCAAAACCAAACCAAACTTCATGAAAATTCCCAAAACCATTTCAAAACCATTCTAAAACCATTTTAAACCATTCTCAAGAGATACTAACATGATTCTAAATATTAAACAAGATTCGCAAGTGCTACAACACTCAAACATTCCCAACTCATACCAAACCAACCAAAAACACATGTTCTTAATCCAATTCCTAATCAAACATACTCCAAACTACAAAACAAAAGTATGAAAGGTTCCAACATAGTTTTAAGCTCTGGTTAACAACATTTACACGAGTCTTGGAGCGATAAAATAAGAAACTAACATAAACTACTGAGTTATGTACATTCCCAACTTAAACCATACAAACTCATATTGCACCAAGTTGCAAGCTCTGCACAAAAACAACCAAAACATGAAGCCAATATACACATATGCCTTCATGACACCACGATTCCCATTTCACCTCCCTAGATTCTCGTCGTCGTGCTCACCTGGAATGGTTATTCAATAACCACTAAAATATATAAAGTATATGCTTAGTGAGAGATAACAATCAAGTATACGGATGACATATCAATGCTTAAATTCATCTCAACAAGTAAAAATGATCTCCGGATAAGCAAGTAATTTCTCCGCCACTACCTACAAGTCTGGGACTCCCCCAATAGCCCATGGTACAAGTTAATGACCTACGCCTCACGTGTGTGGTCTAATGCCGTTGCCAGCAACAAGTGGTCGGCACTACGAAACAATCTCATGGAAGATTCATACGAGCTTTCCTTTAACCCAAATAGGCAACTAAGCATGCTCACATAAACACATCACCGTGCTTTTTACACAATTACACCGTTCTAGGTAATTAGGCGTAATTCTACACCATGAATCATTCATTATAGCTAAACATGAGTAAATAAGCTAGTTAAACATGTCGTTAACATCACAATGAACACAAACATGAATCTCATCCAAAAACAAGATTGAAATCACTCACCTCTTCACAATTCGCTCCTAATTGAGAAATTAAAGCCCAATTCTGCTCCGAGTTTAAATCCTACATAAATTTGACAAACTACGAATTACTGAATTTAATTGGGTCGCGAGAATTACGACAATTAAACTCAGTAAAAATGGTAAAAAAATGTTAGACTCATCTCTACAAGTCCAAATCCGATCTCGAAATTGAAATTGGAAGTCGAATGACGCGTCAATCGTCGTCAAGATGCTTCGGCATAACTCCGTTGATATATGCTTCCTAGATCTCTCTTTACTATATAACTAAGATGAAGAAGATGAAAAGAGATGAGATGAGTCATCTCTTAGGTTTCTCCATATTATGATTTTCAGTTTTTATTATAGCCTCCACAAGGTTTTACTAGTTTTGTATTTATACCCCTACCAATTATGAAACTTATTAAAACTATCCTAAACCTAAATGAGTATTTGTCTATGTCTCGTATGGGTTCCATATAATTATATGAAGTTGCTAATTAGCCTACTAGTTATGTAGCATGTTCAATTTGTTCTCACAAAGGTATACTAAATGACCACATAAATGGTATCTAACAATAAACAATATATTTTAAGCAGCATATAAGGGTGATTCCACAATTCTGTCCCATCACAATGGAGCTTTTCCAACTCATGTCCCAATTTAGGACTGCTATTTGGCCAACATTGGGTCCCAAAATGGACAACCACAATCAACTAGTGAGCTAAAACCCACTTAAACATGTGTTAATAAACACCTATTAATGATGCTAATGCATGCTAAATCATGTTTAACGATTAATTGGGGGAGTGGGTGTTACATGATACCACCTCGCTCGACCACCTCGCTGGACCTCCAATGACCACTACCAGGACCTCGTCTGAGCTCCGGCGACCTTGGCCTGTTAATAGATTAGATTTCTACAATCCAAATCTGATAAAAATCCGCTAAGAAAATCCGAATTCGATAAAAAGAAAATAATAAATCCAAATCCGAATCCGAATCCGAATACAAAAACTGATTCACATAATAAATCGGATAAAGAGCTAAATCCTAAATCACACAATGTACCCAAAATGGTTTATACCCAAAACCACAATTCATTATATATATCATATTCGGATCCTGATCGGATTCGGATCAGATCCGTTAAGTACGGATATATTCGAATTCGAAGTTGGATTCGAATTTTTATATTCGGAGTCAGATATTTCTATCAGATTTGGATCGGATCCGAATAAAATCTGATCCGTTTACATGCCTAAGACTGACCCTCTTAATAGTTTTTCCAATGTTTTTTTCACACTTCAAAAATTCACAACTTCCAATCTACACATTATTTTTAGGTGGAAATTATATTTCTTACATCTCCTTAACAAGATCTACCAAACAAGTAGCATTGTTTGTATATATGAAATTTTGAGGAAAAAGAGTTGTAAAATTTCACAAATAAAAGTTGTGAAATTTCACTAAAAAAGTTTGTGAAATTTTGTTGGAGTTTTAATTGTGTATTGTTTGGAGTATAGAAGTTGTGTGGTCGAATGAGAAAGGATGAAGAAGTTAGATCCAGAGAGAGAGAGAGAGAGAGAGAGAGAGAGAGAAAAGTTGTGAAATTTCACAACTTTTGAAATTTATCAAAAAGTTTATGACACTCAGTGAAATTATAGTGTTCTAACAACTATTGCAAAAACGTTTTACAAATTTGAGCAATTATATCGATCTGCAACTTGTTTTTTTTTTTGCATAAAATTTATATTTTACAACCTACTCAACGAGATCTATCAAACAAGTACCATTGTTGATATGAATATTTGGAAAAAAAATAAATAAATAACAAATAATAAAAAAAAAGTTTATAAAGTTCGCTAACTTCTTTTTCGGTTCTTTTTTTTTTATTTATAATTTTCACAAAAAATTTGTTTAAAAAAAAACACCACACCATTCCGACGAAGCAGATGGTGGCAGTAGACTTCGGGAAGGAGTGTTCTCATACTTCCACTACTTTCCGACAGCTATGGCAATGGCTTCGAAGAATCTATGCCAGATCTGTAGTGAATCGGTGCGCTGGTGGCAGGATCTAGCCAGCTCTGCGCCTCAGTGACTGGATCTAGCCAAATCTAGCTTTAGTGGCCATGCTCTGATGGTGAGAGACTGTACGACGGTTTCAGCCACGAGTAAAGTGCACGGCATGACAACGATCCTTTGAACCACCACGAGTGAAGATGTATCAACTGGATCTATGCTTGTGGCGCCGCCGGTGATGAGGACAACATCATCGGTGATGGAGATGAGACGTCGGCGATAGTGGTGGCGGTGACGATAGTGGTCCCCGATGACAACGGTGGTCTCAGTTAGTGGTGGTCGGTGGTGTTGTTGAGAGAGAGAAAGATAGATATATTGAAGAGAGGGAGAGAGAGATCGAAGAAAGAGAAATGAAAATGACAAATACAAATAAGGGTAAATATGTCCCAAAAATATGTGGTCAAATGGTCAAAGGACCTATTCCAAATTTCCAATTAACTTATTGAATAATGTCATTATTATAAAAAAAAAAAAGTTTCGTTTGTTTCCTTAAACCACAATATTTCCATGATAAGGGACTTTTCACCAATTTTCTATATTTTAATTCCATAAAAATGCAGGAAATATATATATATATATATATATATACATATTTTTTGACATTTCATTTATTTTCAACTAAACTTCCAAATATTATTGGGGAAAAAAATGAAAATTTCTCAAACTTTTGAAATAATTCGAAAAGATACGAAAAATTCTGATTCCGAAACTTTTTGAAAAATCCAAAATTTCAAAATCCAAATTGAATTTGAAAATTTCAAAATTTCAAAATAGCAATAGGAATGAGGTTTTCTTCTTTTCCGAAATTTTTGTAGTATTTTCCAAAGCCCTCAATTCTGATCAGGTCCGATCCATTAAAAAATCAACTCTAGTCCGATTCATGGTCCAACTTCTCAGTTGCGATCGCCAGGTTATATGCATTTTTTTTTAGCTTAGCTACTTCAGCTAAAAGTTATTTTTGCTATATTTAATCTTTAAATTCAGCAGTGTTTTCACTTTATCTGGTCAGGTTGCTTTATTATATTTTTGTATTGTTAGGATTTGTACCAATTTTATAATGGAAGAAGTTCCAAATGCGATATTTGAAAAGAATTTGAATAGCAATTTATGGCTGAGTAAATCTGTCTAGTAAAAAAAAAAACTGTTATAATGCCTAGTCAAGCTAGTTTGTTGGGCTCATAAGCTCACTCTGACAAATGGTTTTAACTGAAATGCTTGAGAGTTGAGACACTTGTATAATTTGTAATTCTTGATATTTACCAGGTTATAGCGTATTTGGCCCTAATAATTTGGTCAATATCCATTAAGATATATATATATATATATATATATATATGTATGTATATGTTATTTTTAGAAGGGTTAAATTTTCAAGAGATATTTTTAGATACCTTGAGAATACCATATGATATACGATGTGGACCGTGTGGTACCCTCTATCTAATCAATGGAGAGTGGGAGATGCCCATACATATAGGGGAGTCTTATTATTTGTGGGTCCTGAGGTGTGGATTCTATTCAAATAACTCACTCTTATTAAATATTGCTCGATTGTACTACATTTGCATACCACGTGACACTCTTAAAATACCTAAAAGTTTCTCTCTGCACGTATATTAACTTAAGTGAAACTATTTACCACTTCATATTTAGGACAACACTTAATTGTGCCTCTCAAAACTTTGCAAAATTTTCAAAAATAAACTTAAGTGAAACTATTAACCACTTCATATTTAGGACAACACTTAATTGTGCCTCTCAAAACTTTGCAAAATTTTCAAAAATAAAGTTTTAAAAATTGAGAAAAACACAATTTGGACAAAACTTCAGCGCTCATCTATTAATTCAACTCCCCCTCTGTCTTTGCAATTTTCTCTTTTACATTCTCCACTAACCCAACTATTTTCTGAAGACATTTTGAATCTGGATAATTAATTAATAGAAGAACAGTCTCTTTCTTTATAAATTAAATCAAGTGTACTACATAGTTGAAATTGATTACTATAATGAACGCTTAAAGCTTATTGCCTTTTAAATGAGAGATAGATTTGATATAAGATTACAAGTTAGAACTCTGATTGATCTTAAAGATTATTATATTGAAACCATATCTAGATTGCATGCTTCAGGAAACTACCATCCACATACTATAGAACATCTACAGTATTCACTTAATAGTGTTATTTCAGAGATAAAGTCTCTTAATCATAGACTGTTCATCCTTGCTTGCTAAGAGTGTCTTGCCCTCGTATTTGGTATCAGAGCCATAAGTGTTGACTCCTGTTGAGCCATTGTATTCCTGTTAGGACATAATCTTTTCCCCAGTTGCATAGGTCGAATAGGTCCGCTGTTGCCAGGTAGGCATTTAGGACTGGAACTTGACTGCAGACAAGGAATTCAATTAAGTAAATCATTATTTAGTGCCTGCGGGCGGTACTTATACACTATCAAATACATAAACTTCATAAAATAAAACCATTCAATGTATCATCTCTCTCTCTCTCTCTCTCTCTCTCTCTCTCTCTCGTTCAGCACCGATACCCAACTATTTTACAATTATGTCCTCAATTAAGCAATACTAAATAGAATTTGCAATGGTAAGAAAAAGAGAGGGCTAAAATGAAGAGGAATATAGCAAGTACTGTACAACCTCAAGCACTACTAACAAGAACTAGTCGATAGCCCGTGCTATGCACGGGTTGTACCTTATCGGTACCATATGTTTTGACAGAGATTGGTAAAATCACATAGAACTACATGTGGTACAATATAATTGCGTAAGAATTTTAAAACCAAAATTGAGAAACATAAAATTACTCTGAATGGAAATAAGGTTTAGCTTTTGGTGCTTCCATGGTTTTTTCAAGAACGACACCTAAAATGTTATAACTATTTTTTTTCAACGTAATATACATATATACAGATGTATATATATGATATAAATACAGAAGTTCTGGGAAGGGCATGAATATTGGTACTGAATAGTTTTAGGTATGTTGTACCACCGATGTGGTACAATAGGTAAAATATTTGAGATACAAATTTGGCATTTAAATTTGGGAAGCATAACATTATTTTAATCTTAATTTGGGGGATTGTTTTAAAGTATTTAGTGTTATGTGGCAAATCACGCTGTTTAAATGATTATTACTCAGAATTTAGGTAATTATTATTATCCGATTACTTGAATTTTGAGTAGTTCTTAGATAAATATCATTCTTAGAATTTATAGTATTAATATGCAAGTAAAATGGTTGTAAATTAAACTCATTTGCATTAAAGAAATGAATTTGTAACCATAATTGAATTTTGATGTAAAAGTCAAGGAAATATAGAATTTTAGTCTAGATTGAAGGACCAAGGCAAGTTGAGACCTATACATATTTTTAAAAAAAATGCAAAAAACAAAATACACTTAATCCCTTCGATAGCTGGAATTAATTAAGAAAAAAAAAAAGAAAAAAAATGAATATGATCAAAGGAAAGGAAAACCAATTCATATTGAGCTGTTGACATGCATCAGAATATTACACAAATAGTATAATTCTATAATAGAAAATTGGAGATTAAAAGGATAGAACGATCCCATCACGGTTCATGTATAAGTTCGTCAACCCTTGTGACATCCTCACTGCCAAAGACCCTCCTGATGATCATCTTCATCTATGAAGTTTAATTGTTCATGAAGTAGGAATCTGTGCCAAAATATAACCAAATAGAGGATTAGTACTGTTTTCTCCATAGGGTACTAACACACACAAAAAAAAAAAGAAGGAAAAATTGTCATACTACCACAACAATAAAATTTGTTATTGCACTAAAAAAATTATACAATTCAAGCATAATTATCAAATTCTAGATAACAAAATAAAGTAATTGATATTGTATCTATAAAAGCATCCAAACATATCAAGTTTTGATTGAAACAGTGCGGTAGTCATTTGGCCACCATAACCAACTCTCAGATTTTCTAGCGTCTTATTTGAGGAAGGTGAAAAAGAAAGAAAGAGAAAACTCTGCAAGATGAAAAATAAGAGTGAGATAACAAATGTATATTCCAATTATACATTTAATAGTCTTCCTTCCAAAGGAAAATGTTGTGCATTTAGGATAGAGAAACCTTTCAACTTTCAATATACATTGAGAAAAAGAGAGACGTTTGAATCAAATAGCACGGCCACACATGGCATCAGCTCATCATCATAGCGTGGGACTGATGGGCTTCTCAAGCTAATAACTTAAGGTGTGCAAGGCAATGTTCAGCATGAACTCTTCAGTCCATTTTACCCGAAATGACTTTCACAATTCACATAGCAGTCTGTCTCTTGGCCTTCAGTCTTTACAGGGGGGCTTTCCATGTGTCACTTTAAAACAAATATTAATGTTGCATGGAAAGAAAGAACAAAGAAGAAAAAAGGAACATGCGAAGTAAGAAAAAAGAAAGAAAGATGACATGCCACGTGGAGCTATATATAATTGTGCCACATAGGAAATTTGAAGGAAGGAAAGGGGTGCCACTTGGCATAGCTTAGAGAAGAGTTTTGGCTTTGCTTTTTATATAGATATAATAGATTGGCAAAGGTAACAAACAGAGGGTCCAAAAATTAAATGAAGAGGAATATAGCAAGTACTACTACAATTTCCTAAACTTTAGTATCATAACTCTTTGGTTTTTCCCACCACTTGTTTGTCAAAAATCATGGTTTGCTCACAGGGGTCCCAGTCTCAGATTATTTATGAATTATGGTTAGGAGGAAGCATCCTCGAAATATCACAACGCGTTTTCCAATCCCCCGCTGTCCGCTGATTCAATTTCCTTTTCATTACATGACATGCATAAATAACAGACAAAAAGCAAGCAAGCTACAAAACGTACGAAGGTCCTGTTTGGCTACAGTTTTTGGAGACCATAAGTGATTATAGAATTTTTAAAGTTAAAATTAAAAATAAAAGTTGGAGAAAAAAAATGAAATAAATTGAGCAAACTAAATCCTGCAAATCAATCACAAAAAAATTGAAGTCGATAGCATAAATTTACGTTTGACTAGCTACCTTGATAACTTTTGTCTTAAAGTTAAAATTTTTGTTTATTTATAACTGAGCCGCGCAGAAGCATAAGCTGTGCGAAAAGGACCCTGAGTACTACTCACTCTAATCTGTACCCTGTAATAAAAGCCAAAGCCTTAAAAGGGGCCATTCCTTTCATGTTTAAATTGAGTTCACATTTAAGTCTCAATGTGTCCTTCCTTCTCTTCTTGTATTGCCACAGGCCCACAACACATACTCTCTCTCTCTCTCCGAATATATAGATAGATAGTGCTATAAGAGTGAAGTGCATTTGGGTTCTGGAGGATGGCTGTGTTGAAAGTGATTTTTGATGGGCTGTGTCAGTGTGTTTCAAGTCTTTGGGATCTACAAGAAATGAGGTTTGCTGCCATTTTTGACGATTTAAGTTATATAGCGACGACTTTGATCATGGCTGCAGTTTCATGTTTCATAGATGTTAGAAGACGATGAGAATTTTAATTTTACTATGGCTTTTTTCTTTTCTTTTTTTTTTTTTTTTTTTTTTGTTCATGGCTTTTTGATCATAATGTTAGGCAAGCTTGTGTAACTAGTGTTGCTATTGAACATGCAATGCTTTTTTCCTATTTTCATTGTTGTAAGTAAGGTTGTATTAATTGTAAAAGTGGTCGTCCTTGCTCAGAATTTTTGGGCATGTTGGTAATGAACACTACATATGTCTGGTATTGGAATATAATGGGAAGAAATGAACTGATAAGAGAGAAAAGTAAGAGGAGGGACGGGGGATAAAATATCTTGTTTTGTACAATAGAACAGGGCAATGAAGAGGAGAGGAAGGACGTCCAGTATAATTTTTTAGGTGTTAATTTGGAGGGTACTATGTAGGGTGAAAATTATTCGGTTCGATTTTTACACTGAACAAAAATTTTGAAAATCGATCATACCGGACTGAACCGATAAGTTCAATAAGTTCGATCGATTTTCTTTCACCCTTAGTACCGTGTGACAGTTCTATGTGGTAAATTGTAGTTAATCCAAGTAGATATTTTGAGTGGTGGGCAAGGATTGATTGAAGAATTTGAAGTTCGAGAAGCTTGGTATGGAATGGGATAAAACCAAAAAGTTGTACTTGAGAGTACTTCGGGGACCGCACCTGGAGGTTTTTTTTTTCACAACACAATTAAATCATGAGTCAATTAGATAGAAGGTCATTCTATTATAAATATGTTAGCTTAAGGATAACTTTAAAAAAAAAAAAATTGTTGAATTAAGTCACTCAATTTTTTATTTTTATTTTTGGACAAAAAAGCGCTCTTTACCAACGCACCAGGCACGCCACACACTAGGATTTTTAAATCCCAACGGCAACATTCCACTTTCCACATAACAAACCATTCATAGCCACTCACACGATGTACCAGATAAAACTTCATTTAATTTTTTTTTTTTAACTTTAAACCTCCATAACTTTTGATTTATAACTCTATTTTTCGCAAAATTTATACCGTTGGAATCGTGTCAACGAGAGCTACAAAAATAGTACCATTGTTGATGTGTTTAGAGCAAAAAAAATTTTTTTACATACCTTGACAGTCTTGTTCCTAAAAATGTTTCACCGCATTTTAAAAGTGGAGAAATTTCATCACTATTTTGAGCATACCATTTATATAATATAAAGTGGAATCACAAACCTGTCACATGGCAGCTATGTGATTTTTCTAATTTTATTAATAATACATATATATATATATATATAATCTCTCACTTTTCCCTTTTCTCTATCTTATATATATAAATGTAATCTCATTAATATCTAATACAGTATGTTTTATAATATATATGGGGGCTGCTAACTTACAACATGATGGTTGTAAGTTAGCAGCATACAACAACCCTTTTAGCGACGAAAAATAGGTTTTTAGCGACGAAATTTTTGTCGCTAAAGGTTCCAACTTTTAGCGACGAAATTTTTTGTCACTAAAACCTTGTTTTCGTCGCTAAAGTCTCCTATACTGTAAGTTAGCAAATCCCAATATATATATATATATATATATATCTCCAAAAACACATACACTATATGATACAAACTAAAGTAATTAATTAGAATAATACAACTATATTATTTATAAAATAACAATGCCTCTAACAAATTTACATATATAAAATTTACTTAGCAAAAAAATACGTACATTAAATTTATAAACATTTTCCCGTGCATCGCTCGGGTAATGATTCTAGTTTTAAAATAGTAATATAATTTCACCACTATTGTTTCACCAGATTTCAAAAGTTGTGAAATTTTACCACTGTTTCACCATTGTTTTAAGCACATTTTAAAATAGTGGTAATGGTGAAATATCACCACTTTTAATTCTAGTTGTCAAAATTTGTGAAATTTATGAAATTTCTCCACATTCAAAGTAGTGAAATTTCACCAGTGTTTTGAGGAACAAGCCGTCAAGGCATGTAAAATATTCGAGTTTTTTTTTTGCTCAAAACATATGAACAAAGGTACTAGTTTTGTAGTTCTCGTTGACACGATTCTAACGATATAAAATTTGTAAAAATTAGAGTTGTAAATCAAAAGTTACAGAGATTTAAAATTTGAAAAACAATTTCAAAATGAGCTCTACTATGGTGTGCGCACTCACACGGTGTGAGTGGCATGTGAGCAGACTAGGAATGACACGCTTTGAAGCTTCGTGTATTTTTTTGAGAAATTCTAGGGCGCATCTAGGGGTGGTCAACGGCCTGGTGGTCCGCTCGGCCTGCCCAGCCCAGTCCTAGTTTTTCTGGACTTGGGCAAAGAGATTGGCCGTGAATCTGGGGCTTGGCAATTTTTTGAAGTTTGAATTGTTTTTCGGACTGGGCTTGGGAAGCCCGCAGAGGCCTGACCCAGCTTGAACGATATTGATTATATGTAATGTTATATATGTATATATATATATATACTAATTTATGTTATATGTATATTTTGTTACTCCCTCCGTCCCATTTTATGTGTCCCTTTTTGGGAATCCAACTATTTAAGGGGACAAAAAGAATCTACACCTACTTTCCACAATTGCCCATAATCATTGCACTTTCTTTTTTTGTTTTGTTTTGGTGTTAATTGCAAGGAAGGGTAGTTTGGGAAACTAAGTAAAAATTGCATACTAATTTAAGAAAGTGGACAACAATTTTGGGACAAACCAAAATAGAAAGGGGGACACATAAAATGGGACGGAGGGAGTATTATTATATTATATATGATGTAGTGTGTTATGGTCCCTTGTATATATTAAAATATATAGTCTGGTCCCTTGTGTGTATATTTTATAGGGACAGTTAGTGAAAATGACTAATGCATAAGATTTTTTAATAGTAAAGACAACTTAAATCTATTATTAAGGATAAGTCTTCCCTCTATTTCTTAGACTAAAAATGCATTTATTTTTATCATCTAACTCTAACCACCATTACCACCACCCCTACCACCTCCGACCACCACCCACACCATCTCCGGCGATTAGAAAAAACAAGTAAAATTTCACTTGTTATTGTCAAGTGAAATCTCACTTGATATAGAAAGAAAAAAAAAGAGAGAGAGAGAGTGAAATTTCACTTAACTTTTATAACAAGTGAAATTTTCCACCAATTTTCCCAATTTTATATGGAGTGCTCTCTTTTGTTTGTATTTTTCTTTTTTGTTTTTTTTTCTTTGGAAGAAAATCGTGTACAGTGGGTTGTTTGACAAACCCAATCATTTTAGGGCTCATTTGTTTGCCGGATTAATTGGGGGGATTGGACTATTTTAGTCCAATCTGTTACAATACTGTGTTTGGTTGGGCTTTTCTAGTATTATGTAACTCAAGTATTATTCTAGTGTAGTTAAATATAATACTCCTTATGGGGGATAAAATTATGTTTGGGGGGGGGGGGGTTATAAAAACACACGGGGATAACTTATATTGGGATTGTAGAGCCAAAAGACGAATCTACCCCTAACATATATATATATATATATATATATATCACACCCCATTTTCTCCCATTGAGAAGGGGTATAAAAACACACGGGGATAACTTATATTGGGATTGTAGAGCCAAAAGACGACCCTAACATATATATATATATATATCACACCCCCTTTTCTCCCATTGAGAAGTCATTTGTTACATTGGAAGCTACCAGAGCAACAGAGGCGACCAAGACGACGCAGAGCAAAAGAGAAAACCCACTCTCTGATCAGTCGTCGCCGGCAACAACGTCATCGCCGGTCTCTTTCTGTCTCACCCCACTCGCGTCGCCGATAAGGTTCTAACAGTTTTTTTGTTTTTGTTTTTTTTTCCTGATTTGAAGTTTGGGTTGTTGAAATATATCCTAGATCTAGAAAGATTCTATAGTCTCTTACTTGGATCTATACTTAAATGAAGTTTTCTTAAAGTTAGGTTCATATCTAGGGTTTCATATAATATCTAGAGCATTTTCTGAGATGAAGTTTATATTTTAGGGTCATATAATCATATATAGAGTTTCATGGTTTAATCTATACTTTTCTGATTTGTGTTTTCATTACTTTCTTTTGAAAGTTCCTTCTAGTTCTATAGAAACGGGCTGTGCGCTAGATAATAACAAACCCTTTTTTTTTGTTTAATTACATATTGTATAGAAAAAGAAAGATGAGAGAGAGAGAGTATACTAGATGTTTTTTCTCTGTTCAATGATCTGCTTTGGTCATCAAGTTTCAATTATTCAGTCAAATCTTTTGAAAACCCCATGTGATATAAAGCTCTAAACCCTATGTGATAGAAAACCCCAATGATCTGCTTCAACATATAGATATAGTCATATATATATATATATATATAGCTTCTCTTCAATGCCAAAAAATAGTCCAATCCCCCAATATATGTATAGTCATTGATTCTCCTTTCTGAGGTTGGGGGTTATGTGGTCTTCTCGGGATCTTTTTATTATTGTCATTTTTTATACGAAAGAACTTAGGAATCACATATAGTAGGTTGTAGTTGTAATAACCTGCATTTTCATTTAATTAATTGTAGTTGCATTGCCTTATTTAAATTCAATTTGTATTGTCTGCTGTCATTTTAATTTCATTTCACGTGTTAAATCTTGTTTCTTGTTTTATTTCATAATAAAATTCTTTTTGGGGTCGAACTGCAATTTTATAAAATTTAGTAAAGCATGTGTTGGATTTCAAATATGTATTTCAAAATGGTGAAAATAGTTATTTCTGATTCAAACTGTATCTTTATAAAACCGGAAAAGTATTTCTTACGTTAAAATGAAATTTCTGTATTTTGTTGCAATCACCGCGCCGAGAAAATACCAGTTTATGTTCAAAATTGTCCGTGTCGCGTTAAAACTTCCACAGATTTTGGAATGGACATAAAACATGAAATGACTTATGCTTTATTTCCATTTAAGACAAGAAATGATTGGGTTATGTCTTGTTTGCCCATGCTTATTTGGTGTGTGGTGTACTTGTGCCAAAAGCTAATTACCCAAACACCCATAATTGCCCCCTATGAGTCTACTTGGCTCTTGGTTAACAATTGAGTTAATACAATCTGTATATATCATATACGTATATGCTTACATGGTATTTAGTAATTGGTAAATGCAATTCAATTTGTTGAGTAAGGTTCACAATACTTGGTCCCCAAGTTGTAGAGAGTAAGATCTATTTAACCCTCATCTCATTTTACATTGCACACATTCTGGGTTTACAAACACAGGAGAAACAGAGAGAGTTTGAAAGTTTATACGTTTACTGAAAATTTTAGACAGAGAGAGAACTTGAAGAACTCAATCCCCATAGCCAAAGCTTGGGTTTGAATTTCTTATATTGCTTTTCTTTCTCAACAACTTCTCCAATCTATATCAAAGTGAGTATTTAGAACTCACTCAGAACGTACTACATATTTATTTACTATGTGTTTGTTTAATTTTGTAACCCACCATTGAGGAATTTACGTATGAACTCCATAGCTTGAAAAACATGAATTTCTCAAACTTAACCAAAATCCATTTTTAGAGATAATTATAAAAGATTATACATCATAGTTGCTTTATTTAAAGTATTAGAGCCTAATTCGTTCATGAGAAAAAGTATATTAGAAATTAAGTTTTGACATCTTTTAGTTTTTCGTAAAATCCGAGAGCTACGGATTGATTCGCGTCAAATTGATAGTAGATTCTTAATCCTTGTAAAAAAATGAAGAGATTCATATATTACATGTCATATATACTTATAGATTGCAAAACGGATCAAAAGACCCCTTAAACTGAAAACAGGGGAAATTTTGCGAAGAAGAAAAAGCCACTGCATGAACTCGCGGGCGCGATCTCTCGAGCGGCCCGCGCGCGCGATCTCTTTATATTTCGACAGTTGGAAAATTCTTATAAAGAAAATGGAAAACGGGCATATCGCGCAAGCGGCCCGCGTGCACGACCTAGTAATTTCTGGGTTTTGTCTCTTTTCTGTTAAGGGACTATTTGGGATTAACTTTTAAAGGTTGTTAAGGTTTTGTTTGGGAATTTTACTAAATCAGAACCTTGTTCATTATGTTTGGATTATAAAGGCGATGAATTATGACTTATCTATCCTCGTACGCGCATTGTGATTATGTCACGCTCCGGAACAACATAAATAGAGAAAAATAAATTTCCATTATGGGTCCATAGGGAATGACTGGTGAATGTCACTAATCTTCCACACCACATAGTTCTAAATAACAGTAATATAAAGGAAACATATTATATTACAACATCAGAGTTATTACAACTGAAAAGCTACAAGTGGAAGTATATAAGGTTTGGAACCAACATATGCCCAAGTACCAAATATAACAAAACAGTCTAAACGGAAATATAAACTATCAACTATCTCCAAGTCTTTAACTGGTGTAAACATCAGCATAGTAGTCCTCCTTGGCAAAGGTATCATCAGTGGGGCCACCCTCGGTGTATTCCTCTCCCGGATGGTAACCTTCATTGTAGGATCCGTCACCTGCAGAATAAAGTACAGGATAGTCTGGACGGGAAAAAGTCTAGGCAATAAAAGGTCATCAGCTTACTGAGAGCTGAGTGAGTATCAACTAACAAGGTACCAATTATCTGAAGTAAAACACAAGCTTATGAAAACACGAGTTAACATCTTATTATAATAATAACAATATCTTGTTCCTTTATTGAACCTCGTAAACCAACCCTTATCGTCTTGTTACTCAAACATCGATATTAACATTTCTGACTGAACGAACAGACTCGATCGTTTAACTCTAGGGATACAACCTCATTCAGTCCACCGCTTTTAAGAGCATATGCACAGCTCACCACATATCATGGAATCCACGTCAGTCCGTCTCCAGCTTTTAAGAACAATGTATCTTGTTCATCGCATTTCAGGGACACAACATTTCGAAAAAGGCACGTCATCTATTGCCATGACTCAACGTCATCTACCAGATATCCCAGCTCACCGCTTTTAAGAGCATATTACACAGCTCACTATTTTTAAGAGCATATCATAGATTATCCGATCTATCTTAGGACTACTTGGTCCAGCTCACCGCTTTTAAGAGCATATCATGACCAAACGTCCATCCACGTACCATTCCTAGAACTTACCAAACCTGCTTATACTCAGTATTAATAAGGACACATGACAATTTCCCAATGTGGCCTACCTACTCGGATTAAAAGAAAATGGATATCGAACTCATACAAGAATCAACAGATTACCCACGTTATTACTTCCATCAATTTTGTGTAATTATACTTAACTTTGTTGTCAAATTATCCATGTCTAACCCAAAATTGCATAATGGAAGTCCAAATCAAGAATCGAACAACCGAACCCTAATAAAACAAACAAGCAAAGGAATTCATATCCTGCCCATACCAATCGATTGGTATAAGGTCCAATCGATTGGGATAAAAGTAATGTCAATCGATTAAGGAAACTGTCAATCGATTGGGATAAAATAATGTCAATCGATTGAGGAAACTGGCAATCGATGGGATAAAAATAATGTCAATCGATTGAAATTCTGTTCAATCAATTGGGTCCAGACTGATGGCAATCGATTGGTAATTATGCCAATCGATTGGCACTTCGTCTTCACCAGCAGATTGCAAAAATAGCATATATAAACGTACACCACATGCATATTATACCTCTAAGCTTTATAATAACTTGTAAAAACATCACATAAAGGGACCAAGTGAGTTAGAAATTCACCTAGGGTGTGTTTGGTTTGTGTAAGCTTTGAAAAACCAAAGTTCTCTCTCTCTTCTCCTCTTCTCTGTCCAGCTCTCTCTGTCTCTTTCTCTTCTCTTTTTCTTTCTTTCTTGTTTTTCTCTTCTTCTTCTCTTTCATTCTCTGTTGCCACGCAGTGTGTGTGTGAGTGTGTATATAAATATAGATATAGATATAGATATATATCTTACAAGATGTATATATCTCTCTCCCCTAAAGGTAAGAAACTGGCCCAAAGCCATAAATGAAGACATATATATATAGAGAGAGTTAAGAGAGTACCACACGTTCAAAGCTAAAGAAAAGAAGAAAACTTGTCTTAGCTTATGTCAATCGATTGGGACACAAGTCAATCGATTGGCAACAGATATTAGAAGGCAATCGATTGAGAAGAATGTCAATCGATTGGTATGTTGACACGTAATAAAATTTAGTCGGTAAAATGGCAATTGATTGGGAACATGTCAATCGATTGGTATCAAAAAGTGTCAATCGATTAAGATAAATGGCAATCGATTGGTAACCAAATTTCACCAAAAGGAAAGAAAAGTTTATAGAATGAAATTTTATTTATTAATACTCTCCAGGAATTTAGGGTATTACAAATTAAATTTCGGTGAATTCCATTTTTGTATAAAGTTTCATGACATACATGTTGAGTCAGTTGTACATGCATGGTGAGTGATGGTCAGTGTGGAAGAGAGTATAAGGTTGAGATTTTGGTGTGGACACTCCCTGATAATTGTGTACCAAAGTGTGACGTTATGAGATTGCGGCTAGAGTGTCTTTGAAATGAGACGGTGACAAAACTAGACACTCCCTGACGCCCATGGTAGCGCTAAAGTGTGTGATGCCGACTTTGGACATTCCCTGGCACCCATGGTAGTGCTAAAGTGTGGCCTACGGACACTCCTTGGTATCCGAGTCTGAATACTACGTGAGGTTTCCTCCGGTATTTGCGAGGCGGATTAGGTACTAAAGTGTGAGGCATTGGACACACCCTGGTACCCCGTACTAAAGTGTGAGGCAAACTGGACACTCCGTGGTACCCTTGTGCTAAAGTGTGGTCTTAGTGTTTCAAAGATACTAAAGTGAGAGAGTTGGGTATTGTGTTGTCGAGAAAAAAGAGTTGGTAAGATGGGAATGGTTGTATTAGTCTCATACACGGTCACATGTTTTATGAATTGAAGGTTATAATGTTATCCTTGAGATTTTATCAATTGAACTCATTTCTATGGTTAACTTGTTGATTTACAAAACTGTAAAATGAAAAATGGTAAATGAGTATGTTTTACATTCGAGCATATATTTTTAATACTCACCAGCTTCTTGAAGCTGATGACATTGATGCGTCCTGGACATTCGTGTCTTGGCTTTTCAGGTTATAATCAGGAGGGACTTTATGACTACGCTAATTGAGAATGGATGCTTATGAAGAGAAACTGTTTATCATTATCTTATATTTTAAGTTATGAACTGGATTTTTGTAATAAGAATGACTGTAATAGATGATAAGTTATTATTTTGTTTCAAGGCAGTCTGTGCCTTTAGGTGATCTCGTGCTGTAATATTTATTAAGTTAGAAAAGATTTGTAAGCCCTTATTGCTCTACTCTGAATTATGGTTTTATGTTGTTCGACGTTTGTGACGGAATCGATCCTTCAAACTGTCTCAACCTACGGGTCCATAAAGGAAATTAAACACTTTCCATATTTATGCTACGTCGGGGAGTAACATGATTTAGTGGTACCAGAGTCAGGTTATCTCAGAACAAGTTTAACCAGGTTAGGGTTTACCAGTTTAGACCCGATTCCACATTCTGATAGCTTAAGCTTTACACCCCGATGATACAACAGGATAGAGGTGTCAATCGGGTCGGGTTGGCCAGGCCCGGTCCAATTTTTTCGGGCTAAAAGCCCGGCCCGGTATAGGCCCGATCACTTTTGTCCGGTCCGGGGTGGACACCCTTTGTCCCGTCCACGGCCCGGCCCGCTCCTTAGCCCGAAACCCGGCCCGGCCCGCTAACCCTCTAGCCCGGCCCAAAAGCCCGGATTAACTAGCCGTTGTGGCCCGGCCCGGTAGGCCCGCCCGAGCCCATAACGGCTAGTTTGGCCACTTTTCAAATTTTTTTCCACTTTTTACCCCTCTAACGGCTATAAAACGGCTAGTTTTGGGGGTAAAAATGTAAATGTGCTTTTTGACTTCCCAAAATGCCCCTTAGCCCATTTTCTATAAATACCAAACCTCCCACAACAAATTTTCTCATACAAAAATCATTATCTCTCTCTATTCTCTACTTTCTCTATACTACTCCATAAACTACAAGTCTACAAACACTTCTACTCTACAAGTTGGTGATTCAATTATCAAAGCTCTAATTTGTAAAGGCACTTCTAGCCTTCTACAACTTGAACTTACAAGCTCTCAAGTCTCAAGTCTTATTATAATTTATAGTTGTTCACTTCTTCTTCTACTACTATAAGTTGAGGTAAATTTATTTATTGTTTCACTTCTTGCTTTATTAGTTGCTTATTTAATTGTTAGTATATTTAATCTTTTATATTTCTTTCCCCTCTTTTTTTTATTTAAAAAAAAAATGGCATCTCACTCAAGATCTTCAAAAACTAGGGAAGGCCCAACTTATGACTTTGAAAATTTAGATTATGGGGAAAGAAATGAGATTAATGATTTAGAATTGGAGGATGATGACGACGTTGAAATTATGGGGTCTAATCCATCTGAACCATCTCGTTCAAATCCTAATGATCCCAGTCCCACCACTGAAAGAAAATTAAAATCACCTGTTTGGTTATTTTTTAAATTAAATGACGAAAAAAATGGAACTATTTGCAAAATATGCGGACTTAAATTTTCTTACAAAGGTGGAGGAAATAATACACTTAAAAGGCACATCATAAATAAACATAAAGGTGCATGGAAAGCAGGTACCGCTCAAGCGGGCGGCCTAGTACAATCCCAAATTTATGCTTCTACTGGCACAAGTGTTGGAACTTTTCTTTATAATAAAAAAAAAATGAGGGAAGGCTTGGCAAAATTTGTTTGTGCATCCGATATGCCTTTTACTTTAGTTGAAGAAGAGTGCTTTACACGTTTTATTCAAATTTTTTTACAACCCGCCTACCAACCTATTACTAGAAATACTCTTAGAAGTGATATACAATCTGTTTTTCAACAAACCAAAAAAAATTTAATTGAGGATTTTTCTACTTTTAATTGTACAATTGCATGCACTTCTGATTTGTGGACTGGTTGTAATAAAACGGGATATATATGTATAACGGCGCATTTTGTAGATGAAAATTGGAATATGAATAAAAATATCATTGCTTTTCATGCATTAAAATATCCTCATACTAGTGAAAATATATATAACTATATAATCAATGTTTTTAATGAGTATGATATTATGAAAAAAATTATAAACATTACTTTTGACAATGCTAGTGCTAATACAAATGCTATTAATATGTTTAAAGATCTTATGCGCCCAATGTTGAATGGAAAATTATTTCATGGTCGTTGTGTATGCCATATCATTAATTTGATTATCCAAGATGGATTAACAAAAATTAATGATCACATACTTAAAATTAGAGAGGCAGTGGTCTTTTGTTGTTCAACGTCTAGCCGTCTACAAGCATTTTATGGTGTTTGTAAACAAAATCGTCTTAATCCAAAGAAATTGCAAACTGATATTAAAACTCGTTGGAATTCTACTTATTTTATGATAGATTCTTGTAAAAAGTATAGTAATATTATTACTCAATTTGTTAATGTTAATTATCCATCACTAAACTTGACTTCAAACGATTGGGAGATGGCATTTGACTTTCATGGATTTTTAGAAGTATTTTACAATGCTACAAATAAACTTTCTGGTGTTTACTATTCTACTTCTTGTTTAGTTCTTATGGAATTATATAATATGGCTCATACATTTCATAGTTATAAACAAAAAAATGACATTTTTATTGATATTTGCGAGAAAATGGAAAAAAAGTTCAAAAAATATTGGTCTAACATTCCACCTGTATTTTACTTATCTGCAATCTTGGATCTTAGAATCAATTTTGATGGTGTTTGTGAAATGGTTAAACAAATATCTGAATTGATGCAAGGACCAGATGGTGAGCCTGGTCTAGAAATAACTACTTTTGAAATGGAAAATACTTTGGAATCTTTATTTCGTATTTACTATGAAAAATATACAAATAAAGAAAGTGCTACTTCTTCTTCTACTTCTAATATTGAGTTAAGTTCGGGAGCGTCAGGTGGTTCTTGGCGAGCCAGTTTCTCAGTCGAAAGAAACAAAAGGGTGTTAGTCAATCATTTGTAAGTAGCTCTAACATTCTTGGTGAATTAAATAAGTATCGAGAAACCGAGTGGGAAAGCCGATTAACCAACGAGGAAATGGTCGATTTAAATCTTTTGACATGGTGGAAAGAACATGTAAGAGCTTTCCCTGTTCTGTCCATCATGGCTCGTGATCTACTAACTCCTCCGGCTTCCACAGTTGCATCGGAGTTTGCTTTTAGTGTAGGTGGAAGGGTGCTAGAGGAAAGGAGGAGCAGATTATCTCCTGATATGCTTGACTGCTTGATGTGCTTGAAGGATTGGGACCGTGCACAATATCGAACTCAAAACCGCCAAGATCCTATTCTTGAAGACTTCGCAAATTTGGAAGTTACACGGAAGAAAATTGAAGAATGAAGAATTGAAGAATGAAGAATTGAAGAATGAATATGAGAGTTGAAGATCATTTAGTTCCAAACAAATCAATTGTAATACTCCTGGCCCGCATGAGTATAAACTGTGAACGGCTTTTAAAAAAAAAAATCAAATTCTGTAAAATGTAATCTTTACTTTTTATTATACAAATTAATGATAAGTAATCTTTATTTTTTATTAGACTATAATTTTAAATATCAAATACTAGTAATCTCTTTAATTTTTATTGAATAATAAAAATTCTTTACTATTTTTTTAATGAACTTTTTTTTGACTTTTAGTAATCACTAATCATTAATGAATAAATCTTTACTTTTTATTATACAAATTATTAAAATTAATGATAATAATCTTTACTTTTTATTAGACTACAATTTTTAAATATCAAATACTAGTAATCTCTTTAATTTTTATTGAATAATCAATATTCTTTACTTTTTTTTTAATGAACTTTTTTTACTAATCACTAATCATTAATGAATAAATCTTTACTTTTTATTGTACAATTTATGATAAGTAATCTTTATTTTTTATTAGACTATAATTTTTAAATATCAAATAATAGTAATCTCATTAATTTTTATTGAATAATAAATGTTATTTACTTTTTTTTTTGTTAAACAAACTTTTTTTAGTAATCACTAATCATTAATGCATAAACAAAACATATAAAAAAAAAAAAAGTAAAAGTAAAAACTCCCCCGAGCCCGTCCCGGCCTGGCCCGTCCACTAGCCCGTACATGAGCCCGTCCACTAGCCCGGCCCGGCCCTAAGCCCGACCCTAGTGAGCCCGGGCCACCGGTCCGAGGCGGACATCCCCCCTCCCTTCCTAAGCCCGGCCCGGCCCTCTAACCCGGTTAGGCCCGCTTTGACCGAGCCCGGCCCGGCCCGTTTGACACCACTACAATAGGAGGACAAACTCGGAACCCAAGCGCCTAAGATTATTTCAGCCCTGATATTAGTTAGTACATTTTTGTCACGTATGGATCCAGCTCAGCCTTTCTTTGTACTAGATTTGTTCGGGGGACACTAGGTCACTCAGGGTGTTATAGTACCAGCCTCAGCAGCACTTTATCATGTAGCGATCGAGCAGCGAGCAGCTACGACTGTAGAGTTAGAGCTTTGGCATCAGATTCATGTGATAGAACTGGTTGATTTATCTCACATTCTCCTGGAGATCCTATATCTTATTGAGGCTCAGCGTTTAGTACTGTTAGAGATGGTTCGCTTGGTTAACAGTGATGCCTTTTACTTACCCCTTGAGGTTCTGGTCGTGCATACCCATCTTGCACAGCTGGGATGCCTCCACCAGTTATCCCTGCAGAGGAGCCAGCGGTTCCTGTTATCGAGGATGATGATGACGAGGAGTTTCATTTGGTTCCTATAGGTAGGAAGGATGATGATGATGAGGACGGTATAGGCTTAGATGACTTCGCGACTGGTCTAGAGGAGGAGCTAGCACTAGAGCTAGTCTTTCTCGAGGAGGTGTCAATTGATGCAGATGCCCCAACGCTTGCTTCATCGTCGACCTCTCAGGGCTATGGTGGGATGGGCCCCTTTCATGTTCAGCAATTTTGCCCAATCGACTCGTTGGATTTGCTCGTAGCCGCCTACGGAGACGATTGATGCTTTAGATATGACCTTGTACATATTAACAATATTAACTAGTAGCCCTATCTCTGTTTACAAACTGTATTGACATGCATTTGAGTACAGTACAATGACTCTATTTTTTGCATTAACTCTTACATGGACGATGTACGTCCTAACCCATAGGGTAGTCACTGGACTGATCATACACGTTTTTTGTATCAACTTGACAAGAAGTTATATATAGAAATACTCTTTTGAATGATGTTGTCGTTTAAAATGCTTAGTATTTCATGCATATTTCTTATTCTTGTATCATTGACATGCATTTAGAATGGCTGGGAGACCAAGGAGGAACATGAATTTGATCGAAGAGGCACCATTAGTTGCCGATCCCACAGGGATGTTTGAAGCTTTTGTCAGACGTTTGGAAAGGATCAGAAACCCGAATGAGAATCAACGAGATAACTAAACTGGAGACAAGCTGCTAGAGAGATTCCGTGCACTGAGGCCCGAACAGTTTACGGGTACTGCAGAGCCCTGGAAAGTTGAACAATGATTGAGACAAATGGATCGCATGTTCAAAGCTGTCCAGTGCAACGAAATGGATAAGAGGAGGTTAGCTACCTTCCAGTTGACCGATGCTGCCACAGATTTGTGGGACTCGGTGATAAGCACTATCGGGGATAATGTTGCTAGGGGAATGACTTGGACTGCGTTCAAGAGGAGATTTCTGGAAAAATACTTCCCGTCTACCGAGAGGCACAGAAGGGAAAATGAATTTATGAATCTGACTTAGGGGACCAAATCGGTGCAAGAGTACATCACTCAGTTTGAGAGGCTGTTTCGGTTCACTCCCCACCTAGTCAATACGGAAGAAAAGAAGATACGTAAATATAACCAAGGATTGACGCCGCAGATTTGCCGCCTGACTCTCAGTCACCTAGATAAGTCTTTTGAGGGACTTGTTGGCTTGGCCACCGATCTGGAAGAAGATGCTCATGTGAACCGAAAGTAATTTAATTTTCGGCCACCTCAGAGGAGCAATTTTGGGAATAGACCACCGGCATTTCGTACACAAGGGCATAAGAGAAATTTTGATGGAAGCAAGAAACCCCAAGCTGTCACCTACCAGACTCAACCTCGAGTTGGTGAAGGAAGTAGTGCTGGGAAATGCTTTAATTGTGACAACCCCGGTCACCTGGCTTGAGATTGCAAGGCACCAAGGCGTGCTACTCAGCAAGGTATAATCACTGTGGTGAACCAGGTCACATCAGCAAGTTCTACACTGCTCCTAAGCAGGTGACCTATGGTCAATAGGGTCAAACTCGCTTGAATGCTGTTATTCCTGATGCCGGTGGATATGATGGGACTATTTATAAAGAAGGAGATTATGGAGAAGAACAGCCTGATCGACAAGCAGTGGAAGGTACATTAACTCTGTTTAACTCCCAAGTTAAAGTTTTGTTTGATACGGGTGTTGCACTTTCATTTATATCTGTTAATACGATTCGGAGATTGGGTATCCTACCTCATCGGTTAGAGAAAGCATTGAAGGTTACCTCACCATTGGGAGCCACAGTCAAGTTAGGACATATGTGCAAGGACTATCCTCTATGGATAGGAGACCGTGAGATCCCATCTAGATTGATTGTCCTATTGATTACGTCAAAATCAAGTTCTTATTTAACCCTATTAAAAACGTAGTATGTTGGAAGTAGGGTGTCGAGTCCACAGGGATTGGATTGTAACAATGCTTGTTGAACGCTTAATAACCAATTACCGTACAAGGAGCAATTAACAAACTAAGAAATAAAAGTGAGTCTTTTCGACTTTGAGTTTGGTTTGGTTTGTACATAATTACACTACAATGACTATTCATCATAAAAAAAACAAAGGTAAATTTAAGATAAATCTAAGTTTAATTAACAATGGAGGGTCTTGGAGGAGGAGAAATTGAGGTTGGGGAGCATTCCCCCACCTTGGACCAAACAACTTATGGCTCTCATGCTTGTGACACATTCTAGGGTAGAAAATTCCATTGTGACAAACTATCAAACATGTGGTAGTCAACCAACATGCTAGATAGATGTTCCAATGCAATGCATGGGTATAGGGTTAGAGTTTAGAGATTTAACAACTTCCTATGCTTGACATTGGAAGTGGGGTCTCAAAACTTCAAACCGTACACCCATGAACTCTAGATATGCTATCAAGTGTGAGAGACCTACAATCAAAACACAAGGGTCCAATGGTGGGTTTATGATCCCCAACCTACATGATTTAGCTACTCATAATTAAAATGATAACAAAATTTAAGAAAGGGAAGGAGAGATTATACCAACTAGAAAACATCACCATAAATGCCATAGGAAATCCAAGAGATTCTTCAATTAAAAGCTTCCAAATGTGTAATACATTCTCTCATTCTTCTCTCTCTAACACTAGATGGAAGTAAATGTGGGTAGATGAGGAGTAATGGGGGAGAGTGATGAGGGGGAATTAGAGAGGAAGAGCTTACAACCTAAAAACTAAGTAAAAATAAAAGCTAACCCTAACAAAAACTAATCTCTAACTATTTATACCCTATACAAACAATGGCAAAGTTGTAAAACAAGCAAGAAGAGATCTTCTGTGGCCGCGGATCGATCCGAGGCAAACAGCCGGATCGATCCATTTATCATTTGGGGAAGCAGAATCTCGGCGCCAGAACGCGGATCGATCCCTTCACAACCGCGGATCGATCCGGGTCTTCAGGATTTGCCAGTGACTTCCTTTTAAACACGCGGATCGATCCCCTCTTTGAGCCGGATCGATCCGCCTCTTCTGAGCTTGATTACTTGCACCTTTTCTATACCCAGATTGCCACAGAGGTTGGGTTCCACTTCACCCAAGCCTACAAAACCTACAAGAAAGAGATTATTATTATGAAAAAGTGAACAACAACAAGAAAAACAAAAGTGCAATTTATCCATTAAATCTCCCCGTGTGAGTGACAATTCGTGTCCAATAAGGGTAAAATCATGAAGTTAAAAATGCAATATTGAACACGAATCACACCCCCCAACTAGCATGTTGCTAGTCTCTTAGCAACAAAACTAAATACCAAGGGATTGAAGAATAACTTTGCACAACAATTTATTTAAAAAGAAAGATAAACCGTTTTCGTGGGGAACACGATTGCATTGAGCATTTGCAACAAGCCGTTAAACCTCCACGTTACCCGCGGAGGCGGAGTGTTGTCTCCGGAGGGTTCTCAGAATGATACCCACAAACATTTTGTTTCCTCATGATAGATGCCCACAATCTAAAGCCGACACTCAACAAAGTCTCAAGAATTTTCAAAAGATTTTAGCACATAACACGCAAATCCAAAAATTCACAAACTATCAAAATTATTAGATAAACTTCATTAAGCTCAATCTTGGATGCGTGTGTGGTGTGAAGTGCATAACTACAACTATCAAGAAAGTGGCAATGCTTTCATAATCCGAATTTCGTTCAAAACGCGCTTCAACTCAATTCTCACCGGTATTACACTCTAAAAATGACTCACTCGGAATGGGTAATACACTCGGGGCATGCGGGTAAAAGAGTAATGGAAATAGGAATCAAAACCACGCACATGCCAATGATGAAAAACGTAAGCGTGAAAAACGAGTAAAATTAATCTCATGAAAGATATCATTCACTAGAGGATGTGAAATAACTCGAACTACTTGTCATGATCGTCTCAAACTCCGAATCACAAAACTTAAGAATCAATTAGGACCTTGAGGGGGTTGTAAAGTGGGAAAGAGATATGATGTGAAGGACAAGGGGAAATGAAGTGAGATGTTTGGGCACAAGCTTGGGATTAATTTGAAATGCATGAATACAAATGACCGTAAGAGATGAATCTTTCACAAATGTTCTTTGAAGCCCCAAAAAGAAGTACAATTGACTCTTAGGCTCTCTTTCTCTTTTTTTTTTTTTTTTTTTTAGGAAGAGAGTCTTTTCTTTTCTTTTCCTTGTACTCTCACAACAACACGATTCAATCTCTTTTACGACTTTACAAATCCGATCTCATGCAAAGACATCCCAAGAATGTAGTCCAAATGCGTATATGGAAGGTGTATGGTTAAGTGAATGAAGGGTATGTGTGGTTGAGGTCAGAAATGGTGAAAAGGACCAAAAAAATCATTTCCTCGGACAATGTGATTCTTTATTCTCCACTACAATGACAAGCAAGCATGAGTTTTTCATTCCACAAGATGACTCCTCTAATGAACAATCAACGCAAGAAAATGAGATTATCAACGACTTTTGTATGTTTTTCAAAAAGGAGAGATTTGAAGTATGCAACACTCAACAATGGAGATAAGGATCAAAATCTCACACAGGCAAAGTCTCCACAAATGTTTTGAAAGATTTCCGGGTAACAATCGCATTAAGCGTCATCCTAACACATGTAGTCATGCAACGTGCTTAATAATCCAAGATTTGAAATTCATGCAATTCACTATAATCAAGATAGTTATAGAACTAAGGGGATTACCAAGTGTCACATACTAAAATCAGAAGGAAATTTCAAGATAAGTGTCATCGCTCGGCATTAGAAAGAGGCAATTATACTGAAATCATTGGAGACACAAGATAATGCAAATTTTTTTTTTTTTTTTAATAGGAATGTATGAGAGAAGCTAGAAAGCTCTCACACCCCCCAACTAGGACTGAACATTGTCCTCAATGAGATAATTAAGTGCAAGGAGAAGAGCAATATTACCGGAGGCACGGACAGGGAGCGGCCGGTAATAAACTGTGCCTGCAAGGTTAGAATCACCCGAGAAAGAGAAAGAAAAGGAAAAGAAGCAGTTGACATGGCAAAAAGGGGAGGGAAATAAGCAACGCCAATGATCAACAATCATAAAAAAAAAAAAAAAAAAAAAAAAAAAAAAAAAAAAAAAAAAAAAACTAAAGAAAAGAAACAATATCCATACATCCATACTGAAGTAACCCAAAGTCACAAAGCAAAACAGAAAATGACATCATCCATACTACAATAAGAGAACAGAAAGCATCATCAAAACAAAACCAACCCCCCCCAACTACTCATCATCATCCCCCTCATCACCAACATAAGGATCGGAACCACCGGTGCCGCCATAAGCACCGGAGCCACTGGCGCCACCAATAGCACCTGGACCGCCGGCACCGCTGTAGGGGTCCGAACCACCATAAGCCCCAAAGCCGCCTGCACCACCAAAATCGGTTGTCCCACCATAGGGATCGCGAAAGTAATCCGGGACATCTGCACCTGGGTACTGCATACGGAAAGAGTCAGCCTGGAACCGCATCATCATGCTGATATCCCGTCTATAGCTCATGCTGAACCCATCGAACTCTCCCCGCAGGCTACGGACATCGCTCCGTATGCCGGCAATCTCCTCTCCCTGCTGCCTCTGCTCAGTACTCATCGTCTCGAAGCGACGATGCAGATCGACCATGCCAGGTGCGTAAACCGGCTCGTCTGCCGCCTCTGCCCGAGCACCAGACGGTCCCTCCTCTACTCTAGCTCTTTTGAACGCAGATCTAACCTGTGCGTCGCTACGAGCGATCGTCGTCCCATCGATTGGAGACGGCGCTGGCTTGAGGACATCAGTCGCTAGGGCATCGCACCCATGTGAGGTGCAAAGTCGGGTGACTAGGGTAGGAAATGGGAGACTGGAAGTGGCACCGGTGTCGTTAGACGCCGCTATCATGAGGTAAATGATGGTGCTCGCGAGGTCAACCCGTGCGGTGGGATCGGTAATAGCGTACAGGAGGGTACCGTGATCCCCTCTGACAGTCTTGTGGCGAGTGGGCCACACCGCTGCGGTGACGATGATATTACAGCACCGGTAGAGCTTGGTGAATGTAGAAGGGGCAATCTGGTCCCCGATCCACTCAGCTGGTCGGCCTGTGAAACGGGTAGCGTAGGTATCGTAATGAGGCCGCTGCTCCTGATCCTCCAGGTACGGCTTGGGGTTCTCCTCATGAGGAACCCCCATGAAAACGGCCAAAGTAGCCGGGGAGACCGGGATACGGACACCCCGAACATATGCCTCAAAGGTGTGATTGCCGGTGGTGACTATGCTGGCGAAGAAAATCCTAACCCAAGTCTCATTGTACCCTTCTGAATGCTCCAACTGGGGGAGCCAGCGACGTCTCCTAAAGATCTGGACGACGTCGTCCGGGAAATCGAAGATGGCGATGGGCCGCTCAGGGAGGATGGACTTTTTGGTTTTAAAGAAATTCACGAACCACTGCTTCTCAGTTTTGGACCTAAAGCGATAATAGCCGCGGGCCGGAGAACACTCGGTTCTGTCATACTTAAGTGGATTCGCCATTGTGCCTGCAAATAACAAGAGCAAGTGCAACCAATAAGATGGTAAAATCGACGCTAATGAATTGCCCAAGACAAAAGACATGATAACCTTAAGAGTACGGGCAGAATGCACCGGTGATGGACACGATTGCACGTGCACGGTCGACATGCAGTGAAATGGTCGAGCGGCGCGTGCCACAAGTCTCGAAATTTACGGTGAAAACCGCCCACAAAAATGAAGTCATATGCCTAAAATGGAAAATTAAGAACAATGCACGTGACGGTTTGAAAAATGCACGGGTGGATTGGATGTATGCACGGAGGGATTCCAATGTGGCATTCTGTCGAACACCTTGTGGGCAGGATGAAAACTTTAAAAGTTTAACAAGATGTGATACATGGATCTATCCCAAACAAACCACAATGTGGCTTGAGCATGCAACACAACCAATTAGCAAGAGGTAACAACCCAAAATACAGGGAAAAGGGCGAGGAATTGAGCCCTAAGGTTGAAGTTTTCAATATAGTGAGCAATGAGTAACTAAACACAACCTAGGGTGTAATCATCCTCTACACATGAAAATCAATCAATGAGCGATGATAAAAACATACCTTGGATGAATGGCAAGGGAGATCTTGAAAATGGAAAAGCACAGGGGGTGATTGGAGAAGTTAGGGCAAAGAGGGTTGAGAGAGTTTGAGAGAGTATTTGAAACTTTTTTAAAACAAAATGGAGGAGGCTCTGCGGATTTAAACTAAACTGCCCCCCCGCGGATCGATCCGAAGTCATGCCGGATCGATCCGATATTTTAAAACGTTGTTAATGTACCTTTTTGAAAACGCGGATCGATCCGCTTGAAAAGCCCGGATCGATCCATTTAACTCAAACTCTCGCAGAATGTTTCTCCAAGTTCGCGGATCGATCCGCTCAGCAGGCCGGATCGATCCATTTAAATGTGGACAAAGCAGAATGTCATCTCAAATTCCCGGATCGATCCGCTCAGTAGGCCGGATCGATCCGGTCTTTCCCAGCTTGGTCAATAAAATCCCCAGAAACATGCGGATCGATCCCCCAATTCCTCGGATCGATCCGCCCCTTGTGCTTCTTAGATTTGGACTTTGAAAATTCTTATTAAAAAGGGAAAAGAACAAAATGGATGTAATGGACAAGTGCAAGAACAAAAATTTATGCCAAGAATGTAACATGGGGCATACAAAAAGAAGAGTATAGCTCACTAGAGCCTACTCAACCCCAACATTGGGGTCCTCCAAAGGAATTGACACCAACTCGGTGTCGAAACCTTCAAGAAAAGGTTTGAGTCGTTGCCCATTAACCTTAGAAATTGTCCCATCTGCGGGATCTTGAATTTCAACGGCGCCATGGTTATACACTTTGTGCACAATGTAAGGGCCAATCCAACGGGATTGCAACTTACCCGGGAATAGATGGAGCCGTGAATCGTATAAAAGCACCTTGTTACCCACCACAAAATGCTTACGCACAATGTGTTTGTCATGGAAAGCTTTAGTGCGTGCTTTATAAACCTTTGAACTCTCGTAGAGTTCACCCCGAATCTCTTCCAACTCGTCAAGTTGGAGTTTTCGTTTCTCACCACTCTCATCAATGTCGAAATTGAGTTTCTTAATTGCCCAATAAGCTCGATGCTCAAGTTCGACGGGCAAATGGCAAGCTTTCCCGTAAACCAATCGATAGGGGGACATCCCTAAGTTTGTCTTATAGGCCGTCCTATACGCCCATAGCGCATCGGTTAGCCTTGTAGACCAATCCTTCTTTGACGGATCAACCGTCTTTTCTAGGATCCCCTTAATTTCCCTATTGGCCAATTCGGCTTGGCCATTGGTTTGGGGATGATACGTGGTGGAAACTTTGTGGGTGACGCCATATTGCTCCATTAGCCGAGCAAAAGGGGAATTGCAAAAGTGCACCCCTTGATCACTAATTATGGCTTTTGGAGTGCCAAATAGGGACAAAATATGTTCCTTAAGGAATTTCAATACCACCTTGTGGTCATTGGTCCGTGACGGTATGGCCTCAACCCACTTGGAGACGTAGTCAACCGCCACCAAGATGTACTCAAAATTATTGGATTTAGGAAAAGGACCCATGAAGTCTATACCCCAACAATCAAAAACTTCAATAACGAGAACGGGGTTTAGAGGCATCATGTTCCTCCGGGTAACTTTTCCGAGAAGTTGGCACCGAGGGCATGCTTTACAATAAGCATGTGCGTCTTTAAATATAGTCGGCCAATACAAGCCGCTATGGAGCACTTTGAACGCGGTCTTTTGTGAAGAGAAATGACCTCCACATGCTTGGTCGTGGCAAAACGATAACACACTCGGTATCTCGTCGTTGGGCACACATCTCCTCACGATTTGATCGGCACAATACTTAAACACATAGGGATCGTCGTAAAAGAACGATCGTGCCATCACTATAAGTCTCTCTCGGTCTGTGTCAGACCACTCTTGAGGTAACTGTCCCGTGACAAGAAAATTTACTACGTCCGCATACCACGGGAGAGTAGAGACTTTGAGCAATTGCTCGTCCGGAAAGCATTCCCGGATAGGAATGGGGTCTATATGATCATGATCAAATGTCAAACGTGACAAATGATCGGCTACCACATTTTCCACCCCTTTCTTATCCTTGATGGATATGTCAAATTCTTGTAGCAATAGAATCCAACGAATGAGCCGCGCTTTAGCATCTTTCTTGGAGAAGAGATACTTAAGGGCGGCGTGATCGGTAAAGCAAATTATCCGCGATCCTACCACATACGACCGGAACTTCTCAAGAGCAAAAACTATGGCGAGTAACTCTTTCTCCGTCGTGGAGTAGTTGGTTTGAGCATCATCTAAAGTGCGGCTCGCATAGTATATAACATGGGGCTTTTTGTCTTTTCTTTGCCCCAAAACGGCTCCGATGGCATAATCACTCGCGTCGCACATTAATTCGAATGGAAGACTCCAATCGGGAGGTTGCATAATTGGTGCGGAAGTGAGTAATGCCTTGAGCTTCTCAAATGCTTCTTGGCAATCCTTGGACCACTCGAAAGGGATGTCCTTAGCCAAGAGGAGACACAACGGTCTCGAGATCGCGCTAAAGTCCTTTATAAACCTACGATAGAAACCTGCGTGGCCCAAGAATGACCTAATGTCTTTGACATTCCTAGGAGGGGGGAGGTTGGAAATGACATCAATTTTGGCTTTGTCAACTTGCATTCCCTCGCTAGACACAATGTGGCCCAGCACAATCCCTTGTGTCACCATGAAGTGGCACTTTTCCCAGTTAAGAACGAGATTCTTTTCTATACATCTCTTGAGAACCTTCTTGAGATTCCCAAGACATTCATCGAACGAATCTCCAAAGACTGTGAAGTCATCCATGAAGACTTCCAAATATTTCTCCACCATATCACTAAAAATACTAAGCATGCACCTTTGAAAGGTCGCTGGTGCATTGCAAAGTCCAAACGGCATCCTCCGATAGGCAAACGTGCCAAAGGGGCAAGTGAAGGTGGTTTTTTCTTGGTCCTCCGGGGCTATTTCAATTTGGTTGTACCCCGAGTAACCATCTAGGAAGCAGTAGTGCTTGTGGCCCGCCACTCTTTCTAGGACTTGATCAAGGAAGGGCAAAGGGAAATGATCCTTTCTTGTGACCGAATTTAGCTTCCTATAATCAATACACACACGCCACCCCGTGGTGGCTCTAGTGGGGACCAACTCTCCACTCTCATTCTCAATAACGGTAATCCCTGACTTCTTAGGGACCACTTGGGTGGGGCTCACCCATTCACTATCGGAGATGGGATAGATTATCCCCACATCCAATAACTTGATGACTTCCGCCATCACCACCTCTTTCATATTCGGATTGAGCCTCCTTTGCATTTGACGTGAAGGTTTGGCTTCATCCTCTAGATAAATCTTGTGGGTGCAAATCTTCGGAGAAATGCCCCTCAAGTCCGCTATGCACCACCCTATGGCACTTTTGTGTTCCTTCAAGACCTTCATCAATCTCCCTTCTTGACAAGGGTCAAGTTGGGACGACACCACTACCGGAAAACTCTCGCTCTCTCCCAAAAAGGCATACTTGAGCTCACTAGGCAAGGTCTTGAGCTCAAGTTTGGGTATGACAACATTAGATGGAAGAGGGAAAGTGTCCCTCGGAGGTAATCTTTCGAAGTTAGAGGTCCACATGGCCTCTTCGATAATTCGCTCAACACTCGCCTCTTCCTCATCCTCTATTTCCTCACCTCTCATCTCATTCTCTCGCGCAAACTCGTGAACACACTCAACAATAGCATTATCACTATTCAAGCATTTCTCAACATGTTCGATGCTAGTTATGTTATCATTAAGCACATAAGTATGATCAAGAGAAGAAGTGATGCAAGAATCATTAACATCAGAATCACAAGAAAAATTGAAAAAATCTTGCACCAATGAATCAATGAGAGAGATTTCATAAATTTCATCACCGTCCTCCTCATCGAGATCCGGTTGCTTAAAGAGAGAGAAGATATTTACATCCACAGTCATGTTTCCAAAAGTTAAGCGCATGAGACCATTCCTACAATTGATTAAGGCATTAACAGTAGCAAGGAATGGCCGCCCTAAAATGATTGGAATTTGTGATTGCTCATTGACCACGGGTTGCGTGTCAAGCACGATAAAATCCACCGGATAGTAGAAGTTACCAACTTGAACAATGACATCTTCTATAATGCCCCGTGGCATCTTAACGGATCGATCGGCCATTTGTAAGGTGACCCGGGTCTCCTTAAGCTCTCCTAGGCCCAACTGGACATACACCGAATACGGAAGAAGATTTACACTAGCACCCAAATCAAGGAGGGCTCGGTCTATGTGGTGTTGTCCAATCACACATGCTATAGTAGGACAGCCAGGGTCCTTGTATTTGGGTGGAACTTCGTTAAGGATAACGGAGCTCGCATGTGCGGCCATGTAGGCACTCTTTTTGACGTTAAGCTTCCTTTTAACTGTGCAAAGATCCTTGAGGAATTTGGCATAGGCCGGAACTTGTTTAATGGCCTCTAAAAGAGGTATATTGATTTCCACTTTGTTAAACAATTCCAAGAATTCATGATTCTTGTTGTTCTCGACCTTCTTTTTGAGCCTTTGAGGGAATGGTGGAGCGGGATTCAAAAATTCTTGATCCATGAAGTCGGGGACTTTAGGAACATCCTCTTCCAGCTCTAAGTCAATAGGGGACGACGAGTCCCCCTCCTCGAGTTCGGCTTCAACTCTAACTGGGTGGATTTGTGGTTCTTGAGAGGGCTTTTGGACCTTGTTATCCACGGTTTTTCCACTACGAAGAGTAGTGATTCCCTTAAGATGTTCAATGGGACCATTGGAATTGGAGGCCCCACCATTCATTTGCCCTTTAGGATTTTGGAAGGGTTGTGCGGGGAGCTTTCCCTTATCAACTACTTGTTGATTCTGGAGCAATTGAGCCAATTGAGCTTGTAAAGCTTGCATTGATTGAGCGTGCGATGATTGCATCGCTTGTATGGATTGCTCAAGTTGGCTCATTCTTTGGGACAAGCCATGATTATGGTCCTCGAAATTTTTCCGGTGAGGAGGTACATAAGTGGGTGGAGGTTGTTGTCCCCCTTGATTTTGCACAAAAGGGGGTCCTTGGGATTGAGATACGGGAGCACCAAAATTTTGAGGTGCATACGGTGGTGGGGGGTGGTTGATGCGGGCAAAATTGTTGTGCAGAGACATGGGGAGCAACACTCACCCCTTTGTTATTATGGTAGTTAAGTCCCGGTGCCGACCACCTCCCGGGAGGATTGTAGGCATCATTTTGGGAAGGATTATATCTAGGCCTAACATTCATCCCAAGTGCACACGCTTGCTCCAAAGCTTGGTTTTGAACTAGAGGAAGAATGGGGCACTCGTTGGTTGAGTGCTCCGGAGCATAGCAAAGGTAGCAATGTGACGGATTGACCGGGGCAAGGATTGGGGGAAGAGTGGGAGTCATGGTGACCTTTTGAGACTCCAAGGCTTCCACTTTCCTAGTGAGTTCCGAAATGGAGTCGGCCTCACTTGGCCCTTGGAAGAGATTATGGTTCAATGGGGCCACGGTAACCGGCAAGGTTCGGTCATGAGGGTTAGATGCACCCCAACCGCGAGAAGTTTCATAAACGTATTCAAGATGAGCCTCGGCTTGCTCGGCCTCAAGAGTCAAGAAACTCCCGGCACACATGGTTTCGATTAACTGCTTGGTATTGGGTTGTAACCCCCCATAACAAATGGAAATTTGACGGAATTTGTCGAAACCATGGTGTGGGCATTTCCTAAGGAGATCCTTAAATCTCAACCAACACTCGGCAAAGGTTTCATGTTCTCCTTGGGAGAAATTTTGGATTTGTTTAACCAATGCTTGAGTTTTGTGCATGGGGAAAAACTCCTTATAGAATTGCTTTTGTAGTTCCGGCCATGAGCCTATGGAATTTGGGGGTAGGGTCACCAACCAATCTTTTGCCCTATCCTTGAGGGAAAATGTGAACAATTTGAGCCTTATGAGCTCGGGTGTGCATCTTTGTTGTTCAAATGTCCCACATATGTCCTCATACTCCCGAATATGCTTGTAGGGGTCCTCGTTCTCTCGCCCATGAAAGTTGGGTAAGAGATTGATCATTCCTGGTTTAAATCGAAACACCCCTGCATTGTACGGGAATGTTATGCAAGATGGGGAAGACACGGTCTCGGGTTGAAGGTAATCCCCGATCGTTCTCCCAAAAGTTTGATCCATTTGAGGAGGTGGAGGGGCATAAGGATGTTGATAAGGAGGTGGTTGATGCGGCGGATACCTAGGTGGAGGAGCGGGATTGTGTTGATCCCATTGCTCCCGATGGAATCGATCCATGGGAGTTTCGCCCTCTGTGGCAAACGTGGCATGATCCGAAAATGCATCAACTACCGGCTCTCGGTGGCTGGCACTGTGCGAATTTTGAGTGAATGATGGTGAGGATGTGGTAGGGGGCCGCCAAAACGACCCACTACTACTACTAGAAGTACTGACATTAGAGTTGACTGCAAAGGGGTTATTCATACCTGCGTTGCTCGGATTTGACATTGTGCAAAGCTGTTGATTTTCACCTAAAGGCTACTCCTTCAAAGACACTCAACACGAAAGCAACGAAGGTTAAAAGTAAAAGCACTATAATTAGATACTAAGCGATCTAAGGTTGTTACCAACGCCAATCCCCGGCAACGGCGCCATTTTGATTACGTCAAAATCAAGTTCTTATTTAACCCTATTAAAAACGTAGTATGTTGGAAGTAGGGTGTCGAGTCCACAGGGATTGGATTGTAACAATGCTTGTTGAACGCTTAATAACCAATTACCGTACAAGGAGCAATTAACAAACTAAGAAATAAAAGTGAGTCTTTTCGACTTTGAGTTTGGTTTGGTTTGTACATAATTACACTACAATGACTATTCATCATAAAAAAAACAAAGGTAAATTTAAGATAAATCTAAGTTTAATTAACAATGGAGGGTCTTGGAGGAGGAGAAATTGAGGTTGGGGAGCATTCCCCCACCTTGGACCAAACAACTTATGGCTCTCATACTTGTGACACATTCTAGGGTAGAAAATTCCATTGTGACAAACTATCAAACATGTGGTAGTCAACCAACATGCTAGATAGATGTTCCAATGCAATGCATGGGTATAGGGTTAGAGTTTAGAGATTTAACAACTTCCTATGCTTGACATTGGAAGTGGGGTCTCAAAACTTCAAACCGTACACCCATGAACTCTAGATATGCTATCAAGTGTGAGAGACCTACAATCAAAACACAAGGGTCCAATGGTGGGTTTATGATCCCCAACCTACATGATTTAGCTACTCATAATTAAAATGATAACAAAATTTAAGAAAGGGAAGGAGAGATTATACCAACTAGAAAACATCACCATAAATGCCATAGGAAATCCAAGAGATTCTTCAATTAAAAGCTTCCAAATGTGTAATACATTCTCTCATTCTTCTCTCTCTAACACTAGATGGAAGTAAATGTGGGTAGATGAGGAGTAATGGGGGAGAGTGATGAGGGGGAATTAGAGAGGAAGAGCTTACAACCTAAAAACTAAGTAAAAATAAAAGCTAACCCTAACAAAAACTAATCTCTAACTATTTATACCCTATACAAACAATGGCAAAGTTGTAAAACAAGCAAGAAGAGATCTTCTGTGGCCGCGGATCGATCCGAGGCAAACAGCCGGATCGATCCATTTATCATTTGGGGAAGCAGAATCTCGGCGCCAGAACGCGGATCGATCCCTTCACAACCGCGGATCGATCCGGGTCTTCAGGATTTGCCAGTGACTTCCTTTTAAACACGCGGATCGATCCCCTCTTTGAGCCGGATCGATCCGCCTCTTCTGAGCTTGATTACTTGCACCTTTTCTATACCCAGATTGCCACAGAGGTTGGGTTCCACTTCACCCAAGCCTACAAAACCTACAAGAAAGAGATTATTATTATGAAAAAGTGAACAACAACAAGAAAAACAAAAGTGCAATTTATCCATTAAATCTCCCCGTGTGAGTGACAATTCGTGTCCAATAAGGGTAAAATCATGAAGTTAAAAATGCAATATTGAACACGAATCACCTATCGATGAAGGAGTTTGACATGATCTTAGGGATGGATTGGCTCACTCAGAATGAAGCCAATTTGAATTGTGCGAGGAAGATAATTACATTCTCCGACAATGGGAATCAATCCTTTGATTTTCAATGTAACCCTTGGGGAGATATGTTCATCACGGGATGTTTAGCCAACATCGAAGTCGTCAGTACAGAGATGACAGCATCATCTATACCTGTAGTCTAGGACTTCGAGGAAGTATTTCAAGACATATCTGGTCTACCGCCTGAGATAAGTATAGAGTTATGTATTGAGCTTATACCAGGTACCGCTCTGATTGCTAAGGTTCCCTACAGAATGGCCCCCGCCGAACTATCGGATTTGAAGGAACAAGTTCAAGAGCTCGAGAATCTAGATTTTGTACGTCCAAGTACATCGCCTTGGGGAGCGCCGGTGTTATTTGTGAAGAAGAAGGATGGGACACTTCGTTTGTGTATTGATTACAGAGAATTGAATCGAGTGACTATCAAGAGCAAATATCCCTTACCTCGGATCGACGATTTGTTTGATCAAATGCAGGGAGCTACATCATTCTCCAATATAGACCTACAGTCAGGATATCATCAGTTAAGGGTACTACTTTCTTTTCCTCTTCCTTCACTTTTTTTTAATGTTCTTGGCATTCGATTTTGAACCCCAGTTACATTTTAACATTTCAAACCAAAAACAATTGACACAAACACACACACACACACACACACACACACACACACACACACTCTGGATAAACAAAGCATTAGTAGACAAACACACAAACACATTCACTTTTTTCAACATTGTAGACAAAATCAACATTTGTTTTTGGATTACATATTCCTTTTGGGATAGACAAAGCAATGGCCAACAAAAAAAAAAAGAAATAAATCACTTTATGTGACAATTCAAACACTTGTGTCTTGAACTAAAAAGTAAAATTCTTGAGAAAAAATGGGATGTTGATGGTTTCTTCATATAATAAAAAAAAAGAAAAAAAGAAAAGAAAAAAAATTAAAGTTTTCAAGTTCTGTAATATAAAAAACCACACACAACTTTTTTTTTCTTGGCTAGACAAATCACTACTATCACGCTCCGACGTAGCATAAATATGGAAAGCATTCAATTTACTTTATGGACTCATAGGTCGCGACAGTTTGAAGGATCGATTCCATCCCAAACGTCGAACAATATAAAACCATAATTCAGAGTAGAGCAATCAAGGCTTACAAATCTTTTCTAAATTAATAAATATTATTGCACGGGATCACCTAAAGGCACAGACCGCCTTGAAACAAAATAATAACTTATCATCCATTACAGTCATTGTTATTACAAAAATCCAGTTCATAACTTAAAACATAAGATAATGATAAACAGTTTCTCTTCATAAGCAGCCATTCTCAATTAGCGTAGTCATAAAGTCCCTCCTGATTATAACCTGAAAAGCCTAGACACGAATGTCCAGGACGCATCAACGTCGTCAGCTTCAAGAAGCTGGTGAGTATTAAAAACATATGCTCGAATGTAAAACATACTCATTTACCATTTTTCATTTTACAGTTTCATAAATCAACAAGTTAACCATAGAAATGAGTTCAATTGATAAAACCGTAAGGATAACGTTATAACCTTCAATTCATAAAACATGTGACCGTGTATGAGACTAATACAACCATTCCCATCTTACCAACTCTTTTCTCTCGACAACACAATACCCAACTCTTGCACTCTAATATCTTTGAAACACTAAGACCACACTTTAGCACAGGGGTAATAGGAGTGTCCAGTTTGCCTCACACTTTAGTACGGGGTACCAGGGAGTGTCCAATGCCTCACACTTTAGTACCTAATCTATCTCGCAATTACCGGAGAAAACCTCACGCAGTATCCAGACTCGGGTACTAGGGAATGTTCGTAGGCCACACTTTAGAACTACCATGGGTGTCAGGGAATGTCCAAAGTCGGCGTCACGCACTTTAGCGCTACAATGACACTCTAGCCGCAATCTCATAACGTCACACTTTGGTACACAATTACCAGGGAGTGTCCACAACAAAATCTCAACCACACACTCTCTTCCACACTGACCATCACTCACAATGCATGTACAACTGACTCCACATGTATGTCATGAAACTTTATACAGAAATGTAATTCACCGAAATATAATCACAACGTGCGTACAAGGATAGATAAGTCGCAATTCATCGCATTTATAATCCAAACATAATGAACATGGTTCTGATTTAGTAAAATTCCTAACACTACACCAGAATGACCGATTTGCCACGGATATGGACAGTGACAAAGGCCCTTTGTCATGGTTATGATCCATGACATTTTCGTGTGTGACACAAAAATTTGTCATTGTCCAAAAACCGTGACAAATGACCTTTGTCACGGTTCATTTGTTACACTTTAAAAGTGACATATCACTTCCAATTGTCACGGTTTTGTCACTGTTTAGAGCTGTGACAATTTATTTATTTGTCACGGTCATAAACCGTGACAATTTTTTATATTTGTCACATTTACTTGTCAAACTTTTAGATCGTGACAATTTATGGAATTAGTCACATCCTTTATCACGGTTTTCGAATGTGACAATTATTAATAGCAGTGACTTATATGTAAAAATACAATGTCACGATTTTATGTAATTGTCATGGTTAATATCAGTGACGAATCGGAAATTTTAAAAATAAAAAAAATAAAAATAAAAACTGTTTTTTTTTTTCAAGAATCCACCCTATTATTTTTTATACATGACACAATATAATCACAAATAACAAAAATTACAATCCAATTCAATGACCTATTATAAATACAAATTGTATGATCACCACAAAACACAACTCCAATCCAATACAATACAATAACCTATAAATACAAATTGCGTCACAAATGTAGTCAAAATCTACCAATTACACAAATGTAATCAAAGTCTCCAAGTTTACATTACAATATTTCATTCAAATACACCTACAAAGAGTGGATAAGCCTTGAATTGAGTCGTGTGATGGCAAAAATTTGATGAACTTGACTTGCTAAGGATGACAAAATATTTGCATACGGTCTTTCATAACCAAAAGGTACATTATTTGGATAACTGCAAAAAAGACACATTAAATGAAAACCATCAATAGACATAGGGATCGTAAGTTACGGAACGAATGAAATTCATATCAACAATCCAATCCTAAGCATTGTAGTTTGAATCTACAAATGATTGTAAGTTGTTGAAAGCAAATAAGAACCTTTTAACCAAACGAAACATTTTACTTATAATGCTAATAGACATCCTCCAATCTCAGTACCACTCCTCTTTTCCCCAACCATTAACTATCAAACACAAAATCATGAAAACCAATGCATGAACAAACCAATGCATGAACAAAATAAGTAAATCAAATAGTAAAAACAATAGGATTGATAAACAATAGTAACCAATGTACCTTGTGATATTGCCTTAATTGTGAAGCTTACTCCATCAACTCCAGCAATGCTATTGGTTGACAAACCTACAAGCAAAACCTATCATAACCATGAAAGGAAATGTGGCAAAAGCCTTCCCCACCAAAAATGACAATAAAATTACGCTCAGAACACCATATGTTGTCGGCAAAATCTTCTCATCGGATGAAACATTCAATAGCATCAGCAAGTCAACTACACCATGTAATATGAAATTATATAATCAATGGATAGAAAAGTAGCAAATATGTACTATTTTCAAAATTTCCAAACCGCAAACACTACTTGATTTTGTAGCACATGTTACTAAATGGCACTTGAAAGGATCAACCGGGGTTTCAATTCTTATCCTTGGTCAATCAAAAAATTAAGTACCAATCATAGTGTAATCTCCGCATTTGCCTAGCATCAATGTTGGGCAGAGTTTGAAACCAGTACTCTAAATGAGTTGAAGTTAGATGTTTTAAATGCCAATGCACCAGCGGAGAATGCCAAAAGACAGCTTAGAGCATCATTCCAAAAGAGACTCTTAATTTGGGGCAGGTGGAGTACATAATAATGCCAATGACTCATAGAATTGGAGTTCTTTACTTATCTTAATTAACATACACTTTTTTTTCTCTTTCTTTCTGTCTTCTTCTTTTTTTTTTTCAAATATATACATGTGTATATTTAATTGTCTATTTCTTAACACATGAGCAAGAAGTGACAGACACTTTCCTTAAGTCATGCCAAGCCCCATAAAGGATTTGTGTTGTGTCAAAAGCTCCACATGTCTAGGAGCACGATGCCTTTACACTTCTACACCATGCATTGTGGTATAAAATACAAGATAAAAGACAAACATGTACTTGAAAATCACCACAAATTCTGCACAAAATGATACTCCTAATGCCTTGTTATATTTTAAACCTCCAAAATGATATCATCATTCCCTAATTGACATTTAGTGAACTGTGAAACTTGGGACATTTTTGAAGTAAGGGGAGCAAATAATTTACAAAACAAAGAGACAAATGCAATTGACTCCATCTTCCATGATAATTTCAATCATTAATGCATGTCAATCTATAACATGAGTTAACAACTGACTCCATCTTCTGTCTTGTCCAATTCTATCATGGCCTGATCAATTTGTGACAGAAGAGTTGGATCCATACCGATTAAAGCTGCAAATATATTCTCATTAATATTCCTGATAGCTCTATGCACAGTTGCAGATATATTCTCATTAATATTCCTGACAGCTCTATGCACGCCGTTTTCGAGATATTTTCCCTTGTCTCCATCTCATAACTCAATGGCCTCATACCTAGAGTGAACTTATAAAAATTGTGAAGTGGTGCTCTAATTGAAATAAATTATCATTCCTACATAACATACCTAGCCTTTCTTCCTAATAAACATACAAAAGGTTTTATCAAATGCCAACAAATTTCAAATATAAAAATGAGATATGGAATGTCGTGTAGAAGGTCAACATAGAATATTCACTTGTAGAAGTGCCTATGCAATCATCGAGATTTACCACTCATAAAGCACTGCCCCATAGGGATGGTAAATTCGTTAGTTCTGCCATTCAAGACTATTTTAGCTAGAAATACCGTAGCTTTTGAACTAGAATGAACCCTTGCACGGGGTTTCACCAACGGAGAGGGGCAGAGGATCCCAACACAGTACTCACCCTAACCTGATCAGCACAGAAATGCCACAGTTTGAGTAAACTAGTCACCATATAAGCAGAATGAATGAAATTCAGCAAAAAGCTTTATTTTACAGGATCATGTACAAAGAAAGAATATTCATAGTCAATATTTAATAATTCTACAAGGACCTTGCATAAAGTTAAAGTAACAAACTGCTGCAGTCATCACCAATTCTGAATATTGATCAATATTTACTCACTATCATTTCCATTTCCAAGCTAATTAAATTGGATAAAAAAATTACTCCACTCCACAAATAAGAGTAAAAAATCATCCAACCCAAGAATACCAGCAAGCACATAAATTAAATCAGCCAGCCAAAACTTTTGACAAAACAAGAGCTCATTTTTAGGGGATGGATGTAAACTCGTAAATGTTGAAAAAAGTAAAATTATGATTCTTATACAAGAAAGGCAATCAAATCAACTGTGATAATTGAGTATGAGCTTCTATGAATAACCTCAATCGCCATAGGCACCACTAAACACACTAAGCAACAAATAAATTTCAATCTTCACACATTAGAAGATCCCAACCTCCGATTTGTGTTTGAATGAGAGAGAGAGAGAGAGAGAGTGAGAGAGAGAGAGAACCCAAGTCTATCTCTGCACCTGTATGTTGTAACAACCCTAAAATTTCTATGTAAATAATTATTTTAATTATTATTTTCAGTTAGCAATATTATATGAGTGTGCCTATGTAAGACATGTGTTTGAAAAATTTTAAGTGTTTGGTGGACATGTAAATTAAATCATGAGTGAGCGCGTTTAGTTTGGAAGTTATATTTGTTAAAAAAATAAAATGAAGGGTTGATATGTATTTTTGTTATATAGTGTTTACAGGCCTGCGAATGTGTTAAATAATGTAATTAACATTAAAACTTAGTACCGGGGTCATGGGTACCCATTGGGCTACTCATTTTAACACTTTGTACTGCATTCTGGGCTCATATAGGTCTCTTTTGTGAGCCCACAAGAAGAAAAACGGGATTTATATATTTTTGTGTGTTTTATTTACATGTGTTGTGTGTGTAGTGTACATATATCTTATATTAAAAACCCTAGCCACCCAAAAGAAAGAACAGACGTGTGTGTGTGTGTGTGTGTGTGTGTGTGTGTGTGAGAGAGAGAGAGAGAGAGAGAGAAGAGAAAGAAAAGAAGAAGAAGAAAAGGGAGGAGAAAGGAGAAGTATTCCGGGTTCGTGGTCACGTGGGGAATCGCGGAGTATTCGTGGTTGTCAATTTTGGATCAAATTAGGTGAGTTAAAGATTTATTTTTGGGTATATATATATACACATATGTATATATATATATATGTATACACTAGGGAATCATATTAGTTCTTGTTAATTTGGTGATTTGTTTTAAATTATGTGTTGATCCCTATTTGTTATTATGGACTGATATAAACATTTATTTTTCTTCTTGTGATTTTATGAATGTGATCTCGGTGTATTAGGATAGATTATGTAGATAGTTAATTTGATGAATGCACAAAGGAGAAAAATTTTGATAATGAATAAATAATAAAAAAATTCGTTTTTATTTTATTTTAACAGTTGCAGAAACTTCAGAAAATTATTAGAAAATCATGGCTTTGAATTTGAACATTCTGTCCGCGTGTCTTATGTAAAACATGATTCTGCACACTTTTCGTGTTTTAAGTTTTTCCTGATTCTGCACCGTTTGGGCAGAAAGTTAAGATTACAGTAGCAGTTTTCAATATAGGTAAACGTGCAAAATTGGAGAATATGATTTTTTATTATGTGCTTTTTGTATGCTAATATTAAATGCTGGGTTGAGGTTATTGCACCTAAAATAACTGACCTTATTGTGTGGTCATTTTAATAAAAATGAGTAAATTAGATATGTTGAATAGTATATTGAGGATTTTGTAATTTGATTGGAAATTATTGAGGGAAGATTATTATGGGTTAATTGATAAAACCCTTTATTGTAAGAAATTGGAATACATCTAAAAGTTAGAGATGTGATTGGATGATAAGACGGAACTATGTAATAAACGTGAAATTTACAATTATTGGGATAATACGAACGATAAGTGATAATTGCAACATAGTTCTTTAGTGTTCACCGCTCCCTGTTGTGTGATATATTTTTTTTTGGTAGCTCGACTTGCTGAGTGTACCTTTTTGCCAGTGGCTTCGTGATCAAGCTGGCCTAAGCCTTATGCCCGGCTTATTTGTTAGACGTCTCGGCATATTGACTGGCCTTCTGTGTGTATACATGGTTTGGTTGATACCCCAACCAAACTAGCACCAGAGTGGATGTTGGTAGTATGTCCGGGCACACATGGGATATATGTGTGGGTGTACCATGGAGGGTGGCCAAGTGGTGAAGCTAGGGAATGCAAAGATAAATTTAAAGTTAATAAGTAATGAACATGAATTATTTCATAAGACTAATAAGCGTGGAAAAATGAATGCGACGTTTGAGTTAGAATGTGGACGGTTTGTATACGGAATTGTTTGCTTGGTTTATGATCATTCAATTTGCAGGATGGTGGGCCCACTAACGTATTACAGGTTTGGCTCACCATAAGTAATGGGTAAGTATGAAATTCGTAGTAGCTTTGGATTTTTGGGCAAGAAACTACTTGCCACCACATAAATGGAAACTACTCTTTTGTCCAAATATGTGTGTGGAACTACCTGTCTTGGCCCAAAGTGTTGTAGTGTAATTTGTTGTCTACGGGTTCAAGTTGGATCCCTAAGACTTGTTGTTTTGTTTAACTCATACCAGTCATGTGACTGACCCGAGTGTGTTATACATTCGGGGGCGTTTCTATATGAAACGTAGTCGAATGTATTTGTGCAGGTTTAGTTTTTGGAGATTTTCGTTGGAGCTTCTGTTTGGGTGAAGAGATGGTCGTTGTGTTGTTTATTATTGGAGTTGTACTTATTTTTGTTATACTTGATTGTATTTTATTTTCTGGCATTGTGGGCCAGTATGTATAATTGTAATAAATATGGTATATTGGGTATTGGGAACGTTGTAGTTACTCTGACCAATGGATGTATAGATTTTATTCTTATTTATTTTTTTATTTCCGCTGAACTCTATATGTGGACATTTTATTTATAAAAATGGTGTTTTTTTTAAAATTGAAAAGTGATATAATATTTATAATGGAACTTTATTTCTTTTACAATGAAATGGATGTTTGGGAATACATGTTTAATAATAAAGAGTTTTTCTTTAAACACAAGATCACATGTCCTTATTTAAGGAGTATTAAATACTGTTTTCAATAAATTTTCTGTTAGCATATGGGAGGGTGTCGCTCTCGTGATTTTTGGTAATTGAATATTAGTCCGGATACAGGCTCTAGATTGAATATTTGGTTGTCCAAAAATCGGGGTGTGACATATGTGTAACAAGCAACATAGCCACACTAATAATGTTTTTTTTTTAAAAAAATATTGTCTACTAACTTTGTCAATTGGGGTTTGGGGGGTGGGGTTAGAGAACTATTACTTGCTCAAAAAGTGGATGGCTTACCCTTTCACTTCTACTACATTGCTTGGTTTTAAGCTTGCTAAATGTTGACTCACTTTCCCTTTTGGGTACACTACTACAATTTTAAAAGGTAAAGACAATCAAAATTAGAGAATCAGTAAATTCTTAAAGCATGAGCATATCCTTTGGAGTGTCAGAGTGAACTAATGACAAACATAACAGAGTAATAGACTAATAGAAAAGGCAAACCTTAATTAATAATCAAGAGTAGTGCTACATACAAGACACACTTTTTGACACACAACTTTAAATGCATGTACTCGTGTTGTGTAAGTGGTGCATAGAACAATGTGAAAAATTCAAACATCACAAGGTACATGTGTTTAAAGCATAGTGTGTCAAAAAGTGTGTGTACCAAATATTTCCCATAAATCAAAGTATCCCTTAGAGTCTGGATCTGGAATAGGGGTATACCTGAACACGTGAACAAAAAAACATTTTTTTTAGAAAAAGTGCCACAAGTTGACTACAAGAAAACCAAAAGGAATTAAATGGTCATGGATTAGTTTTCCCCCAAACCCACCACAAAGTGACAAGTAGCAGGCTACTATAAGGAACTAGAGATCAAGTATTAACTCTTAACATCTCTAAGCTTCATAATGACCAAGAAACCATGTAAAAGCTTATTAACTTGGTGACTCAAAAGTTAAAAGCTCAACTTAAGCCACTTTGAAAGTGTACCTGTCTATGCTCTACCTGCAATGTGGATTATTGAAGGACATTGCAAGTTGCCCCATCTAAGAAAATGTTCGTGCAAGCTTAAATGTCATTCATTTTAATAATGGGGGTGAGATTTCAGGTATTTAGAATGACATATAAATTATATAATAACTTGACACAGATATAAGACTTTTAAAAACTTAATTCATTTCACTGCACAAGAAGGAATTAAAAAGATAAAAAAACCAATTTCTTTTTCTATGTACCATGTACGATGATCCTGGCTTATTTTTGTTGCCGTAGAACAATGTGGTATTGGTACACATATGCGCAGTATATCCAACATCCAATATTTGGAAATATCAAAATGGTTTTGCTAAATTGACATGAAAATCACTAATCCAGGGTGGGATGAAAAAAAAAGGACAATTTTTGAAACATTCCACATGTTGGGTTTTGGAAATTGATAAACTTACCTCATATCATTCCAACTCAAAACCAAAGATCAGCTCTACCTGTATAAACCACGCACACACACACACATATATGGAGGGAGAGAAAGGGTTACCCAAATCCACAAACCAAACTGAGTCTTAGGGGTCTTCGAATTCATTGTAGGATCGAATAAAGAATCAAAAAATTCCGAGAGCATATGAAAAGTTACCGAATACTGTTAAATAACATAGTGGACAAGCCTAAAATCCTACAACTGGATGTTTGGGAAAACATATAAACTCTTTACAAGACACATTAGCTTGAACAACATTTAATTTTTGCACAAAATTGACTACTTCTTCACATTATAATCACAAATGAAGATTTTAAGATGAAAAAAAAACATTATAATAATTCAGAGAGAGCAATCATCACTCAATTTTGATCAGTTAGTTGACAAAGGTAGTAGGAAAATATTTATTTTCACATAAAAGAAAACAATGAAAGCAAAGATTGTGCATAGATGAATGAACTCCATCTATTCCTTATGTTACAATAATATACTGGAACTTACAAAAATGAATAAAAAATTCTTTTGCCTTATTTTTCATGCTAACTAAACCCAAGACCAGTCTACACAAAATGCAAACTTGATATCTGTTTAAAACCAAATGAAGGCTCATTGAATACCCCTTTATGACACTTATCTAAAGCAACTTTTGCCATTAATTAACATGTTCAAACCAACATACTCAATCAGAACACAAACATTAGATTTTTTTTTCTTCTTCACTTCCAATTTTTATTCTCCTAAAATGTTCGCATTCCATTTGAAATTAGTACCTTGAGACATTCTATCAAACAACTTTTCAGCATTAAAAAGATCCCCACATTTTCCATACAAAAACAAAATATTAGTGGTCCATTGAAAATGGTTGGTTGTGGCAACATCTATGGCATACACATAAGGCACATAGATATATGTAAAAGTATATGAAGTTGCAAAAAAGTGAAAAGATAATACAATAATGGGTGAGGATTACCTGTAGTGACCCAGAAATTTAAAGCGTATTTTAAATAAAAGCATATATTTATTTTCATTAGAAAATATACCAGTTTGAGATTTTTAATAGTGTAATTTTTACCTATGTGTGCGCGTGGTGGTGTGAGTAACCACATGGGATATACTACCATGAAGTTACTTGGTGCCCAATTTAGATTTGTGCAGTGTGTGCGTGGGTGTGCTGCGTGTGTGTTTGTGGTGTTTGCTACAAGCCTCTTGGAGGCCAAGCAAACAAGTTCTATATATACACACATCACCTCTTCACCCAACATATCTCTCAACTCTCTGCTTCTCTATTCTCTTAATTGTCTCTCTCTCTTTCGGCATATATATATATTCATTTTATACACACACCCATATAGTTACATATATATACTCACATATCCACATATATTCAGAGAGTGAAGGATCTGCTCAACATTATTTTTAAGGTACGGGGTTGTGTACAATATGCTCTTAAATCTCCGGAGTAATTTCCTTGTCATCCCTATTTGTACTCTCTTTGATTTATGTTGTCTTTTTATTGAAATCCATGTCTTTTTGGTTAAATAATATTAATATATTATTTTGGCTAAGTGCTATGGGACTAAAGGGTTATGAGTAAGGAGCACCTACCAATAGTCCAACAGGCCTCAGGGACCGACGTACTGGAGACGGGTGAGGTGAGGTGAGGTGACTCTTTGCTATGTGACCAAGAGGAACCTGGTATGATGCTTTTGTGGGTGAGCGGGTAAATTGTGTGAACGGATGGGTTGAGTGATTGGTCTATTTTATTTGATCCTAGCAATTGCTTATGTCGTTGTGGTTATTCATTATACTTTTGAGCCTTTATTATTCCTGTCATATTGTATACTTCCCCGTGTGTTATTTTAGATGCAGGTACCATTGGTAGCAGTCAAATTGGAGCACATTAGAGTACCGTGTGGGTTCGAGTTATTTGGGTCCTAACCGTGTAAATGAATTTAATTATTTTTTTGGTCACTCAAGTGTAATTATTTTTATTGTTTAAAATACACTCAACTATTTACAATTTTAATGTAAATATTTCTTTTATTTTTGTAAGTGAAAATCGGGGCGTGACATTACCATAACCGGTTCAGCACCATCCATGGCGTCCAAGTTCAAGTTCTGCGCCTGCACAGTTCTATCATCATAATCGCCCTAAAACTAAAAAATACAAATTAGAAAGTATCAGCCTAAATCTAAAGAAATTTTCTGATGAACCTGTTATTCACAGTGAATGGCGGCGTCAGCGGCCCTTTGCATGCTGGAATGTGTGGTGGTGGTCCGGCTATATGGTGGTAAAATGGAGAGAGAGAGAGAGAGAGAGAGGGAGGGAGTGTGTGTGTGTGTGTGTGGTGTATTTCTCAGTTGAGAGAGAAAGAGAAGCTGGGATAGAGAGAAGGAAAAGGAGAGGGAGAGTGTGGTGTATTAATAAATTTTGTCACATTTTATACTATGACTATTTTTTTTGGGTCACTGTTTTAACACTAACCAAGGGCCCGTTTGATAAAACTGAAAATTAAGTGCTGAATTTGAAGTATTGAAAATTTTAAGCGATTGGTCTTACAATATTAAAAAAGTGTTTCAAGTACTGAAATAGACTGCATTCAGTGATTATTTTCAGCAGAAATTTTTCACTTAAAATTTTCAGTGAATTTTTTTACTGCTTTTTCAATTAAGTGGTGCATTATCAAACAGATTGAAATAAATTAAGTGCTAAAAATTTTTATTCACACCACTTAGTTGAGTTATCAAACACACCCTAAATGTGTGACAATTAGACAATTTTTTTTTTGTCACTGATTTAACCATGATAAAAGAAGCAAACCGTGACAACATTTGTCACTGTTATCACCAATGACAAATTGTCCAAAATTAAGTGTGACAATTCCTGTAATTTGGTGTACTATATTTGTTTGTCATTGTCAAAACCGTGACAAAGTTTGTCACTGTTCCAAACCGTAATAATTTTGTTTATTTGCCATTGTCAAAACTGTGACAAATTTTGTCACTGTTTAAAGCAGTGACAATTATACTTGTCACGGTTAAAACTGTGACGAATATTGTCACTGTCTCATACAGTGACAAATGACGCGAAAATAAGTGTGACAAATCGGCCATTTTGGTGTAGTGCAAACATAACCTTAACAGTCTGTAAAAGTTAATCCCAAACAGTCCCTTAACAGAAAAATGACAAAAACCAGAAACTGCCAGGTCGCGCGCGCGGGCCGCTCGCGCGATATGCCCATTTTCCGGTTTCTTTATAAAAATTTCCCAACTATCGAAATATATAGAGATCGCTCGCGCGATCACACGCGCGAGTTCATGCAGTGGCTTCTTCTTTTTCGTAGAATGTCCCATGTTTTCAGTTTAAGGGGTCTTTTTGACCCATTTTGTAATCTGCAAGTATATATGACATATAATATATGAATCTCTTCATTTTTCTACAAGGATTAAGAATCTACGATCAATTTAACATGAATCAACCCGTAGCTCTCGGATTTTACGAAAAACTAAAAGATGTCAAAACTTAATTCTAATATACTTTTTCTCATGAACGAATTAGACTAATACTTTAAATACAGTAACTATGATGTATAATCTTTCATAATTATCTCTAAAAACGAATTTTGGTTAAATTTGAGAAATTCATGTTTTTCAAGCTATGGAGTTCATACATAAATTCCTCAATGGTGGGTTACAAAATTAAACAAACACACAGTAAATAAATATGTAGTACGTTCTGAGTGAGTTATAAATACTCACTTTGATATAGATTGGAGAAGTTGTTGAGAAAGAAAAGCAATATAAGAAATTCAAACCCAAGCTTTGGCTATGGGGATTGGGTTCTTCAAGTTCTCTCTCTATCTAAAATTTTCAGTAAATGTATAAACTTTCAAACTCTCTCTGTTTCTCCTGTGTTTGTAAACCCAGAATGTGTGCAATGGAGAATGGGACGAGGGTTAAATAGATCTTACTCTCTACAACTTGGGGACCAAGTATTGTGAGCCTTACTCAACAAATTGAATTGCATTTACCAATTACTAGATACCATATAAGCATATACATATATGATATATACAGATTGCATTAACTCAATTGTTAACCAAGAGCCAAGTAGACTCATAGGGGGCAATTAAGGGTGTTTGGGTAATTAGCTTTTGGCACAAGTACAACACACACCAAAAAAGCATGGGCAAACAAGGCATAACCCAATCATTTCTTGCCTTAAATGGAAATAAAGCATAAGTCATTTCATGCTTTATGTCCATTCCAAAATTTGTGGAAGTTTTAACGCGGCGCGGACAGTTTTGAACATAAACTGGTATTTTCGCGGCGTGGTGATCGCCACAAAATTACAGAAATTTCATTTTAACGAAAGAAATACTTTTCCAATTTTATAAAGATACAGTTTGAACTAGAAATAACTATTTTCACCATTTTGAAATACAGATTTGAAATCCAACAAAGGCTTTACTAAATTTTATAAAATTGCAGTTTGACCCCAAAAAGGATTTTATTATGAAATAAAACAAGAAACAAGATTTAACATGTGAGAACTGAAATTTAAAATGACAGCAGACAATACAAATTGAATTTAAATAAGGCAATGCAACTAAATTAATTAAATGAAAATGCAGGTTGTTACACCCTTTCTCCCTTAAACAGGATTTCGTCCCCGAAATCAAGACTAACTAGTCTTGAAACAACTCCGGGTACTTCATCCTCATATCTGCTTCAACTTTCCACGAGGCTTCATTCTCGTCATGGTGATTCCACTGAACCTTCACAAACGGAATGTCCTTATTCGTCAGTTTCTTGATGCTCTGATCTAGAATCTTCATGGGTCTCTCCTTATAGGAAACGTTATGACTCGTCTCAATATCGTCAAAACTAACCACGTGCAAGGGATCCCGTATGTACTTTCTTGGCATGCTCACATGGAATACATTATGAACCTCAGACATCTTCGGTGGTAGTGCGAGGAGATAAGCCACTTTCCCCACACGATTTTCAAATGGTCCGATGAAATATGGGGCTAACTTTCCTCTCTTGAGACCAAAACGTACCACTCCTCGGGGTGGTGAAACCTTAAGAAGTACGTGATCTCCCACACTAAATTCCAAATCTTTTCGGCGTCGATCGGCATAACTCTTATACCCGCTCTGAGCGGTCCTCATCCTTTCTTTGACAAAAGAAATCTTCTCATTCATTTCTCTAACCAAATCTGGCCCTAACAACTTTGTGTCTCCAACTTCTGCCCAATACAATGGAGAACGACATGGTCGTCCGTATAATGCTTCGAACGGAGCCATCCCGATACTCGTGTGGTAACTATTGTTATAGGCAAACTCGACCAAAGGCAAGTGCGTCCCCCAAGATTCTTCAAAATCGATAACAAAAGCCCGAAGCATATCCTCCATGATCTGATTAACACGCTCAGTTTGCCCATCTGTCTGAGGGTGAAAAGCAGTACTCATTTTGAGCGAGGTTCCCATAGCTTCTTGCAGACTTTCCCAAAATTCAGAAGTAAAACGCGCGTCACGGTCTGACACAATTGACACAGGTGCACCGTGAAGTTGCACGACTTGTTGTATGTACATCCGGCTCATCTTCTCTATCGGATATGTCATACCATAGGCGATGAAGAGACGACTTAGTCAATCCATCAACAATTACCCAGATAGCGTCATGATTCTGCTGAGATCGAGGCAATCCTACTACAAAATCCATGGTGATATGCTCCTACTTCCAACCTGGAACATGTAGCGGTTGCAATAATCCCGACGGTCTCTGATATTCAGCTTTGATTTGCTGATACGTTAAACACTTGGACACAAACTCAGCCACATCCTTCTTCATACCTTTCCACCAGAAATTTCTTTTCAAGTTTTTGTACATCTTGGTTCCTCCCAGGTGAACTGTATATCTTGACTTATGTGCTTCTCCCAGAATATCATTTCTCAAATCTCCACAGTTTGGTACACATAATCTGTCTCTGCATCTGAATCCTCCATCCTTTCCCACCTTCCATTCAGTTGGTTCCTTTTCTGCCATCTTCACAACCCATGTCCAAAATTTCTTGTCTCCTTTTTGTGCTTCAATGATACGGTCAAGAAGCATAGGCTGTAGGATAAGACATCCAATTAGTTGCCCTTCTCCTTCCTTAGTATCCTACAAATCGAACTCGGCCAATGTCTCCAATGCTCGCCATTCTCTAACCATCAAAGTGGCAATCGTTCCACGGTTTTGCCGACTCAAGGCATCGGCAACCACATTAGCTTTATCAGGGTGGTATTCTAACGTAAAGTCGTAATCTTTAATCAACTTCATCCATCTGCGTTGCCTCATGTTCAACTCTTTTTGTGTGAACAAATATTTCAGACTCTTGTGATCGGAGAACAAATCAAACTTCTCACCGTAGAGATAATGCCTCCAAATCTTGAGTGCAAATACCACTGCTACCAATTCCAAATCATGAATGGGGTAGTTTAACTCGTTCGACTTCAGCTATCTAGATTCATAGGTGACAACTCTACCATCTTGCATAAGTACACACCCTAGTCATTGATATGACGCGTCACTGAAGATTGTGAACTTCTCATCAGGCTTGGGTATAGCTAGTATCAGTGCGGTAGTGAGTCTCTCTTTTAACTCCAGAAAGGCGCTCTCGTGCTTCTCTGTCCACTAAAACTTTAAATTATTCTTCGTCAGTCTAGTCAAAGGTATGGCTATTTTAGAGAATCCCAAAACAAATCTCCGATAATAGCCTGCAAGTCCAAGGAAACTCCTAACTTCTGTAGGGTTGCCCGGTCTAACCCAATTTGACACAGCATCTGTCTTCAATGAATCTACAGAAATTCCTTAAGATGATACCTTGTATCCCAAAAATTTTACTTTTTGCAACCAGAACTCACACTTACTGAATTTAGCATACAATTGGTGATCCTTGAGTGTCTGCATTGCTATCCGTAGATGTTGTTCATGTTCTTCTTCCGACTTAGAATAGATCAAGATATCATCTATGAAGACGATGATAAACTGAGCAAAATAAGGTTTGAACACTCTGTTCATCAGATCCATAAACACTGCCGGGGCATTCGTCATTCCAAATGGCATCACCAAGAACTCATAATGGCCATACCAGGTTCTGAAAGCAGTCTTGGGTATATCTTCCTTCCGTAGAGAAGCCAAAAAAGTCATGAAGAGAAAGAAAGTGGTTGACTTAGAAAATTATTATCTTAATTACCTTTTCTAATTCCATATTCACATCTTTCAATTTTTATGGCCTTTGGTCACATGCCCATTGCTTTATGTAATCCAAAAACTAATATTGATTTTGTCTACAATGTTGAAAAAGTGAATGTGTGTGTGTTTTTATTTATATTCACATCTTTCAATTTTCATGGCCTTTGATCACGTGCCCTTTGGTCAATTTCATTTTTGTTTTCCTTTTCTTATAACATATTCAAAAGCCCTTTGATGCGGTACAAGATAAGGCTAAAAAGAAATAAAATTGCTTATATAAATTCCATAATTAACGAACTACCATTGGATAATATGTTGTTTTTTCATCTCTGTGTAAGGCTTTTTTCATGGACATATCAACGGAAGATGTTGAGGTTTTCTTGGTGCTTGAGGAAATACTTCTTGATTTTATTTAATTGATTTCGATGTTCATGGTAATGGTTGTGACCATTAATAGATATAAGAGGCAAGTAATTGGGGATACAGGTTGGAAGCAAGACATTGGACTTTTTAGGCCTGGATACTTGAATGAATTGGAAAGACTCATGATGCGAAAGATCCCTGGTACTGATCTTAGAGTGGTGCTTCATATTGAATCAAAAACAAAGGTGTGGAAAGCAAAGTATTTGAGCATTGCAGGTGCATTATCGGGTACAAGTGGTACGAGTGGAATATGATGGAATGACAGTACTAAAACACTCGACTGCCCCGATGACACCACATGGGACATGTTAGTGAAGGTATATTTTATTGTTTTGGATGAAATGACACTAGTTATGATATACAAAGTTACAAACTTTATATTAATGACATATATTTTTTTTTAGAGAGGTCCTAATTTAAAGGGAACAAGACACAAACCATGTCCTTATTATCTAGCATAGTGCACAATCTTTGCAAAAGACCGTGCTACTGGGGAAATGGCAGAGGGTACAACGGATGCCGTTGATGCAATGGAGAAAGAAGACAAGGCTGATGAAGTTGCTGGTTCTCAAAGTGTCAAATTACTACTAAACAAGGTAGAAGAAAGAGAGTTCGATCGAGGAAATGATATCATGGCTACTGGACTAGGGAACATGTCAAAAGCAATTAGCAAATTTTGTAAAGACTCCAAGGATAAAATGCAAGTGCTCTGCACAAGAATTGGTTATCAACATGATGTGAGTGACGGTAGAAAGAAGATTTATGGAGAAATAGAGAAGTTGGAAAACTTGGGAATGAGCGACAAACTCAAGGCAGTCACTATGATTGCAAATGATACCGGGAAAAATGGATGTGTTCTTTAGTCTTCCAAATGAATTCAAGGCAGAATTGGTTGCATTACTACTTAGGGGAGAGTTGTAGGTCATTTAGAGATTCGATACTTTTACATGGTTTTATGTGGTGATGTTATTTGTGGATGTTAAAACTATGTTTTGTTTGATGTTAGAACTTTGTTTTTGTTGATGTTAGAACTCTGCCATGTGGTGGTGTTATTTGTGGATGTTAAAACTATGTTATGTGGTGGTGTTGTTTGTGGATGTTAAAACTATGTTATTATGTATATTTTGTTGATGTTAGAACTCTGTTTTTATTGATATTGTTATGTATTTTTTGTATTTTGTAATTTTTTTATGTTGCTTAAAAACAGTGTGGGACATATGTATTTTGTAGTTCATATTATGAAAAATGCTTTTATTGTGAAGGTGTTTTGGTATATTCATGAGAATTTGGTAATTTTTTTTAGCAAAATGGGCATTTATGGAAAGTTACAGATTAATCCAGGCTTATACCATGGACAGTCCAAACATAGTATTGGATTAATTGAATTTTATTCCCAGTATAATCCGGCACGAACCAAACACAGTATAAAAATCATACTGCACTGTTTTATCATGTGGTTAGTTATCCCAGGATAACTAACTACACTTTAATACAATACTCATTTATCCTATCCGGCAAACAAACGAGGCCTTAATGTATATGTGGATTGATCTGTCTTTTTTATGAACACCGTGAACAATGTCTATGATTTAAAAACTCAGCATCAAAAACCCAATTCATGAGACTATTGACTGGGAAGAAAATTTTAAAATTGTATGACGGACCGGGCTGGGATGGGATCGGGCTTTGGGATCTTATTAAGGGCTGGGCTTGGGCAATTATATTTAGGCCCGGCTCGGGTTTGGGCAAAGGTAAGTACCCTAGTATATAGTGCAAGTCCGGCTCGGCCCGGCCCATGGCCAGCCCTAGGCGCGTCACTCACATGGTGTTTCCTTTTGAGAATTTCTTTGGTGTTTGTGGCACATGTGGCAAGGGTAATGTTAGGTTTTTTTTTTTATTTTGTCTTTTTGTCTAGGATATTTATTTAGTAATGGACCTAAATTAAAGTAAAATAATTAATTGTCCTTAAACAACTATATTTTCCTAACTAGGGATCCCCATCTAATTTTCCCTAAAATGTTAGCACATGAAGGGAAGGCATTTACCCATAAGCTATCACATCCCCATGTGTTATTCTAGTGATATATAGGACATAGAATCGATTGTTTCTCCTACTTTACAGCGTTCTATGAATGCAGTTATAACTTAGTAAAATATGAGTAATGATCGGTGCACATAAATATGCACATAAAGATTTGAGCCATTCATTTCGGTAGAACCCATGTTTACGTATATAGGATCTATCAAAATGAATGATTCAGATCTTTATGTGCACACTTTATGTGCACATAGCATTACCCGTAAAATATTACTATCAAACGCGTTTTAAATACAAATAACTACTTAAAAAGAAAAAGAAAAAAAAAGCAGTATAAAGTACCACTAAGATTGTGGTCCTAACTATTCAAGTTAGTCGACACCAACTCTTTCACGCTTTAACTACACGTTCTAATTTCTCTCCTCTTTAACAAAAAAAAAGTCATCAGTTTAAGAAAAATGTAGTGTACAATAGGTAGACGTGCAAGTACTCCTTACGTCCCTTTTTTTGAGTCCTATATTCCATTTTGGGATATCCCAAAATTAGTGTCCACTTTCCTAAATTAGTATACAATTTTTACTTACTTTCCAAAATTATCATTTCTTTAAATCTACACCAAGACAAAACTAAAAAAAGTTATTGTAATGATTAGGGGCAAATATGGAAAGTATGTGTACATTCTTTTTGTCCCCTAAATAAGTTGAGTTCCCAAAGGTGGACTCAAAAAAAGTGACGGAGGGAGTAACTCATTTGAATGAAAAAAGGAAAAAGATTAAAAAGAAAAAAGAAGAAGAAGAAAAAGAAAAGTGCGTCTGCCGGGAGTCGAACCCGGGTCTATTGCTTGGAAGGCAATTATCCTAACCGTTGGACTACAAATGCTCATGTGTTTTGGAAAGAAAATTTTTTAATTTAAGTTTACTACTTTACTGTGAAACTATCGCAGCCCTGTTATTCTATAAGCAATTTGATGTTAATTCCATTAGTAGGTATACGTTGGGAAATTTTAGTTGGTTTAACAACAGTTTTGCTAGCTACACATACTTTTGTGTGTTTGTAATTGTGTTAATTACGATCTGAAGCTTTGAATGCATTAATTCACATCAAGCTATTAAATGTGATATTATATCCCATGATTGAAAATATAGTTTTTGGGAGCTCAATTGATATAGAGCCTGTTTGTCTGTGCTTATGCTTACGCGATCTTGATCGTGATTGGTAGAACTACTTAAAAGTATAACTGCTTATTATGGTTTGAGTGTTTGGTTAATATGCTGTGAATTGATTAATCATAGAGATAATCTTGAAAAGCACCCCACCACTTGCTTATTGCCAAACTGCTTTTTGGATCAAATCTGCTTATATTTTTGCTGAAACAAACAGATCAATAAGCAGTTTGGGCCATCAGAACTGCTTAAAATGGGCAAATAAGTAATGACAAACAGCCTCATACTTGGCTCTCTGCTTGCATTATACGTGAGAAAATAGATGTGTGTACATAAAATGTGTATAATTGAGATAAAAGTACATGTCTTGTTCATGGTGCTGAAATGGTAAACTAAAATAGGTCTAATGTTATGCACAACGTACGAGATAGAGATACGAATATAGAGAATAAACGGAAAACAAAAGTAAGAATTAGTAATCAAATCACACAAAAAATACCAAATATTCACACGGGCAAAGAACAATGAAGAAATCCACTAATATGAAAGAAGATTACAAAGGAGTTAAAAGTTTTTTACTTTATTTTTGCAAGTTATATCTTAGTAGAGTTCATGAATTGATCTCAATGTGGGCAGTTTACCACAAATGTTGTTTGCTACCGGAAAATTGACAGTGTACTAGTGTTAATGGCACCTTATATCTCCTCAAAGCATAAAGAAAAAAGTGAAAATTTTGAAAAATCCTCCACTTTCAGAGTCCCCACTCTCCACTCACCATTCAATTTGTTCACACCATCCATTTGGTATATATATTTTTGTATTTTTCATTGCTTGGATATTGCAACTGTATTTTTGTGTTCGAAAAAGTGTTTGCCTGAACCAGAATAGGAACAAGCCATCATTCTCCGGAAATGACTGAATCTACTTTATTTCTTTTTCGGCTTAAATTCTAAAATATACCCTTGAGATTTGGTCATTATCTCATTTTAGTCCCTTTAATTTCTAGTGTAACAATATGGTCCGTCAAATTTTTAAATAGAAATGGGTAATTGTTACAAATACAAAACTTTGAGGGAGGTCAATGTCATGTCAGAAACTTAAAAAGGCAAGTTTGGCACACTTCTCTTTTACTCCCACTATCTCAAATTAAGGCTTCTTTTTAGGAATTTCAACTACATCATTTTTTGTTATTGTGAAGTTTTTCAGTCTTTTCTTATTTGTTCTTCTTCTGAGTTCAAAACTAACTACATGTCATATATCAAATGAAAAATCTGAGAGTTTCATATAATGAAGGGTAAACTTGAAAACGTGTATTTAAAGTACATTGGTGTTTTAAAAGAAACTCTCAAAATGAAATATCCCAAAATAGAATATATATATATATATATATATAATACAAAAAACGTATTATTAATTTTGGAAGAGAGTAGTTTACATATGCGTATACAATAAAGTTCAATTCATCACGTTTCAATCTTAATAAATCGTGTTTTGTTTTTGTTGTTTTTATTGTTGTTGCTGCTGCTAAAACATCAATTCATATAATTAAAACAAGCACAAGTACAGGAAAATATATATATATATATATATATATCTATATAATAAGTTAGAGCGGTGTGGGTCCTTCCAAATTAATAACTTTCAATCTGAGCCATTCAGACAAGTTTAGATATTTTAAATCGTCCGATCATTGGTCCACCAAAAATGGTAACAAGCACACACACCAAATCAGTTTTCAATTTATCCTATACCTTCCAATTCGATTCTCTCTCTCTCTCTCTCTCTCTCTCTCTCACACACACACACACACACACACAACCCCAAATGGAGAGACCCATATATCACTCATGTCTCTTAAAAGCCTTTCCCCCCAACCCCCCCACCCCTCTCCCTCTTCCAAAAGCTTTTAAAAAGGCCGACAAAGGCTAAGTATAGATTGGTTAATTTTGCTTCTTTTTTATTTTTTCCAAAATCTTAGAAAAAGTCTTTGTTTCGTTTTTTTTTCCTTCTAAATGCATGAAAAGTATAGTTTTTCAAAAGTTTTTAGAAGGATTAAAAAAATAAAATAAAGTCTAAGTATAGATTGGTTAAGTAGTTCAAGAGATGTATGGGCCACAGCACAACTATCTGAAACTACTGAGTAATATTATGCTTTTCAGATTTGTATGGTAATGAGACCACTTGGTTTTTCATTGGGGAGTGTTGAAGTAATCCAATAATATTGAAGATCTTTACTACATGTTTTAGAAATAACTAAATTATTAGAATAGCCAAATTATTACAATTTGATCTTTTGAAGTATTGAATTTCTTTTTTTTTTTTCTTTCTTTTTTTTTTTTTCTTGCTTTGTGCCCACGGGCACGGGTCATTACTAGTATATATATATCCTACAACACATGGATAGCCTTTGGCTATCAACAACAGAAAAAAGCAAGTGAGGGACAATATACCCCCTTCATGCTGAAAAGAAAAAAAAAAAAAAAAAAAGAAAAGGAAAACAAAAGAACACATCCCCGTGCACCTAAGAGAGGCAATCAAGGAGAGTTTATACCCACATGTTTGAAAGCTATGGGAACCCTCATCCATCGGAATACTAGAGTACCACCCTTGACGAGTAGGAGGTCGCGATTGCCACTTTTCTCGAGTAGAGAACTTAGATGTGTCGAATTGGCATGAGAACCCCAACTCCGGATAGAACAGCACCGAATTTTGCAAGAAAACATCTTTAAATATAGGGACAGAAACAACCTCCACAAAGGAAGGGGAAGAGTTTCACAGAGGAAAGGAGACGAACCAAACAAGGCCTTATATATATATATATATATATATATATATATATATAAAGAAAGAAAGAGTGGAAGAGGGAAGGAGAGGAAATGCGCGAGTGTGCAGGAGTGGTGTGAGTGGAGACTGTGGAGGAGGGATTGCTGGTTGGGTTTTAGAGAAAATCCTTCGCTTCTCACTGTAGGAATTGCCTAGAGAGAGAAGCTATACTTAAGTTTCTTAATAAATTGCTTAGTACCGACATGTTTGCGTGCTAGAAGACAAAATCACATATAATAGGTCCATTTAGAGAAAATGGATGAAACTAGGGGTGAAACGGTTCGGTTCGGTTCGATTTTTCTGGTTTTTTAGCACTGAAAAAACCGACCGGCTATGCTCGGTTAGGACGGTTTTGTCGGTTTTGCTCGATTTTTCTCGGTTCGGTTCGATTTTTGGCTTATTGTATATTTAAAAAAACCGACCGAAAAATCTCGATTTTTTCGGTTCGGTTTCGGTCGGTTTGGTTTCACTCCTAGATGAAACAAACTCTATAAGGGTCCGTTTGATAAAACTGAAAATTAAAGTGCTGAATTTTAAGTATTGAAAAATTTAAGTGATTGAATTTGTAATATTGAAAACAATATTTCAAGTACAAAAATATAACACATTCAAGGATTATTTTCAGTAGAAATTTTCACTTAATGTTTTCAGTAGATTTTTCATTATTTTTTCAATTATGTGGTGCATTATCAAACACACTGAAAAAGAATAAGTGTTGCAAATTTTCATTTCTCATCAATTTCTCTCTCTCTCTTTTTTGTAACCTAGCATATTGATACGTTTTTATTATTTATTTATTTATATTTATTTTTTAATGCATGGGTATCACTAGGGGTGTTCGCAGTCAGTTTAGATTTGTGTGTTTTTTTTTTTGAAAAATCGATCAATTGGTGTTTGGTTAATTTGGTTTTGATCGGTTTTTGATTTCAAAAATACTAAGCACATAACACATTCCACAACAGGGCTTTAAATGTGCGTGTACCCTATGCTGTTTGAATTTTTCACACATTTTTATGCACCACTTACACAGCACATGGTGCATGTATTTAAAACCTTGTTGTGAAATATGTTGTGTGCCTAACATTTCTATTTCGATTTTCATTTTTTTAACACCCCTAAGTATCACCAACCTAAACAGGACATGATGTGCATTGTGTATGTATTCTATTCAGAGTAATACTATGTACACCTAAAAAGTATACAAACTGATGTGACAATGATAATTTTAAAATTAAATTTATCTATTTATGCTTATATTTGATAACTAAAGCCTATTTTAGGTGATCTATATCAACAAATATATTTATTAAGTATACGTGCAACATTACTCTTTTATTGATTTTCATAACAATTCCCATTTTTATTTTTTGGCAAGTGCAGTTCTAGGGAGACTCCCATTTGAGATTTCTTTAGCCCAAATTTGCCATAAATGGCAAGAAAAACAGTTTCCAATGTAAGATAGGTGCATTGGAAACTGTTTTTCCTGCCATTTATAGCAAATTCGGTCTAAAAGAGTCCCAAAATGAGAGTCTCTCCAGTTTTTTCCTTTTGGCAACTCATAACATAACGAGCAGTTCTAGTTCTAGGGAGACTCCATTGTTGGGACTCCTTTAGCCCGAATTACCATAAATTACAAGGAATTTATTGCCATTTATGATAAATGCGGGCTAAAAAAGTCTCAAATGAAAATCTCTCCAATTTTTTCCTAACATAACACTTTCTATTTTTCTCTCATAAACATAACAATACACTTCTTCATATTACTAGTATTTTTCTTTTCACTAGTGCTACACACACATATTTTTTGACACACTTTTTGACACTTAGCTTTAAATATATGTACCATGTGTTATATAAGTAGTGCACATAAAAGTATAAAAAATTCAAATAGCACAATATATATATATTTAAAGCATAATGTGTAAAAAAAATATGTCAGAACGTGTGTGTCAAACATTTCCCCTTTCTTTTTTGGCAAGTTAACACTTTCCATTTTTGGCGGGTCTTTACCGATCTACTCTTTTTTTTTTTTCGCACTATTTTGTTTCCCTCTCCTTCCTATTTATATACTTCAAAATTTCATGGCTTCGTCTTGCAGTTGCAGTACAAGTGATAAGAAAGAGAGAGAGAGAGAGAGATGGCGAAGAGTGAGAAATCGGACGAAGAAACCTCTCGGCCATGGCAGTCTTACCACACCGTCTACACCAATTCCAAAGCTGGTACGCATTCCTTGTACTACGTATTTGATCAATTCTAGGGTTTCTATTCATAATCTGAAACTAGAAAATTTACAATTTTTTTTTTCCGATCATGTTTTTACTCTCTGTCATGTTCTTTTCAAATTGTCCAGACAACAGTACTATATCATTGATTGGGAATATTTATTCTAGCTGTTCTGTTTGTGATCTTTTAGTAACAATGACTTGTATTGATAATCTTAAAAGATGCATTCTTGACTAAACGTCACAAAATCCGTAATCAAAGAATCCAGAGTATTTATGTTGTGTTATTTTTATTTTATTTTTATTCTTTTTGGGTTTTTGATTTCTAAAAACAGAAATATATGTCTTGAATAAGGGTTTCCAAGTAATTGAACCGTTTTCTTTGGGGAAAATTATAAAAGAATGCTTATTGTGTTCTTTTTGATTTGTTTTGTGCTTTGATCTTTTAGACAAAAGAAATCTTGTCTGAATAAGGATTTCCAATGAGTTAAAAGCAGTTTTCTTTGGGGTAAATTAGTTTTTACCTGTGGTATTGAACTTCATGACAGGGCTTGCCGTTTTGAGGAATGAAACAGGAAGCCATAACTCGTTTATGGTTTGAGTGGATTATGATGCGTTCATTGTCTATATGATTTAGTATTTCGTATAATGAACTATGGGTGTACTTTATGTTTTGTCTACTCACTGCTTACTTTAGGACCTCGTGATGTTATATCTTACTTTTTGACACTGCAGGGATGGAAGGAGTAGACAAGGAGAAAGTACAAAGAATTGTATATGAGATGAGTAAAGGATCAAAGTATTTTGAGAATGAGGAACGCAAGGAGGCTTATATAAAGCAGAAAATTGAGAATATGCGTGCTCGCTTTGAAAAACTCACAGCTGCAGACATCTCTCATTATCAGAAGGTATTGTCAAAGCAAAACATGTACGTCTGTACTTGATATTGACATTATTGTAGTGTGCTTTATCATGCTCTTTACAAAATAATTATCGAATTGTCACAAGCAAGAGTTTGATTTCTTCTCTGACTTCTCCGAGTATGCAAGTATGCATACAACAAAGCAAAACATCCCGAGAGTAAGTACAAAGAATGAGCACACAAGAGTGATTCCAATTAATGCTGTCTGATTTCTCATTTTCATGGTAAGAAAATGTAGCAATGTGGAATCCTGTTCCTTTATATTCTCATTTAGGAAGCATCGACACTTCTAAAAAGGCAGGGGCGGACCCAGGATTTTTGGTCAGGGTGCCTAAATTATACAGGGGTTTGGGGGCAGCGCACCCGAGGCGAATTTTTTTAGGTTTACTTATACACAATTATGTGTAAAACTGTAAAATTGGTTTAACACCCCTATTTTGGGGTAAATTATGTAATTTTAGGGGGCTTATTTCTAAAACCTGTAATATATAACATATAAATTTAGAATTTTCAAAAGTCCAGGGGGGCTTGTGTCTAAAACCTATAAAATATTGTAGGTAAATCTAGAATTTGTAAAAGTTCAGGAGGGGCTGTGTGAATTTTAGGAGGGTTTATTTGTAAAATTTGTAAAGTATTACATGTAATTATGTAATTCTTAAAAGTTCAGGGGGGGGGGGGGGGGGGGGCTGTGCCACCCCTGGGGTACACTTCGGTCCGCCCCTGTAAAAAGGTAACTTGTCACGTGTCGTATTGTGTCCAACACACGGACACGACACTTCGTGGACACTTTTCCTGCAGTGTCGTCGTGCAATTTTTTAGAATTTTGTCGTGTCGACGTGCCGGTGTCGTATCGTATCCGTGTCGGAGTGTCCGTATCCGTGCTTCATAGATTCTCATCAGAGCTGGGAAAAACACTGCATATTTGGGGTCCTTTTATTATTATTTTCCTGTGATGCCTCTACTTAATTTGTATATCACATGATAGGATTTAATCGAGTTTGTGAATCACAGAAAACTGAGGAGAGTATTTAGTTGATGCATGCAAAGATGCAAAACGGAAGACTTAATTTTGGGCACAGCATATTAACTGATCAGAAGACCTTTTTAAAGAGATTTCTTTACGTAGCAAATCCAAATGGTAGGTAGCCATCCAAGTGGGTATATTAATCAACATGCGAAAGATCATCTTATCCCAGGCCACTTAATAACCCACTATCTGAAGAGAAAAAGTGATCTGATAGTAGATTCCACACCCATAGGAACTATTTTTTTAATAGACCGAGTTCATTAACTGGGTTTACTATCAGCATAAATTGTCACTGGACATGGAGGCCAGGAGGTGTGTCACTTAATATTGGTCTAAGAGAAAGAAATTGTGAATTAGGTGTTAGGACAATTGAACAACCTTATTGTGTATGTGTTTTAACTTTTAAGAGGTTTAAAAGGACATGTTTGTGTTTTTACCCTCTGTAGAATGCACTTCAGCTATCAATGCAATTTGTGATGTCATGTACTTGCTCGAGCGTGGTTCATTAGTCATGTAATGGCACAATTAGGAACTTGCAATTTTTTATGATGTCAGAACGAATTAAGCACTGCAGATATTCAAATAGCACCACAATAAGATGGCACTATTCTGGTATTTCTATCTTTCTAACTTATAGTGTATGACATTTATAGGTTGCGGATGACAAAATCTTAGAGCTTGAAGCTACACGTGATTTGTCGAGGATTTGGCTGCATGTAGATATGGATGCTTTTTATGCCGCTGTTGAAACATTAAGCAATCTTTCTTTAAAGGGAAAACCGATGGCTGTAGGCGGCATGTCTATGATCTCTACTGCTAATTACGAGGTTTGAATTGATAACTGTAAAACTGTAAGTTTTACGGGATGTTTTTCTGCAGGGTCATGACTATTACATATTCTTGGTATGGTCTGGCACCAGATTGCCATTCTGATTCAAATTAGCAAGATAACCTATCACCTATGTACTCTAATTCATTACTTGAATTGCTTATTGAGAACACGATTTGTCAACTCTACAGGCACGAAAATTTGGAGTTCGTGCTGCAATGCCGGGTTTCATTGCACGTAAACTATGTCCAGAGTTGATTTTTGTCCCCACAGATTTCAAGAAATATACCCATTACAGTGATTTAACTAGAAAAGGTTTGAAGTGTTGATTTTAAGGCATTTTTTGGGATGTGGTAGTGGTTACCTTTTTCTGATGTACATTCTCTGGATGTACTGTTAAAATAGTTTTTCAGAAATATGATTCAAACTTCATGGCTGCTAGTTTGGATGAGGCTTACCTGGATATAACAAAGATCTGCGAAGAAAGGGGCATTACCAGTGGGGAAGTAAGTTAGAACATAAACTCGAGTATCACCTAGACATCACTTCTTACTGCTCTTAAGATTGCAGTACTATAATGTTTTTAGTCATTAATGAATGCCTTTTGAACTTTAAACCCTCTCTTTTGTGATGCTTTTGTGAAGATTGCTGAAGAACTCAGAAGAGGTGTTTATGAAGAGACGGGCCTCACATGTAGTGCTGGAGTGGCACCAAACCGCTTACTTGCTAAGGTGGTGTTTGCGATTTCTTGAATATATGTTCTGAGTTGTCAGATGGCTTGTGAACAATTTTCTACATGTACAAGACTCATGCATCTTAAATTCCTAATTGGGTGCCAAATATGTATTTTGGTTGTGAAAGTGAGAGATAAGATGGTTTAAGGTCAGTCAGCTCATGACATTTGGTTATTAGAGAAAAGAAAGGATTCTGTTTATTATGTCGTCGTCGTGTTTCCTAAACATTGAAATGACTATCTTTACTTGCTAAGATTTTTAATATCATTTATTCTTATGAATGTTTTTTGCTTTGCGAAGGGGGAGCAAGTTGGTAACGAATGTCATTTTATACACAGTTTATACTGGTTAATAGAAAAAATGAGTTTTTATGAGACAATTGTGAAGCAATGTGTTATCGAGGATGAGTGTTGATGTTGGAGAGGACAAGATATAAACGAGAATACCATAGAAAAATCAGGAATAGCTTTATAGGCTAAGAGAACTCGAAGTATCAGCAGTAGCTCAATAGGCTAATAATACTAACGAAAGCAAGTAAGATGGTCTGAGATTGTGGCTGGAAGAACTTTGAAGAAAGTGAGGTGTTTGTCATTACTTGGGTAGAAGGTTCCAATGTGGTCTGAGATACAAGAGAAAGTAACCAGTAGAGGTAGAAAAGCTAAAAGTTACAATGTGATTTTAGTTGCAATAGAATGTAGTAGTAGTAGTCCATGCAACCAGTGGCTTGAAATATAACGATGATAGCATGACGGCTCGTCTAATTATTGTGTGTTGTCTTCCTTTCTGTGTTGTAGAATTGAATCCCTTCCACATCTCTTCAATATGGTTGGAGTTTGGAATGTTTTGATGTTTACTTTCGGGGCATGTTTTTACCCGGTCCCAACTTTGTATAGCTCTATTTTAGATCGTTATTAACATAATATGACTAGATTAGTAGGCCTTCCGAAGTTGGTGGCTAGTTTATGGATAATCTTATAGAATTTGACTTGACAATGAGCGACCATGTAAAGGTACCTAAGTGTAGCCAGATAATTTGTAAATTAAAGTGAGTGGAGGCAAAGTGTCTATAATTGCCGTCTCTTTCCACTATTATCTGCTGGTAGATTGTGTACAGTCCATGGAGAATGATCTGTAATTTTATTTATTTATTTATTTTTTTTATTATTATTTTTTTTTTTTGGGGGGGGGGAGAGAGAATCTTTAAAGACCTCAAATTTTGATTTCATTTCTTACTGTTGTCAGGTTTGCTCAGATATAAACAAGCCAAATGGCCAGTTTGTTTTACCAAATGAGCGAATGGCTGTCATGACATTTATATCCTCACTTCCTATACGGAAGGTACATCTCTTATCTGCTGGTTATTTTGACCAACTTGTATTACTTAGTTTTCAAAGAGATGATTTTCAATTGGATAATTTTAGTTCTCTTTAGAAGTCCATAATATTACCAGTGCTTTGGTTGAGAATAATGGGACATTTTTATCTGTAGATTGGAGGGATCGGTAAGGTAACTGAACGTGCTTTAAAGGATGCTTTTGGAATTACAACATGTGAGGAGATGCTGCAAAAGAGTGCTTTCCTTTGTGCACTATTTTCTCTTGCTTCAGCAGGTTTGCACACTGCTAAGTGACTCAATTGGTTTTCCTGGATTGTCTCTAGGAATGTGCTCCTAGGAGTTGTCACTCAATTATGGAAGCATTGCTACTTATGTTAAAATGGCCCTTCACGGTCTGTATGATTGAAACCTCCTTTTCTTATTTGATAATCTACTGGAGTATTTATTTAGTTTATATTTGATAAGCTTGGATGCCCTACCTTTAACCACTTATCAGGCAGTGGCCCGTGTATTTCTAGTTTTGGTTGGTAACAGCACCCAAAATTCAGATACAAGACTATTATTTTAGGAATGGTTTTTGTAAGGGCTTTTTTTAATTGCCTTTTTATCCCCAAGTTTTTTTTATTGCCGAATTGGATTCTTGTAATACAAGTGGTAGGAAGGAGTCGAAGGACAGACAAGCTGTTTATATACAGTGAATAAAAATAGTTTTTCTTTTCATTTCATTTCTGTCTTTCTTTCTTTTGACCTTTTAATTTAAATTTTTGTTCAGAAGCGGGATATAGTGATTGACACTTACAAAGTTCAAAATTCTCTAACTTGCTTCTGTATTACATAAGATCAACATCCTATGAAAAATTACTTAGTTTTGGTGACGCAAGTTGTGATTCTTTTATAAGTATGCTACTCCATGTATTTTTTATTACACCGACTTTTAATTTTTACATCATTACTTCTACTTTTTGGAAATGCCATTCACCTCAGGTTTTTTTTTTTTTTTCGCGCTTAAAGAATATACTCACATATTTGTATGCTAGGGTGATCATATTAACCAACTTGCCAATTTTTTTTTTGCAGATTTTTTTCTCTGTGTGGGTCTGGGACTTGGGAAGACAGATATTCCTCAAGTTAAGTTGCGAAAAAGTATGAGTAATGAGAGAACATTCTCAGCTACTAAGGATGAGGCATTCCTTTATCAGAAACTAGGTAATTGGTGTTAGGTTTTTTGTTTTCTTTGCGACAGACATTCGGCAAGGTGATGTCATGACATGGATTTGATTCTATTCTGACCTTGCTAGATATTAACCATGGCGATTGGGTGGCTCCTTTTCCTTTCATTAATATGCACGGGGATTCTATGAATCTAGTGTGAAATTTCACTTATTAATAAATTGAACATGGACATTTAAAACTAATTGAAGATTATTCCTTCTGAACTGTGGAATTTCACTTCTGAAACTTATTGTAAAAAATGGCATTTTATTCTACTCTTCGACCAATTAGCATTATTAAAGTGTCATATTCAAATAATCAATTGTGGTGAAAGAAAGCTTCAGGGAACCTCTATGGCCAGTATCCTTGCTCGCTGTGAGAATATTCATTAAATGGATTTCTCCTCTTCCTCATTTGACAAGCTTTAGCTTACCACTGACCTTTTTTTTTTTTTTTTTAACTCCCTTTCCTTGTCATGGAACTGTATTCAACTCTCTTCTATTGATCATTATGTATATTTGTTCATTTCATTTGGTTAAGGAGTACTATGTTTGAATTTAAATTGTCTTGAGGTGGTTCTGTTAGCCTGCTTGTGTGCCTCAAAGGACTATTCAAGCCGGACATCCACTTTAAATGCTTTGTATATGTTTAATCACAAGCTATGTGAAGTATGGATTTCTTGGTGATTCAAGACAGTGAATCAGTGCATGAGATTTATAAGTTGAATGATAATACTAATCAGCCAGTGTTTTCGTAATTGATATCCAACTTTGGAATGGACTTTTTGTCTTGCAAAAGTCTGACTTGACTCAACAAAGCCCTGGTTTCGCTCTTTGACCACTTTATCTTTTTACGCCTACTATTTAGTCTTTAATACCGTACTTTCTTTGAATTGATTTTGGCAAATAGCCAACATGCTTTTTATATACCCTCTACATTCCTTTTTGTCTACCCTATGAGTGCAGTAGAGTACCCCTTCTGAAGTTGGCCTGTCAGGGTCCTGCTTGGACATTTGTTAAACAAAGTTATTGTGCCTTTCGGTGTGCTATTTCGGTCATTGTGCGACACTTTAGGGTTTTCTTACATACATCAATAAACTTGAGAACCAAAACCTAACTATGTGGGTTCAGTGCGGTAAATTCACAACCACCAAAGAAAAAAATATCCAGTTTCTTTTGTCTAGCTTCTGAGGGTTTACTGTATCCTGTAACAGGCCTGGAATACAACCCTTGTATCTGTATCGGTATATCTATTGAGAATATTGTCCTCTCCTTGTCATTGTAGGGTCTTTAATCATAAACAAGTCCAATCTTTGCTTTCATCAGTAAATTTTTTGAATATTGTTTCAACAAATATGCAATGTGAAGCTTTGGTGTGCAGGGGAACTTGCAGAGATGCTTTCTGCTGACATGGAGAAAGAAGGTCTTTGTGGGAGAACATTGACACTAAAACTGAAAACTGGGTCGTTTGAGGTACTTTATTGTGCTTAATTTTTGACTGCTCTCTTTTCTTTTATATGCGCACTCTCAATGAAACGTCAAAAGATGTGAATTGATTGATTCTGGTTGATTCCTTGCCTTTTGAGCATCTTTTCTTTTTCTTTTAACTCCTCTCTCAGTTATGGTAATAGATTATTCTGCTATCTCATCTTCCTCCAACTTTGTGTATCAGATATCGGTGCTCTAATGCTACTTTACTTACAAATCAGCATTTTCCAGGTTCGAACTCGAGCTGTAACTCTGCAAAAATATATATCCTCAAGCGAGGATATCTTGAAGCATGCTTCAAAACTGTTAAAGGCTGAACTTCCTGTGTCCTTAAGACTGATTGGTAAGAGCACATTACTTGGGTCGTATTTATGCTTTAGTGATATTGAAATGGAATGGTTTCGTCACTATGCCTACTGTTATGTTGGTTGCTTTCCGTTACTTCAAAACGGCATGTTGACCACAGTTACTTTTATTCAACAAAGTGATTCCCTGTTTATTACAGAACATGAACCTGAGTGCCTTGTGACCAGATTTTCATTAGGGGAGACTCGAGAATAAATAAAGTAAGTTTTGATGCCGAGAGCTTCTGGCTTTAAGGCACTCAGAAATCAGGATGCAGTCATATAAAATTTGCATACCATTACCCTGCTTGATTTGTTTCCCTGAATATATTGCATGCACATTGTTCCACTATTAATTTAATATTAGAATACGGTTGAGCTCAAAATATATATATTTTTTTTGAGCAATCATTTTGAGAATGTTGAGGATGTACTGTTTTTCGTTTCATTGAGTTATTTCTTGTAATTCTAAGCATTTACCGTTGCATTTCTTTCTTATGTTATAATGTTCCAGTGATGAATCGCTATCTTTTGTCTTACTTTTCCAGTGTTTCCAATCTGTTTTTGCTATTATTCTATAGAGTTGTTCTGGTCTGTACCAGTGATGGACTGAATAAGGGACAAGGGAGCCCCCCCTTGATTTTAGAAAAATTCGATACCCTAAAAAAATATTCTTTCACTTAAGTCCCCCTCCCAAATTCAAAAACTCCCTATTTTATTAGCATTGAGTTTTGAAAAATTGTACATGACAACCAAGTATAATACATTCAATTTATTGGTCTCAATTTGTATTAACAATGTGTCATTTTGTTGTACCTTTGGTACTGCTAAATTGCCAATCAGTATTAACTTTTCTTATATGCCATTTGGTAGCAACTTTTAGAGGCCCTTTGTTAGTTACAATTTTATAATTGGTAGTAAAAAGTCCCAAAGTGCTGTAAGTGAGATGTGTGTATCATAAAAATGGGAGAAGATTTCTTGAGTTTTTGTATTAATTTTTATAGTATTAGCTTAATTATACCAATCCACATGAAAAATATGTATAAATAGATCCAAAAAAAATCGTCTCGAGGGCGCTGTTCCCGAACCTCCGTAAACTCGGCTACCCCCAAGTGCAACTTCAAGTTTCTGCATCAGCCCCTGGTCTTTACCTCCTTTTTGTGAATGTTTATCTTACCTACGTTTTCCCTAGGATTATTAATTTCTTGAATTCCTTAATTTATTCCCCTAGATTGCCTGTAGTACATCAGATATGGAAAAAAGGCTGGAACAGGAATTATAATTGCATTGGTTACTGTACCTTCTCTTGTGGTGTTTAATCCCAGGAACGCAAGAATGAAAGGTAATCAGTAAATGGTTGAAGAGTTATCTGTGTTGACATTTATATGACATTCCCAACTTCAAGGCCTTTTAGAAAATGATCTGTGACACAAATCGGGAACTAATGCCCGTAGAGCATTGGGCATGGAAAAGAGGCTGAAATCGAAGTCCTATTGACATTAGTAACCACTTAAACCAGATAAATATAGTGTACCTTTTTCTTCATTTGCATTTGTGCCTATACTTAGAACCTGGTTTTGACCTCTGTCCAGTTGCTGGAATCAATTTTCTGCCTTAAAATGGGTCTACTATTGACATAAAGAACAAAATTTTCAACTTCACGGCCATGGTGAAAACAATCTGTGACAAATCTAGGTTTTAATGTCCCTGGTGACTAGACATGGAAAAGAGGCTGAACTGAACAGGAGTGATGGATACATTAGTTACAACCTTAACCCGATTAATTTGGTGACCTTCTGTCCGTGTTGTGCCTATGTTCGAAACCTGGTTTAAAGATCTCTCCAGTTGCTATGATGTATTGGTCCAAAGTGAATGAACTAATGTCATCAGTGGTGGGTCGAAGAAACAGGTTTTTCAAGAAGCTTTTGGGAAGTCTTGTCATTTGAGAATTACCAATTTGTTTTAATTGTTGCTTACTACAATAAATTACTACTAAATGGAATTAGACTAATTTATTGACTACCAATTTATTCTAACATATCTTTTGGTCACTGCATGTAATCTGTCAGGTCTGTCATTTCCAGCCTAATTACTTACTGATAAATGTTAATATTTGAAGCGTAAGAAATTTCTGCAAGTTGGTCATAACATTGAATCCTTCTTAGGGCATTTTTCCTACACGCCCCAAGGAAACATTTTATTACAAACTGCCATGCAAGAGTCTCCTCTTCTATATGATTTATGCTTGAAACTTGTGGCTTTGTCGGACCTACTCTTGCATGAAGCACGGTCTTAGTTTTTACTTTATCCTTATTTTCCTTTTCTACCTTGTGTATATACAGAAAGACACACTTATATAGGCAATTTTGTTGACTTCTGTCAGGATTGCGGGTTTCTCACTTTAGTGAAGACAAGGATGGCTCTCCTTCTGATCCTACACAAAGAACTCTCTCCAACTTTTTTGTATCAAGAGATACTTCTGGAATAAAGAAGAGTGACTGCATTTCCTTGGGATCAGATACTAGTGATAACCACTTCTCAATTATATCAGAAACAGAAACTGGCCTTCCTATTGACAGCCACGAGACATGTTATTACCAGTATAGAGATCCATTGAACAGCATTCAAGTATCAAATCAGACTAATGGTAACGGCTTATTAAGCAACAATACTGGTGAGATGAAAAGTCATGGAGCGATGAGCAACAAATCTAAAGACAAGGTTAGTATTAGGCTTGTCTGGGAAATCATAAAATAGGACCAGTTTCAGTTCTGCTTTTATTCTCTCTGGTTTTTCTGAGAACCAATGTCATGTTGGTTTGGCAAAGAATGTGTTTCTACGTGCCGAACACCTGAACTTATATAACTGGTTCACCTATGGACTGCAGAACTAGTTCTTGACCTTCCAAGTAGCTCCCTAGTCTCAGGGGTAGGTTCACGGTTTATCTTGACTGTAAGACCAAAGGTGATGCTAGAAAGGTCTTTTAGTTTCTGCCTTGGCTTCTATCATAAGTATTTTGTGTATTGTTTTTTGGTTCAGGTTAATGCCTGTGATCTGGTAGGCAATACCCTGAATTCTTATGAGACTGATGCACAAATGTTAGTGGAGAGAGATTCCTTTTCAATTTCTGGACAGTTCGAGGGAAGCAGCGTACCACCATTGAAGAGGAGGGCCCACCTTTCAAATGATGAAGCAGTGCTCTCGTTAAATCAGAAAGAGCCATTGATGTGGGTCGACGACTACAAGTGTTCACTATGTGGGGTTGAATTGCCTCCTAGTTTTTTGGAGGAAAGGCAAGAACATTTTGACTTTCATCTTGCTACGAGGCTGCAGGAAGAGGAATCAGGCAACAACCCAAGAAACTTTATGGTGAATCAGAGGTACCAAATAATTCCTTGCCTTAGGATAGATTTAAGACCTTTTCTCTGGCATTGACTGCTTATTTGAGTTGATGACGTTTTGGTGGTTTATATAAGTTGCATCATGATCAAGAACCTTTAAGCTCTCAGCAGAAATTTACAAAATAATGGTTGATGTAATATTTCCTAGTCAATGTACTTTTGGGTTTAGGATGACCAAGAGCAAGCAAATCATGTTAGCCGTAAAAGATGAAACTTTTCTTTTGAATTGCACTCAGAATCAATAATGGATTTCACTGTGAGAAATGAATCTGAGTGCATTGTTTATAAAAATAAAATATATGGTGGAAGTGGTGCTAGCGCTTCACCATTTATATATATATATATATATATATATATGTAGGAGATACATAGTTGTCCTACTTATGGTATTGTATGCTCTATTAATCATTATTAGCATAGCAAGAAAATTGTGTAGTAATTTCCTTGACATTGGAGGCTCCATTGGATATTTAGGGAGACTGCAGACCTAGACCGGTTAAATAGTAGGAAGTTTGTTATTCACAAACTTCACAATTTAGTTTTCTTTGATACAATGAAGCACGGATTTGTCCATTGCTAGGTTGAAATAGTAATATATTTATAAACATAAATTATTTCGAAAGAGGAGAGAAATAAGAGGCATAGTAATGACTGATTGGAGTTGGGGTTTTTACAAGTATGGTTCCTTTGATAACTGACACAGGTTACAATCCATCCTCACATTACTCTGGTTTATTTTTACTAAGGTGTGTTTTGGTACCTTCGTTTTACTTTGGAGTAGTATCTTTCTACTTATCAAAAGAAAGTTGGACAAATAATTTTGAAGCCCTTGCTCCTATTTCACATTGCAAACGTTGGACATCCAGAAAAACATTAACAGTACTTAGGTGTTTGAGGTTGCAGCAATCATCAAGGGAAAAAAAAAAATCAATTTCTTCCGTGCTGGAGCAGTAAGAAGGATGTTGTGTAAAGTGCGATATCATTTAATTATGATTCATCACATATAAATGCTATGTTTTAAAGATCGAGAAGAATAATGCATGTATAGGATCAATAAATAATATTTGATAAAATGTTTTTTTTTCTTTTTCTGTTATTGCTGCTTATTTCTCTGGCAGTATTCTGCTATATAGATTGTTTCTTCAAATGCACTGAACAGTTGGTGGAATAATTTTGATATCCGTGGTGCTTCCAAGGTTCTTTGGTGGGACTGTTTACTCGTCCTGAAGCAGAGTCGAGTTCTGCATTTTAATTAGGCTTTCAGTTTCATTCTTGGCTTTAGAGATTCTAATAATCTGTGATTAATATCGATGCATTGTTGTTCCTACTATTTCTTTTTACCGTAGAGATCAACGTATGTGCTGAACCTTCTCAGGTTTATAAAGAAAGAGCAGATTGTGAGCCAAAGGACGGTAAAAAAGAAGCAGAAGTCATCTCCCACAGATGGTAAAAATCTTCCGATTGATATGTTCTTTGCAAGGAGTAATCAGAACTTCTAGCATTTTGTTGATATTGTCATGTATATGTAACAAAGATCAATTCATTTAGTGATTAATATATCCATGTATAAAAGTGAGGTCTCATGTACAATAGTAATTGTTGCATCTTAAATTAAACGCGATAATAAAGCTGTCTTTGTTAATATTGTCTGTCACTGAAATTTTTTTATCTGCAGAGCATCATACTTTGGCTTAGACTCTGTTTCAAGTGTAATTTTCTTTTTCTTGTTTTCTTTCCTTCTTCCTCAGCCGAGAGAAATCATAGATCAATGTTGCCTATTACATGACTATTGTTGTGGACCTTGTGGTTGAAATCTAATGAATGTCAGATTGAACCAAGCAGTTTTGACAATCATGAGAAATACTGGGATTAGTTCACAGCTATATGGGTTTCTAGCCTAAGTACTATTAATGTAACGAACTTTTGAGCTTAAAGTGAATTCCAGTGTTTGGAGCAAAACGAGTGGGATAGGTAGAAGTTAAAGTGATGTGTGAGGATGGAGTATACAATTGTGTGCCTATCTTCTTCTCTGTTCCACCCTCCACCACCCCAAACCCATCCACACACACGCACGTGTGCGCAGACCAGTTGAAGGTTCTTTATGCAGGCCACCCTCTAATGGGGACAGCACAAATCAGTATTAATACATGTACTATAGAAAGAAAGAGTCAATTTCGTCTGTGTTGTACGTATTGAGAAGAGTTGAACCTCCCCGTGTGCTCTTTGCCCAACACCAACCTCCAATTTTACAGGTTACATTTGGTGGTGAATGTTGTTCTTGCTACCATTTAGAGTGAAATTATTTTGACCATGGTGAAAACATTTATTTTTTTGGCAAATGGTTAAATCAATAAAAGAAAAGCCAAATGGCAAAGTACACAGGTACAGGGGGCATACCTTAGGAATTACAATGAGCTCAAAGCAAGCGTAGAAAAGTATGCAGCATGGGGTGAAAGACCATCAAAGATCAAGATTGAAGAGAGAAGTTCATCCCAGCCGAACAAAGAAACCAATAGAAAGGAAGCAAAACCATGGTGAAAACATAGTGGCCCATATGGTGTGATGAACGCATACAATTAATGATCTTTGTTCTGTCAATAGATCATTTTGGGACTGTATAAGAAAGCCCTTGAAATCTCTGCCCTGATCTCTATGCGATTTCTATTTTACTACCGAACCGTGGAAAACTGATCGAACCGAGTACAGTTGGTCGATTTTGAAATTTTGAAAAACCGTGGAAAACTGACGGAAGCTTGAGGATCCGACTCCAAACACCATCGTTCCAGCTTTGATCCAGAATCCAGGTAAATTATCCCTTCTTTTCTCTAAATTAACAAAGAACGACTGCTGCTTTAATTTTTATTTTTATGAGAATATGGAGTTTTTGGTACTTCCATGGTGTCCAATAGTGTTGAACACTCTCGTAGAGTTCTTTATGATCAAGTTCATGCATATCTGTGTATAAAGTTTGAATACATTTTTGCTCACCCTAAAATTGTTCACCTTCTTCTTCTATTGGCTAATGTAGTGGGACTCAGAATTAAATAAGAATTAATTAATAGTATAAAGTTATGAGCTCCACTGTATTACCCAAAAAAAAGAAGGGTGAACAATTTTAAGATGAGCAAAACTTCACTCAAAGTTTTTAGGCAAGGTAAAAAAAAGGGTCTTATATGCTTACGAGTTATGAGTTTGTAAATAGTATTTTTTTTTTAACTAAGAAGTTGTAAATAGTTGACTAGATGAAAAACAAAAATTGAGCTATTAGCGGTTAGCCTATTGCCATTTTCTCTCGTTATCAAAAATCCCCCTACATGGGATATTTTGTGGCCCAATATTGGCCACGTTTCTGGAAGATCAAACTGTATTCTGCTCTCTCTCTCTCTCTCTCATATCCCCAAGAAAGAGGTACTGCTGGCCTGTGTCACAAAGACTTGCTATAAGAAACATGCTAAAACACACTGCTCCAATTCCGAGGATGTATCTACCAAATCTGGGCAAACCAACTACAGCCCAAATCACTTCATTTTCTTGTGCCAGCATCCCAATTTCTCAAATTTCAAATCCCATTAAAAGCAACAGCACAGAACTAACTGTGCCAACCATGTCTGATATAATGAAGGCATCAAAAGCCCAAAACCTTAACCTTCAGATCAAAACAGTGGGACCCTTTTTCAGAATCACAGCCAAAAGCTCGGAAACACAAAACGAGGTTGGGAGGGCCGAGGGACTCATAAGGGTATGGTTTGGAGGGAAAGTTCTTCACTTGGACTCAATTAGACTGCGAAGAGAGACTTTGGGAATGGAAAGATCAATATTTGGGATTGGTTTGTTCATTGGAGCTGTTGCAATCAGACATGGGTATGATTGTGGGTGTACAACTGCTGAATTACTTGCCATCAATGACTCTGACCTTTACCATTCCAAGGTTTTTACACCTTTCTTTCTGATGTTAAATATTCTAGTCTCAAAATTGGTTAATGCTATGTTTTAAATATGGGTTTTGTTAACATGTGCCCTAAGATTTTAAAAATTGTATAGTTTCTTGGGTCTCACTTTATATATGAATGTATTTTTGTTCACTTAAAAATGGCTCGTTCACCTCTCGCATTGACTAATGTAGTGGGATTCATGATTAAATGAGAATTAATTAATAGTGTAAAATCATGGGGTCTCACTGCATTGACCAATAAGAGAGTTGGGTGAGCAATAAGTAAGCAAAAATGCTATCTTTATATATTTATCTAATAAAATGATGTTGGAGTGGATCAGTTAAATACAACTTTATGATGGAAATCTAGGTAGTTTTACCACAGTCAAGTGCGGAGCCAAATTATTACTCCTACTATTTTTTTTTAATCTTTTGGGGGGTGGGTGGGAGGAGGCTATAAATTATTATTTTTTGTGGTTTATTTATACATATTTGATAATGAGATATGGTGTTAAATTGGATCTATTTAAGAACAATATTATCTTTTGGGGTAATGTTTATACATTTTGGGATCTATTTGTCAATAAGGTATGGTGTCAACTAAGTTGGGAATACTTAATTGTGATGGGCTAGACTATATTTGGGCTAAAAAATCACATGTACTAAACAAATTCTCAAATGTTGGGTTGGACTAGAGTACATTTGGACTAAAATATCACATCTACTAAATAAAAATTTTAGATTTTTTTTTTTTTTTTGGGAGGGGGGCTAGTCTACTCTTACCTCCGCCCCGGATCACAGTTTAATTTGGGTCCTTTATGTTCTCTCATCACTTTAATGCCAATGTGGGTCTAATCTTAGATCTCTGAATTACTATGGGACCTACGTGTAGGGCCGGTCCTGATATTCCAAAAAGGCCTCAAGCGACCTTTCAAAAGTGGATTTTCTATAATCTATACTAAGTTTCATATAAATTAGGAAGAAATTAGAAGAAAATAGGTCTAAAAATGATAAGTTTCATAAAAATTTAAAAAAAAATTAAAAGAAAATAGACCTAAAAATGAACTCATGCAGTGCTTCGCTGCATTACGTGAGACCTACTGAATTTTTGAATCACCATAGAAGTTGGACATGTGTGACTATCATACGAAATAATGTCTCCAATTTTGGATAAAAATTTGAAAACTACAAAAAAACATCATTCCTCAAAATTGGGTCTCACTACCAGAGTTTGTAGCTTGTCCATCTTTACACCCCTTGTTTGTTCACTGGGAGTTGCTAAATACTTACCTAATTCTTCTCTACACCGACTGCTGTAAGGAGAGATGCTGTTACTTTTCACAGCATCACGTGCGTGTGGAGAGAAATTGAGGGAGTGCATTTAGCAACTCTTTTCATTTTCATTTTTTTTTTTAATTTAATGATTTTATCTTTTGTATTTTCACTTGAAATTGACAAATTTTTATGGCTCGGTTATACTTCCTCTTGTTATGATTTGTTTCTTGATCATATCTTACGAGGAAAGAAAGACAGAAAGAGTTTACCTTGATTGCTGGTTTGCTTATAATACTGAGTTTAAATTTGGATAATGTGACAGCTTGTTAGGTTTTACTCAAGAATTGGGTTCAAGGTTGTGCACGAGGTGACTGGTTCATCAATTGGAGATCTTGCACACATGTTGGTCTGGGGAGGCATTGGGACCCGAATGGATGCCCAAGTCCAAGAGCTTTTACTAAAATGGTGCACAAGGTTTAAACCTCGGAGTTAAAAACTTCACTTGAGCTATCAAATATATTTGTAAATCATAGTGAAAAAAATTCATGCCTTATGGCTGCAATTTGTTGAATTAAGCAAGGGCAGAGCAATAGGTAGGTTGTGGTTGCTCTGTACTTTCTTAAATCTGAGTAATTTTTATTTGGGCGGCCCATTTTTACTTTATCCCTGTGGTTCAAGCACACCCTAAGTGTCAAAATTGACCCCACATAGACAGTTAACCTCAGAATTAGTCTCCCAAAAGGATTATGGTTTAAAAATTAGCGTCACATTGGTGGTTATATGGTAATATTATCTCCATATAGGGGATTGACCACAAAATTAACCTCACAAAGGGGATTACTGTTAGTATTTTTGGCCAATTTTACAATTTTCATTAGTTTTGAGAGAAATCTTTACAATTTTACTTAAGTCCGAAACGACATGAGTTTAATTGTCTACTTTTAAAGTATGTGGAGGTAAAGTGAAAATAGGTCTATCCACAAGGGTAAAATATATTTAACTCTTTTTATTTTTTCAATAATGTTAGGGTAACAAACACTTTTTATAAATACTTACAAACACACCCTATCTCTCTTCTGGGTGGCATTGTGGGGTCTATTGAAATTATCCGAATCTCATAATACCACTTAAAAAAAAAAGAAGATAAAGTGTGTTTATAAAAAAATATTTTTCACTCAAATATTAGTCTAATTTTTTTTACATCTAAGGTGCTCATTTAGTTGGAATCCAACTCATCTAAACTATTTGGGCCTACACACTTTCTCCATTTTAGCCCTCCGATTATAAATTATTGGCTTCGTCTTGAATTAATTTTACAACTTTTGGTAATAATTTGTCTTGAAAGCTATAAGGCGCTGTGACTTTTTAACGGGGTTTCTTATGAGAGAATTATTTTTTTATTTTTAAATTTTTTTTTTCCCCAGTGACGTGAGAACCCACTACTAGGGGTGAAAGCAAAATCGAACAAATCGAACCACCGAATCGAACCGATCGGTTCGGTCGATTTTCATGAGATAGATGCAGTGTAAAACCGAAAACCGAACCGAAAATTAAACCTAAAACCGAAAAAACCGACCGAAACCGAACCGATCGGTCTGTAGAAAAAACCCCCCAAAACCGACCGAACGGAACCGATTTCACCCCTACCCACTACTGTATCTAGAGGTAAATCATAAGATCGTGGCAAGGCATTAGTGGAGGGTAAGGCATGAAGTCAAACTCTGAGACATTTGGATTTATAATTTGTCCCAAGCAAACTCTCTATTCGAACTGTCCACCTCAACTGGACTTGTTTACACCTATATAACTGATGAGTAATGCTTAGTCATAAAATAGTTATAAAGAGCAAAGATTCTCTAAAGAGGGCTCCCTCTCTTTATTAAAGAGAGGGCCTCTGTTTTAGCCGTCAGATCGTGTTTTCATTAAGGGCAGTGTTGTCATTTCACAGTTTTTAAATACGATCCGACGGTCAAAACAGAAGCCCTCTCTTTAATAAAAAAAGGGCGTCCTCCTTAGAGCCTGACTGTATAAAGAGATATTCATAAAATGATATGGCATTTTATGTGGTACTCATGTGACATTAGAATTTATCACACTTAACTCAATTACATGGAATACCATATTACATTATGACCCACATCCTTTTATGATCATCTCTTTGTAACTCTTTTGTGACTCTAACACTACTCATTACTAATTATACCAAATAGCACTTATACCAAATAGCACCAAAGGATTTTTTATGATCAAAAAGGATTTGCAGAGATACTATGCTTCTCAATTACCAAGGAAAAGAAAATAGTTATCGGAAGGTGGAACCGTGGAATCCCTTCTCTTTTGTTGATAATGGAAGAAGCGAACAAAAAATGAAAGTTTTCCCAATCAAAAGATTTCTCTCTCTCTTTTTTCAAGCTAAAAAAAAACAATATTTTACTGACGAAATAAAATTTGAGACGGCTCAGCCTAAGGTGTGTTTATAGTGCAACGTGATGTGGTACACAGGCATTGGATGCCGTAAAAACATATGAGAACGGATGAACCGTCTCATATTTAATCTCTTTACTGACAAGCTTACTTAGTTTTTCGGCTACTTTTTTTAAATTAATTTGTGAGTTCTTATATATTTATTATCAAATAGACTATAAAAAAAAAAAAAAAAAAAGAAAGAAAGAAAGAAAAGAAAAGAAGAATAAATGCGAAATAAAATTTTAATTTTAAACACTTAATTGAATTATCAAGCACGCACTTGTTTTGCTAAGAAATAAACTTGATCCTAATTTATGCATAACCAAAAAGACACATTTAAAAAAAAAAAAAAAAATCTTACAAATCTCACGCCAAACAGAGGAAATGAGAACCTACCATCCGGTGAATTCCTAATCTCCATATCTATCCAAACAAGGGTAATGTTTGTGGTACAAACAAGTTGAAAATCATGTGACATGTAGAGTCCACTAATTTTTGAATTCTAAGCTTAACCCTGCACATACATGCGATGTTTGGGGTGGTCATGAGTGGTGGTCCGACGATGACTGTTGTTGGTGGCCGTCCACCACCACCAACCATCAGGAGCCACTAACAGTCATCATGGGCCACTACCACCACCACCAGCCAGCACTGAGTCACTGACCACTAGGGTGTAAATTGGTTGGTCGATCAATTTTTTCGATTTTTTTTTTTTTTTTTTTTTTTGTGTGTATAAAAACCGACCAATAAGGGTATTAATCGGTCGGTTTTTTAGGGGTTCGGTCAATTGTGCGGTAGATTTTAGCTTGTACATACATTTAGAAAACCGACTAATCGATTTTTGGTTTGATCGATTTGCGGTTTTTTCTTACACCCCTACTGACCACCCCAAACATCAACTCTGTGTGTGGGGTTAAGTTTAGTGTTCAAAAATTAGTAGGTCCCATGTATCATATATCATTTCCATGTTATTTGCGGAATTTGTTTGTGCTCCTAACATTACCCATCCTAACATTACCCATCCAAACAGTCCTTGCTTTCATCCCCTCTCTCTCTCTCTCTCTCCGCGCGATATATTGTTCTGTAGGCCGTAGCAGAGCCCTAGTTCAGTCATCGTTCTGTGCTCTCTCTGTAAAAAATACAAAGAAGAAGAAAAAGAAGTAGATCAATGTCTCGCAGGGAAGCTCGAGAATCCGACTCCAGACGCCATCGTTCAAGATTCGATCGAGAACCCAGGTAAAATCATCCCTCATTTCCTCTAAATTAACACTGAATGATTGCTTCTTTAATTGTTTTATTTTCTCCGTAAAAAGTGGTTTTTAGTTCCTTCATAGTGCCCAACAGTGTTGAACACTCTCATAGGGTTCTTTATGATCAAATTCATATATCTATGTGTAAGTTTTAGGGGAAAAAAATTGGGTCTTTGATGAGCGGACCAGATGCATATGTATTAGTTTATAGAAATGCATTGGTTGTGCAATGTTGTTGAGTATAAAAACTCAAGAATTTGTTTATTTTTCCAGAAAAAAAAAGAGGTTTTTGGTTCCTACATGGTGCCCAATAGTGTTGAACACTCTCATAAGGTTCTTTATGAACAAATTCATGTATCTATATGTGCAAGTTTTTAGGGGGGGGGGGGGGGGGGGGGGGGGGGGTGGGGAAATGGGTCTTGGATGAGCGGACCGGATGCGTAGCAAGTATGGTGTTTAAGGATGGGTCTGTCTCTATTCTTCGGATTTGTTTTTCAAAACCCAGATAGAAAATAGGGTTATATGCGTATAATTCAGTTGTATATATAGAATCCCAGATAAAAATTAGGGTTATATGGATACAATTGAGAGAGATTTGAAGTGGATTAGTAGCCAATTAATATTTGGTGGTTAGTTTCACTAGTGATTTAATACAAATTAGAGTGCTAGAAACAAGTTAAGTTTTAACTATTGAGAAGCATTGCAGTTAATTACTTAATAAGGGGATAATGTGGACGTACATCGTCAAATGCCACTGCTGCTTAGTTTTGTCTTGATTAAGTTGTTAATCCGTGTGTAAGGATTTGGTTTAGCATAAAATTGAGCCACCAACTCTTTTAAGGCTTTCTATTGTATTGATAACGCAGCATAAAATTGAGCTTGTTTGTACCATGACTTGAAATTGGAAAAATGTCTTAACGTTTCTAGCATACTTTCTAGAGGCTAAATGCTACTGTGGCCACGGTAAATTGAGATGTCTTGTTTTATTATTATGTTCTCACCTATTAGAACAGTAGTTTTTGTGGTGAGCGTTGATCATACACATGATACTATTGATAAGGAAAGGGGAAATAGTTGAAAGAGAGAAATTTAAGAAGTCATATTCTGAATTGATTGTCTAACATTTCCATGCATAAAAGAAGGATTAAACCTCCAACAGAAAAGGAAGATTTTGGAGAGGTTTGTTTTTTTCCTTTCTGTGATGGTAGTGATAGAAACTCCATGCCTTTTTGTTTTTATGTTGCCATTCCCCTTTAAAAGTGCAAGTTGGTTTTGATAATAATGGATGGGTTTTGCTAGGGGCACTAACAACTTCCACTAACACTTACTAACACACTCTATCTCTCTCCTAGTGGTAGTGCGGGGTCCACTGCGGACCCCACAGTGCCACTAGGAGAGAGATAGAGTGTGTTAGTAAGTGTTAGTGAAAATTGTTAGTGTCCCAAATATTACTCATAATGGATTGTGTCCCTCTCTCTATGTAAAGAGTTCCATTTTTCTCCTGTATAAAACTTTGAAATCTACCGGATTGTTTTGTGACTTTAGGCTATTAGTGCCAAAGTAGGCTTAACTTCATTCACTGGCGTCAGAGAAGCCTGTAGGGATGAAATTTTTAATCTGAATCGTTTCTCGTCTGGTAAGTTGAAAAGACAAAAACAGCCATGGCACATTACTTTTTGTGCTGGAGGCCCCATAATTTGTATCTGCTCCGTTCCAGGCAACAGATGACAAATCCTTGATATTCTATTAGCTTGGAGCCTCAAACATTGCAAATATTTATTGCCTTGTCCACTTCCCCCTCTGTCTCGTTGGAGCTCTAGTAGTGATTAAGTGAAAAGCTATGACTGGGTATTGGCACTTGAAGAGAAGAAGTTAAAGTTGGTTGGTCTACTGACTCATAGTATTACTCTTAGAAGCAGGAATCTTTAAAACTGGTCACGTCCCCCGCCCCCGCCCCCGCCCCCGCCCCCGCTTCCGCTCCCGCCCCGCTCACGAAGAAACCTTTGAAACCTCGTAATGTTTAGCGCTTTCCCGCCCCCGCTTTCGCTCCCGCCCCCGCCCCCTCTCCCGCTTCGTGCAACATAGGTATTACTTTGAAGGTCAGTATTTGTTTCAAGAAATATTACCAAATTGACTGGAGGATGCAAACTTTTTTCTCAAGTTCCAAATCTTTTCAGTTCATGGTCCTTATAATATGATAAATCACATTCTTACAAGTTGTAATTTGTTAAATGGAGTGAGTTTGTGATGCTTAACTCTATTATACTGCTTTCTAGAAATATGCGAGGCAAACTTGTGTTTTTCTATAAATTTGAGCTATACATGTGGTTTCAGTTAAAATAAGAGTGTGAAGAAGTTTAGATTGACATGTGACAGTTGAAAATGGTAGTTAATAACAGTTCAGTTCACTTCCCTTTTGTTTTTTCCTAGTCCTAAGAGATCAAGAAGGGATCATAAACCGGTGACAGAGAAACCATCCAGAAACGTCGATTTGGGTACTAGAAACGATTCAGACCGTGATCAAAAGCCCCACTCGCGGCTGCAAGATGCTTTACCTCTTGAGGCCCCACTAGCACCAGACTCTAAGGTTGAAACTCAGGCTGTAAACAAGGAACCTGACAAGAAAACTATTGCAACCCATGAAGGAACCAAACATCCTTCTGACCCGGCAGAAATACCACGTTCGCGGTCTTATTTTCAGGTGTTGTGTCATTTTTTAAGTTCACATACATATTTATGTGTTTTATTAAAGTTTTCATTATTGGTTTTTTGTTATTTTTTTCTCCGTTCGTTGCAAATTAAGAGTCCTTGTTCCATTTTGTGATGCCCCTTTTTAAAAGCCCTCTCTGAAAAGTCGGTGTACTTCAACATGATACTTTCCAAGTGTACCCTTAATCATATGAACTCTTCCCTTTTCATTTGATGTGACATTGAAAAGTTAAATGTTCGCCTCAATCAATTAAGTTTCCTTGCATAGTTGGAGTTGGGGGGAAATATTTTTGTTTGGAGTGGAAGAGGGGAAGGAAGTCCTAGGAGAGTCGAAGGAAAGAGGGTTAGCATCTAAAGATACTTGGTGGTGGAAATTGGAATGAAAAGGTACAAGTTTTAGTAAAAACCAAAAAAGATTACTTTAAGAAGTGGCAAAATGATAGAAGTGAGGAAAACTTCAAGAGCCAAAAATGTACAAATAAGGAGGTTAAAAGGACAGTTAGAGAAGCCAAAGTGAAAGCCTATGACGACTTCTACACCAAGCTAGACACTAGAGAGGTAGAAAAATGTATATATATATATATATATATATAAGCTTGTTAAGTTGAGAGAAATGAAAACAAGAGACATTAATCAGGTGAAGTGTATAAAAAAACGATGACTCTAGGGTATTAGTGAACGACGAAGAGATTAAGGAAATGTGGAAGAGCTATTTTGAGAAGTTGCTAAATGAAAAACATATGGATAACACAATTGAAGAAGAACTGGAAGTTGCGATGAAACTAGAGAATACACATTCTATCGGAAAATAAGTAAGAGTGAGGTGGAATTTGCTTTGAAGAAGATGAAACCCAACAAGGCCTTAGAACCAGATGGGATCCCCATTGAGGTTTGGAAATGCTTGGGAGATGTGGGGGCATCTTGGCTTACAAAAGTTTTTATTAGAATTTTAATGACTAGAAAAATGTTTGATGAGTGGAGGAAGAGCATTCTAGTGCCTATATATAAGAATAAAGGAGATGTACAACAATGCAACAACTGTAGAGGTATTAAGCTGATGTGCCATACTATTAAGCTGTGGGAGAGAGTGATGGAGCATCGCTTAAGAGGTGCAACATCAATATCAGAACATCAGTTTGGATTTATGCCTGGGAGATCAACTATGAAAGCAATTTATTTACTCAGGAGACTAGTGGAAAAGTATAGAGAGAAGGAAAAAGATCTACATATGATTTTTATTGATTTGGAGAAAGCTTATGATAGGGATATCTAGAGATCTGATTTGGTAGGTGCTAGAGAAGAAGGGAGTGACCAAGGGTTATATTGACGTGGTGAAGGATATGTATGATCAAGCGGTTACTACAATTAAATCATCGGTCGGAGAGACAAGCGAATTCCCAATTACCGTAGGCTTGCACCAAGGGTCGGCCTTAAGCCCTTATTTATTCGCCCTAATTGTGGATGAATTGACTAGACACATTCAAGATGAACTCCCATGGTGTATGTTGTTCACAAATGATAGTCTTGGTTGATGAGACTAAAGGGGGACTCAACACTAAACTGGAAGCTTGGAGAGAAGTGAGACTAAGGGGTTAAAGATAAGTAAGACGAAAACAGAATTCATGGAATGCAGTTTTAGCAAACAGGGGAAGTAGAGACGACGAAGCAGTGAAGATCGAAGATCAGGATATCCTAAAGAGAGAACACTTTCGCTATCTAGGATCAATGATCTGTAGAGATGGAGAGATTGGTGATGACGTGATCCATAGAATTAAAGTAGGCTGGCTTAAGTGGAGGAGTGCTTCTGGAGTATTATGTGACCGAAGAATACCAGCAAAATTGAAAGGAAAATTTTATAGGACAGCTATTAGATCAGCTATGCTCTATAGGACAGAGTGTTGGGCAACTAAGAAACAACACATTAGCAAAGTGAGCGTAGCTGAGATGAGGATGCTAAGATGGATGTGTGGTAAGACTAGGAAAGATAGAATTAGAAATGAGTACATTCGAGAGACTGTAGGAGTGACACAGATTGAGGATAAGTTGAGGGAGAATATACTTTAGATGTTTAAGCCATGTGCAACGAAGACCTGTAGATGCACTTGTGCGAAAAAATGATAAGATCGTTGTGCCTGGAATGGTTAGAAGGAGAGGCAGACCTAGACTGACCTGGGAGTATGTAGTGCATCAAGATATGAATATATATATATATATATAAAAAATTTAAATGAGCATATAGCTCTTGATCTTGTAGAATGGAGAAAAATGATTCATACAATCGACCCTAATTGATTTGGACACAAGGCTTGGTTTGGTTTTGTTTGGTTTGGAGTGGAAGAGGGGAGGGAGAAGGCATCCCTCCACACCTACTATTGTTCACCTGTCCAAAAATAAACATATTGGGGGAGAGAAGAGATTTCTCTCCATTGTCTTTTTGTCCTTACAAAAAACCACCCTTTTATTTTGAAAGGGTGCAATAGTGAAATGCATAATATTTCATACTTTTCTTCTTATTTAACAACCAAAAGGAGGAAGACCCCCTTCTCTTTGTTTCACTTTTTCATCCCTCCTACCAGACACGGCATTATTGAAATTGTCTTCAAGCAATGTTGGTGGTGCAACTGTCAACTATGCTTGCTGCTGCTTGTTTGTGAATTTCATTAGGTTTCTTTCATCCCATATATTACATTGTGGCAGCAAATGGCAGTCTTTTACATGTTTAAGAAAGATTGTTTATTTAATCCCTAATGGAAAGTGAAGTAACTGAGAGAAAAGAATAGGGCAGATTTATGGTTACTTTGTTCTGTTAAGAGGCGAGCCTGACCTAGTAGAGAAGGTGTGCAAGAAAATAATCATAACTTCCTTGATATTTGATTACTTCAGATGAATTGAAACCTAAGTGTCGCATTTGTTTTGTCCAAATGAATGATATTAAAAACCGAAGTGTATTTGATATTAAAAACCCATGTGCGAGACAAGTAGATGAAGTAGTCATCATAATGCATCTCTTAACATGTCCAAAAAATTGCTTGACCACCATTGGGAGTTCACGAGGAAACTCTTCACTTGATTTCAGAATGATTATTTGCTCTGTTGACCAACCAGTATCTTTTGCTGAGTTTAACTACTGGCTGTTTCTGGTGCGCGCAAAACTTTTTTCTGGGCTGATGTAGCGAGATTCTAGTTCCTCCTTGTGTATTCAAGTGCATCACTGTTTATAAGTTATAACAATCTTAGGCTTGCCTGTGCTTGTCTTGTAACAGCACGACGAGCGTAGAAAGGCCGGACAAGTTGATCGAAGCTTCAACCGAGGTGCAGCTAATGGTGAGAACGAATCATTTTCCATGAACTAGTTCTTGTGTCTTTTTTTTTTTTTTTCTTTGCCCCTTTGTCTGTATACAATTGTTCACCTAGTCTCAATGTTATGTTAACGTGCCTTGTTACTACTAGCTGCCTTACAAACCTTGAACTATGCCCATCTTGACAATAATCATTCACAATTACTCTGTGAAGATCGTGGATGGAGGGATTCAAAGGACCGGTACAGGGAAAGGGCAACAAACAGGAAATCAACTTCTGATATGCACCAAAGAGACGAGAAATCTCAAACTGGGAAGGATGAAGGCGGTGTTTGGCGTCATGATGGATTTTTCAAAATGGAGGCAGATCCACAGCCACCCGCAAGGAAAAGACCCTCATTTAGTGAGAAAAAGACACCTGTGGACCCTGCAAATGCTGACAAAGCAGGAGCAGAGCCTGTGAAGCCAAGTCATCCTGACCGACTCGTGTTAGAAAGTGGAAGAAAAGAGGAGAGAGGAAATCACAGTTCCCGCCATTTGGATAGACTTGAAAAGCCATTTTCGGATAATAGGGAGCCAAACAGGGGAGAAGCTCAAAGGAGTGGCTTTTCATCCAAAGATCGGTATGATGGTAATGGTAACAACTATAGAGGAAGAGAGAGATTCAATGGGAGGCAAACGTATCGTCCAGGCGGGGTCCGTGTGGAGAAATGGAAACATGACATGTTTGATGAGGCGAATAGGAGCCCAACCCCAAAGAATGAGGAAGATCAGATTGCCAAGGTTGAAGCACTCTTGGCATCATAAGTATGCCGGGGTCTTGAGGATGATCTGTAGTTTGGTGCATGTCATCCTCATTTGAGTGCTTCTCTTTGCTGTGTTGTGTTTGTTTTCCTCATCAGTTGCACTCCTTGTGAATTGGTATCAACATTATTTTGAAACCATACTGCACAAGTTTAGTTTTTTTTTTTGGGTGTTCACGCATGCTGATAGAGTGTTAAAATGTACTCGGTTTGAAATGAATTGGATGATTGGTACCGGATTCAAGGCTGTGTAGCTTGCCAAACTGAGCTTTAGCCAATTAGCCTTATCATAAGCTGAGTACTTATTCGGTCTCTGAAAAAAAAACACCATTAAAACGTTTGAAGGCATTTGACTCCAATCTGGCAAATTTTTGTGACCATACCATTTGCATAAACACTCTTATATATCCCTGCAGCTTGTAGGCTATCATCTGCGTAGTAAACCAAGTTTGTACCAAAGTAATTTTATTGACCCTGCTTTTTGGCAAACCTCGGGATTTTTAGAAGGGAATTTTTCTTTTAACGCATCGGGCTTGAAGGAGCAGACTCTTGCATCTCAACACTTACAAAACTTCAATTGACATTAAATCAACATTTATCACCATTACATTCAAAAGCGTTTTAAGTTTAAAAAAATAATAATAAATAAAACACAAGCAAAAGCCTCAATCATGGCGACATTTTGGACCACCACTAACCTTTATATGTCTTACAAAACAAGACAATTTACGGAATGGCAAGGTCCAACCACTGGTGAAGTAAAATTGGGGCGGATTAATAGCTGTTTCTAAACCAGGCAATTCATTCTCTTCTCTCAGAGGAATTTCAATTTTTTTGGGGGGGTCAGAAGAGGAATTTCATTGAAAAACATTAGTCCATAATAATTCTGCAACTGTCACGGACTGACCCCAAAAGTCCATCTATAGTTACTCCAGATATTGATATGCCTGCAAATAAGATAACCATGATTCATCCCAACAATGTTCTAATTAAATGTTGTATGGAAGATTGTACAACTGATCCTTTCCAGCGACGTAACAATATAGTATATACACCTTCACAATGATTGGATCATTAAATTCCTCGATTAATTGAGGGGGGGGGGGGGGGGGGGGGGGGGGGGGGGGGCTACATGTCAACGTTGAATTGGGTGGACAAAAGTTCTAATACAAGGAGTTTGCATTGTAAAAATACGCACATTTACTAAGGTGAACAATTTTGGAGTTAAAGGTATCCTGTAATACTGAATTAGCAACTACCTATAGGACTTTTCTTTATCCTAATTCAAAGGGAGTCAAATCATGTAATTTCCTATATTTGTCTTCATAAAATTTAATACCCATATGAGAAATAACCTGAATGACTTGATTAAGTTGCACTTGATATCAACAACTCTAATGATGAGAAAGCAATCAGACCTGAATGATTTGATTCATTAAAGATGAAGGTCTTCAATGTCAGTTATGAGATCTGCAGCCCCAGTAGACGTCTTGGCAGGCAATTTAACCACCAGTTGACCACATGCACCGCTGATGTCTTGGCCCATTTGTTTACGAACTGTTGTTCGGATGTTATACGTACCCCTAAGTAATTTCTGGAATCTGATCACTTTCTGTTCAGTGCTGGTCTGAAACTGACTCAAGCTACCTATTGGATTGAAAGGTATCAAGTTCACAACCTGCAACCAACGGCAAACAGTCAAATGCAAAGATCCTATGAACTTTTTATATGTAACTCGAAAAAATGATACCGGTGGATAGGTGATCAAGATCTGTAGTGTACATGTGCTACCGGAATATAGTACAGTTGCATTGAGAAAAATATCAGCAGTTTATTAAAATTGTGACTGAAAGCACTTATCAGAGAGGAAAAGAACCTGGCCGAAGTCCAAAGATACTAAACCATCTACCTACATGATAATCATCAAATGAGTCTTTCCTGATTTGTTCTTGGATTTATAGAATGGCAATTACTCATCCCTTCATGACTTCAGTAGATTTCAATTGTCACACTTAGAGCCCGTTTGGGATAGATTTTTCAGGGCCAATAATGATGCACATACACAGCATATATAGTTTATACAATCACAATAAGCAGTAAAAATTAGCCATCTACTCCCTATAGGTTGTTGCATGAGGTTCTTTGAGTAGATATACAAACTTATACAGTAGAGACAACTTCTTTGAAATAAAGTTGGTCCTGCCGTTCCAACAGCTCCAAAATTTAGCTTCATTGTTTCACTACATTATTCCTTTAACATGAATCAAAAAAATTGTACAAAGTATTTTTCTAGTTTAATCTTATAATAAGTAAACAAATTTAGCAATTGATTATGGAAATTTTCATGCCTGCTATATTCATCTCCCAGATGACAAATTAGATTTGTTCAAGAACGGAGTCCACTCAATCGACCACAAGAAGAAAAAAAAAAAAAAACAAAGAGCAAGGATCAAACTTTCATTTCGGTCTACTATTGCGGTCTGCCCAGAAATGGATACGTTTTGGAAACATGCGGAAACACCGGAAAAAATTGGAAATGTTGAGAAACATGGGGAAACATAACTTCAATTTTAACTATATGCACATATAAAGCTAATAATTGATTAGTTGAACCTTTGAGAGGTCTATATATGTAGTTACATTGAAAATATGTAGTTCAAATTGAAATTTTAAATTGGAAACAAAAGGAAATTTTGAACCATATCCACAAGTTAATAGCTATTAAGGTAATGTTGCTCTTCTACACAACAAATCAAACCTTCCAGAGTACTAAGCTCAAAGCAAAGAGCTTACCACTTGAAATGTCTCTAGCAAGTTTCCAAGCTGGTGAGCGTGCTTCTCTTCATCATTCACCCCATCAAGCATGATGTACTCGATAAAGATTTTTTGCTGGCTAAAATTAAGCCCAAGTTAGATACTAAAAGTACTACAACAGCAAAAATAGGAATTTCATGAAAGCTACAGCTGTCAAGAGGTAGGAGCGCTTATGGCGGTTTGAGTTTTAGGCCCTGACAGCCCTGTTTGGAATCATTTCTCAAATGTACGCTCAGGTCAAACCATGCTCCATAGCCTGTTCGGAGAAATTCAAAGAAGCATATTTTGTCTAAGCAGTGCTTCAGAATATGATGGAGGAAGCAGATTTGGGTTTTAATGTATTTTTCTTAATTCCCATGGCACCCTCGTGATTAGGGCTTCGGCTTTGGCTTCTGCCTCTACCTAAATGCAAAAGCCACATCCAATCCAAACGGGCACTAAGGGCAGCAGCTTTCAGAAGGAAAAAAAAAATGCCTAAGGCCAGGTTTTCGCCAGACAACCCCTTCCAATACCTAGCCTAAATGGGACCAACTTTGGGTTGCTCTTTCTATGGGTTTACAACTCTCAAGAAGTTTAACGTAAAAGAACTTTGTACCTGTTCTTCTGATATTCTCGCAAAGCATCCATAAGTCTTTCCAAAGGAAAAGCCCGAGCTGCAGGCATTATCTGGCAACGGATATCTTGAACGGGTGCATGCAGTGATACTGCTAGGTTCAAGTTTGGTAAATCACGTTGGAGCTTGTTAATAGCGTGTATAATGCCAACCTACAGAATAATAAGAAGCTGATGATGTGCTTGTACTTCATGTATAGCATTCTACTGATTCAATATCCATGACTAGTTTCTTAGTTGAACCCATTCCAATAAGAGACTGAAGTTTGAAATACTTCATGTCGTTCTCCTTGAAGGGCCCAAATTGTGTCCAATTCAATCAGATAATTTCTTAGATTCTCAATTAAATTGAGCCATACATCCAGTAAATAAATGGATCGGTGATGGACCACTTGTACAAAGACTACCTCGTTATCATTCATCAATCTTCACCTTATAACATTTTGATTGTGCTTTGGATCCACCAAGAAAAAGAAAACAAATCGTCATCGTTCCTCAATCAGAGAAATAGAGGCGCAACCAGCAGGCAACTATTTTAAAGCAATGTTTGTTCTGGCATGTGACAAGAATCACACAAAAAAACGTATGATGATAACGGAACTTAATGTGTACATCTATCTACGAAACACAAAAAGTTTAGCGACAATATCAGGATGTAGTGCATACAGTTGAAACGGTAATTCTCTTTGGAGACAGCTGAAACGGAGATCCTGTCATGACAAGGATGGCATCAACTACAGCAGCATAGTTATTTAATGGCTCCCCCATTCCCTGCCCACAAGAGTAATAACCAATGTTATAAATTATTTCAATTACATAAGAGACAATTTAACATATTTGCGGGCATATTCCATTGGACAATGCATGTTCGAAACACAATATACTACTCCCTCCGTCCCTTTTTTTGAGTCCTATATTCTATTTTCGGATGTCCCAAAATAAGTGTCCACTTTCCTAAATTGGTATGCAATTTTTACTTACTTTCCAAAACTACCCTTCCTTGAAATCTACACCAAGACAAAACTAAAAAAGTTGTTGTAATGATTAGGGGCAATTGTGGAAAGTAGGTGTAGATTCTTTTTGTCCCCTTAATAAGTTGAGTTCCCAAAGGTGGACTCAAAAAAAGGGACGGAGGGAGTATAAAAACAAGTGAATATATTTGTGGGCGTATCACATTGTACGATGCAAGTTGGAAAGACAATATAACACAAAATGAATTCACTAAACAGATAAATTGTCAATGAAAATGAATAATCAGGTGTAGAAGCTTTTTCTAAGAGTGTAATCACTATTCAGAGTACCAAGATGTTGCCAGCAGTGATCTTGAAATTAACACCAGAAAACCTCATGGCCTGCACTTCTTCTCCTTTCTTTTGCCCCTTTTAGTCTACTCTAAGGGTATGTTTGATAACCCAATTAAGTGATGAAAATGAAACTTTTCAGCACTTATTTATTTTCAGTGTGTTTGATAACATCCCACTTAATTGAAAAATTAATCCAAAACTTGCTAAAAACTTTAAGTGAAAAATTCCTACTGAAAATAATGAATGCATTCCATTTCAGTACTTGTAACACTGTTTTAAGTATTGTAAATTCAATCACTTAAAATTTTCAATACTTAAAATTCAGCACTTAATTTTCAGTACTTAATTTTCAGTTTTATCAAACACCCCCTAACTTTCATGTCAAATAATATGAATTCAATATTTTCCTTGCCAGAAAAAGCCAAAAGAAAACATATAAAGAATATTAAAAAGGTATTCATCGAGGTTGCATGGCGTTGCAAGGTTTAGACTTAGTAATAAAGACATTAACCTTTCAGTGAAGTTTGCAAGTTTGCAACTTTGCACAGAACATTTGCCTTGGAGGTGAACGCACACTATCATGCCTGCTTTTCCAGGCCTTTACCAGTGACCCAAGAATAGATCCTCAATAAAAGAAAATATTTTAACGACAATCAACAAATAAAAAAATAAATAGATAAATAAAACTTTAAACAATTGCTCGAAGTAAGACAGCATCCCGATTCCCGATAAGTATTTAGATATACAAGCTCAAATTCTCTGTCATATCTACGAATTATGATGTTTGGTACGTAAAAAGTGGCATTCCTAAATCTTTTGAAATTTTCAACTCTAGGCTAAAAAAAACAGAAAGAACAACATCATACTGCTTAGCTAGCTAGATTCAAGGATGAACAACCATTTCAAAACCAATATCAGAATATCTGTGCTCTGGAAAAGTAAAGCTTTAAAATAGAGAAAAGCAATTACCATGAAGACAACATTGCGTATCTGTGATAAGCGAGAGGCATGCACCAGTTGTTCCACTATTTCTCCTGACGATAAATTGTTTTTAAATCCCATGCTTCCAGTGGCACAAAATTTGCAACCCATTTTGCATCCAACCTGCAGCATAAGATGAAAAATGAAAAGAGAAACAATGATCCTTAAAGCAAGTCCATATCTATAGTCACTCGAGAAAACAGTCTCATTCTCAATATATGTATATAAACGTTTAAAAAATGGTGAAATCTTGACCTGGCACAATTTGGACAGTAAAATGCAATAACCTCCATGGAATATAAGTTTGTTCTCATACATATTGTTCAGTCATATAAGGAGCAATACCTGAGAGGATACGCACAAGGTTGCCCTTAGGCGACCGGGGCGAGGATTTCCACCATACTTTCCCAAACGTGTATCATACCTCATTATAACAGCCTCCACAAATGCTCCATTCTGGTAACAATTACGAGAACCACAACATACTCTAACATCCATTTCAGTAATAAAAAGGCCAACGGAAAAATTGTAAGCAAAATTAAGTCTAGCCATCAGTACCTCTAACTTACAAATACAAATAAGAACACTATACTTCATTGGTGGGGCCACATATATAACAGTGGGTTCAAGACTTCAAGTGAACCCATTGAAAGTCTGGGGGAAATTTTATATGTGGACAGTGGAATTCCATGATTTAAAATTAATTTTTTGTTATTTTGAAAATAAAGGCAAAATAAGAGAAGGGGTGTCAAATTTGTAATCTTCAGAGTTTCAGAAAGCCCCATTCTCTTTCTCCATTCAACTTACGTGTTCTATTTGACGGCGGGAGGAATAAGCCAACCATACAATGTTTTCAAAACATAGAATGGACGAGAAACTGTTTTAAAAAAAAAAAAAAAGTGTTCTTTAGTCTTTGAAGCATTTTGTTGGATTAATGATATTAAGTACTCAAGTTTCTTTTCTTTGATTCGAATATTTTTAAGCTTTAAAAGTTCTTCGTTTAATTTTGGTAAAGACAATATTATGCAAAAATAGCTTCTGATTCGGTGTAGGTGTTAAGGTATTGAATAACCACCCCATTGAAAAAAAATCCTAGCTCCGCCACTTCTATGCTTTGAATAAGACAAAAAAAGGAGAATCAGACAATCCTTTGTGGCAACATATGTAAAGTTGATCAAGTAATTGAACATTCAATTATTTGGGAACCTGAAATTGTTCCAACTAAACTGCAATTCAAACAGAATTTTTCAAAAAAATGAAAATCAAAACAGAAAAACAAATTTTAACACATACTAAAAGGAGAGCAAAGTAACTAATTCCTATGAATGGGTTTCATAATATATCCAAACAGGGAGAGAGAGAGAGAGAGAGAGAGAGAGAGAGAGAGAGAGAGAGAGAGAGAGAGTTTACCTGCAACTTAATGAGGAGCTTGGTAGTGACCTCGTCAGTGGATTCGAAAACAGAGTGAAGAGTGGAAGTAGAGGGCTTGAATTTGGATTGAAGCAATGGGTAGACTGCCGAGGGCAAGGAAGGAACTTCGTCCCATTCACATTTATTAGGGTTCTGAATTACATGCCTACAAATATGCAAAAATTATATAAACATCGACGTGTATCTATCTATCTATCTATCTATCTATATTATGCATATGCTTACATATATATATATATATATATACAGAGAGAGAGAGAGAGAGAGAGAGAGAGAGTCTTACTTCCAGATGGAAGGGATGAAGTGAGGGTTGATTCCGGCCTTCTCGAAATCTGTTCTAATCACGGCAGCATCGAATATTGATCGATGAGCCATCTTGGTTCTCAGTTGGAATCCACAAGGGAAGCACTCTCTCTCTCTCTCTCTAAAGAATCGATGGGGGAATTGCTGACATGGCCATATTTACTCGGTGGTCGGACAAGGCGGCCGTAACTACTACTAGCTTTTAAAGTGTTTTTGGTGACCTATTTTTAAAGCTGCAACTTCTTGCACATGATGAGAGTTAGTTGTATTCACATTCATATTGGCATCGCAGACTTTTTTTTTTTTTTTTATTTTTATTATTTTTATGTTTTTTTGCAGTTTATGAATTAGGATTAAGTTTGGGAAGTTTTTTATTATTATTATTCTTTCAAATTTAATTCATGTGTCTATATAATACGGAGTAATAATACTAATAACTATCGTTGTGATAAACCATTAGGCACCAGCAATTTGTTTTTGGCTACAGATAGTAAAGTGCTACAAAGATAAATTATAGGGTAGTTATTCAAACTATAGGGGTAAAAGGTAATTTATGTCACACACATTTTGAAAAATCTTTTTATTTTAAAAACATAAATATTTTAAATGAAATTATCAACGTCGTTTTATAATTTGTTGTCACGACCCATCCCGCTAACATGCGGAAACGGACAGGTGGCACGCCACCGGCCCACCAAGGCTAATCCAATGCATCAAATAACAATACGCAACGGAAAACAACTTAAAAATAACCTTGAGTATATAAAACTTTTAGAAACATTACCCTCCAAGTTGTAAAATCCGTTTAAAATTGAAAACGCAATTATATTTCGAATCGAATGATTTTCTGTTAAAAAATGTCCCAAAGGTACCCTAAGAACCAATCAAAATATTTCAAAAATTTTCGGAAGGTATTGAAAAAGATTTCTGGCAGGGGGTATCTCGACCGGTCGAACGACTCCCTTTGACCGGTCGAACGACTCCCTTTGACCAGTCAAATGACCCTTTAGTATAATTCTTACCAATGCTGCATAATTTGCTAAGGATTAAACAACCTCCACTCCAAACATTCTATCAAACATACTTGTAATTGATTTAACACTTCACCATCTATACTAGGCTTTCCATAACATCTTTAAGACATGATAAACTACGAAAAGAAATAATAACGGAACAAGCTAAGGCTTGTTTGGCTTTAAAAAAAAAATGTTCTATTACATTCCTCTGAAACGCTAAATTTACCAATTAGGCTTTCAAGACTCGAATCCATAAGTTCATACTCATTACAACAAAATCAAAAGGAGTTTTACTACATGTTACAACCTTATAAATCCATTCCATAGCTTAAAAGTGTAGTCTCAAGTCCTAGCTTCCAAAATTTACATTTTCGATAAAAGAATAGAACACAAAAACATATACAAAGTGATTCAACCCTGTCGTCCCGTAGTCTCACTCTTCGCGCTTTTTCTTTCCTTTCTTCTTGTCACCTGCACTGCTCAGCTATATGCTGAGTGCACAATTCTAAACATATGCTTATATGACAATTCATGTTCTAAACATTTAAAACACATCAAAATAGTCGCGAGGGTGAGTAGTACTCTTCCATCCGGTAAATGAAACCGATGTCGTGGAAGGCACACCTCTTCCACGCATCTCGTACACTGGTTGGGCATTCCTCCATATCAGATACCGTGTCCTAGTTGGGCCTTCCTCCATACCAGACACCACACTATCAATTCTTAAAATCCTCAAACTTCGAGGAGCTTAACCTCGGACGGAATTGCACTAAACCCCCCCTTGACCCACATAACACAAAAACATGCTCATATAAACATTTGTACGTCCATTCATCGCCTTTTTCATGTGCATAATTAACAGGCATACATAATGCATGAATTTCGCCCGGATCCAAAATATCAAGTTCAATGGTTAAAATACGGAATTTCCTATAATTCATAGGCTTAGAATCCATACCTCGTGCAAACATCCTATAGTTTTGAAGGATGAACTAGGGGTTCGATTTAACGTCGGATCTTGAATTTCAAGCAATTCCTACAAGTTTATACGTGTTTACCCCAAAATTCTAACGTTAGGATTTTTATACAAATCTAACCAAACATGGCCTAATATATATATATATATATATATATCAAAATGTAGGTTTTACCTCCATGAATTCAAATCTCAAATTTGGAGTAAAACAGACGGACTAAAGGTCGTCAAACGGCGTCGTAAAGCCTGTAGCAACCCAATCTCCCTTTTTCTCTCTCCCAAGATATTATATGAATTTTGTATCTAATGACAATTTTATCCCCTCCTATTTATAGAAAAACTCCGCGGAAATTATGTTTACCTCCACGAGAGTTTCTTAAACTTCTAGTTAACTCCTGAAATGTCACACACGTCCATTTTATGACTTCACGAGTGAAAGATATAAATTTTAGAAGATTCTGACTAAGTCCCGTTTGGGTCCAAAAATACGTCTGAAAACTAAATTTCATGGAATCTCTACACAACCTACCTTTTATATGACGTATCACCCACATTCTCACCACAGTTCTCAAAATGATATCTCACGGTATCAATATTATCATAATTTTACTCTACACAGGTAAATTTACTATTCATGAAATACCATATAATTCAAATAATATTTAAATCATGTAACTGCCATTTAATCATACGGATGCCTTATGATTCTCCTATTGTCTTGTCCTTAGTCGACACTCCACCGTTGACTACAGTCAACTACTTATCTCAATTATCAAATAACATTGATAATTTATGAATTCGAATATGCATTTATAAAACAATGATTTTTTTTCTAGAACGGACATGACAACTCTCCTCTCCAAAAGATGCGGATACTCACTCCTCATCTCTTCCTCATTCTCCCACGTAGCTTCCTCAATTGTGTGACTGCGCCACAACACCTTTACCATTGGAATTATCCTCGAACTCAATACTTGCTCATCCAAAACCTCTATTGGGCGTTCTATATAAGATAAGTCCTCATGGATCTGCAATGGTTCCGGTACTATGATTTTACTCGTATCTGTCATACACCGTCTCAACATTGATACGTGAAACACATTGTGCACATATTCCAGCTCAGATGATAGGGCTAATCGGTAAGCCACCGGACCTACCCTCTCTAGGATCTCAAAATGTTGACGGGTACTCCATGCAATCGTACGACCTGTTATATGTATAACTGACTCAACTTCTCCACAGAGTATGTCATACTGTATGCTATGAAGTGAGCTAACTTGGTGAGTCGGTCCATAATCACCCAAATAGAGTCATGGCTCTGCTGAGATCGGGGCAGACCTTTCACAAAATCCATGGTAATGTGTTCCCACTTCCACTGCAGAATCGGTAATGGCTGTAACAATCCTGATGGCTTCTGATGTTCTGCTTTGACTTGTTGACAAGTAAGACACTTAGAAACATACTCTGCCACTTCTCGTTTCATGCCTTCCTACCAGGAATTCTGCTTCAAGTCTCTATACATCTTTGTACCTCCAGGATGAACGGTCAAACGGAACTTATGTGCTTCATCCAGAATGTCCTTCCTCAGAGTCTCCACATCATGAACACACAATCGATTCCTACATCGAAATCCTCCATCTGAGCCTACGCTCCATTCCTCGGGTTCCTTTGCCGAAACTTTAGCAAACCACTTTTTTCGCTCTTCGTCTTTTTGCTGGGCTTCCAAAATACGACTGAGAAGCGTTGGTTGTGCTACTAAACATCCAAAATGGTGTCTTCTTTCTGTCTCTGTGGGTTGGAGATCAAATTCTGCTATGGTTTCCAATGCTTTCCATTATTGAATCATGAGATTAGCAACTATCTCGCGAGGTTTACGACTCAAAGCATCTGCAACAACGTTTGCTTTTCCAGGATGGTACTGTAGAGTAAAATCATAATCCTTGAGTAACTCCATCCATCGTCTCTGCCTCATATTTAGTTCCTTCTGAGAGAACAAGTATTTCAAGCTCTTGTGGTTTGAAAACAAATCAAACTGCTCCCCATAGAGGTAATGTCTCTATGTTTTCAGCGCAAACACAATTGCGGCTAACTCTAGATCATGCGTTGGATAACTCATCTCGTGCGACTTCAACTGTCTCGATCCATACGCTATCACCTTCCCATCTTGCATAAGTACACACCCTAATTTTTTGTGTAAAGTGTCACTGTAGATGGTATATCTTTTACAGCTCTTGGGTATTGCTAACACGGGTGCCGAAGTTAATCTCTCCTTCGGCTCTTGAAATGCACGTTCATGTCGATCCTTCCAATTGAACTTCGAGTCCTTCTTCGTAAGACCAGTTAATGGGGCTGCAATTCTAGATAATCCTTCTACAAATCTCCTATTGTAGCCAGCCAAACCCAGAAAACTTCTAATCTCTGAAGCATTACTCAGTTTTTTCCAATCTAGCACTGCGTCTATCTTTGAAGAATCCACTGATATCCTATTCTGAGAGATGACATGTTCTAAGAACTTGACTTTTTTAAGCCAAAACTCATATTTACTGAACTTTGCATACAATTGGTTGTCCCTGAGTGTCTGTAAGGCAATCTGCAAATGTCTTTCGTGTTCCTCCTTGGTCTTGGAATAAATCAGTATATCATCTATAAAGACGATAATAAACTAATTCAGATAGGGCCTAAATACCCTATTCATCAAGTCCATAAACACTGCTGGGGCGTTGGTTAGCCCGAATGGCATCACAAGAAACCCGTAATGTCCATATCTGGTACGGAATGTTGTCTTTGACACGTCTTCTGGTCTAATTAATAACTGGTGGTATCCTGATCTCAAACCGATCTTGAAAATGTCATGGATCCTTGTAATTGATCGAACAAGTCATCAATACGTGGCATCGGGTACTTATTCTTGATGGTTACCTTATTCAACTCCCTGTAGTCTATGCAGAGTCGAAGCAATCCGTCTTTCTTCTTTACGAATAGTACCGGTGCTCCCCACAGTGATGTGCTTGGATGCACGAATCCCAAATCCTCTAACTCTTGTACTTGCTTATTCAATTCTTGCATTTTCGTCGGTGCCATCCTGTATGGGGTCTTGGAGACAGGCATGGTTCCAGGTGCCAGTTCTATATAGAAGTATATCTCTCACTTTGGCGGCAAACCTGAGAGATCTTTAAATACGCCCTCGAATTCTCGCACTATCAGAATCTCTGCGATCGTGATCTCTGAGCTTGTGCCCTCGATGGCAGTTAAGCGACTAGTGAGAAACCCATCACTCAACGGGTTACACTGAAAGAAAAAGGGTTGACTTCCAGGTATCGTAAAGGTAATCGACTTGCTGGTATAATCCAAGATAGCATGGTACTTGGTGAGCCAGTCAATTCTTAAGATGACGTCGAACTCCTTCATTGACAAGATCACCAAATCCGCGAATAGGTCTCTATCTTCTATGTTGATGGGACAGTTTCTGCATACCCTATTCAACTTAACAGATGTACCCATCGAAGATACGACATTCAATGCTACAGTAAGGTTTTGAGGTACTAAACCTAAATCTTGTACAACTCTACTAGCAATAAACGAATTCGACGCTCCAGTATCAAATAACGTTTTAACTCTGTTGCTGAAAAGAGTGAGCGTTCCTTCCAGATTTTGATGCGCTTCGGCGTCAAAGCCTGCTGCTTTTAGAATAACGGCATTCAGATGAGTCTTGGCAGCTTGCCCTTGAGCGTTGGGTCCATTGTACCCTCGGCGCGGTGCCTTACAGTCTCGGCTCCAGTGGCCTTTCTCTCCACAATTAAAGCATATGACTCCACCAAGATCATGGTTTTTGGAAGTTCAGCAATCTTTGGCATGGTGGCCGGGTATGCCATAGTTAAAGTAACTCCCTGGACCTTTTCCTTGGGCGATATAACCTCCTTGATATCCAACAGGGATTGGTGTTAGTGGTGCTGCAGTTTTGGCTTACTGTGGTTGCCTTCGTGCATGTTGCGGCTTCCTTTCTCCATTCCAAGTGCGCTTGTTATTCTGATAACGCATGGGTGGCCTTGATCCTTGGACATTTCGTGATGGAAACCTACTGGTAAACCTCTTCTGCTTCTGTTTCTGTATATTCTCCATCTGTGTAGCCAACCCTACCAAAGATTCAAAGGATTGACTCACGTAAACTGCAGTCGTCTTTTGTAGTGAAAGAGATAACCCTTGGTGATATTGTTCGTTCTTCTTTTCAGGTGTGTCCACCATGTGATGTGCAAAATGGGACAGGCGCTTGAATTGCATTGTATACTCTTGAACAGACTTGTTCCCTTGAACCAATTCCATGAATTCTTTCTTCTTCAGGTTTTGTTCTACTAATGGAAAATACTTTGCTAGGAATCGTTCCTTGAACACGGTCTATGTCATTTCCCTTATGGCTCTTTCTCCCAAAGTAGCCTCTTCCGTTTCCCACCAGTCTGCAACGGCATATGTCAACTAAAATACGGTTAGGCGGTGTTTTTCGGCCTTACTGCAATCCATGGCTTTGAAGATGAGATCCATATCTCGTAGCCATTGCTCCGCTTTCCATGGTTCCATCATCCCATTGAACTTTTTCGGTCTTAATGCGCGGAAACGTTTAAGTAACTTATCCCCTGTCTACCTTGGGGGTGGTGCTGGGCGGTTGTTGTTGTTTCCTACATTGTTTGAAGCCCTCTCAATCCTTCTGACCAAGGCTGAGAGTAGTCCTGTAGGGTCTATCTCATTAGGTATCTCCGGTTCTTCCTCGTTATGACCATTGTGGTTCCCCCTACGTCCTCCAGCTATCTGAAAACAATGCACAAGTTTTACTGTTAATATCCTTTGATTCCATACCGAGTCTTTATAGGTGGTCTTGATGTGTACCAAAGTTAAAATATAATAAGCATGCATATATTACTAAATGTCAATGGAATAAAGCGATATAACTGAAACCATTATATTAAACCAAAAAGATTTATATCAAAGTACTGCGTCCAAGGCCAGTACATATTATACAAGAGTTTAAGCATCTACTAGGTATGCTTACAAAAAGAACATGTACAAAGTACTTACAATTGAAATATCTATAATATGAGCTACACCAAACACAACTAATATGCACATCACTTGATCGTAAATCCGGCGTCGGATGGCGAAGGAACGGCAAGAAACGTCTCGGGAATTTCCATCGTCGACTCGGAGCTCTTGGTTCTCTTGAATTTCTGGAGATTCCAACTGAATTTTGTGCTTAAGACACATATGCTACATGCATATGTGTGTTGGCACCACTTTTTCCTATTCTCATTTACCTCCCCCAACTTTCTTTAAGCTTTATTATGAAACCCCAATGTTAATTACGTTAACTACCCATCTTTTCTAAAATGATTTAATCTAAGTCCCGCGTGGTCCCACATAAATTATGAGGTTGCTATTTAACCTACTAATTATGAATTATTTTCAAATACGCCCTCACATGGGTACCCAAATTGGTCCCCTTACCTATCACATGACATAAAAATATCTTTAAGCATTAAAACAAATATGCATATCATCATATAATAACATCAAAAATGCAAATTATTTTAATTAGACCCTCGTTGGGCCCCACATTTATACCAGTTCTGCCTTTTACAGAACTTCCATCTGTGTCCGCATTTGAACACGTTTTTACCTGTGGGTTCATAACCCCACCTTAAACCATCTTATGCATGAATTATTTTAAATTAGCACATATTAATATCATGTTAATCTTCTTTTCCGGGTACGGGTGTTACATCTCATCCCCAGCTTTCAGGATGTCATCAACATATAAAGAATTAAAACACTTTTCTTGGACCGTTTAATGTACACACATTGTACCACTGCCTAGCCGACTGCTAGCTTGAGATAATAAACATATCGTTTGAGACGGCATACTTTTGCGCTCATTCCCTTTGGTCATAAAACCAATGGGCTGATCCATATTTATCTTGTTGTCTTGTTCTCTATTGCGAAAACAACAGTTTAAACATCTAACTAAAAATGTTCCAAAACTAAATATGCGACAATTGCTAGGATAAGGCGAATGGAGTCAAATCTCACCCTTTGGGAGAACATGTTTCCATGGTTTATACCCTCTCTGGTACAAACTATCGCCACAAGGCACACCTAATACTTGTCAATTGAACCATCTACCTTGCGTTAGATTTTGAAAACACACTTGTCTCCAATAGTCTTACGCACAGGCGGAATGTCAACTAACTTCAGACCTTATTTGTGTCCATAGAGCTCATCTCATCTGGCATAACAACTATCCACTCAGCTTCAGCAGACGAAGAAAAACACTTCAATAAAAAGAAGCAGGCTCATCCTCATTCACTTGTGCACACATTTGCACACATATGAAAATGTCTTCCTCAATTTCAAAATAGCGATAGGGAACTTTTTCCTAATCACCATACATTGTACTACCTGAGAATCTTGAGTGCCTAGTAGTGCACTCCCACTATCTGGTACACTCCCACTAGCGTCTAGCAGTGTACTCCTTACTCGACTGAAGACTAGTACCATTTTTCAGCGATTACTGGATGTGGAATCTCAATCTCCCCACTCTCGCTTAAAGATGGTATATTGTCTTCAACATCCTCCAATTCATAAAGGTCAAGATATCACTTAGTAATACATGTCTGGGGAAGTCATTCTCAATATCACGTGGCACCATTTCTGCCATTCCTATACCCGGTTGTTCATTATACGTAACATAACCTTTCGAGTTATTAGAATATCTTATAAAGAAATGCTTTCTAGCTCTTGGGCGTAGTTTCTCGCACTTATGCGAGGTATAATAAACATAGCCGCCTAAGCTCCATGGGCGCAAATGCTCTAAAATGAGCTTTTCGTCTTTCTATGGCTCATAAGGGGTAGAAGGAACTGACTGAGAAGATGCACTCTATTATGTAGGCAATAATCAAGAGTACATCTCCCAAAACAACATTAGGAGGTTGACTTACGCCATCATAGTCCTAGCCATATCTAGGAGTGTCGTATTCCTTCTGTCTACAACACCACATTGTTGCGGAATTTCAGAAATAGGAAGTTGTCTGCGTTTCCTCCTTTCCTCACACAATTCCTTGAACTGATTAGATAAATACTCGCGATCCCCATATCGCGCAAAACTATCTATAAAAGTAAGAAAATAAGAGGCGCCATGACGTGCTTTACAACTATAGGTCCACAGATATCTGAGTGAACTAGGTCTAATGCTTGAGTAGCTCTATATAGCTTCTCTAAAAGGCTTTCGACATGCTTTGCCAGTTAAGCAAGACTCACACATAGGTAGGTCAACCTCAGCGAGTGGGCCCAAAAGGGCTTCTCGAGCTAATCAAGTCATCCTATCACATCCTATGCATTCAAGTCCAGCATGCCATGTCTCAGATTAAATGAACAACAGAGAAAACTAAAGATTATTAAAACTCTTAAGTAGTTATCATCAGATAACTATATCCTAGTAATACTGCCACCTAAAAATATCCATTCTATTACCACCGAATTGAAAAACGCCATCGGTTGCGCTTTTCCACCTTGTTTAATTGAGAATATGCGCAAGAGATTGACATTATTATTTGCACATTTTATAAAGTTTGTTTTAAAATCCAATTACAAATGAGTTTTCCTCTCTTTAAAATTTAAGACAAAAAAATTTGCTATTGCTCATTAATCAAATCTTAATTTTGTAAATCAAGAAAAATCTTTTATAATTGATTTTTCTAAACAAACATCAATTATATAGTACAATTACCTATATAAGATCATCCACAATGATATAAAGTGCTCCATACAATAAAAATTGTGCATGGACCCCCACGTGGGTCCGAATTGACAACTTAGAGCACATGCTAAGGTAATTCAAGTGTATGATATATGAACAAAGAAAATCATCCATTTAGAAGTAGGCTTTTCCAATACAAGAAATAAAACTCTCATCCTCACATTACATTTATAGCCCATAAAAAATAGAGATGCTTTGTTCATAAACATATACAACAACAACCTTAAACATACATCGTGAGGACACAAGCTCCACAAATTGTCAATTAATCGTCCATTTATTTTATCCAGATTAATGCATTAATCACATACACCAATCACTCATGTGGTCTATTTAAAAATGAATGGACTAATCCATCACTCCATTTAAGGAGGAGGATTAGAGGTCTCGGGTCATCCAATCACAAACATCAATAATTAAATATAACCAACTATGCAATGAGTCTCTAAGAAACAATAAAGTTTGCAATAAAATAATCATTGAGCAGCCGGGATAGCTCCCATAAACTAAGTAAAACCAATAAAAAAACCTAGATTTTTCACAAATTTTAACACAATTTTAGGTCTTAAAACATATTTTAAAACCAATTCATTAAGGCTTTTAAATTAACAAATTAATTTAAAACCTCATGGAAAATTAATTAACTAAAAAACTAATTTTCATTATAAAAGAATTTTCCAAAATTTATCAAGGCCCAAAAAATATTTTGAATCAATTTAACAAAATAAATTGATATAGTTAAACAAAAATTAACTACGAGCAACAAAAATTCTCAAAAATACAAAAAATTCAAGGAATTTGTTCTTAAAAGATTTTCAATGGTCTAATATGGTGTTCTAAACACCCCATATTAATTTTTTTAAAAAATTATAGTCTATTTTGGCTATTTTAAGCAATTCAATAAATGCCTATAAGAATAAATTTTATGCTCTAAAATACCAAAACAAAAATGAGATAATTCACAAAAAAATTTCTCAAGTCTCCAATCAGTGTACAGAAGCACTACATATTAAATTCAAGAATTACCAGCTTTTTTTTGTTATATTTTAAGCAATTAATATCGTGTACTCAGCACAATATGTGCTCTAAAATATATTACAAAGAGCGAGAAAATTCACAAAAAAATATCCTCAAGCTACCACTAGTGGTCTAGACACATTGTGTTAATTCTTTGAACAAATAATCAATGAAAATATTTTAACCAATTTAATACGTGTACAAAAACACATGATTGTATACTCTAAAATATAAATATGATTTAGATAATTTACCAAAAACTATCTATGGGTCCCACAAAATTTTGTATGGTCTCAAAATAATGTCCCTTATGTCCCATATTAATTACAAAAATTAATAGTGTATTTTGGCTATTTTAAGCAATTAAATAAATACCCAAAAGCATAAATTACATGCTCTAAAATATTAAAAATAAATGATAATTTACAGAAAAATTATCTTAGAGTCCCTAACAGTGTACTAAACACTATATTTTAATTTTAAAAATTAATATGTATTTTTGGATATTTTAAGCAATTAAAAACACATTTAAAACATATCTTTTATGCTCTAAAATACCAAAAAACAATAAAATAATTTACCATAAAATTATTTCTGGTCCCACTCAGTATCCATAATATAGGAAAAATAAAACATTAATTTTTTTTTTATTATATTTTTCCAAAAATTTTAAAGCAATTAAAATATTTTAAAACATTAAAAACTATCTATATGTAAATACTAATAGCGGAAGGTGTCTGCTGATGTGCTCTGTGAGTATGACACATGGTATATGAAATTTACAAACCCCCTTTCCCCTATCTACACTGGGTTAAAACCAATTCAATCCCTGAAATAAAAAACGCCCCACTTTCTCTCTCTGTTCAATCAATTCTATTGAAGAGTATTTACTCTTTTCTCACTCTCACTATTGAAGGCATCTTCTCTCTATATTGAATATATATATTGAATATATATATATATATATTGAATATATATATATATTACATCTCTCTAAATGAAGACCCAAATGGTCGGTCCTCCTTCTCTTTATGTTGTAGAATTTTTTCCACCTCCTGACCTTTTCAAATAATGACTTTTTTTTTTGGTTCGATTCAAATAATGACTCTAATTCTTGGGGTTTGAATGACCCGTGACCCAATTAGCTTCCAACCGTTTTGCCTCTCGGGAGATGAGAAGACAATGGCTTCAAATATTTTTCCCTTTAAAAACCCATTTACAATCCTTGCAGCTTCCACTATCCCCACACTGGTTATCTTGAAGAAACACCTCTATGACAGGTATGATTCAAAATTGAAAACATATTTCTTTCTTGCTTTAGTTAATATATTAATATTCATATATGGAAATGGAATTTTGAATTATTTACACTTTCTTGGTTTGATTTTTGTTCATGTATATATATATATATAACCACACCAAAAACATACCGTACCAATGATTTTGGGTAGCATACTTATTAGACCTGGATGGTGCACGAACTTTGACGCTGAGTTTTTTGTGGGTCATCAAAGCCCCAAACTTCAATTTTTATTTTTTCCTTTTGCCTCTTGGTAAGTCATCAAAGCCCTGTATTTTAATCTGGGTGTTCTTTGCTTTTTATTTTTCCTTATACCCTTTTAATTTGAGTTTTCCTGAATGATGGTGTGTAAACATTAGAGTTTGGGAGGGAAAATTCAATTTGCTGTCTTGGGAGCAAACATAATTACCTTAATCCTCATACAATATTCTCATCCTCTGTCTCAATGAGGTTTTTCTGTTAAACCTCAAAAATGCTAATTTCACCTTACATTCACATATATTAGCTTCTCTAAGAAAGATATCAATTGAGTACATGCTTAAAGAAAATGTAGTAGCTAGGCAGTATGTAGGTTTACTGTTGCTGTGTAGTTAGTATGAATATGCCTTGAACAAAATTGAAAGAAATAACTTAGTCGACTGTTTCTTTCTTTCTTTTTTTTTTTTTTTTTTTAACTAATACTAGAATCATAATTTCGGATCAAATTTCCTAAGCTACAAATGAAAAGTTTTAGGGAAAAAAAAAGGAGAACAAAATTTTATAAAAATAGCCCTGAACAACCCTTATTAAATAGTCCCAAATTTTTGGGGAAAAAAAGGAAAGAAATTTTTTATTATTCTATTTCGTTCCAAAATGCATAAATAGTTGTACCAGCTATTGATGCAATCAAATTTGGGACAAAAAAAGGACTAAGCTTAAAACATACAACTAAATTTTATTTTAATATTTTAAATTCATTTTCCTTCTTTTTCGGAAAATGGGTGAATAAAATAAAATAAAAGACATACGACATCTACAAAAAACACAGGGGCATACCCTAGAAAAGACAAGAAGCACAAAACCAATGGTTGAAGAACCAAACATGGGATGAAACATAATCTAAAACAAAAGTAAAGAGAGAATCCCATCCCAAACATCCCACAAGAACAACAGAGGGCCTTCTCATCTCTGACGACCCTTGGGCCGACTAGCACTGAACTTCATTTTCACTTCCCGTTTTCTCTGCCTGGAAGAAGTAGGATTAAGAACAACTATATCATTCTCAACACTCAGACACCCTGTGCAATCAGCATCAATGGGATCCTCCTCCAAGTGGCTGTCCGAGCTATCATGCTGATCCTCTATCTCAAGAGAAATATGCTCACTTGTGTCGTACACATATGGGATTAACTCATTAAATGAGTTACTTATTTTAATTTATTTTTCGTCTTGATTTTTGACTTTTTGTTTTAGAATTATTTTGTTTCTAATACTATTTGCGTTAACTTCCCCAGCTTAACTTTATCTATGCAGTGTCATTGGTATTTGTCTTTAAGGTTTGGAACTGTTATTTAGATTTTTGAATACCAACCATTATTCATATTCACAACATTTGTTCATGTACGTAGAGCAGGGGTGGAACTGTGTGTATGGTAGGGGTTGCCATGGCACCCCTCACATGTAGTAAATTGTTTTTACTAATATACATATGTATGTGTGCTATGCCTGATATTTTGTTGTCTGTTGGCACCCCCAAACAAAAAAAATTGGTGCTCTTCATATTTTGTTACTTCTAGCACCCCCAAACAAAAAATAATACTACTCCCTCTGTTACCTTAAACATTTTATTGCTTTCTTTCAACTCTAAACTTCAACCATATGTGTTTGAGAATCATTTGGAATACAAGATTTGGGTAGAATAACATTACTCTGTAAATTTAGACCATTCATTATGATAAACTCAAACAGTACAAAATAACCTCACATAGTAAATTTGTAGTCTTACCGATAAGAAAAAAAGAAGAAGGTATACTCATGTTTAAATAGAACAAAAAAAACCGTCTCGAGAGCGCTGCCCCCCGAACCCCCGTGTGTCATTATTAGATACCTACGTAGTAATTCGGCACCCCAAAAGGTAAACTCCTGGTTCCGCCCTGACGTAGAGCATGTATACCTTTCTCAAATTTTTAAAAAGAAAAGAAGAAAAAGAAAAAAACAAACTAGAGCATTCGTGGAATGGTCTCAAAATCAGCAAAACAATTTTGGTAGATTTAGGGAAGTCTTAGTATGGTTTAATATTTAGCACGCAGATGAGAGTGGTTTCCATGTGGAAAACTATTTCTTGGAATAAGAGTGGCAAGTTGGTTGTCCTATAGACTCCTAATGTATTTCTTGCATATATGACGTCTATGGAAAACCGCTATGTCATATCCTATGGGTCATGTGTATTTGTTACTATTTACTGAGTATTACATATATTGATTGTTTTACAGCTAGGAGAGAATTCTGGGTGCTTGACAATATTTGATTGGTGAACTCATGGTATAATTTGCCAGTAGTACATTTTATCTCTTTATCTTTTTGTTGTTATACATATATGAAGTGATCATCTGTTTTGTTGCTTACGCAAATGCATTATTACATTGTTATGGATATGCTCCTGCCATTTAATATTTGAACTTTTACGATGTTGAGTATGCATCTGTCACTTTTGAATAGTTAGCTTTCTGTTGTTTGGATTGCAAAACTCTATTCGGCATGTGGTAGAAAGATTCCACAGACAACAAACATGATCAGATGAAGCTCAAGAGGTTGAAATCATTGGCGTAATCTTGCACTGAGTTAAAAGGCTATTGCCTATTGGATGAAAATGATCGTAGTTTCTATAATTGGAGGTTATGATAATCAATAAGGGCAGAAAAAGGGATGGGTGAAAAGAAGGAAAAAAAAATGTGACAAATCAACTAGGATATTGGACTACAAAAGTATCTAGAATATTCAAGTTTAGGCCACTAAGAAAAATGCTTATTCAATCAACTACTTTTTTCTCTTTTTATAAGTTTCTATTTCCTTTTTCGGTGATGAATCTTGATGTATTTTTCATTATGCTTATCTCAGAGTATCAGTAATGGGGAGTTTTTAATAGGTAGCCTTATTATTGGAGAGGAAGTTCGAAGACATATCTTCAAGTTCCTTTCATTATGTAGTAAAATAGGTCTTTTAATGATTTTGTAATAAGCACAGATATAGATTACTGACACATTAACAAACAACGTATCCGCGCAATGCGCGGGATACATGCTAGTTTAATTTAATAGCAGAAACTGTTTTAATTACAAAATAATTAAATATTTTTCTAATAAAAATATATAAAATATATATTATGGACCGGGGCCTAGAGACACACCTCCACTCTCCGGACCCATGGTCGCCGGACCAACGTTGGCTGGCGAGTGGGCCCCACTCTCCTCAGCGAGAGTGAGTGTTGCCAATCTCTGGTTCATCTTCCCCAAAACAAAACCAATCTGGGTTTTAGGGACTGCCCAACCCTCCAACTTTACAAGCTCATATCTCACTAGTTTTTCGTCAAAAACTTACAAATTTTATATCATTGGAAAGCTCTTACAGAGTACTACAAGATCATGCCAAAGAATAGATTGATTAAACAACTAAATCTTCCAAAAACAGAGAGCAAAGTTCTAAAAAAAATTCGTTTTCAACCCAAAACCTAATATTTGATTTGTGATTTCTCCCACATGGGAGATTATCAGCCCATGAGACTTCATGGGGGACTCTAGAGACCATAAGGAACACAACCATGTAAAAAAAAATTCGGACCCCTATTGGAGTTTAGCATTAGACCCACTTGAAAATCAAATTTTCAAAGTTTTTGTAAAAAAGCTTGAAATCCATCAATGGTGGATTCGTTTTTGGGCACATATAGGCGAACAACAACCTATAGGCTCTGATACCAATGTAGAAAAATTATGCACACAAGCATGGAGTCGGGTTTAGGTCACTTACCTAGCGGAATATAGCCCGACATGATCGAATGAGTCGGCGTTGTTACGAGCCCAATCAAGAACCACGAACCTGCTGCACCTATATCGCTTCCGTGTACTCCCTTGTGCTTCGCCTAGGTCATAGAAGACGCTACTGGAGCAGTCTCCATCAATGTCACGCGCTAAATCCCACATCTCCAATGGTGATGGCCAAGAGAGAGAAAACCGTGAGAGAGAGGGGAGAGATATAGAGAGGCCGGATGTATTATTGTATCTCTTAGGGATCCTCATATGTGTGTTTATATCATAGATATATATATATACATACATATTCACCAAACCCTAGGGCTCCAAGAGCCAAGGCCCATTGGACCCGGTTCAATGATATGTGGGTGCTTGTATGGCCCACAATATTTCTTATACTTAGCAAAATTTTGCAGCTTTGAGGAGGATTCTGCTAAAGGGTCATTCGACCGGTCGAATGGGGTCGTTCGGCAGGTCGAAATACCCCATGCCAGAACTCTTTTTCTATACCTTTCGGAAATAATTTAAATGTTTTGATTGATTTTTAGGGTACCTTTGGAACCTCTTTCAACATAAATTTATCCGGTTTGAAATATAATTCCGTTTTCAATTTTATACAGATTTTACAACTCGGAGAGTATTGTTTCCAAAAGTTTTAAATACTCAAAGTTGTTTTAAGTTCTTTTTCCGCTGCATATAACCATTTAATGAATTGGATGAGCCTTGGTGATATGCCACGTGTCCTAATTCCACGCGTAGTGGGATGGGTCGTGAGACTTTACCCTTTATTTTATTGACTAATGATATGATTTGATTTCCTAAATTTTGAATTGTGTATTGTTTTGAAGAAGGGGAAGAGAAGGAGGAGTCCTTGACCGCAACAGTTAGAGGAAGATTTATTCAATTACATAATTTGAGCTCCTAGAATACTATTTGATTGTATCGAAAAGTCTAATGTGAAATAATATATAATTCAAAATTTAAGAAGTATATCATTACCCTAATGGCGAATGTTAACATACAACCAACCATTTGATTGTATGGAAAAGAATATCATTACCCTAATGGCCAATGTTAACATATAACCAAACCATTTGATTGTATGGAAAAGAATTCTCCTATCCTATTTTATTCTACACATCTTTTATCACTTACAACCTTTTAAAAGATGTGTCTATCTCTCTCCTGTGTCACTGTAGGGTCTAGTGACATCATAGGAGAGAGATAGACACATCTTTTTAAAAGGTTGTACGAAAGTTATATAAAAGTTGACAACAAAGAATTACTCCTTTCCTACTCCCAAACAAACCCTATTCATAATATAGTACCACACTTCTCTCCGACAACAAAAACCGCCCCCTCTCTCTCTCTCTCTCTCTCTCTCTCTCCCCTCAAACCCAACTTAGCTCTCTCTAATTTTGCACCCCACTCTCACGAAGGTCAAGACAACTTGAAAATATGAGGACGACGGCGGCCACCGAGCAGATCTAGTGCTCAAATTTAATTTTAAAGTTTTCGTGTTTGTTTTGAAAAAAGTAAAGCTTTCCGTTTTCTGTTAGGGAACACACACTATTATATATATATATATATATATATAGCATATGTAGTATATTATATGTATGTATGTATTATAAAATTTTAATAGTAGTACAGAGTGTAGGAGAGAGAAGAAAAGAAGGAGAAACCCAGCTTGTGTTATAGGGAGAGCATAGTGCAAAGAAAGAAGAAGATTAGTTATTACAGAGGTAATTTTCCACCTATATTTATAATTATAGATACATTTATTTATATAGGCACACATATATGATATATTGATATGTTTGTTTAAATTTTCCGTTCTATGTGTACAGTGTTGACTTAGGTTATGTTTGATGTTTGATGTGTACGTGTCTGTGTTGATACATATTTATATGTATGTGTATATGTGTGTGTGCTGAATATATACATATGGAAACACACAGACACACATATTTACATCAAAGTTGGAAAATATCTAGTTTACGCTTATAGTCAATAAATTGGCATATACACAGTGGTGGATCCAGGGTTTATCGCTAGGGGGGGGGGGGGGGGGGGGGGGGGGGGGGGGGGGCGTGCACAAGGGGCTTACAATGAATGGAGGTATGGGGGCATTGCCCCCGAGGGGAAATTTTCAGACTACCACTATTTTTGACAATAAAAACTGATTACAAACTAAAATTTGTAAAGATTGAAATGATAGTGAAAGAATTTGGGTATGGCTAAAAATATAAAGAAAATGTAATTCTGCCAAATATTTCGGATGTTCTAGATACAATTATGCCCAAATATATATATATATATATATGTATACGGTGAGGCTCTTTGGTGAACAGGGTTGAGTGAACATACCCAGTGAACATGTTTTTTAGTTTAAAAAAAACTTGCGGGCTGCCCAGTTGATCCGCGGGTTCAGGCTGAAAAAACATGTTTACTGGGTATGTTCAGATAAGAGGCTGACCGTATATGTATATATTTCTGAAAGAATTAAGCCCAAATATTACATATAATGTTTTTTGTTTAAATTTTTTGGTGGGTTGGATTACAATTAGGCCAACCTATTAAATATAAAATTTGTATTTTGAGGCAAATTAGTATATTTTGGGGGGACAATTTAGTATTCACACCATTTTTGGGGGGCCAATCCTAATAAATTTTGAAATTTATATGAATTATATACACTAGTTTAGTAATTTTGAAAACTTGAGAGGGACCACACCCAAATTCTTTCACTATCATTATACAGGTATATACATATTGCTCGTGTCACATTTCCGGGTTATAAAATTCTTCATATCTCTTTTCCATTTCATGCGCAGGGATAGATTACTCAAAACTTGTAGGGTACTGAAGTTTATTCTAGAGATGGCCAACGGTGAGATACTCTTTCAAGTCTTTTCATTGATGTGTACTGATGTTTTATTATGATCAAGTTTGTGTTGAGATGAACTATTACTTTTGTTCTGAAAATGTTTGTTATTCTTGTTCGACTTATTAATGTGAAAACAAGAAAAAAATAAGAAAAAGGAAAAGTTTGTCTGGATTAGCTGCAAAAAATCTCATGCGAGAATTCTTGTAACCATTGTCAGATGTTTATATGCTGTTGTTGTAGGATGTTCTGAAAAGCTTCCTCATGGTGCTGATGATTTTGAGCTTAATTACACTATGTCTAAATGTAAAATACGTAGACCAAAGTCAATGAAACACTTTCTTGAAGACTTAGCCAGTAAGAGGTATTTTTATTTTCAATAGTATAAATTTACAAAGGTTGTATTTAAGTTTCACATTGTTTTTTGTTGTCAATCTTATGGGTAAGGACCCAAGGTTACACAAACTCCTCAAATATACCAAAAAAAAGATTTTTGAAGGAAAACAGTGTATTTTCATTGGGTATACAAAGCTCAGCCATGGATGAGTTATGGTTTGCAAGCAGTTTATTTTGATCTATATACATGAGTTGATCATATGAGCTATTAGATATGGGTCCCTTTACTGTTCAACCATGACCAAAACTCTCGTTGTTTTCTCCCAACAGTTACTTTTTTCCCCCTGATAACTGATTATGAGGATTTACTGCAACCCAAAAATTGTTGCCACATTACATTTTCCAACAAATATTCTGGCACATACTTACCTTTTTCGGAAAAACACAAATATTCTGGCAAGTTTTACATTGGAAGTTTTGAAAACATTTCACAGTATTTAGCTGACATTAGAATTGTTAGTTTAACTGCTCAAGTGGACTATGGTTAACCATAGACTAATTAGGTAGCACGACAAAGTAGGAAAAACACATACAACTCATTTAGATCGGATTAGCTGCATCAAAACTGTCGGTAATAATTTTACTGATTGGTACAAAGAAAAAGGAGCCCATGAGAGCAACAAATTAATCAGTATTACCTCTGTTCTTGCTTAATTCTCTAATGTGAACATTTTCCAATATTGTCATTGCAGAAAATGCGAAAGAGAAGTGGCCTTGGCCAAATTTGTTGAGGCTTTTACCAGTCACAATGAGCTCAAGTTTGCAGCAGAAAAGTAAAACTACCCCTTGCGTGTGTATAAGCAATTGTTGAATTGAGGGAGTGTTTGACTGAGTGATATATTTATATATACGTAATAATGCCTATATCCCTATATGGACATATGTATGTGTACATGTATGTAATGTATCTTTCTACATCCATTTACGTTCGTCATTTAACTCATGAATATAATTGTATTCTTGCAGCTTTCTCACTTTACAACATCAGTGTGAGAATTCCATAAAGCAGGGATTAGCCAAGGAGAAAGCGAAGGAGAAAGCCAAGGAGATTTGTTTGGCGGCGCGAACTATTGGTTTGTCTGGAGCCTTCAAAGTAGCACATTTTATTTTTCTGTTTATCTTATATTTGGTTTGGCATATTCATTGTTCTCTGTGATATCTCTGTGTAGGATTGCTGGCTTTGATCATTGGTTATGGTGATAATGCACATGAAATATACGAATACTCACTTCCCACACTTGGTCAAGCACTCGAATCTCGACTTGAATCTATAAAGGTATCATCTAGATGGATTTATTAAAATCTAAACTTATGGATCAAGTACCGCAGTTCTCTGATCCTGGATTGTATTCCTGCAACTATATTGAAATTCAGGTGCGGATATTGGAGTGTTTGGCAATCGTCACTTTGGTTGGTGCACAAGATTTTGAGGAGACTGAAAGATCAATGAAAATTATATGGCAGTTTATTCATCCAGAATCAAGGTCTAGTGTATGTAGTCGTCTGCTACTCCTATATATATATAGTTATATAGGATCATTCTTGTGTTAGTAATGATGATGGCGTTTTGGACCTAAGAGGTTTGCTATTATCACCTTCAGGTGGTTGCATATAAACATCCAGCACCTGATCTTGCTGCTGCAATATCTGCTTGGTCTTTACTTCTTACGACCATTGATTCATGGCACATTCATTCAAAATATTGGAAACAGTAAGTTGGAAACTCAAATCCACCCATTGGCTCATTTTAAAAATATTTGCATTGTTGGTATGTATCTGTGAGCATTTTTGACCTTTCCACTAGCCAATAGTTATACATAATAAAATTTAAAACTTTTCTGCTGAGGATAGGAAGTCATTGTTTATGGCTTTCCAATATTTTTTAATCTGTGCAACAAATTATTTACCTCATAATTTATCCGACGTTTCAGACTTCCTAAACTTCAAATTGTCAGCATTTGCATACTTGTTCGTTAGTTATGGTTTTTTTTTGGGTCGTATAAATACATATTTATGTAAATTATTTTAAATTGATACAGGGTCATACCTTACTTTCTTCATTTACTAGAAAAGGAAGATGACGAATCTGTTCGTCGTGAGTGTTTTGAAGCACTAGCTCTGATATATGAAAAAGGTTGTCTAGATAAGTTCACAAATCAAGCTAATGGTACCACTGATAACGCAATTCAGGAAGGGATATGCATACAAGAATTGAAGGATGAATTGGTGAAGAAAGTCAATAGATTGTGTGGTGCAGAATCAGGGGTTTCAAATTCTTTTGATGTACTACTTATTGTTTTCTTTTTCTTTATCCATTTTTCTCTTCTTTTGTTGGAGGATTTGAACATCTGAAATGTGCACTTCAGCTAGTATAATGATTTTACACCATTCCTTTCAGGATAAAAATACATACAAAAGCTGCATAGATATTAGGGGCCAAACACTAACATTTGCAACATGGTCTAAGTTGAAAAAGGTATATTTTGGGTTGTATTTCCTTTTTCTATAAAAGTATTTGCGTGTAGGTTTTTTTAACGTTGGAATTTTTCAAACAAATTACCGTGACAGCAAAAATTTCTCTCGAGTTTTCTGGGAGATGGATTTGTAAAACACATGCTGGTTAGTTTTCTCCCTCAACCATTTTCTTGCCAGTTCCTTGGAGAAATAGATTCTTATCTTATTAGTTTGTGATTTAAAAATTCTGATTCTTCAAACAGGAAAATGAACTCCTTCACAGTATTTTTGCCTTCAAACCAAAAAGCAACCGCCCCTCGGGCCCTGAACTGTATATACCTGAAATTGAAGAGGTAAGTATATAATGCTTCTTCAGTTCTTTATCCAAACTATTGAAACTATTGATTCCTTTAGAGAAAAGAATTTTGTGTCACGTGTATGGTATGTGCTTAAAGTCCAATGTGTATCTGTTTGTGTTTAGTTCCATCGTTGAGTTTGGAACCCTTAACAGATCCGGAGGGCTTCAGAAGACAGAATGTCTAATGTTTTTGTTACCCATAAACGAAAAGAGAGTGTCAATTATAGAAATTTTATCACCTTGATAGCATTTTGGCAAACTTTTGAGGTTCTTTTTCAAATTATTAACAAATTCCTTATTCATCTACGTTCTTTTTTGAGATTCCCTGATGCCTGAACCTCTGTTTAACTTGTAGGTCACCATGAAGATCTTTTTTCCGGGAGTTAGAAATGGTCAAAAAGATACGTTACAGGTACATTCCTTCTTGGAAAATGTTTAAGTTGGTGGTTCTTTGTCTGTATCTTTAGCGTAAAAAAAAACTTTTATCATCTTAAAATCTTGAAGTTTCTTGTCGTTCTCCTGTTCATTTTGTCTTTACAATTGTTTAATTTCTGTGGTGTATTTTAGGCGAAAGCATTCACAATCTTGTGATGCTTGATCAAATTGAAGTTTACCTAATCGTTTGAGTTCACACTAATATTTTGCATGGTAATTCCGTTTCGCAGAGAATGTTCAAGTCTCCAAATTCTAACCTAAAGAAGGCAAAGACTCAGATATTAAAAAAGCAGCGCAAGCTAGCACATGTAGTCCATTCTTGTCTTTACCCTCTAATTAAATAATTAATGACTTCATGTGCAAATGAAATTTAGTGATCCATATCAAATTTTAGTTGTGCTTATTGTTATTGGAACTTTATATGGTCTGCCTATCTGTAGGCAGATATTGCTTCCTACTTTTAGAAATCAAGTAATCTAAATATCAGAAAATATTGATTTTTCTTGAAGTGTTTCTCAGTTGAAAATGCACTCAAACATGTTTCATTTGCATATTCTACTGACTTCTGCATTTGCTAATTCTACAATTTGTGTTGGTTTTATGTGCAGGGAAGCAAAATTGGTGACTTTATGCCTGATGATTGCTTCTGACATAATGTTACTCGGGAACACGGTAGAAGATGGGAATTTGATTAAATTTGTTGATTTGTCACTTCACATAATTTTTTTTCATGTGACAGTTCGCCAAGTTTTATAATTTTACTTGGATGGGCTTAAATTTATTTATTGCTCTAATTAAAGGAATGATGGCTATGGCAATTGTTTGGCTGAAGTTATTAATCACTTCTGAAAATTTTCATGACTTCATGCAATATTTTATCACATTGTTTTGTGCGTGTTTTAAGTGCTTGTAGTTCTTGATTGTTTGTGAATTGGTGTGGAACAAGAACTTCTCAAAGAAGAATAACCCTATCTTTCCCAATTTGAATCTCAAATAGCTTAATAGTTATACCACGTGTCATTACATGGTTCATGGTCCACGTGTCATTACATGGTTCAAGGTTCATGGTTCAAATAGCTTAATAGCTTAATAGTTATCGATGGTTCATGGTTCCCCGTGTCATCCACGTGTCATTACATGTAGTACACCTGACAAAGCATTTGAGAACAAAATTTTGATACAAATTTAGAAAGCATTAAGCATGACATAACTCCTCAAAGAATGTGGCGAAAGCTAAGAAAGTTGCCTCTTTTTCAAGTGAATCAGGCATTCAAGATTCATCTCAAAGTCATTATCATCTATACCAATTTTCTTCTTTTGAAAATGGTGCTTTCTCGGTAAAATCGGCCTATCTTATGGATTAGAAGAACAGGTTTATTGGCCGCTCTACTTTTCGCAGGAAATTGCTGTGGAAAGCCCACTTCCATGAATGCCATAAAATTTTACCTTTGGAAAATTATCTCAGGTGCTCTCCCAACAAAATTACTCTTGGCTTCCCGTTTTCCTGTGGAGAATCCCCTTGGCCATTTGATATTTCAGTTTTCTTCACGGGGATGTCTAAATGGATTGCAGCCTACTTAACCCAGCCACTCTTATCCGGATTCCCCCAAAAGAAGGCAGGAAGTGCACTATTTTTGCCTCTGTTGTGATGGAGCAGATTTGGAATTTGAGAAATAAAGTCCTTCATGACAATCTGGAGGTGGATCTCTCTAACGTTAAGTCCCATATTCTCTGGCTTTCTATGGAGCATTGGAGAGCCCAGAGCAGCCTTCACCCTCCGAAATTATTAGCTTGTGCCTCTTGGTCCCTTCCTCCTCCTTGCTGGGTAAAAATCAATTTTCATGCAGCCTGTGCCAATCAATCCTCGTGCCTTGCAGCAGTTGTTCGGAATGATATTGCAGAGGTCCTTTATGCTCATGTCTGGAAGTTCAACCAGGCGGAGCCAACGATTGCGGTAGCAAAAGCTGCTGTTTAGCTAAGACTTTGGGTTATACCAATGTCATCTTTGAGGGCGATTCCTCCTTGGTCTGCGATCCTCTTCTCCAGATTGGGCCATTGACGCTCTTGTTTCGGAAGCACGTTCTATTTTGGCTTGCTCATTCTCTTTTTGGCATGTTTCTAGTAGTTTTGGGGATGCTAATTCTGTTGCTCAAAAAGTGGCTCGTTGGGCCTTTGATTGTTCCTTTGAAGGTCCTATTGTGGTTGATAATCTTCCCCTTTGTTTTTTTAGGAAGACAGTAAACCCGCCTAGGCCATGTTTTGTTTGTTCTTTCTCTTCTTTTGAATGAGAATTTTTGCCAAAAATAAAAATAAAAATTCTTCTTTTGGATTACCAATAATTGTAATTTATATTCTTTCTTTTTTCTATTCAATTTGTGTTCCAAGTATTGCACACGGCTTATTGGTATATGCAACTACAAAGGACTATTTGTTAATTTTTTTTTTAAAAAAAAATGATGAAGAAGTATTTATAATTGATCTAAGAATAGAACAAATACGCAGACTTTTTCAATGGATATTTGAACAGTTGCACATTAATCCAAATTATAAAAAGTATTAGGTCACACGATTGAAACTCAATGAATATAATTTGAAAAATATGAGTATGAGCAAAAATGTTGCGCACACAACACATTCCACAACTAGACTTTAAATGTATGTACCCTGTGCTGTGTAAGTGGTGCATAGAAAAAGGTCAAAAAATTCAAACAGCACGTGATACAACACATTTAAAGCACTGTTGTGGGATATATTGTGTGCGTAGCATTTCTCCAAGTATGAGTGTATTTACAGTTAACCCTTGGGCTTTGTTTGGTTTTTGTGTGTATTGAAACCTTTGAAAGTAAAGAAAATCGAAAGGAATCATGCTCAAATAACATTAAAAAGAAAACAAATTTAAAGTATTATTGTAACTAGAAAGAAAAAGGGGTAATTAGGGTTTAATCCATTTTAAAATACTTTTTAATCATTAGGTCTAACAAGGAAATTTTTTCTAGTGAATTGTCCCTCAATATAAACATGGGCAAAAAAATCCCCACGAGTTGGAGAAGTTTCACAAACTTTTACTGTGAAATTTCTCAAAAAACTTAGAAAAGTTTATGAAATTTCTCAAACTAGTCGGTTGATTAAAAAAAACTCAGGGTTATATTATATTGAGGGATTTTTCGCTAAAAAAAGTTTTTATGGTGTCCTTTTAAGCAATTACTATCCAATGCGTATATACATACAAAAGATGTACTCCAAAGTCCAAACAGAATAAACCACTACACCAAAAACTCAAATTACAAACTCTCTGCTCTTTTCCTGAAAAAATGGTGATTCGAATATCACCACCAATGAACAGTTTGATGGTGACATCGGCAGATGGAATCAAGGGCACACACACAATAGAGCCATTGGCAACTTTGGAACACCTCAGTACGGAGAGGAAGCAATGGTGTACCCAAAAAGGCTGTCGCAGTATCGACGAATTAGGAATTTCATTCAAGTCCAAGTCCGGTGCTTTGCCCACTTTTCTTTTGGTTGATACTCACTGACATAGAGGTACACTTTTTGTTAATTGATAGTATTAGGCTGGCATGGTAACATTGTGGTTTTTTTGTTTTTAGTTTTCGTTTTCATTTTTTTTTTGTATTGAATTAGAAGCAGTCAATACAAAAAATGAAAACCGAAAACCACAAAGTTAGCATGCGAGTTTACAGTTTTCTTATGGCTAATTCTTTGATGATTTGAGGTAACCATTTGTTCTTTTTTGTTTTTTGCAACTTCCCTTTTGTTCATTTTGTTTGATTTTAGGCTTTAGCTGACCATTTCCGTAATTATGATTAGTTTACAGTTTTTTTAGGGGTATTTCTGTGATGATTTGAGGTACCCTTTTGTTCATTTTGATTGACTTTAGCTCCCCATTTCCGTAATTGTGATTAGCTGCTGTTTTTTGGTTACTGCAACTACTGATTTGTTATGGCTAATTATTTTTTGGAGGTACCCTTCATTTTGATTGTTTTTAGCTGACCCTTTTCTACAGATACAAAAGTAGCTGAGGTTATTTGGTTGTTTGTGGAAGTGAAATTTTGATTAATTTAGCTGTTTCTAGCTCTTTCTGTCAGTGTTTGAGGTTTAAATTTGTATATATGGTTAACTTTGAAGTTTGGTATGTTACTGGATTGTTTTTGGGATTTTTTCCCCTCTAAGAAGGTGTTCGAGATTTTAATTCGGTTATTATGACTGATTGAAGGGGTACCCTTTTTGGTTCTGACAGACTTGAAGGGGTCATCCTGTCTCGACAATTCCACGACTTTTTGAGTTGGTTTGTTTGGTGAAGTATGTAGGGAAAACAATTGTTAAATCATGCGTTCTGTACTCGCTATTGTAATGAGAATGGTTTGCTATGTTTCTTTTGGTCATACTGCCATAGCAACTTGGCTTGAATGGACAAAATAGCCCCTAGCCCTTCTCAGCAACTCTACTTTCACTAGAGGGGCTATTTTGTCCATTCAAGTAAAGTTTCTTTGGCATTAGCCAGTATGGCAATAGTGGTACCTTTGGTCATTTGACTCATTTCTGAATTTGGTCTTTCATCATTTCCAGATTGCCTTTTTGCTTTGAAGGTCTGGAATGCCCAAAATGCCGGTGCTTCCGCATTGCTTGTCGCTGACGACAATGAGCAAGCATTGATAACCATGGACTCGCCTGAAGCGGATGATTCATCTGCAAAATACATTGAGGACATAACAATACCATCTGCGCTAATCGAGAAAGGTTTCAGTGAAAGTCTGAAGAAAGCAATTAAGGATGGCGATGTGGTAAATGTGAATCTGGATTGGAGAGAAGCTGTACTGCACCCAGATGATCGTGTGGAGAGTTGTGGAGCAATAGCAATGATGAGTGTAGGATCAAATGTGATATGTTGATGGAATTTGTGGAAGATTTTAAGGGTACGGCTCAGATACTCGAGAAAGGCGGTTACACTCAGTTCAAGCCTCATTATATTACTTGGTACTGTCGTCAGGCATTCACAATAAGCAAACAGTGCAAGTCCCAATGCATAAATCATGGAAGATATTGTGCTCCTGACACTGAACAGGATTTCAATTCAGGGTATGAAGGGAAAGACTTGGTTCTTAGAAACTGAAGGCAGCTTTGTGTTATTAGAGTGGCAAATGAGACCAATAAGTATTGGATCTGGTGGGACTTCGTAACTGATTTTTAAATTAGGTATCCAATGAAGGAGAAGAAGTACAACAATGAATGTGCTGAGTCGGCTGACAATGTCATTCAATCTCTAGGTGAACAGCGCATCATAGGATTCCGTGATTTTAATGATACTAGCCCACGTTCATGAATGATGCTTTAATGCTTGCTTTGGTTCTGCTCAGGCTTGACTTTAAAATGATTGAGAAGTGTATGGGAGACCCAAATGCTGATTCTGATAACCGTGTCTTGAAAGAAGAGCAAAATGGTCAAGTATGTGACTCAAGTAGGATAGCATTGAGTTCAGATGGTCTTGGTGCCTCGTTAAAAAGTGGGCAGTTAAGTAATTTTTACAATGATGACACTAAAGTAATTTATGTTCGGTCCTTTGCAAATCTACTTTAGTGTCATAATTTTAATGAGGTGACTGGGAATTTTTTAATTTTAATTTTTTTAAAATGGATAGTTTTAATATGTAGTAGGTTAGCATTTCCATTCTTATTTTAGCTATTTGAAGTGTGTAGAATGACTGTTATACTTCATATAGATTGGAAAAGGATCACAAGGTGATGTAAAAAAACTGCCTACCCTTGTTGTCAATAGTCGACAATACCGAGATCTGTCCGCATACATGTCTATTTTTAATTGAAGTAGGAATACGTTTTCCTTTCTAAAATTGTTAATTGCAGGGAAGTTGGAGAAAGGTGCTGTTTTGAAGGCCATTTGCTCTGGTTTTGAGGAAACTACTGAGCCAGCTCTTTGCTTGAGTGGTGGTGAGTTTATTCTCTATTTGAATCCGGTATGTTGAAGCGCCATTCTTGCAAATGTGTGCTTATTACTCACAAGATAACGGGTGTTTTCGTTATTCCAGAATCCAGATGTAGAGACAAATGAGTGCATGGATAACAATGGTGGTTGCTGGCAAAAAGATAAAACAGCCAACATTACTGCCTAGTGCCTGCAAGATACTTGTCATATATTTTCTATTTATATGTATTATAAAATATGAGAGACTAAAAAAAAAAAAAAAAATTCTTCTGATAACTGGTCGATCTACATGTCGTGGGAGAGTGTGAATGCCCTATGGTTGATGGTGTGCAATTTAAGGGAGATGGATATAGTAACTGTCAAGGTAAGGTTATATTAATATCTCTATGTTATACGGACTTGGCTATATCGTCATGTGTGGATATGTAACATGTGTGAACTTGCTGGATTTGTGTATTCTTTAAATACGAAAGCCCTGAGACTTAGCTAAATTTCAAATTGTTTTATGTTTCTTTCTATCATGCCTGAGCTCATATAGACAGTTCCGTTTATATTTTGTGTGCACTTCATCTCATTGGCCTCCTTTTCTTCTCTTCTTCTTCTTCTTCTTCTTCTTCTTCTTCTTCTTTTTTGCCGCATCAACACACCCATTTACCAGGCAAGATCAAAGAATGTGCTTCAAATAAGAGTAAATCCCTTTCTCTTTCAAGAGAATTGGCTTTCCCGTCCTACTAAAACCACTTACAGTACCTTAGCTTTAAAAGGCAAGGTCAAGGGAAGGCCCAAACATAGAGTTGAAAGAATGGGCACTTCACAACAAAAATTAGAAGCCAAAAGATCCATATTGTGCATCATGGCAAGTGGCAATAGGCGAGAAAAATTGATACTCGCACATCATGGTAGAATAATGTATTGGTGAATCAAATACCAATGTGGAAGGTTCTTGTGAAATGTTTCATAAAGCATTTTTCATTTTGAGTAGATGTTTTACTTGATTTTAGTTTGAATAACAGAGACACCCCAATCTTTTGGAAGCAACTAATTAAAGATGCAGCCAATCCTATGAAAAAGGTTCATAATTCATGAAGTGTTCTTGTTCTCCGAAATTCCCTCTAAAATTTGTGCGCTTTAGACACACAGACGTACACATACAGGGGGCAGGGTTGTAAAGATAGTAAAGATTCTGGTTACGTGTCTGTCAGCCAGAAAGGGAAAAAAAAATGCCAAATCAGTGGGCCCAAATATCATGACCTGTTTCAATCTCCGTTCATGTACGATTATGCATGGCCACCGTTTCATTGTAGCACCCTCCACTTTCTGTCTAAGTTGCCTAAACAATCTCCGCAGCTCCGGGGTGTAAGTCACCCTGGCTTGACTGCACTCCAGCAACAAACCACGTAAGCAGAGAATCACTTTCTCGCAAGTTCTTTAAAATGATCTTCCCTTGAATATTAGTGAACTCTGTCTTATTTGCTAGTAAATACTAAATTCTTAAAAAACTAGAACTGGTTTTTTTTGTTGGATCCGGTTACGTTCATGTCGTTACACTTATTTATTATAAATGTATATTTTCTTTCTTGCAGCAAGTGGGCCAGGGCGTTGCAGGATCGACAATGGAGGACCACGAGATGGCCACACCTTCTCTGCTTGTGTGGTTGGTGAACATTTCATGATTTCAGTTTAGCACTGTTTCTGTGGCAAAGAGATTTAGATATTCTCTATTTGCTGTCAACAGGATATCGAGGATAGTAAATGCACGTGTCCTCCAGGATTTAAGGGTGATGGTGTCAAAAGTTGCGAAAGTGAGAGAGCTTGCATGATAAGGTTGTCATATTTTGGCCTTATGTCACAAACGATGACATTTGTATTCCAAAAAGAGCTATAGTAAGAGCATAGATTTACATTCTATTGTACATTTTGGTACATTAAGTCCATGCATGGACTAAATTTATAAATAGGTTGTGCTTGGATCTATCTGAAAGGAATCAGCATGCATGTTTCATCAGTGACTCGTTTTTGGATTTTGAAAAACTTGGGCAATCTGCAGATGAAATCTGTAGAACGTGTATTTGACGCCGACTTTAACTAGGGCCTGTTTGGGTATGTTTAAAGTAGGATCTGGTTCAGTTTCAGTCCCGTTTTCATCTGGTTTTTATGAGAACCAAGGTTTCGTTGGTTTGACAAAGAACCAGTTTTAAGAGAAATATTAGACCGGGGGTGGACACCTGTGTAAACAGTTTGATGTGGGTTACAGTGTAAGATATTAACAGCTTTTTAAGTGGAGCTTAATTTGAAAGCAAAGGATATCGGAAATAGGCTATATGCCTGTTAATAAGTTCCTGATTTTACACAAACCAATACTCCCACCAACTTGGGAAACTCCTAATAAACACGTCTTTTTGGGTATGACTTGTTGCCACTTCGCATATATTGACGAATGCAAAGGGAAGAAAGCAAGTCAATGCCCAGAATGCAGCTGCAAGAATACATGGGGTAGCTACGACTGCACTTGCAGCAGAGACCTTCTGTATATCAGGGACCAAGATACCTGCATAAGTGAGTTCCCCCAACCCAAGCTCTGTCGATAATATATGTGTGTCAATATATTTAGATACAATGCGTGCATGTTAGTTTGCTTGTATCGATGTCCTTTTAATTTATTGGCCATTTACATGTAAGAGGGCAAAGGAAGTGAAATCTGTATGGGCTGCTGTTGGGTCAGTTTGATAGGTTTGTCTCTGGCTGCTGATGGAGCATTTATTGTCTACAAATACTGATTGAGGGTAAGTTTGGTTACTTGCATTTCTGTAGGTTAATATCGGTCAGTTATTATGTCCATACTATTATATCGTCATTCCTTTATCCACTAATATCAGTTTGGGTAGTAACTAAATGAGAAATGTGTAGAATGAGGTAGAAACACGAACATGGTGTGCGTCCCTACTCTTGTAATGTATAGGCCGTTAATTTTTGGTGCTAGCGATGAATCTGACCCATAGCAGCTATTATGACAAAACTTTATTGGTATTAGCTACAAAAATCCTTTTCTTCCATTTAGCTTATTGTGAATAAGAAGGGAGATGGGGTGGTGAAGCACCTCTAAATGTTGAAATCATGATGGTTTAGGGTGGATATGAGAGTCACAAATCACGATCTTAATCGTATTTGTAGCGAGTGATTACTCTTGAGCATTCTAATGTGATTGAGAACTGAGGAGAAAAATGTGGATTGTTTTTGTTTTTGTTTTTTGTTTTTTGTGGTTTCATACTTGCAGATTCGTAAGTTCTTTGTTGAATGTATTTTCAGTCATACATGGACTCGGAGATCAGAGCTATAGTGGCACAATACATGCCTCTGGACAAGCCAAGATGAGGTTCCGAATCATGTCAGCGAGGAAGTGTGTTGTAAGGAAGCTTATTGGTATTGTACGTAGAAGTTTGGGTGACACTAAAGAGTCCTTTACCTTTCTTTTCACACCCAGACAAGAATTTGGAGGCAGAGTTAAAGTATCTTTGTAAATTTATGGACAAGAAGAAATTGCATATCCAAAATTGTCCAAGGTTTTTTTTAATAGCAAAACATGATGAGTTGCAGTAGGAATTCGATTTGGGGTAGATCAAAAAAGTTTGGGCTCTAGTTTGTAGGAGCAATGTTTTCATTAATTATAAATCTTGACCTAATTTACTGTAATTGTCTAATTATGTAAGCCTTTTTTTCTTTGGCTGAACATTTGTGATGATCATATATTTCATATTGGCTTTGATGAACAAAGTTTATATTGTTTGGGAAAAAAAAGAAAAAAAAAGAAGCTTATATTAAAAGATGGCTTTTGGAATTTTATTAAAGTTTAATGACTATTGATTGTATTGTACTAATCTGTAGTTCTGGATTGATGAAGAGTTAGTCTCTAGTGATCTTTTGACTAAATGTTGCACAAGTATGTATAGCATTATACAAATTATCACTCATCGAACGACGTGCAGATGTGAATTTTATTTTTATTTTTCACAATGTTTATTATTAATATTTGCTGTTTTATTCAGCTTAGACCCACATGGACTTTCTTAATGCACACAACGTGCAGATTTGAAGTATTTATGATGTTTAATCTTATTTGCAGCTCTGATAGTTCTGCTTAGACCCATTCGGGATTTTTGAATGCTAAAACCTGAGACGAAAAAATATTAAAACTCATCCATTCAAGCTTTGGCAGCTGGGTGGCCAATATAGCGCATGCATATTTTTTTACATGCATGTCCAGAATCCCTTGGGATGCTTGTAAGAGGGATTTTTTTTTTTCGTTCAGTAGTGAACTGTTCTATACATTTTAGTGCTTTATGAATTCTACTTTGAACCATACGAGTTCGTTTCAGACCTAAAACTACTTTTAAAAAAAGTCCTTTGCTTGTTAGTAAATTAAATCTACCTTTTTTCTTCTTCTTTTTTATCAGCTAAAATCATGCACATGAAAATTTTTCTGATCAATTTAAGATGCATATAAGTGGCACCCTGTTGGAAATTTAAAAAGAATATCATGTTTGATGGCTCAATTATAAATATACTATACCAAGGTTCAAATAAAACTAATCAACAAAGAACCAATTAACACCAAATTACCATTCCATGCAATGGTGTCACAATACAATCATTGTTACAAATAAGAGTATTGTTCAAGAGTGAGATTACTTCTGTCATGGCCAACACATGACAAAAATAAATAAAATGAATAGATTAAAATATGTTTACAGTGATTAATCCTCGTGGACAAGTCCGGCTCTTCAATTATTTACTTAACATTACCATTACAAGTGGCAATGCCATTTTCAAAAAAATAATTTAATCAGATATATTTATTTAACAGAGGTCTCAACACCACATTTCCTTTATCTTCAAAGATCATCACCTTGGCATTGTGATTTTCAGATCAAGCCCAATGTCCATTCCGTTGTACGCGATTGGGGAATACATCCATAGATCATCAGAACTTAAGAGCTTCAAATACCCAGAGAAAGAAATGTCAGCATTTAGATTCAAAAATTTTCTTTAAGTTTAGCATCAAGATACAATTTTCTTTAAGCTTACTTGCTAGAATACCCATTACTAATTCTATTTATTTATTTATTTTCTTTTTAAACACCTCATTTTCATTCCCGATACCTCCTCCATCCCAAAAACAAAAAAGTAAATGAAAACAGTTTGAATTCCAAAATCACGTTGATGATTTTCCTTCCCCTCAATGATGTATACGTAAAATAAGGTAAGATTCACTCATTCTTACCTTGATTTGAAGCTGCAAAAACTTCACATACTGGACAGCTTCTTCAAGCATTGTGCTAATATCAACCTTTGTTCCGTTTGGTACAAGGCTCTGTAAGATTCTCAGTCGTTCATTTATCCTCTCTCTTCTTTTCTACAAGATAAGAAAAAAAGATTGATTAATCCACAGTGTGATCAGTGATGAGTTGGTAGCAAACTGAGGTAATGGGCATATTGGTAAATGGTTACCCTTGCGTAAAGGCTCTGCGGGTCAGTGGCTGAACCCCTACTGGCTCGGGACTTGCCATTTAAGTTGAGAGCTGAAGCACTTTTTGGGCTCAGACTTGGAGTTATTCCTCCAATAAACTCCTGAGAAGCATTGGATTCATCCTCTGAGCCGTAGCTACTTGAGTTCTGCCTTTTAGGCCTGGCATTGTTATCTCCGTCATTGTTGCTAATCAACACAAGCTTCTGGTTCTTCTTCGACCTCATATTACTCTTGTTTTGGACCTACATTATGATATTGTGATCAGAAAATGCAACATAAAGCCAGTTCCACACTTTTTATAAAATCAATAATTCAGCATTAAAAAAGGAACACCTCCTTAACAGAGTAACATTTTATAATATATACTCACTTCTCCTGAAACCCAAGATCTTTTCTTAGATTTCTCTAATGGGTGGTGGTTTTTATCTTTTGAAGGTGGTTCTGGGATCAGAATCTCAGATTCCCTTTTGAGCTGCAAACTATTTCCAAACTGAACAGTCTCGGGCAAGCTCCCAGAAGACTCGTCCATTTTTCCACTGTGCATGTCTTGGTTCAAGAAATTCATTGACATTGAACAATTGTTTGTCAATAAAATTTGATGAAAATCACTCGGTAAGTAGCTTCCGTGACTTGAAGTGGAAAAAAAAACACTACTACCACCACCATAACCGTCCCCTAGTGAAAAAGAATGCATGTCGGTGCTAGTGTTATCTGAAGAATCCATTACACCTTCCTCAAATTCCGACATATGGACCGCTGACTCGTGGCCATGCCAAAGCGTGGAGGGAGTATCAAAGCTTGAACTCCGTGGTAGCTCATTTGGAAAGGAACAGTTACCAAGCAACTGTGCCATGAAGTCCGCCTCGTCAGCATAGTACATTCCACTAAAAGAGTTCCATTCTCCCTCTGACATGGCTCCCAAAGGCTCCATTTTCTTTTAGACACAGGGGATAACCTGTTGGGAAGAAAAAGGGTTTTCCTGTTTTGAGTACTAGAGTGTTTTAACTATCAAGAGAAGCTTGATTTGCTCAATGTTTGCAAAGAATGAGGATAAAGAGACATATTTATACCCAACAGCTATAAAGAATGTCGAAACTGGATTGACTTCATTTGTTTAACAAAATTTCAATTCTTAATTCCTAATAAACTAATATATAAAAAATAGTCCCATATTTTTTAACTAACGTCCGTTATTGGGCCAATTACAACTCAGATAGGGACCACATCCAAGCAATGATGCATTAAAATAGTCCAACCTTTCAAGGTTTTCAACCCCTTTAACTTAAACTGAAAAATCACGATGTGAATTATTAGACTCTAGGGCCAATATTTGAAAATGGATTAACCATGATCACTTAAAATAAAAAGTTTGACAGTTCAATTAAAAAGAATGGAAGCGAGATTTGGGGAAGGCGATGAGCAGACAATCACACCAGCCAATCTAGAGAACGTGGGAGTCCTTTAAATATGTTAAAAATAAATTATTAAGTTAAGATCAATGAAAATGACATGTCCCAGGGACTACGAGATCGTGAAGAAGGGTTTGACATTCTCAAAACTACCTCAAACTGGACATAATATTTCCAAGCTTGGTTCCTTGTCTCTTCTAGGTATTAAACCTAACGAGTAACGAATGTTTCTAGAATTATTACAGAAGACATTCAGCTAATCCTACTTTTCCGATCATATTTTGGCAGTCACAAAACCATGCAAGGACATCAAATAAGATTTTCATTACATAGTCACTAAATGAACTATCAACTATGTCCTAATGCCGGACAAATTCTAAGAAGACTAGGAATCACGACAGAAAATTTAGGTAAAATGACAATTAACTGTCAGGTTACTGGATGGACTGTTTCATTCCTCTCCAGAGAACTCTCAATGACCTATGGATCTAGGCATGCCAGCATACATAAAGTAGAGAATAATCATGTGCGAGCTACATAGTATACACAACAATATTAGTTTGACCATATAATTACCATGTGATTCATTAGTCTTTCCTCTTCTTACACTATCAAAATTCTCTGTAATGTCCAAATAATATGGTTACAAATACAAATTGAAACAAACAAATCAATCGGACAAATAGTCACATGAGCTACTAAACAGAAACTATCTAAAAATGACTCCAATCTTTTCATTCATAGCAGCACAATGCAAGAAAATAGTAGTTAGTAGAGATTACTAGAAAAACATCAGCTTGCTCTATTTCTTTAAGCATCCGAGAGAAGTAAATGGGAATACCTTCTATTGATTCCACAAACAGAAGTATCAGAGATTCTGCAAGTGCATCAACAAAAGTTGTAATTAAAAAAATTCTGGAGCAATAATTATTGAATTCCAAGGATAAAACAAAAGTGGGGAAAAAAAAACTAAGGATGGGTGTGCTGGACATTGAATTCCAAGTAAATTATTCTATATCCATATTATATCAACTGAACAGATCATTTGGTCTGATGTCCTTAAATCTTCAAAATTTCATCTTAGCTAATCAGTTGCATAACTAATTTTAGGAGTGCTCTCCATTAAAACTACCAAGGAACAGCAAATCATGCATACATGCCACATGCAACCACCTACTAAATAAATTACTGCAATATACAACATCAAACACACTTAAATTAAGAAAGTAACCTGCTTACAGTACCTTTAAAAACTGTATATAGGATACTAATCTTGCCCCAAAATAACAACATAGCTTCCCAACAGCTTCCCAACAACGACAATGGATAAGTTTTTAATTAGTTTTAAAGGAGAATTATCACCAACTCAAATCCCTATGCATAATTGCCTCTGTTTATCTTAATACTACCTTAGACTTATCACATTATCTGTTTATCTTTATCTTTGATTCCCACTGTCAATGAACCCCAATAAAGAGAATAGAACGACTTTTAGAAGAGCACCTTGATTTTAAATTAGGTACTTTTAATTAACAGCAAATTCGACAACCTATTTTCTTTCATTTTTTTTTACAGGAGTAATGCTATGCTTCCCAAATTTTGAATCTCAAATGCTTCACAAATACATGTGGCAGTGGGCCCACTGGATTTTGATTGGTGGATGGCCCACTGCCACATGTATTTGGGAAGCATTTGGGATTCAAAATTTGGGAAGCTAGCATTTCTCATTTTATAATCTTGAATTATTACATCCTGTTGTAAACTTTGATTAGAATGAATTAGCAGTTTCAGTTTACCAATTTTTTTTTGCAGCATTAGACAAGCCTCAAGAGGAGAGTTGGATAATGAGGTACTGTCCTACTATTTTGGTATTTGTTTGTTTGTTTGTTTGTCATTTAGTGGCGTGCGAGGACATATTTGCCAAGGCCCAGGGACAGGGCAAGTTTCGAACCCTGGTATGAGGGTGGCATGGAGAGCTTTTTTGCCAACTAGGCTAAGCCACTGCTCTTGAACCTTGAATTTTTTGTTTCTGTAGGAATCACTAAAAATACTAGTATTATCTAGTATGTTTGTTTTTTTTTTGAATTTTTTTGGGTTCTATATGAATCATTAAAATCATTAAACCAAATCCTTTATGTTCTGGCTATACATTTCATAAACCCAGTTGTAATGATAAGTAATACAGTAACAAACATCAAAGTCCAAAACAACTCCTAATTTGGCATGATTAGACAACTAGATAGCAAAATCCTAATCAAAATTCAAACAAAGATCCTAAACCAGAGTGATTCTGAGCTGTGAGGACGAAATAAAAACCTAAGTCCAATCAAAGAGTAAATCACAAACAACAACCCTAGATTTTTTTCCCGCCCAAAAAAAAGAAAAAAAAAATAGAAAAATGAATATAATAATACCTTGAATGGACGCAGATGAAGAAGAAGAAGAAATGTTCTCCATGGCCAATTTCCATCCCGATACTCCGGCGATGTTCGCGCTTCATCTCAAGCGTCGAATCGAGCTCTCCAAAGGATCAAGCTTCATTTTTTCTCTTCTTCTCTTATTATTATTATTATTATAATATATGTATATGTATATGTATATGTATATGTATTTTAAGGGTTGGTTCTCATCGAAATTTGCACCGGCCATTGCACGATCTCTGTACGAATTGAAAATCCCCAAATTTAACTAAACTACCATTAAACGTGGAACTCACTGCTAAAAAAAAAAAAGTTTGTTTCTGAAGACACATGCGAAATTGCTCATGCACAAGCACAAGCACAAGCACAAGCACAAAACAGAGAAAAAGATGTGTTCACATCCAGTGACGGAATCTTCCAATTTGGAGTTAGGGGGATTTTTTTTGGTAGGGTGTAAGTTGTCATATAGATATTGTAAAATTTATTAATGTTTGGCACTAAATGTATAGTATAATGACATATTGTTACTGTAAATTGAGATAAAAAACTTGAATGTTTTATACTTAGAACGGGAGCTTAAGTGTAAAAATATATATTTTTTAAGAATATATATGGTGTTTTTAAGAAGAAAATACTTTTGCTCACCCCAAATTTGGTACACCAATGCTCACCCAAGCATCCCATTGACCAATGCAGTGGGGCCCAGGATTAAACAATAAACAACATTTGTTTAATCCTGGGCCCCACTGCATTGGCCAATGGGATGCTTGGGTGAGCATTGGTGTACCAAATTTGGGGTGAGCAAAAATGCTCTCTTTTAAGAAATCAAAAGGGGCTTATGTACGTCCATCCTTGTTCACATCAGTCTATGCAAGCGCGCAGAGCCAAGATTCTATCTTAATTAGTACAAATTTATTTGGAGTTTGGGGTAGTGCCCCCACTTGGAGTTTTTTTTTTTTTTCGAGAAACTGTAATTATTATTTTTTTTTTTTCTATGATGTAACAATTGTACCTATGGTTGCTCCATAGGTTTTCACATACATGTACATGAGAAAGAGCCTGTTTGGGATAGCTTAAGCTTTGCGATTGCGATAGCTTTTGTTACAATAGATTATGATTAGAATATATTTTGATAGTTGTGGTGTTTGGGTAATGTATTGTAAAACTGATTATGATGGCAGAATAGATTATGTAAGTGTTTGGTTACATGAACACAAAAGTAATTTTGAATGCACAAAGACAATTGTGCCCTTCTGCAGTACTATTATTATGTTAGTATTAACATAGTCACATTTTTTAATACATATAATTAATTGTTAATGAAATTTTGTTAGCTAAATATTAAATTAATTAAGCAAATATGTTAAATTAATAATAATTATAGTAAGTTAAGTACACTTCTAATGGTCGTACGTAGTTACATAATTAATTACTATCACAACACATATTTAATTTATTTTGTTAATACATATTATTATTTTATTAATAAAAATGAATTCATTATTCATGTAATTACTTAGTTGATTATACAACATGAGAGTATTTTTGGTCTACAATTGCTCACCCAAATTTTCACTGGATGATACTGAAGTAATATTTGTATTATTGTTTCATAATGTTAATAATAAGAATTTCATTTTTGTATTATTAGAACCAAATTGACATTTTTCCATTCAAGTCAAAGTGGCAGCAGGGTAAATTATGAAATTATAGGGGTGTGCAGAGAATTTCAAGAAATTTGATAGGCATTCACTTGTATTATGGTGAGGATAAATGTGTAATTGTTTGAAAAATACAAGGGTACTCTCGTCATTTGGTATCAATAATGCCCAGGTGGCGGGATGACATTCAGTTTGTCAGGCTCATTTATTCCAACGATTTCCCAAAGCTGGGTCACCCCAGCTTGTACATATAGCAACAAAAATTGCGATTAGATTCTTGACACCCAAACATGCACAACAACGTTTTACTCCTAAAAGCCATTGAAAAGTTACTAAAACGCCACGCCAAACACGCTCAAAGTGTAATTTCCCTAATTTATAAGGAAGATACTACTAAAATAATTTCTCTTTAGTTTTTTTTTTTTTAATCTGGAAATTTACTTTAACATTTTCATTAAATATTTTAATGATATGTGATAGACTTTTTTTTTGTCCTACTTTAGCATTCACTAACTTGAGTAAAACTACAGGCAATTCTCAAATTTGTGTCAAAATTTTAGTTTATAATACATTCAATAATAATAAGACTACTTAATTTTTATTGGAAGTTGTTTAGGTTAAGGGATACAAATGTAAGAACTATAACATTACTCCTCAATATACACAAATGGAAAATTCAATTATACATTCTAGTAGTTTTGCTATCCCATACTATATATAGAAGCCCATAATATATTCCATATAGGGAATTATTATGTACACCGCTAATTTTGTTATGTACACTGCTCACTTTCACAAAAGTGCGAATTTGTAGAAGAAAAGTTATTAGAATAAAAGAATTTGGGTGTACATAGCAAATACACGAGTGTACATAGCAATTCCCATATATATATATATATATACACAATATATATAGACAGTGAGGCTATAAAGAGGGCACCCTTTCTTTATTAAAGAGAGGACCTCTATTTTGGCCGTCGGATCGTGTTTTTATTAATGACAATTTTATCATTTCATAGTTTTTAAACATAATCTAACGGCCAAAATAGAGATCCTCTCTTTAATAAAGAGATGTGGTACTCTTTAGAGAATTTTTGTATACGAAAATTCTACGGAGAGGGCGCCCCCGTCGGATCGTGTTTAAAAATTATGAAATGACAAAACTGCCTTTAATAAAAACACGATCTGACGGTCAAAATAGAGGCCCTCTCTTTATTAAAGAGAGGACGTCCTCTCCATAGCCTGACTGTCTTTGTATATATAGATTATAAACATACATGTAGTAATATTCTCTTGAAGAGTGAACACAATCTGCTTGCTACAACTTACAAAAGAAGCTCTAAAACTAAAATCAGATTATGATTGCATGGGGAATATTCCGGCCTGGCCTGCACGTTAGGGGTTAGGGTTTTGATTAGTAACAAATTGTAACCGACTGGTTGTTGGCATAAGCCAATAGGGCATGTTTATGTGTTTTTTTTTTTTTTCATTAAACTTCGATCTCTATAATATTCTATAACGTGATTATCATTATTTATTAGTTATGAGTACCTAATCCCTTCATTCACATGCATTCGAATGGGTGGTTAAGCAAAGTGAGTATAGTTTGTATGACATCGATTTAGGTCTGGTGGGTCAAGTGTTTAACCTACATCCCTTCCCCTTATAATGAAACTTTCCAAAATAATAATAGAAAAACAACATAAAAGATTGGTTGCTAAAAGTTGTATTAGAAAGAAAATCTATAATTTTTAAAATAATAATCTCTACTGATTCTTATAAATTTGATCAAATTTTTGGGCTTGTTTGGGTATTTTTTTTTATTTGATGTTTTTTTTGTCTCCATGATCTATACATTGGTCTTGTCAGTTTCGGAAAAAAAAAGGGGCTTATTTTGAGCCTCACTCTGACTTTTTTGTTCACAAGTTTTATTTGTCAAAATCTGCTAACAGATAATATTATTTGTTTAAAAAGTGTTCAATTTAAACGATCATAACTTTATTATTTTTTTGGCCTATTTGGTGTATATGTGTGTTTTTTTTTCATATATTTTTTTTCGAGATCTTATGTATCTATGCTTGCCACTTTTGTAAAATGGGTTTATTTTATTAGATCCATGCAAAAGAAATAAATCTTGGCCTTTATATTCAAAATTTATGCTTTCTTTTCTTCTTTCTTTCTTTTCTTTCTTTTTTTTTTGGAATGTCATTTTTAAAATTGATAGATTTCATTGTTATTTCCAAATCATCAAATTTTGTTAAGAACGGACTTGTAAAATTTTATATCATTTTAAAGTGTTTTTAGTCATAATAAATAAAAGGATATTTTTAACCGAAATTCGAACAAAAAACCTATTGATCATTGTCCTATTGAGTTATTGTCCTAAAACTTACTATTGAGGGACCTATATCCGATGGTCCGATTTTAAATTAAGTAAAATTCCCTCTTCTGTTTTCACTAATCTTGTCCCATTCCAACCTTCATGTTGTTTGTTCATAGATTAAGAAAGCACTTTACTCACTTTTAAATACACAATCAAAGTCTATATTACATCCTCAAAATATGGTACTAAAGTATTTCTAACAAAGAATTAAATATGTCAAAAAGTTTTAAAAAACAAGGTGTAAAATTACTGATTGGGCAATGCTAGGGGCACTAGCTAACAAAATCCACTAACACTTACTAGCATACTCTATTTCTCTCCTAGTGGTACTGTAGGGGCACTAACAAAATCCACTAATACTTACTAACATACTCTATCTCTCTCCTAGTGGTACTGTAGGGGCACTAACAAAATCCACTAACACTTACTAACACACTCTATCTCTCTCCTAGTGGTACTGTAGTGTCCGGGCTAGCTTGCGTGCACCTCAACTAATCCCACGAGGCCAGGGCATCCAGGGTGATCACCTGTGACCACCCCTTGAGATTCGAACTTGAAACCTCTGAGTATAACAGCCAAAAGCCTTGTCATCCAGCCACAAGGAAAGTGATTGTAAAATAAAAAGGTTGCAGATAGCAAACTAAGTATTTGTATAATAAGAGTAGTAATACTACGGATTACAAATTTGGAATCCAAAAGATGTGGTAATACGAGTACTTAAAACCATTTTCAATGAATTTTTGGTGATTTCGCCGTATTAAACGCAATTTCATTGCTGCATCTATTAAAATCAATAGCATTGCTCTTGATGTTTGAATTGTCAACTTGAAATTGAAATAAACAGAGAAAAGTCTTATTGAACTTCCACAAAGCCTTGGATTCCTACTTGAACTAATGTTGGACTTTGTCTGGCTGGAATAAGCACTGAAATATGGGCAAAAAGGTATTCATCTATAGTGTACAAGAGAGATTGAAGGTTTTCCAATAGACTCCATTAAAATCAAAACTTTCAATGAAATTATAAAAGCTAATGGTTTTATTGTGCAAATTAAAAGAATAATGATGCGGTTCTCACTTCTCAACAACTACGGCAATGAGAGTATCATTGAGAGTAAAACCACATAAGTTTTCATTGAGAGTAGTTTATAGGTGGTCCTCCTCCTATTGCTCGATCAGTTGAAAACCAAATTTGAGAATTACAGTATCATGAATCAATATAATGTTTTTAAATGATAATAATTCAATGGTTGTCCTGCTTATGGATGGTGTTGAGAAAGGTAAGGAATAAAGATTTGGGCACAAACACTTCACAACCAAAGTACAGTATGAGATTGTTATATGACTGAGTTGATAGATACAACTGTATCTTAAAAAATATTACACAAAGTGGTTGCTCTGATATAGGGACAGAGCCACATTGACTGGTTGATAAATTATATCTCTGAGAAGAAAAATTCTGGCTCTGCCGCTGTTGTCGTTTGGCACTTTTCTATTCAAATATTTCTTGTTTTCACTTGTTTATACCATATATACTCCGTATGTTTCTTACTGAAAGGAAAATAAGCTAGTGGGCCAAACAGATGGGGTTCCAAGAGAAGCCTTAATGTAGTCCAAGTTGAAACCTACATTGTATTGGAGACCAATAAAAATCTGTGGAAGTCAATTCTCTTCTTCCCAAACCCACACTTTCCTTATCAGGAATAGTACAAAATTTTGAAAAATATAGAGAAAAAATTAAGATGATGCTAGTTGTTAATTATGAACGTTATTACATATAGGGTAATTGTCACACCCCAATCCGCCTCGGGCGGATTAGGACAAGTGTAACAAAACCACTGAGACACGACCCCAATATATATATGACAGAAAACAAGATTAAACACTCCTTTAAACTCTTCAGTAAACTCATTGTATGTAATTAAGCCCAAGGGTAAAATGGTCATTTTGAAATTTTAGTCAAACTCAATGTCAAAATATAATATTTTCCATTTTAAACCCAACGGTGGAAACGGCTTGCGAATCTGAGCTTCCTAGCCCAAGTTATGACCACAAAACATCATTATTTATCAAAACACACTAGGCCGGTTGACCGGACAGAGAGTCAGAAAAATCCGGTCAACCGGACAGAGAGCCTTGCTGCAGAAATTCTGCAGCAACTTCTCCAACCTGTTTTGCAAGTTTAAAACTTCACCAAATATGCCTAAATCACTTGGAAACACTTCCAAAACCTCCACAACATGTCCACAAACATATTTAAACATCCTCACACATTTTGTTTTAAACAAGATCCAACCCAAACCAAATTAATTTACAACCCAAAACTACTCCATTTTGTTCAAGTCTCTACCCAACTATGCTTAACTAGTGACTTGCAGGTGCAACTCACACTTAAAGGCACATTCAACACCAAATTTGAACTTGACATATTACAAGAGCTTCCAAAACACAAGTTGTCTCTAACATTCTCAAAACACAAGTTATTTACAACACTAGATTACAACTTAACCAAAAACAACTATTCATATACACATGTTAACACTTCTCACAACCCCCACGCCCAACCCGTTGCGCGAATCATTTTCTCCCCTCTTCCCGAGCCGTACCTGCAATAACCACAACAGAAATATATTTTCGTTTAAGCTTTCGCTTAGTGAGGGAACTAATCATGCCATTGGAATGCAAAGTATGTAAATGCAATAATCATTACAAATAACAACAAATTGATCTCCGGGAAAGTCAAGTCAATCCAGCCACCACCCCCGGGTCCTTCTCACCCCGGATCTTTCTCACTTTTGGCGCATATAGCGCAACACACACTCTCTTGTAACCCCGAAGGCGTCACCGGCATTTCATTGTGGTCGTCACCACGTCCTACTCATTGAGGACTTCCTATCCCTTACATATGAGACCTATAAATGGTGACCACTACTTGACTTCCCTTTGATCCATATAAACATGAAAGCAACTTAGCACATAAGCATAACAATTTCACCTTATTGGCATACTTTTTGCCCAAATTCAACAACATGTACATACATGAACATGAGTTTAACAACTATGAACCACAATTATCACATTATCACAACTAAACATCCAATTGAGAGATTAGGACACTCACTTCTTTGATTTATACACAACTAAGCTTAGATTTCTCCAATTCCTTCCCAAGTTTAGCTCAATTCCTAGTTGGTGATAATCCTACACAAGTTTGGTACCAAGAACATCATTTATTACAGACGGTTGCCGTGAAAACGTTGTCGAAAATGAAAATAAATTACATGCATGTGATCCTCTTACCTCCACGAGTCTAAAGGTGGTCTCGGATCGTAATTCCGACGCCGGACGGCGAAGAAACGGCAAGGAACGTCGTCGAAAATTTCCGTCGCCGACTCGAGCTCTCGTTCTCTCCTAAACTCAAGAATTCCCAGCTGTGTTTTTGTCTTGGAGGCACATATCAACACATGCATATGTGTTGTGTCAACTTTCCATTAATTATATTTACCTCCCCTGACTTTCTTTAAGTTTTATTATGAAACCCCCATGTTAATTACATTAACTATCCATTTTCTCTAAAAGGATTTAATATAAGTCCCGCGTGGGTCTCAAACGTGGTCCCACATAATTTATGAGGTTGCTATAAAACCTACCAGTTATCAACTTTATTCAAATACGCCCTCACATGGGTACCCAAATTGGTTCCCTTTTCTATCATAAGACATAATAATATCAATAAGCATTTAAACAAGTAATCATATAAACACATAATGACATCAAAATGTAAATTATTTTAATTAGACCCTCGTTGGGCCCCACATTTATACCAGTTCTGCCCTTTTTACAGAACTTTCATCTGTGCCCGCATTTGAGCACCTTTTCACATGTGGGTTCATAACCCCACCTTTAAACATCTCATGCATTAATTATCTTTAATTAACACACATTATTATCACATTAATCTTCTTTTTCGGGTACGGGTGTTACAGTAATGCTATGTGTACATAAAATATGCACATAAAGTATGCACATAATGATCTGAGTTATTTATTTTGGTGGGGTCCATCCCTATACACATGAGATCCACCAAAATGAATAGCCTAGATCTTTATGTGCACACTTTTTGTGCACATTTTATGTGCACATGGGACCCACCAAAATAAATGGCATAGATCTTTATGTGCACACTTTTTGTGCACATTTTATGTGCACGAATCATTACTCCTATGTATGGGTAATGCTATGTGCACATAAAAATCTGAGTCATTTATTTTGGTAGGGTCGATCCCTGCACACAGGGCCGGTCCCGAGAATTTGGAGGCCCAGGACGAACTACTAAAAGGGAGGCTCTTATTCGAAGGTTCGGGGGCAGCGCCCCCGAGGCAATTTTTTTGGGATCTACTTATACATAATTGGCTTTTTTTTAGGGATTACTTATACATAATTGGCGATTTTTTTGGGGTCTACTTATAATATGAGTCTATTTGTGAAAATAAATATTGTATGGTGTCTTTCAAAATTTCAGGGAGGCCTATTTCTAAAACTTAAAAAATTCTTAAACTAAAAGTGTAATTTTCAAAATTCTAGAGGCCTTTGCTTTCGAGTTTTATATATATGCATATATATATATATATATGTAGTTGATGACACTAAATTGGGCATTGGGCCCCTTTGGGACCTAAACATAAGTTGAGGAGAGTCTTAAACATAATTAAGGGAGACCTAATGTAAAATGCTAAAAAAATCTTAAGGTAAAAATGCAATTATAAAAATTTTATGGGGACCCTCAAAATTTGATAAACTTTGGTGGCCCGGGACGGTTGCCCCACTGGCCCCCCTTTGGGCCGGCCATGCCTGCACACATGGAACCCACCAAAATGGTGGGGTTTATTTTGGTGGGGTAATCATTATAATGCAAGCTAGTGGTGATAAATGGCATAATATTTTGGCATATAATTAGGGAATTAATAAATCCATACTGTGTTTAATTTTGAAACATTTTAGGCACAAGCACAAGCACAACTACAAAGTTCTTCTACCAATAATACACGGAACCAACCAACCAAACATTTAAAAACAACTTTGCACTTTTCTCTGAATTTAGCTCCTTGTACATAATATTAAAATTTTATTTGAACTTCTAGTTTTGGTTTTAATTTCTTTTAAGTACATTGTACCAAAATTGTTCAAACTTTTCACCACTTTCTTAAATATAACATTTGAAAATTTTGAAACTCTTCACACTTTCTACACCATTTTTCACACAAATATGATTAATCTAGGTTTAAACAAACTTATTTTTTGAAATAGTTCCAATGGCCTGGGCAAACACAAGCAATTCTAAAGAACCATTTGACTTAATTACCACTGCCTTTTTGATATGTTTCTTGAGAAAGAGAGAGAGAGATTCTCTCAACTTGTCCGCTATGGAAGAAAGAGAAGCAAAATAAAGGACTGAGAGTGCCATAATATATTTGGGATCTCTATGGAAATAATAAAATGTTGCTGTAAAGATTTTTCAAAAAGTTGTCTTAACTTTTGATATTGTACGTTGTGACGATTGGTTGCTTCTAAAATAGACATTTGTTTAGTTTTTGAAAAATCTGATTTTTGAAAAGGCTGAAAAAAGTTTATTGTCAAATGTACTCGACTTTTTTCATAATCTCAAATAATTATTAACCAAGTAGACACTAATTCCCATAACAATACCCAATGCCAAACAACTAAATAATGCATTTTTCTTCTTTTTATCCATCTCTCTCATTTTTTTTTCCCCCATTTTCTTGCTCCTACTCCCACTCTTTCTACCAAACTTTGTCATTTGTTACTTCTATTACAACATTCACAAAGAGAACAAGATTGGTAAAGAGTCTATTTCCCTTAATTCAGCACACCAAAGGATCAGCAAGTTAAAAGCACAACGAGCGGTGAAAGAATAATAAGATGGAAAAGTAGTCTCGTCTGTAAGGTAAAGGAACTAATTTTCTACCTTCTTTTCTTTTCGATCCCCTCACTTTTCCCTCATAAAATGTATGAACTAAACAAAGCCTTAATATTATTCTCAAGAGTAATGTTTGAACCATACTCATTCACACCCAAAAAGCATTCATGCCCTGAGGTGGACATAATGATGTCCACCTCAGGGCATGAATGCTTTTTGGGTGTGAATGGGTGTGCCCCTAGCATTGTTGTATTATCAATATCATTGTATTTTAAATTTTTATGTCTCATTCACATTTTATTTGTAACTTAACGAGGGCCGGCCCTGAGGCAAAGCGGAGAAGCAACCGTATGGGGCCTCATTTCTTCTAATTTATTCCTAATTTCTATGAAAATTTTCATTTTTAGGCCTATTTTCTTCTAATTTCTTCCTAATTTGTGTGAAACTTATCATTTTTAGACCTATTTTATTATAATTGTTTCCTGATTTCTATGAAATTTATCATTTTTAGGCCTATTTTCTTCTAATTTTTTCTAATTTCTATAAAACTTAGAGTATAGAGGCCTAATTTTTTAGTCCTCTTTGAAAGTTCGCGTGAGGCCTCGGACAATTTTTGTCATCTCAGGGTCGGCCCTGACCTTAACTACACTGTTTAAAAAACAAATGACGTGTGGTCAAACGTGATTTACACTTTCTGAACTAGTTTTAGATATGAAAGGTCAATCATCTGAGTCATAAAAAATTCAGCAGTTGTGTGCGTGGGAAACAGTTGATTAGCAATTTAGCATTAATTAAATAATGGTTACACTAATAATGTTCAACGGTCACCGCGTTGGATTCGAGAGTACAACTTTGCTAGTACAATGGATCAAATCCACCTGCACTTACATGTATATACAACGCTGATCTTGAAAATTAATTCAGGGGCTAGATGTTTGTGTACATTTGTATGCGCGTGGGCCGGTTGGGGGTTTCGGGGGCAACGTTTTAAAAAAAAAAGAATTGGACGTATATATGCATATTTTGTGTAGATGATATAATCTAATGCTATAAAAATTATCACAAAAACATAAGAAGAAGGGGCTTTTATATTATTAGCACAAAAACATAAGAGAGAGAGGGGGGGGGGGGGGCGCTTAACTGTAAAAAAAAAAAAAACAAATTCTTTTAGGGTAACTATGATATTCCACCCCCCACCCCCCTTGTCCCTTGGTTAGTCCACCCATGTGTGTGTATACATGGACAGCACTTCAGTACAGTTGACACAGTGCAGTTAAGACTGGCCAAAAAAATCGATGACCCGTGAAACCCGACCCGACTCAACCAACCCGAGTTTTTTGAGTCAGTTTGTATAGGTTGCAGGTAGAGTCACGGGTTTCAATTGTTAGACTCGACAACTTCGAGTCGGATGTCAGTTTTATGTATTAATTACTATTGTTATTTTGCTTCTTTTTTTTGTTTTGTTTTTTTGTTTTTTTTTATATATATATATATATATATCAAGTTTTTCATGAACTTGATGTTGTTATTGTAATTTGTATGGTTGCTTAATGTGAGATTATAGTAAAAATAGCTAGTATGTTATTGTTATTGTAAAAGTTTACAAAAAAAGTGGAAAACAGGTTATAAAAAGTATTTCAGCATGTTGTATGCTTTCTGTCGGGTTTCACCCGAAACCAACCAGACTTCACTCAAACCGACGGATCTTTCACCCGATTTTACGAATGGATGACGAGTACTACACTTATCACCCGATGGAATTCGGATGGATGGTCGGGCGGGGGATCACCCGACCCATGACCACCCCTACAGTGAAGTTGTGTTGTTCTTCTCACAAAAGTGGGACCCAAAAAAGTAATTTTTACAAGAACATTTTTTAAGAACTAGGCCCACTTCTATGAGAGAAACAACACCAACTGTAAAGTGTAAACTACATTGCAGTGTTGTCATATATAATATGAACTACACTGCAGTGTTGTCATATAATATATATATATATATATATATACTAGTAAAACAACACGAGCTTTGCACGTGGTTGGTGCTTATATTGTTAAAGTACGTAGTTATCAAAGACAAAGTTATATTTGGAATTGCAACTACTATGAGTAAAAATTGATAAAAATGAAACGCATTGTGATATGTAACTCATAAGTAACTTGATTGAAATAGTGTTATGGACCCAAAATTAAGGCAACTGAAATTCTAAGAAGGCGAAATAAAAAGTACAATTGATAAAGTATAGAACGATGATAAAATTTGTAATGAGATCATGACAATGTGGCAAAATTTAAAATCTTAGTTGTCATAACTCATAATTATAGTTGTTTGTGAATAATCTAATGTAAGCAAGAAGAGATAAATATATTAACCTCACATAAGAAAACAATATAAAACTCTAAAAACTATTACAAAATGTTTATGTATTTACAAACTTATTCTTTTTCTATATTTTGATTTTATCATTCACGACACGTTTCTTCTTTCCATCACCTTTCTCTAATCTTTGTTTTCTTTTCTTGAAACTTCGAATGTTTTCATCGTTTTCAATAATTATTGGTCCCATATCTTCCACCCGCTCAAGTGATTGAACAATGATGCCTTTATTTGATGAGAAATCTTTGTCATATGTAGGTAATTTGAAGTAGAACTTGTATTCCTGTAATTTGCATGAAAACAAATTTCTATAAAACTTGGACCTATTACATCGTGTTTGCAGTAATATTATTATAATTAGATAGATGTTTAAATGACAAGCCATGCAACAATATGAAATTTGTTGTTAAAGCATCGGAATACGTATCTCAGTTATGGAAGCGATATATTCTGATATTGGACATCCTATTTAAATTCGTGCTGGCTCGTCAAACAGAACAACATTCATTGTATTTGTCCCATTAATAGTTTCTAGCCTCACAATATACCTTAATAAGAAACAAAGTTTAGTATTCTTGTGAAAAAATACCAATATTAGGCTAAGTTTTGGTTATTTAAATATATATGTTACCTTGGACTATGTTCTACATTCTGTTTTTGGCAGGTTGTGCATTCTGTTTCATCTTCATTTATAACTATTTTTTTGCCGCATGTTTTGCACGCATCATACCATGGTCGATCTTGATTGAAAATTCTTTCTACGGTTGATTGAAAGTAATACCACTTATTCTGTTTATTATTATTATTTTAAGTTAGTATTAAAGTAATTCAAATCTATACTTAGTTTTGTGAAGTTATAGTAACATTACCTTTTTTAGGGATTTCGGGTTGGATGATATCTCTCCGACTTTGACTTCTATTGCTTCATTCATTTTGGATTTGAATGTCAATAATTCTGATTTTCCAGTTTTCTTGGAAGATTTCAACCTGAATTTTTATTGCAAAATGTTGAAGCATATAAATAAAGATTGAACTTATAAAATGTAACAAATTTAATTTAACCAATATGCATATCAGTCATGAACTTGTCAATATTGGTTATTTAATAGTCCCTCCATCTCAAATTAAGAGTCATTGATTCCATATTCTGATATCTCATTTTAAGAGTCACTTTGAAAAATCAATATACATTTAACTACACACTTCTCGAGTTTAGTCTTTACTCTATAAAACTCTACCACTTTTTCTTTGATATGAATTTTGAAATTCAAAATGATGATAATGAAAAATTACGGAGTATAAAATTTCATAAGAATCAAAGATTTCACTTAAAAATTTTGAATTCTCATTAAAGAGACTCTTAATATGGGACAAAGAGAGTATAACATTGTTTGATATTCAAATCACGCACTAAAATTAATGATTAGACCCATATATCAAATGCCTTATAACAATTATAAAGTTCAGTTATATTCCGAAAAAATTACAAAGTTCAGTTATACATGTACAAAAAAAGAGAAAATTATCTGAGCATTGCCAAAGAAGATAGACTCGTTGGTCTTCCACATAGATAGAGGTAAGAAATAAAATCGAACTGTATTCGTGTGAAAGGAAGAAAATTAGGATAAATTTTAACTTATATATTTTAGCTTCCAAGCGTCAAAGGGATTTGACCTTTATTATTAGAATTCTAAATTCAGTTAAAAGTGTTTTTGTTAATTTAAGATTTGTATTGAACAGATTATAAGTTATAAGTGTTTGTATTGAAGTTGGATTTGGATTCTTGTAATCAATTGAATTTGATAAATAATATAATAGCATGTGGAAGTCGATTCTTATATAAAACAACATAAAACGGAAAAAAAAAAAAAGAAAAAAGAAAAAAAGAAAAGGAGCTGATACACTGATAAATTTTGGCATATATATATCTATATATATACAGTCAGGCTTTAAAGAGGGCGCCCTCTCTTTATTAAAGAGATTATTTGTGTTTTGACCGTTGGATCGTGTTTAAAAACTGTGAAATGACAACACTGCCCTTAATGAAAACACGATCTAACGGCCAAAACAGATGCCCTCTTTTTAATAAAGAGAAGGGGTCCTCTTTAGAGAATTTTCTAGATAAACAACAAGTATTGCTACCCAATATATAGGATAAAAAAAGTGGCATACCAAACTTACACTACAAATAAAAAAGTGGTATACTAAACTTTTAAAACTCTTACTTCTAAAGAAAATAGTTAAGTAAAAGTGCACCGATTGATAAAATTGTAAAACACTTATGCACATGGTACATTTATATATTATAGATATAGATCATAGATATAGATTATAGATTATGGATAGATTATAGATAGATATGTATGAGTTTTGTTAACATGTGCCCTTAGAGTATATTTTAAGGTTCCAAAAGAAGAAATAAACTGTCACGCCCCGGAGCAGCATAAATAGAGAAAAATAAATTTCCTTTATGGGTCCATAGGGAATGACGGGTGAATAACCGCGTTGTCATCTACTCAAACCAACAAACACCACGATAGGGAGGATGCTATTCATAGAACATAACTTATTAACATAATCAGAGGCTACAGCGGAAACTATAAAAGGTTTGGAAGCAACAGATGCCCAAGTACCAATTATAAAAGTCTACTAAAACTATTACAACAGCTGGCTTATAGTCTCAGGACTATACCAACAACATCAGTAGTACAAAAGATATACCAACTAACTATATAAAGCAGCACATCTTCGTCTTCCAGCCTTCAGCTCCAAGTCTGGCAGAACTATCAGTCTTCAGTCCTCAAGACCTACAAATCCCTAGACATTGGAATGTCCAGGGCATAAACGCCATCAGCTTTGAATACAAAGCTGAGTGAGTACATTAAACAACACTCCTCACCGCTATTGTTCAGCATCTTAAAATGCGGTTAATCTCTTATCAATGACGTCACTCACGGACATAGCAGAGGTCTCATTAAACTATGCATGAATTCAACGATAACAGGAATCATATTAAATGAACTCAATAATAAAGATCATGGTATAAATATCTCATCACGTATTCACCAAATCCATGCATGTAACCCATGCAACCACCCATGCATCTACCTTTACGTCGGGACGCTGAATCCACGACTGAACCTTTATCTCATCATATCCGTACTCATATTCATATCTCTATCCATCTCTGTACCCATACGTCAATCCCATCATTCCAATCTGAAAACCATTAGTCGATACAGTAATGCCAATCGGAATCACCCGACTAGGCAGTAGGTCCTACAATCCCTTGATAGGGTTACCGGTCGTCTACACGGTACCACCTATCTGTAAACGATAGAACGGCACATCGGACGTCTTCAACGATGCGTATACCCTCACTGGTCGTCTACACAGCTGAGAATACATTAGAGCACTAGCCGGACGTCTTCAACGGTACACTGGACGTCTTCAACAGTGCATACGCATCACTGGACGTCTTCAACAGCGAGAGGCGCACTAGGAACTCTAACCATCCCACGTCCACCCGGCTCGTCAGCCGTTGATCCCACGGATCCAAAGTACCAATATCTCATTATTCCACATTGAAGCACATATCCCATTTCTCATCATATTCTCTTGTCTCGTCATAATACTATCCCATTTCTCATCAGATTCTCTTGTCTCTTTATAACACTATCCCATGCATGCTGACCACATGTTGTGAAATGCTCATATACTAAGTACAGGAAATACCACATGCTCTGTATTCAACATATCTACTCATTTCTGATTATTAACATGCTGTCGTATTCCATTCTACTATTCAGTTCAGCAATATTATCATGTAACAGTTAAACAGTTCATCTCATAACAGTGTTGCACTATCTCTTAGATTAACAATATCGCATAATAAAAGCATGGATCAACATTTAATCAACTAAACTGTTCATATTATAATCAACAGGAATTAATCATGTTCTGAAAGCTTCGATCGATTGAGGTCCTCTCGATCGATTGAAGTCAAACGAAGTTCGATTGATCGAAGTCATTTCGATCGCTCGAGGAAAAGTCGTTTCGATCGATCGAAGTTCCTTCGATCGATTGAGAAAGCGGTAAGTTCGATCGATCGAGAATAGTTCGATCGCTCGAACATCATCTTCTACCCAGAAATTTGGCAGCGACGAACAAAGATCTCGGGGTCACAATATAAACGTTCTAAACACGCATATAACACCCTAGAATCATTCTTCGAGTGAGTTAATGAACTCACCTCTCTCCGGTGGTCCGGTGGCGGCGTTCGAAGCTCCGTGGTGGCGGCGGCGGCTGTGGTGAGCTCGTTCTCTCCCTCCTTCTTCTCTTTCTCTCCTCTTCTCCTCTCCGTCTCTGTTCTCCTCTTCTTCTGCTCCTCTTCTTGTTCTCTTCTTCTTCTTCTCCTTCTGCCCAAGCACATATATATATATATATATATCACACACACACATACGGTTACATATATATATATGGAACACACATACACACACAAGCTCTCTCTAACTCTCTAAACTGCCAAACACCACACACACACAAAACACACGTATATATATAGGGAAACAAGAAGGGCAGGTGGCAACCACGTAAACTGAAAATACAACGTTCGATCGATCGAAGTGAGTTCGATCGATTGAGAACAGGTCGGTTAAGGTTCGATCGATTGAAAGAAGTTCAATCGCTCGGGAAAGGGTACACATCACAGAATCAGGTCGGCAGAGATTCGATCGCTCGAAGTATGTTCGATCGATTGAGAAAGCACAATGTTCGATCGATCGAAGTGAGTTCGATCGATTGAGAAAGATTCTTCCCCAAGGTTTCACACAAGCATACAGGGTCTTATTTATATAACCATGCATCCGAAAATACAGGGTATTACATAAACAAGGGAGACAAACACTCAACCCCACACTGGACATTAAAATCCACACTGTACCCCTTATTTTTTTTCACTTTTAGAACCTTATGGCACATATAGGGGTGTCAAACGGGGCGAATTGGGTCACCCCGCCCCGCCCCGCCCCAATTCGCCATTTGGCGAGTCGCAATTCGTCCCGCCCCGTGGACGAACCCAGCTCGTGACTCAATTCATTGGGTATGGGTCCGGGTCGATTTCTATTTTTGCAACCCACAACTCGCCCCGTGACCCAGCTCGTCTAACCCACCAACTCGTCACCAACCCGCCTCGCCTCGTAACCCGTCTCGCCTTGCGGACCCACCCCATCCCGCCCCCGCCAACCCGCGAGCCAACTCGCCTAAACCCGCGAGCTGGACTAGACTGGACTGGATAGTATACTGTGACTGTGTAGTCTGTAGACAGTGTAGTGTAGGCCGTAGGCGGTAGGCTGTATAGCCTATCATGCCTGCATTGCATGCTTAAAAAAACTGTTATGTATATAAATTACAAAAAAATTGTTTAAAATTGTTCTTTAGAAACTGCTTTTCTAAAATCTGCACTTGCAAAAATTGCTTTTCTAAAATCTGCACTTGCAAAAATTGCTTTTTAAAAAAACTTATGTATATAAAATGCAAAAAGCTGTTTTAGAAACTGTTTTTTTTTTTTACAAACTGTACGTTATCTATATAAAAATACAAAAAACTGTTTAAAACTATTCTTTTTAGAAACTGTTTTTTTTTTTTTATATATATACAAACTGTTATGTTATCTATGTAAAAATTTAAAATACAAAAACTGATTTTTTTTTTATAGACTTTTTGAAGATTTCAAAATTATTTTTTTAAACTTTTTTTCTAACCCGTGGACCAACCCGCGAATCAAAACCATGGGCCAACCTGTGAATCAAACCGTGGGCCAACTCAAGGATCAACCCATCAACCAACCCAATACCCAAATTAGTGAGTTGACTCGCCTTGCCTCGCCCCGCCTTGCCCCGTAGACCCAAGAATTTGTGGGCCGGGTCGAATTACTATAATCTCACTTTCGAGTCGCCCCGCCCCGCCCCGCTCCGCCCCGTGACCCGTCCCAATTCGTCCAATTCGTAAGTGTGGCGGGGCGGGGCGGGGCGGGCCGTCCCGTTTGAGACCCCTAGGCACATATTAACAAAACCCTATATATATATATGTGTGTATATATATATATATCTATGTGGTTAGATGTAAGTGGTTTCAACGTATCGGTTTGGACTAATGTTCAATAGATAGTAAACCCGTTAAATTTAGCGTGACAGAAGCCTCCATACTTTCAATCCCGAGTTAATTAATTTCAGATACCTCTTCATGGTTAAGGGCAATTTTCAGATATTTATGCTCTCTGTGTGCAGGCCTATCAGTTAGATATAGCAGTTTTATTAGCAATTGTATATGTATATTAGTCTGTCATAGAGAATATTAGCGACAGTGATGAACTAAAAAACAGGTGGGTCGATCCGATCGGCTGATCCGACCAATTCGGTCAATTTTCTAAAAATCATTCGCATTTTAAAATTGAACTAAACCGACCACTTCGATCGATTTTTAAAACACGAAATCATGTGAGAAAAATGACCAAACCGACTGATATACACCTGTAATTAGCGACACATTTGGAACTAAAGCGGAAAAAGCTAAAAATACATGTAGTGCCCCATATTTTTTTATGAGTAATTATATGCTTTCCAAATTTATTTTCCCAAAAGTGTCTTCCAAATAATGTGGGGTGGTGTCGGGTAAGCAGCTTCAAATAAAAATTCAACTAGTCTCACTGTATTAGACCTGTATCCACTTCCACATCATTTGGGAGACACTTTTAGGATAAAATTTTGAAAAATATAGCATTACTCATATTTTATATGCATACATGTTGAATAGTTATATGGATCATGGCCGAGTCTTTTAGTCAACTACTTAAATTAAAGGGCTAAATACATTTTACTCCCTTGTTGTTATGCATATTTTAACTTTACCCCATGTGCTTTAATAGTGGATACATAACCCCCTGTGGGTTTCGGTCTTTCGGATTAAAGTGAAAATTTTAAAATTTTCTTCAAAACTGATGAAAATTTTAAAACTGACCAAAAATATTAACACTATAGGTATAATATTAACACTTAACCCCCTTTTGTGAGGTTAATTTGGGATTAATCCCCTATGGGTATAATATTTCTATTTAACCCATCTATCTAGGGCTAATTTTTAACATAAGTCATAACCCCTTTGGGGGGACTAATTTTGAGGTTGACTACCTATGTGAGATTAATTTTGACACTTAAGCTCTTCTATGTGGGGGCGAGGGGCTATTTTGAAAGAAATCTAGTTAGTTTCACTTTAATCCAAAACCACAAGAGGGTTGGTTAACTGTCCACTTTTGAACTGCACAGTGGTAAAGTGAAAACAAACCTAACTACAGGGGAGTAAAATATATTTAACCCTAAATTAAAAGTCAACACTGTCATACTAGTTGGCATCCGAATTTGAAATGCAAATTTAGAATGGGTAGTCATATTGTCAGAGCACATTCCTTTAATGCCAGAGTAAATTCTAACACTTTTTAATTTATAACGGAAAACATCCATTAGAAATATAATATAAAAAATCCGTTAAAAAATGGTGGACTGTTCTGACATTAAAAGATTGTGCTATGGCAATACGGCTAACCATTTAGAGTCCATAAGAGCATCAACAATGGGTGGATATGCACACTAAACTTAAGGATTGTTTGTTGTGGGACGCTTGCATTGGGGTGGAGTGTATAACAGTGTACAACAACTGACCTTAGCCAAACTTAAGTTTAGTGTATAACTAAGTTCAGTTAGTGTACAAGGGTCACGGCACAGGGAGAGGCGCGAGGCTCCAAACGGCACATGTTGTGATGTGTGATATCACACGACACACTCTATGCCGTGTGAAGAGAATGATTTTTTATATATATATATATTGAAAATAAAATCAATAATTGGAAAAGAAATAAGTGAATGAATGTTTGTGGCATAAAAAATAAAATAAAAAAAAGGTCGTGTGATATCACACGGCACAGCTACTCCCACACGGTACATTGTGTGCCGTTTGATATCACACACGACACTCTCCTTGCCGTTTGGACAACTACCCATTGTAAGTGTATTACTACGAATATCGGAACACTAAACTTAACAAATACTCTCCTTAAATTTACTGTACGCATTGTGGATGCTCTAATATTGTCTTTTATTTATTTGATAGTGACCTGACCTCAAAAAGGTTATTGGAACTAGGGCTGAAATTAAAGAACACGTATTTGGTGGATCCAATCCAAATGCTTATATATGGAAAACCCGAACTGGAGTTCTAGAGCCAAGTGGTCCGGATAGTTGGCCTAAAGTAGAAATAAATTGCTCCCAAGTCTATTAACATATTTATGCATGCATATCTTGATTCATTTTCAACTTAGCCTATTGTTAAAATTAAAGACCTAATGATTAATTTAAACAAGAATCTTACTCTTTTGAGAGAGGATTATTTTAGGAGAGTTATATAAACTTATAACTAAGCTAGGTACCTTTTCAACATGGCCAAAAGGTAGTTGTTTCATTGAATACAATCAATCAATAAATAACTTGCTTAAAACTGGGGAAATCTCATTTGATTAGTCTTGCCTCATGGCACGAAACATGGAAAAGCTTTTAAACTAACACAATTTTGTTCTTTTTTTATAATTGCTCCTTAGGAATATCCATGAAGAAACTCATTGTTATTTGTCAATAATAATATATACTTTGAAACGGTATATATTATTGAAAATAAAGTTTGAACTGACTTTAACAACTTTCATATATGCACAAATTAACATTTACAGGCTAGAATATGGTTCTAGAAAAGGTTGAGAGATCGTGATTGTCGAAAGAGAGACTTGTTTAAACGAACTAAGATATCATAATAGTGTCTTTAAGTCCAACAATTAATTATCTCTAAGTACAAATCAATTATTCCTTTTTCCTAATTTTTTTTGAAATCACTAATTTGAAGCTACAAATTCTTGAAAGAAAATTATAAGAGGGTTGGAGTTTGTTAAAAGGTACGAATTTTATTCTCTTGGTTGATGCATTAGAGCTTAAAATTATTGCTTTTATATATATATATAAAATCGAAATACCAATAATTGACTATTATATTGCAAATTATTAAGTCTCAACATTTTCGTTATTTTCAAAAGGTAGTGAATCATCAATGATAAAAAGTATTTTGTTGGCAATTGAATTTATGTTCTTATCATGATAACCAATCTAATAATATAAATCTGTAAAGTTATAGATTCCATGGAATATACTGCGATTTTTTTACTTTTACATGTTAAAGATTGGTGCCTCTTAGAATAGAAAATTTGTAATCTTTGCTATTCATTATGCTTCTTTTATTTGCACCCGCTACTTTGAGAGTATTTTTGTTCACCATTTTTTGGTTCATCATTGCTTATTTAGGCCTTCATTGGGTGACATGTGTCGCATTTCATTCTCATTTTGTCCATGTACTATCAATATAATTATCATTCCCATTTTGCCCCTATATTATCAACATAATTACTGGAATGTGACACATATCACCCAATGAAAGCCTGAATGAGCAATGATGAATTAAAATTGGGTGAGAAAAATGCTCTACTACTTTTCACACAGAGGACAAATCTAGACTTTTTGAAATTTCTTTAAATCATTTACAATCATTATCTATCCACTTTCAATTGGGCAATCTTAAGATTTTCTTGTTATTTCTAAAATTTTCTTTTTCATTTTTGGTTAGGAACTCAAGAAGTTCCAAGATGGGGGGGGGGGGGGGGGGGGGAATGTTTTTCTTATCTTGAAACGTTGCACAAATGGAGAGAGACAAAGTTTTGTATGTGCATTTATAGCTTTTGGTAATATGGGGGTGTATGTACGTGATCATCACACTACGTAATGATCACTGTGATTTCTTCATCATCATGGGACCCGTGTGAGAATCGTGTGTGTCACACGGATTTGACAATCCCATGAGATAATCTCTCATAAATTGGAACCATTAACAAACCCTATTTTCTCCCAATTCATTTTAATTCTTTTCAATGTTAGAACTATTATTTTGGCAAATACACTTTTTAAGCACATATGTTTTGTCATTTTAGAGCATCTCCAATGGGGCTACCAAATCCACTACCAAAGTCATAAAATGATAGCTCATCAAATTTAACCCACTCCAATGCAATGCCAAATGCTCTACCAAAAAATGACAAAGTCATTTACATTGTCAAATTTGAGAGCTCAAATAACTTTTGTCAAATGAGTGAATGGATATATTTTGTGCTTTTACTTTTATACACTTCCAAATGTCTATAAATAAAAAACTTGAATCCAATTTTTATCTTGTACTCTCTTGTCCAATTTTATTATTATTATTATTATTATTTTTTTTTTGTTGAGTGTGTCACCCAAGATCCAATTGTTGGTAACTTGTAATCACAAAATAATTGAGTGTCTCCATCTCCATGATTATGTATTTTTTTTAATGATTAATGAAAATGTTAAGTTTTTGTTGAATTCATTAAGCCGTAGAGATTCATAGATTAACATTTTTATTACAAACATGCATACTAGCATTGAGTAGTATTGTATGTGAAAGTTGACTAAGAGAATGATAGTTGACCCAAAATTTGGTAGTTTGGATGAAATCTACCATTGGAGCAGTATTGTCAAAATATAGCTTTTTTGTACTGTAACAGTGTCAAATTATAGCTTTGAGACGAAAAAAATAACTTTTTACATTGGTGATGCTCTTAGTTTGAAATTTTCTCCTTTTACTTTGTTCCTTTTCAATTTCATTTGAAGCTGCATTATATTTTTCATATTTGGCATTGTCATGATTTGCATAAAAGATGTCATTGTCACCTTTTCAACTACTTTCTATTAGGTCTTCACCTTGTGGTAAGCAATGTCCACTATAAAGCATACTCTAACATTTGAATTTCCTCCTACCAACAATCCCCAATGAACTATTTATTTGCTTGTTTACTTCATGTTCTCTCTCATAAAATACTTCCATATTAGGTATGATTGAGAAATCTTAGATAGACCCTAAATACTCGCAAATACATGCTTATAGAGAAGGAATTTTTTTTTTTTAATTAAACGTAATGATAAATATTTTGTGTATTATAGTTCACCAAATTTAGAGTGTACACGATCATGATTAGCACTAAGTCAATGCTAAAAGTGTTCCCTATTTTTTAAACAACAACTAGTTTGTATAAGCGTGTGGCTTTCTCATGTGGCCAATTAACAAATCAAGCTAACCATAAAAATTGACTTTACCAAATATATTCTACGTCATATTTCATACTACTTGTCCCCGAATCGTTTAATCTCATTCTTCATAATTAGTGTTTTTAATATAATTTTATATTTAAGAAAAGTTCATTTTTCATCAACACTCTAACACTTTTTGTTGGGCTTGCTTGGCAAGATTAAGCGGTAAGCCCAACATGGTCCTTTTTTGGAAACCTCTAAATATTCTAGGGTAAATATCATTCATCTCCCTTGAGGTTTGGCCTAATATCATAGATTTTTTGTGTGTTTTGAATAAATATCAGAGACCTCCCTTATTTTTAAAACTTTGTATCACTAGCCTCCCTTCTGTTAACGGCAGTGATGAAATCTTGTGATTTCAGCAAAATTTAAAGGTGAACTGACATTGTTGCCCTTATTTTTGACTAATTGATCAAGATAGCCTCACAAACTTGTGCCATATGACATATATGCACTCATATTAAATATTTCACTAGACAAATGTGCCCATTGAAATACCTAACGTGAGAGCATTTGTGTCATTTGACACAAGCTTGTGAGCTTATTTTGGCCAATTAGTCAATAACAAGGGAGCTAATGTCATTTCACCACATAAATTTGCTGACATCACAAGATTTCATCTATACCGTTTACAGAAGGGAGGTCTGTGATACAAAGTTTTAAAATTAAAAGAGGTCTCTGATATTATTCAAAACCCAATGGAGGTCTCTCGATCTGATATTAGATCATTCCTCAAGGGAGGTCAATGATATTTACCCAATATGCTATTACTTGAAAATAGTACGATAGTTTGTGTTCAACTTTAAGAAAAGTCTTTATTATCTTATTTTGTGAACTAAATGAGGGCACTAAGTCATTTATTTTAGCTAATTTATAAATTATTTTAATGTCCTTGATTTAATAAGATAAAATTTTGTACTCTATGACGTTTGCTGCATAATCGCTCCTAACTTATTAAAATGCTTTTGAACTAAATAAAATTTAATAGAAAAAGGTTGGCCTATTTATGTTATTAAAATGATTTTTGTATAATTGATTTCTATGATAGAGACTTCATACTAATTAAGCATTAGTTTTTGGTAACGCGACTCCGCGTAGGAGTGTGCTTTTGCTGAATAAATAAGCCTTTTTTTGCTAAAAGCTGAATAAATAAGCCATTTGCAAGTACAAAGTTCTCTTCTTTTGGTCAATGACCACCAAAACAGCTCAGAACTTTTACGTTAATTGAACTAGTAAGTGTAACAAAACTCAAAACTAAACAACAATGTGAAGGCTACTTGGATTTTGGATTTTTTTTTTTTTTTTTTTTTAGAGGGATAAAGAATGCTATTTTATGTTTTTATTTAGGGAAGGTTCAAGTATATGGACCCGTTGACATGTCTCAATTTTGAGCATCATTAGTGTGCTTGCCTTTGAATAGAAAGATCAACTTGGGTTTGTGTTCACTTGTTATTTTGAAGGATTTAAAGGCAATTGATTGATTATTATTGTTATTCTTTTTGGCTAAATTTCCATGGTATAATGATTCTACAAAAATACTACCAAGGAATTGAAATATGAGATATCAATTAGAGTTGCCTATATATGTTAAAGTACAAAGTTCTCTTCTTTTGGTCAATGACCACCAAAAAAGCACAAAAAAAAAAGGTACTTCTAAGTTAATTGAACTAGTAAGTGTAAGAAAATTCAACTTAAACTAGAATAAAAAAGCTGAGACTTTGATTTTGTATTTTTTTTTTTTTTTTTGGAGGGATATGAACGCTATTTTATATTTTGGTTTTGGGAAGGTTCAAGTTTTTCAATCGTTGACATGTCTCAATTTTGGGCATCTTTTTTACCATTTTTTTTTAATCATTAATCTGCTTGCCTTTGAATGGAAAGATCAACTGGGTTTACGTTCACTTGCTATTTTGATCTGCTTGCCTTTTAAAGGCAATTAATTGATTATTGTTGTTACTCTTTTTTGGCTATACTCCATGGAGCCATGCTATGATGATTCTAAACAAAATACTACCAAGGAATTGACATTTCTACTTCATATGATATCAATTAGAGTAGCCTATATATGTTTCACATTGTGGACTTCACTTTATTAGAGAGAGTGACATATTTTTACCAAAGAAAGGGAAATTTTTTATTTAAAAAAAAAAAAAAAAGAGTGATAGTGACATTCTAGAAAAAAAAAAAAAAAAAACAAACAAACAACGTAAGAGAAGAAATAGAAAGTATTGGCCTATGAATGGTGCTCATGTTGAACTCTTTTTTTAAACCGTCCATGTCTTTTAATAGCTAACAAGCTATATGAACCCTTTGACGCAAACCAATGTCTAAAACGAGTGAGACCTCCACACGTCCCACATACATTAACTAATTCTGCAAGAAGGCAACTGGCCTCCTGAGATCATGTAGAGAATCGAAAGTCTAATGTTTGTGTATGGTAGGAAGGAAGAGGAATGAAAGAGATATAACTGGGGAGGGGACAGAAAGGGGGTCTTCCCTCATTGTATTTGGTTGTTAAATAAGACTAATTAGTGAGGGGAAAAAAAAAAGGAAGAGAATATTAATGTATTTTACTATTAGCTCATTGCATTAATAAGGTATTAGTTTCATTGAATGGCCAAAAATGTCAAAAAATAAGTGAAGCTTTTCTTAGGGTTAGTTTGGCCCCATGTTGGTGGTTCTCCTTTTTTAAAGTACAGTTTCATTTGGTAACTAATTTATGAGTTTTGCAAAAATTTAAACTTAGAGTTTTTTTTTTTTTTTTTGTTGGGGGGGGGGGTTGTTAAAAGCTCTAGAATGAGACTTTTTAAAAACTCAAGGTCACTTATTTGTACAAAATTATTAAATAACTTAATAATAAATTTCATAAATTACTTTTAAAAAGTCACATAGGGGCCAAACTTAAGCCTTAATCCATCCATTATGTGGATGGCTTGAAATTTGTGGACAAGAAGGGAAGAGGCATCCATGTCCTCTTCCTTTCCTTCATCTCTTCCATCCCGTCAAACAAGGCATTCCACCCCTCTCATTTCCTTCCCCTCTTCCCTCAAACCAAACATAGCATAAGACATGTTGTATCCTAAAGGGAAAGCATCAAGACCAATAATTGTAAGAGCATCTCCAACGGTTACAAATTAATTTCAGTAGCAAAAATGATATTGACTAGTTGATAGTGTTTTGCTTGTCAAATAGATCTCATACACTCCAATTATAGTCATCAAAAGTAAGTACTAGTCATTTTAATATTTTATATATTTTTAATACATCTCAACCATAGATACACTATAAACATTACTTAGTGGCAATTCAAAAGTTCAAATCTTTTCTCAAAATTTAGTTACCCTCTCTCTCTCTCCGCTAGCTACAAATATAGATCCCCAAACCTGATAGAGCCCTTTTGACTTCTATTTTGGTGTCTACCATCGAAGCACAAAATTTTGGATAAAAGGACAGAATGGAGCAGTGTTTCTTTTACAGCTCCATGGTTAGATATGCTCAAAATACAACAAAATCAAAATTTTAAAACAAAGTTGAATTCATTACCTAGAACTATGTGTAGTGATATGATTCATATGAACTTCTCATGTAGGCGGAGGTCCCTTTCTAAAATATGCTAACACCTACATAATATTGGGGAAAGGCTTTCACTCCAAAATAAATAAATTAATAAATAAAAATCCCAGGGCCCATACTAAAAGGCCTTCTTATCTTTGGATCTCACCCATTTAATGATAACACAATTTGTAACTTTAGATTGGTTAGATGCTTAGATCCAAAGGCCAACAAACAAACAAAAAAAAAAAAAAAAACCACACACTCGTCATCACACACTAAACATACCAAATTCTAAATCTTTTCCCCCATTTTTCAATTTTCACATGCACTCAACACACGTTACACATAAGGGTGGCAATTTTTGACACGACAACCCGTTTTATAGAGACAACCCGAACACGACATGACACGATTAATTTAAAATAGTTTCTATTATAGATGAATAACACTCGAAATTAAAAATTAAACCCAAAGCACATAACCCGATTAATGAAACGATTATGACACAAAAATCCGAATTGCCACCCCTAGTAACACACCCATCTAAGGACATTCAAAATCTCTCTCTCTCTCTCTCTCTCTCTCTCTCTCTCTCTCTCTCTCTCTCACACACACACACACACATACACATTCTTCTTCTTCTTTGCCAAATCTCTTGTGTGAGTGTGTGTTAGGCTGTTAGCCAAACAACCCCCCTAAACTCAAACATCTCTTTAGCAGTACACCCCCTACATTTTTTTGTAAAATTCCGGAAATGCCTCAAAAATTCCAAAATTTTCCAGCAATAACCCTACTTTTTTTCTTTTTCTTTTTCTTTTTCTTTTTTTTTTTAAGTGTCCATGTACTCATGCAATTTCTAGTACTCACATATGTCTTGTTGGGTTATGTGGTGAGTGATGCATGCATTCTGGATTAGTTTCGGTCCCTGAGGCAGCAAACATCACCGCTAGAGTTGCCATTCGGATGTAATAATCCAAACATTAAACGTAAATATAGAGTGACCTTATATATATCGGACTGGACAATTAACCCAATTAAGCTAAGCTTGTATATCCTATAAGGATAACTTTTGGGACATATAAAAATCGCACATGAACAAGATACATAAATCACAATGTGTCTCTCTCTCTTCTGGTGGGGCCCACTGATACTGTGGGCTCTACAGTATCTATGAGGTCCACAGAGGCGAGAGATAAATACATAAAATTTATATATTTTGTTTATGTAAAATTCTTATGTACCCCATTAGTTATCCACCTATAAATGACACATAATATACGTGCATCATAAAATTAGATTGGGTCAGGCTTAGATAGACTGCTAAAACTCTTAATTAATAAATAAATAAAAAGAAGCCGACATTACTTAATGGATATTCTTGGGGCACACCCAAAGATACAACTTTTAGGATACAACCTAATAGATGTGTCTATCTCTCTCTTGTGTCACTATAGGATCCAGTGATATCACAGGAGAGATATAGACACATCTTTTGAGTTGTTGTCCCAAAAATTGTGTCTTTGGTTGTGTCCAATCTTTACTCTTAATTATAAGCGTAGAAGTTAGTAAGCAATAATTCAATGGCACAACCATCTATATCCAAAGATTTCATCAAGAAAAATTATCTACACAAGAATGGGCTGATGAAAACCAAAATATTGTGACACAATAATAAAAGAGTAATGCTATGCTTCCCAAATCCAAGTTCCCATCCCAAATGATGTGACACCAATCAAAATTCAGTAGACTTACTGAAAACTATAGGGTCACTTCAACATCCAGTGGGCCCACCACTGCCATCTGAGATGAGAATTTGGAAAACATAGCATTACTCATAATAAAATCACCAGGAAAATAACCAAAATTACCACCCTATACCAAAAAAAATTGAAACATTAATCAGGATATGGAGACATGTATTTTGAACTTCTTCTGGACCGGGTTCAAGGATCCAACTAAAAGAACAAAACACTGTTTATTAGCTTACAAAATAACTCAATTTTTAATAACTATTTTGCCTTTAATCTAATCTTGTCCCATTTAATTCCAAACAAAAGCAAAATAAGAGGATTATATAACATTTTGCTGTCATCAGAGAGAAATGAAAATTCTCCATAGCAACAGAGTATCGATCGACTCATGTGTTCAGCAATAACCAGCCACTGTTTCAACAATATGGAGGAGCTGAACATAAAAAAGCGAGCACAGAAACAACAAGTAACACGAAGAATTTGCACACAAAAAATGCAATATCATCTTAAGCCATCATCGGAAAAGCATTGAAGATAGATCACTGTTGCTCATCTTCTGGAACCTCCTCGCCAAAACCACGTTGTGCAAGTCTGTAATACAAAATACCCATCGTTGCCATGCATGCCCTGCATGTAAATGTGGAACAGTTGCGTTAGCGGAAGTAATAAACTTTTCCTCCAATTATGCCCCACCAATACATGGGTTACCAACGAATCGACAGAAATTTTCCCTCTCAATACATTTGTCAGGTATTAGCACTTGATCCAGCCACGAAATATTAATTTGAAGTTTAAAAAAGTTCCCCTTGGGATTCCCAAAATTGTTCTTCCTTTAATCTATTGCTATGTCTGGATAAACACACACACACACACACACACACACACACACACACGTGGGGTAACGGCGCACAAAGAAGGAGATCAGCAAACATTACATGATTGCTATGATGAGAAGAACTTTTCTTGGATCCATCCTTGAAGATCTCTGATGCCGCACTCGACCTTCTACGGCATCATCTGCATTATATGCATCTTTCCGTGGTGCAGTCACCGGTAGAGTTGGTAAAGCACTTGACCAGAAGGGTAGCAATGCCCTAAGAAACTTATTGCGGATAGTACCTAATTTAAGAGAGCATCCTTTAGATTAATTCCAAATTTTCAACGGAATTTTTTTATTTTTTTTTTTATCAAATGATAGTAGCACAGCAAGTATTAAACAAAATAAATGAAAAATAACAAAAATAAATTAAAGACGTATGTGCCACTTAAACCCATAGTCATCTGATCACCAACTATACAGCAGAGTTATCAGTGCAAGGAATAGAACAAAAATAACAATTCAGAAATTAAAAACATCTACACTCACCCCTTCGTGAATACTTTTTCTGGTTCCCATCTTCATCGTCAGCATAATATGAAATTTCAGAGTTTTGCCTGTCAACTTGGAATGCACTCTTCCGAGTAGTAGCACCAGGCTGTGTAGCATTGTCACACAAAATTTCACAAGACTACAAATTAGAAGATGAAAATACACTGACACGTGAACATGCACACACTGACCTGCTATAAATCAATTCATAAGTTTTATGCACTGAAAAAATTGACTACTGTACTCCAATATATGCGATAATTAACAGAGAGATCTCTTACACCCACAGGACTTGCGGTTTTCATGAAATTCGAATCATGATTAGATAGAGATGGATTCACTGAACCAGGACCATCTATTTCCACAATGTCTATAATTGAAGGTTTAGAAAAATTGTTCTCTCTGCCTCCAGCAGTTGCGGGTATCAAGGGATCTGAGGCAAAAGCAGGAGGAGGACCACGAGCCTCTGTTGCTGGCAGTGAAACTGGATGATTCCCAAACAAGTTTTTTTCGATACCAGTCTGCATAATACCAAATTAGAGTTATCAAAAATGTCCTATTGACAGTAGCTACTGAATCTAGCTCTTGCGTAAAAGGATTTTTATTACTATTCACAGAAACACCAATACCATCACAAAGGATGGCAATTAAAGCAATTGTTGGGGTACCCACAACGAAGGTAACAAGGATAACAATGATGAGCTGATAACAAGAAATGATAGATAGCAGTAGTGATTATTATTACTAATTTACTATATAGCACAAAAAACAAACAAATGTTATTACTTCTCTTAAAAATTAAAATAAAGTTCACTAGGACCCAATATATCCTGTCAAAATCACACAATTCAAGAAGACCCTAAAAAAGCTGTTGTATACTCGGTATAATCAATGCCTCATGGTCCTCATCTTGAAACCAGAAGGAGAAGCTACGAATCTCATTTGATTACGCACAGAGGAAAAAAGTTCATTTCGAGGTCACGGTGTGGATATCAAGGTGTTTGGCAACTGAACATTCACTGAAGGAGAAAACGGGTGAGGGATGGGGTGGAGCAGAGTGACACTTACAGAACAGAGTGACGCTTAACCTAAAGTTTTAACTATCTTAACACCTGTCCCCTACACACTTCCAGCAAGAAACACGTGGCGGAGCATAAGCAATGCAATCACTTTGCTCCAACAGTATATAATCCACGTGACGTGAGTTTGGACAAAGTAACTTCTCCCACAAACATGCCCGAAAGGCTTCCCTAGTATAGCATTCTAGTTCAAGATACTAACTATAAATTTCTCAATTTTTCCAACTTGAATTCTCAAGATATTGCAATAGAAGTCACTCAACCGGAAATGCGCACTTAGAAAATCACCCCAAGCTTGCATTTACTTGAGAGAAGAAAATTTAGAAATTTGAAACCAAAGAATGACCCTCAACCTTTGCACATGCCATGCCATAATCAAATATGAGGTGTGACATATCTTCACAACAATGACACCACAATGAACAAATTAAAACTTCGCCCAAAAATTGTCTAAAAGAAATCCACCAGCAAATGTTGACATTGAGATTAATCACATGATCAGTACGGTGTGGAGGAAGGCCGCAGCTCAATGAAATAATGATTATCCAAGCAATAAACATCAAATAATGACTCTAATTTTTCTTAAATTAAGCACTTCTTTGCAATAAACGTAGAACTAAGCATAGCATCACCTGCATAATTGCTTCCTTCAGCTTTGAATGAAGACGGGATCCCGAGTCTTTGATACTTTTAGGAGGCCATATCTGCAAACACAAAAATAGAAACTAGAATCAAACCATGCCATGCAACATAAGAAACCACATGAAGTTCTGGAGTTTAACACAATCACAATGAATAAGTCTGCATATACATCTACATGTTAAAAAAAACGACCTTGAGTGCTTTAATAGATGTTAAAGAAAACTAAGGCCTTTGAACTCAGTATACTAGTGTCTTTGCTAGTCCATATTGCAATCAAAGGTTTAAATCTATCCAGTACGAGTACTTGGATAAGGGGGCTAAATCCATATTGTATCTGCTCGGTTGGATACTCAATAGACATTTCTCCAACAAGTCCCAAATTTATCCATATCGGTTGGTTGAAATTATGCAGCAATTGCCTGTTGTAGTCTGTTCCCCGACCCCAATTAAAAAGCCGACCCCAATTGATTGGGACACAAGGCTTGGTTTGGTTTGGTTTGGTTTGGTTTGTTCCCCGGGCTGCTTATTTAAGATTGTCGAATTCTTTTCTTTAAGAACCAATTAGCCACATACACCTATCTGTTTTTCTTACCCGAGTATCACCAGTCAAACTAAAAATTAACGTCTTCCAGAGAGAACTTTTGATACAAAAATATCATATGCGTATGTCAGTTTTGCAACTAGAACACTAATTACACCACCAATTCAATCCATGGCAAAGAAACGTCATCGTAACCTACAAACGCAAGGTGATGGGAGTGGCGGACTGCATACAAACTTTGCCTTCTCATTATATTCACAAAAAGGTACCCTCACAGTCGAACTCATATTCGCACAGTTAATAGCCCAAGCTCCAACAATCGCCCCAAGCAATATCTACTACTTTGTACTATGGTGGGTTGAAAATAAATCAGAAACCCATCGTAAAGAAACGTCATCATAACCCTACGAACACAAGGTGATGGGAGTGCCAGACTGCAAACAAACTTTACCTTTTCATTGTAAATTTGTATACAAAAAGGTTCCCTCACAGTCGAACTCATATCGCACAGTTAATAGCTCAAACTTCTACAATTGCACCAAGCAATATCTACTACTCTGTACTATGGTGATGGAAGGGGCAGACTGCAAACGAACTTTTACCTTTTCAGTGTATACAAAAAGGTTCCCTCACAGTCGAAGTCATAGTTGCACAGTTAATAGCTCAAACTGCTACAATCGCACCAAGCAATGTCTACTACTATGTACTATGGTGGGTTGAAAATAAATTAGACAAAACCAACTAATGAATTGAGACTATTACTAAAATTAGGAAGTAATCAATAGTCTTACCGAAGTGGAACAAGCAGGGCAAGCATATCCAGCTGGAGCAGTGTGTGGAGGAAAACCTTTGACATGTGAAACCAAGCAATTTGTATGTATTACATCTGAAATGCAGGAAAATCAATATGAGTACAACGGGCTTTCTTCAACTGAAAAACTTGAAAAGAAGAGTTTTAGCAACATTTGAAAGATCACATACGCAAGCAACCCAATCGAGTAGTTTGAGAATCTGTTCCCTCTTCAAGCACAGCATGACACATGCAGCATTTAGGAGGCCAGTCATACTCTCCATCTATTACCCATTCTGAGTAAGTGCGGACCTACAAAAAGTGATAACATGCTTGTGTCATACGCCGTCAAATAACCTTAAACCTTACCCAACCAACAAGATCTCTTTTGATAAAAGGACACTTAAAAGCTGTTACTTTATTTGTATTATTGTAACATAAATGCATATTCCATAATCCTTATTTCTTAGTGGAAAAAATACAATCAGTCATATACTTACTACAAAGAAAAGGACAATTAATCTCTCATAGGAAAATCCTACAGAATAAGTAAGAGAGACTTGTAGGAGCAAGAACATTCCAGTAAGGAAGAAAAGAAAAGGCTAATTAGGTAAATCAACAATATAAGTAACTAATTCCTACCAGGGTGAAAAATACAATAGAAAAAAAAAATAGATAAGCACAGATCCCAATACCATACCACGCATATTTGGTGTTCTGGAAAACATATGCATTCTCCACAAACAGGAACCTTGTGCACAAAGCAATACAGCTTAGTTGCCTGAAACCCAAAACTTCCAAATGCATTAGTGTTCAAGTTTAAGCAACAGTGGCAAAATGACTAACTAGCAAAAACTCTTCATAAGAACTCCCGAGTTCAAATCAAAACAGTATTAAAGAGATCATCCATATACAAAGTTCCCAACTTCCAATTGCCAACAATGAGCTAAAAACAACTCGTACAACAACAGTCACTGGGCACGACTCGTAATGCATCAATCGAACCATGGGCTATAGTCTAAATCCAATGTACCTGTAAAGATCTTTCTTTTTTCTTTTTCTTTTTTCGAATTACCATGATATGATATGGATCACCCAATTCAAACTAATTCATTCACCTTTTTATTCACAAGTTATAAGAAAGGCAATTACAACCATAAGAGTGCCACAATTGAGCAGTCAAAATCAATCCAGGAACTCAAAGATCGCCAAGATTTCAAATTTTCAGCTCGATCTGATCTAAAACACCTCAATAACATATTAACACCAATAAATTTAACCAAGTATAATTTCGGGGCACTAATATGTCCGTTCTAAATTGCAAGCTAACGATGTGTGATCTACAATACAAACCCATATTATAAATACCTATGTGTGTGTGTGTGTATATACATATATATATATATATATATATTGTAGAGAGAAGAGAGGTTTGTACCTTGCGGCATTTGCAGACCACCATCGCATTGACTGTTGTGGTTTCAGAAATTCATAAACTTCAGATTCAGCTTAACAAATCGGAAACAAAAACTATAAAGAATTGAATTTTGAGAGAAATTTGAGTTGTGGATTTGTCTGTGATTTCTAGGGTTTTAAGTGAATCAAACATCGGAGAGGACGGAGAGAGATCTGAATTTTGTAGAGTATAATAATGTTTCTAAAACATTCGTAATATAGTTAAATAAACAAACGACACGATTCAGATTTGCAAACTTGTTTTGCCAAAAAAAATAAATATATAAATATATATATATATATATATTTAAAAAAAAAACAAAAAACAAAAAATTGTAAATCATACGTAAAATAGATCGGTTTCAGTTTTGATATTTGTGAACTTCAGTAGATTAAATCCCCTGTGGGTTGACCCCACCTTAGGGCTGGTAAGTCTTCGAGAAATTTGAATGGGCCAATGTTAATTGAATACTGGGCTTGGACTTTTTAAGGTATGCTTATAATTGAAGGATTTGGATTGGGCCAATCATTGTTGGAAAAACTTGGCCTGCCAATTTGACAAATTTGTGATTGGGTTAATAGTTACTAATACTTAATCCACCCGATTGAAAATATTCGTTTTTTGTTTAATAATTTGAGAAATCTCATTTATGGAAACTAGGGGTGCTTGTAAAAAACAGACAGAGCAAATCGAGTTTATTTGGTCGATTTTCAAATATATCGACCAAGAAGAAAGTCGAACCAATCGACTGAAACACCTCAAAATTCTGATTGAACCGAGCTTATTGGTCAATTTTTTCATGTGCCAAAATCGAGAAAAATCAACCGTGAACATCCCTAATGAAAACAGATCTCATAAAATCACTAGTTCAAGAAAAAAAGAAGTAAAAATAACATAAAGATGAACACAACAAACTTCTTGAATCCCTGATAAAACTATTAGTGGTACAGCTCAAGACTGAGCCAGTTGAGGGAAGATCGAGCTGCCAGAAACGCCCCACAAACATAGATCGCCACCAAAATTCGTCTTGCTTGTGAAAAGACCTCACCAAAACACTAGATCTGACAAAAAAATGTCAGATCTGCATGAGTAGGTCACTGGATCTAAAGAAAAACAAAAAAATGTCAGATCTGCATGAGTAGGTCACTGGATCTGAAGAAAAAATGTCAGATCTGCATGAGTAGGTCACTGGATCTGAAGAAAAACAAAAAAATGTCAGATCTGCATGAGTAGGTCACTGGATCTGAAGAAAAACAAAATTGCATCTGCAAAGAGAAGTATCCAGATATATCTCAATACAAAGAGATGGAAAGATCTAGAGTGAGAACACAAATCAACCCAATGAAAAACTCTCATAGAGAGAGAGAAAAATACCCCCATGAAGAGGGAAAACACCCCTCATAATGAGGGAGAAATTATTCAGAAAGCAAAGAAATGAGCCAATGGTTCTTCTATGGATTAAGTATCCGTTTGATAAAAAAGGAAATTATGTACTGAATTTTTATAGTGCTGGAAATTTTAAATTAAAGAGGTAATAGTCAATAAGTAAACTATTTAGATAAAAAGTAAATCGCACTTAGTATGTTTTTTTCTTTAAAGTTTACCATATTGTCGAACACACTGGAAAAAAAAAAGTAAGAAAAGAAAAAGGAAAGAAAAAAAAAGTGCCTTAATTGAGTTATCAAGTATACCTTTGGTTATATTTGTTGGAAACTATGGATATGAAACAAAATAAAAACATTGACTAGATCGAGCATGCTAGGCGTTGTTCGAAAAAATGAATTTACGTCCCACACTTGGTTGTTTGTGGATATGACGTATCATTCTTGAGGATACTACGATCTAATATAATAGAGACAACAATCTCTATTATTATGCAGAATATATGTATATGAATAGTTCTCAATACTCTATGATAGGGAAGAAGAAGATATAAATTTGGAACAAAAGTTATGCAAAAAAAAACTAACTCTAATCTATATATAGTGGTGGCTATTGGGTAAGAGATGTCTCTCTACACAAAGGGTTGTGTCCCAACACCTATACACTGAATATATATATATATATATGTATATGCACGTTTAGAAGCCATTTAACAAATGAAGTTCAAACAAATTCGAAGTTACAACGTGAAAAGTTGTGACTTTCCACAAATTAGGTTCGGTCAACCGGTCGAACAGGTTTGGTCGAATGCCCCTCTGCTAGAAATTGTTTAAAATTTCATATAGTCGTAGACCTGGTTGACCGGTCGAAGGGTCTCGGTCGACCAGTCAAAAACCCTTCTGCCAGAAACTAGAAACCTAATGTAACAAGCCTTTAGAAAAGCATTGATCTGGTCCATAGTGATCCTTAAGATCCCCTTGAGCTTCCATAAGCTAACATTCACGTCCCAAATATAACAATATATCCTTCAGATTTTAGGCAATTTTCTACTCACTGTCTATATGCATTTCTTGATTAATCTAAAATTAAATTTTCGAGCTCCAATAAACTCTTTGTGATGGAGATTGGGGAAGCACGTTTTGGGCTCTCAAACATGTGATGAGTGACAGAGAAAGTTACTATGTACAAACATAATTGTTCTTCAAACTCTCTTTGTAACAACCTGAAAATTCATAAACATTTAATTGCATTGTCATATTTAAAATCAAATTTCATTGTCTGCTTTTATTTTAATTACATTTCTTATGTGTAAAATTTATTTCTTGCTTGATTTCATATTTGAAATTCTTATTGGGTCCAAAAACTGTAATTTTTACAAAGTTAGTAATACCTGTGGGGATTTCAAAATCTGTATTTCAAAACGGTGAAAATATTTCCTTTTTGACTAAATCAGTATTTTTATAAAACTAGATAATCATTTCCTAAATTAAAATGAATTTTCTGTATGTTTGTAGTGGACACCGCACTACGAAAATACCAGTTTATGTTCAAAATTGTTCACGCTGTGTTGAACTTCCACAGATTTTGAAAGTGACGGATTGGACATTTGCTTTATTTCTATTTATGGAAATCAATCATTGGATAGGGCCTTGTTTGGCAAACAAACCATGTGTGTGTTATTCTTGTGCCATAAGCTAAGTTTCCCAAACATTTCAATTTGACCCCTATAACCCTATACTTGGCTCTTGGTCTATTGGAGAGTTTTATATCATCTGTGCATATATGCTATATACGTATGTATATCTGAGTAATTATAAGTTTTTAGTTAATTTATAAAACAATTCATTTTGTTGAGTGATCAACAAAGTTCTTGGGCACCAAGTTATTGATTAGCTTTCTATATAAACACACATAGATCTCACATCTCACACTTCACCTTCTGCACATTGTTAAAACATAGAGAAGTAGAGAGAAAAACAGTGAGTTCTTCAGAATTTTAGAGAGAGAGAGAGAGAGAGAGAGAGAGAGAAAGAGAGAGAGAGAGAGAGAGAGAGCAAGCTTCAAACTCCATAGCTAAAACTTGAAGTTTGGAATTTTTATTGGGTTTCTTTCTCAACTTATTTTCTTATATCTCAATCATCAGTGAGTATTACTAACTCACTCCAAATGTATTTCATTCTTCAATTTCTGTTTTGTATTGTTGATTTAAGAATCACCATTTTGCTACACGAATGAACTACATAGCCCAAAAGGCTTGATTTTCCAACCTCAAACAAAATGAGTTTTCAGAGTTGATTATAAGAGATTTATGTCCCTAGATGCTATATCTAAAGTTTTAGAGCTTAATTCATCCATATGAAAAAGTATATTAAGAATTAAGTTTTGACAACTTTTAGTTTTTCATGAAATTCAAGAGCTATGGTTTGATTTATGTTTAATTGATGTCATATTTGTAATCCTTGTAAGAAAAGGGAAAGATCCATATACAACATGATATATATGCTAACAGATTCGAAAATGGGTCAAAAAGACCCCATTAAACTGAAACAGGGCACTTTCTACGAAGAAGAAGGAGCCTCAGCAATTAATCGCGCGCGCGATCGCGCGAGCGACCCCTGGCGCGAGCGACCCGCGCGCACGAGCCATGCGTCTCCAAGCAGACAGAAAAGTTTATATATATATATATATATATGAAAAATAGGCAGGTCGCGCGAGCAGCCCGCGCGCGCGACCTCTGGCAGTTTCCAGTTTTGCTTGTTTTGTGATAAGGGACTATTTGGGATAAAATTTATATACTGTTTGTGTACTGTTTGGGAAATTTACTAAAGCAGAATCCTATTTGGTTATGTTTTAATGATCAAAACAATGAATTGCGACTTATCAATCCCCGTACGTACATTGTTCCTTTAATTCAACGAATTTTCTCTATGTTTAAAGTTCATGTCATTCATGTGGGGTCAGTGGTACATGCATGTGGGTGTTAGTCAGTGTGGAATAGAGTAATGGTCAATCTGGAAAGAGTTTGAGATTGAGATAGAGTTTGAGATTGAGATTGTGGTTGTGGTTGAGATTGTGATTGTGGTTGTGGTTGTAGTTGTGGTTGAGGTTACGGCGAGGGTATCTTTGAAATGCGACGATGGCAAATATGGACACTCCCTGACGCCCATGGAAGTGTTAAAGTGTGTGACGCCGAACTTGGACACTCCCTGGCACCCATGGTAGTGCTAAAGTGTGGCCTACGGACACTCCCTGATACCCGAGTCTGGATACTACGTGAGGTTGCTCTGGTATTTGCATGGCGGATTAGGTATTCAAAGTGTGAGGCAATGGACACTCCCTGGTACCCCGGACCAAAGTGCGAGGCAAACTGGACACTCCCTGGCGCCCCGTTGCTAAAGTGTGGCTATCTTAGTGTTTCAAAGATACTGGAGTGAGATAGTGGGTTGTTGTGTCTGTCAAGAGAAAAGAGTCGACAAGATGAGTGTGGTGCATTGTCTCATACACGATCATATGCTTTATGAATGGACGACTTTGAATATATATATTCCTCGTTGGTTTATAAATTGAATCCTTTCTATGGTCAAACTATTGTTTTTACAAAATTGAAAATGAAAAAAGGTAAATGGGTATGTTTTACATTCAAAGTTATGTTTTTAATGCTCACCAGCTTCTTGAAGCTGACGATGTTGATGCATCCTGGACATTCGTGTCCAGGCTTTTCAGGTTATAACCAGGAGGAACATTATGACTGTGTTAATTGAGAACGCCTGCTTTTGGAAGAGAACTGTTATCATCATTGCATATTCAAGTTATATGTTTTAAGTTTTAAACTGTTTGTTTATAAGGATGACTGTAATAGACATTAAGTTATTATTTTGTTTCAAGGTGGTCTGTGCCATTAGACGACCCGGTGCTGTAATATTTATTAAGTTAGAAAAAATTTATAAGCCTTGATTGCTCTGCTCTGATTATTATGTTTGTTGTTCGACGTTTGGGACGGAATTGATCCTTCAAACTGTCGCGACCTACGGGTCCATAAAGGAAATTAAATGCTTTCCTTATTTATGCTACGTCGGGGCGTGACACTCTTCTATTTCAATCTAAAAATTAAATTAGCTACAAAAAAAATACCCACAATAGATACTTATTAGAGTGTATTGTTTCAGTGAGCACATTAAAACCCAGTCATTTTAGCCAATTAAAGAAAATTTACGAAACATGGTTAGAAATGCTTTGGAATACACTGGAGTTTGCATAATATTATGCGATTTAAGTTGCCAAATTATTCTTGTGGAATACGACTAATTAAGTTCTATTGTAACCAAAGTAAATATAGGAAACTTATTATTATCATTCTTTCTGCAAATATTCATGTGTAAACACTGTTTTTGGGACAATACTTCAATGCAATTTCATATGTAATTGTAATACAAGGAAAATTTCATACCACACTCACTTATTTTGGATGTAGTAACTTTTTGTGTTCTTGGTTGCAATGTAAAAGACCATATCAAGAAAACGTCCCAAAATAAATCAGCTCGGATTGGCCAGAGCCTCTAACTTTTCTTAGGAAGGTCATAGGGGCACAATTATGTGGATTAGAAGTACGAATCTAAAGTATCCAAGAGAACCATATCTAGAGCTTAGCATATGTTCGAATATTTCCACCCACTTGCCTCCTTGATTTAACTGGTGGGTGTGTTGTAGGGTCATTGCACATGCTCGTGATTTGCCTTCTGTCCCACTTTGATATAACAGTGTCGACAACTCTATCCAAAAATCGACAGAAAAATCGGAGTACATGTGGAAGGATTTGCCCTCGTCTCTCACAGAGAGAGAGAGAGAGAGAGAGAGAGAGAGAGAGAGAGAGAACCCGGAGTACATGCTCACCAATAAAGTGCTTGGGTGAGCAATGAGGAGAGTAAATTTTGGGGAGTACCACACCCGCACATACTTCATAACCAAATACTCACAACCTGATGTGGCAGCTTATATTGCAGGTGGGACCCATATAAATTCACTACCAACTTAACCCACACCCTCAACCCAGGTTAATCCCAAACCCCAAAACCCAAATCAGATAAAAAAACAAGGGTTGGATAGCTGAGGATTATTCAGTGGTCACCACCCCCAAACAATTACCGACGACGATAGCGACAGATGGGTGGAAATAGGTCTCACCCATTTCTTTGAGCGAGTATTTGTGCTCACCCTATTTTGGTTCACCATTGCTCACACATGGTTTCATTGGGTGACATGTGTCCCATTTTCATTCTCATTTTGCCTATGCACTATCAATATTCACCCAATAAAGGCCTGGGTGAACAATGGTGATGTCACGCCCCGGATCCACGTATATGAATCCAGGTCACGTGGCACGCCACCGAGGCTCATCCAATTCATTAAACAACTATAGCAGCGGGAAAGAATCTTAAAACCAACATTGAGTATTCAACTCTTTTGAAAACAATACCCTCCGAGTTATAAATCCATATAAATTTGAAAACGTAATTATGTTTTGAAACAGATGAATTTATGTTGAAAGGGGTCCTAAAGGTACCCTGAGAAACCAATCAAAACATTTAAATAATTTTCGAAAGTGGTAGAAAAAGTATGCATGCAGACCATAATTCAATCGGTTGAACTGTCTTATTCGACCGGTCGAACTATCCCGCTCGAGCGGTCGAATGACCCCTCGGCAATAAACCTTCACAGCAGAGGGCACTTCAACCGGTCGAACTATCCCCTTTGACTAGTCGAAAGACTCGCTGGCAGCATTCCTTTTTGCACTAGAATATTGCCTAAGGTCAAGCGACCCTGAAATGCCTCAAACATTAAATCAAAACATTAAGTCGATGAGTAAAACATTTCAAACGCGAACTCGAGGGTTCGAATTCATTACCACTTAGCCAACCCACTTCATGTTTTCCAAGTTAATACAAAACGTAGTTCTAGATACACGGAAGTGCATCTTTACAACAATTGGGAAATAAAACTAAAACATGTACTAGGCTATTATAAGTTTCTTATAAGAACAAGTTAAACAAATATTCTATTACAAAACTACGAGATAAACATGATGAGTCGCCTTCTAAGTGAACTCCCAACATCTCGTGATCACTTCCCTGACTCTTCACCGACAGTAACAACTGCAATGGTTATTTGAATTAACTATACATATTTCGATTCGTTTAAGCTAACGTTTAATGAATAAATCAACGTGCACATGAATGATAAACATGCTCGCATTCACATCACTACATTTCATACTAGTCTCCGGAGTCTCACGTGTACAGTCCACATTCCTAGTCCGCGACTTTTCGCCAATAAGTCCACACAACTTGGTAAGACCCACATTTCTTTTATTCAAACGTGCAATCTTATGCCTAGAACGACTCCACAATAATGGCTTAGTACATGCACTCCTTTGATCCAAATATCAACTAAACATGCTCAAAATACATTTCACCCTGCTTTCGACATAAGTCAAACATTTTACCGTACGATTGGGCCTACTTATCAATACAATCACCCAATATGAACTAAACAACATAAAACTATGAAATGAAACATGCTTTTCATACACAACATGAATACATGTCAAGAAATCATCTCAAAACACATAGTTGAATCACTCACCTCCAAATAAGGCTCCTAAATCCCTTTCCAAGGAAAACCCGAGCACAAGGAACGTGTAGAAGTCCATCTAATATAATTCCTATGGATCAAAAGTTCGATTATCATATTTTTATGAAAATTCTAGAAAAAGAGTTTTCGAAAAACTTATCCAAACAAGCTCTAATGGATATCAAAACGACGACCTTACCTCGAGGAGTCCGAATATCTGATAAAATATTTTAGTCCATGAACGGATCGCCGTATATATGCGTCGCAAGCTCGAAGATTGAATCTCCCTTTTTTCTCTCCCCTCTTTCATCCCTTTTAGAAGCAAATTAGGTTTTGTATACTAAAAATATCTCACACTTTAGTATATATAGTTTTTACTTCTCCAAATACCATTTAACTCCCCTCGAGGTTTTAAACCTTCGATTTAGCACCCCTATTAGTAAATATTTCCTTTTACTAGTTTTTCACTAAGTTCTGTTTAGTTGCTAAAACACAGTCTCACATGGTTTTACGAAATTATTAATTAGCATACCAATTATGTAGCGTGCTAAATTGCTAATTCGTCCTCACAAGGATACTAAAATTAACGTCAAAAATAAATTATAAACCACATAACAATACTGTCAATACAGATGGTGAAATACATAGGTAAATATTTATTTTCAGATAAACATTTAGGGTATCCCACAATGACTGTCTCAAACTCGAAGAGACCTCGCAACATCAAAACATCCATTCTACACCGTCTCAGAGGGTTCTCTTACACAGACACCCAAATCGACCCGTGAGTTACAACTCACTCACACATGTGCCACAATACACATCACATCACATTATCATGCATGACAAATGAAATGAATCACGATAAACCCGTACACGTGTTATAGGTGAACCAAAATTGGGTGAGCAAAAATGCTCGATCTCTTTCTTTAATCAGCTTCGCCCCACTTTACCTTGGAGCTCTCTCATGGTTAATTCATCTCTCTCTATATATATATATATGTGTGTGTGTGTGTGTATGTGTGTGTATATGAGTTTTTGTGGGCCCTACTGGTCACATAAGCTGTTATATCAGGTTGTGAAGTGGGTGTGGGTGTAGCATTACTGAAAAATAAAGGGTTAAATACATTTTACTTCCTGTGGTTAGGTCTGTTTTCACTTTACTCCATTGTAATTCAAAAATGGACACTTAACCCCCTGTGATTTTGGATTAAAGTGAAACTGTTAAGATTTTCCTAAAAACTGATAAAAAAATTAAAATTGGCCAAAACTGTTAATACTTAACCATCATTGTGATGTTAACTTTGGGGTTAATCTCCTGTCTGGCGATAATTATGCCATTTAACCCACCTATGTGGGGCTAATTTTTAACATTTAACCATTTTGTGGGCTAATTTTGGGGTTAACTATTTATGTGGGTTAATTTTGACACTTAAACTCTACTACGTAGGCTAATTTTAACACCACGCAGGACTATTTTGGCAGAATTCTTAGTAGTTTCACTTTAGTCCAAAATCACAAGAGGTTAAGGGTTAGTCTGGCCCCCACATGACTTTTTAAAGTAGCTTATGAAATTTATTATTAAGTTGTTTCATAATTTTGTACATGTGACACATTACTCTTGAAAATTGTATCATGAAACCAAAAGGCAAAGTTGAGATTTTAAAAGCTTCATTCGAGAGCTTTTAAAAGCTCTGACCCCCCCCCCCCCCCAAAAAAAAAAAAAATAAATAAAATAAAATAAAATAAAAATAAAAATAAAAATAAAAATTCCTTAAGGTTAATTTTTGCAAAGCTCATAAACTAGTTACCAAATGAATTAACATGAAGTTGTGCTTTAAAAAAAGGAGAAGCACCAAAATGGAGGCCAAACTAAGCCTAACACTATGTAAACGAGAGAAAAGGAGATAAAGTACCTCCCTTTCTCTAGCTTTCTCTCGTTTGAGAGTTTTAGTAAGGGGAGAAAATAAGAGAAAATGAGTGAAAACTAACCCCCACTTTCTTAAGGGAAAATAGGAAATAAGGGCATTAAGACAAGCTAAATTGGAATGAATGACACCTAATAAAAGAACTTGGTTTTTACTCCTAATTTTTTTTGGGACCAAAATATCATCATCTTTATCATCTAACCTTACTATCAAACCCTAGTCACTGTTGCCACTACCCATGCCTAGCCTCAGGCCACCACCACTTCCACTTCCATCTCCGACGACCACCACTACCATCTCCGGTGACCTCCGACGACCATCCACCATTGCCACCACCACTTCCATCTCCGGTGAACTCATACGACCTCCGACAACCGCCACTAGCACCTCCCGCGACCATCACATATCATCCCACCTTCACTCAATAGTTCTAACTATCTTAAGAGAAATTTCTCTTAAGATGATTGATCCTAAGATAAATTTCTCTTAAGATCAGTTTGTTATGGTGGTGGTGGTGGTGGCTGGCGATGGTGGTGGCAATGGTGTTGGTGGCCATAGTGGCGGTGCTGGCGATGATGTTGGCGGTGCTGGCGACTTCGGTGGTGGTGATCACAATATTGGTAGTTATGGAGGGAAGAGAAGAAAGAAAGTTAGAGAGAGAAGAGAGATGGTGGTGGTGTTGGCTATGGAGGGGGAGGAGAGAGAAAGATAAAGAGAGATGAGAGTTGGTGGTAGTGGCGACGGCGACGACGAGGATGGCTCCGGTGGTGGTGGCTATGGAGGGAGGAGGAGAGAAAAAGTTAAAGAGAGAAGAGAGATGGTGGTGATGGTTTCTTAGGGTTCTATGGGCAATTTTGCCATTTAGAGTGATATTTAAAATCTTATAGAACTAAGAGGGAAAGTTAAAATTTTAGTAGACTTTAGGAGGGAAAGTTTTTTTAGAGTGTGTCCTTGTGTGATTTTTATTATTATTATTATTTTTTTTATTATGACTTGTCATTTAGTTCAACCTAGCTCAACCTTAAGGGCCTTACACCAAGTCTCCCTTTCTTTTAATTTCTTCATCTCCAAATTAGAAAGAAAATGAGAGAAAAGAAAGTTAATGAATATTTCTTAATATCCATTAGTTTGGCTTTGTAATTTTTTTTTATTAAATCTATTTCCCAGGGCCACCACAAGTACACAATATCGGTTAACTTATGTGAATTTTTTTTTTTTTCATCTTTCTTCTCATTAGAAGATCCATATCTCTCCTCTTATTGATTTAGTTTTAAAAGAAAGAAAATAAATTATTAGAGGCTTCATTAATTGAAGCTCTTGTTGGGTAGAATTATAATTTTGTATATTTTTCTTTTATTTTATTATCAACTGGCAAACAAGAGGAAAGAAAGTAACTTTCTATTATCTCCTAATCTCTCAAACAAGATGAAAGAACTATCATCATTTCTCTTTTTTTCTTTTCTCACTTTCTTTTATTTTAGGGTAAATTACAATGCCACCCCTTGAACTATGACTATTTTTCACTAACACTCCCTATTCTTTAAAACTAAATAGATTCACCTCTGAACTATCCAAAAATGAACAAACACACTCCCTGAAGAAGGAGTTTTAGTGTCAACAAAGGATAGTTTAGGGGTGAGTTTATTCAATTTTAAAGTGTAGGGGGTATTAGTGAAAACAGCCATAGTTCATGGGGTGTTACTGTAATTTACCCTTTATTTTATTTTGTCTCCCAAAATCCCAAACATAAGTGTCTACTTTTGAACCAAACGGACGTAAAGTAGAAATGAGTCTAACTGTAGGTGGGTAAAATATAATTAATCAATAAATTCAGTGACCTTTTTCGAAAAATTTGTAGATAAACCCATGTACCAGTAGCGGTGTGCCCCTCTTTTGAATTTGAATTCACATCTGAAGAGGTTTTTTGGATTCACACTCCGCCCTTTTGTGCATCTTTTGCTGATGAGCATCTGATTCAGTGACCCCCTCCATTTCAAACTATCTTCCCCCTCTCTCTCTCTCTCTCTCTCTCTCTCTCTCTCTCTCTCTCTCTAACACACAACACAGTCACACACACATACGCTTAAACCGTAACCAGTAACAAATACAGCCCCCTTTCTCATTTCCAAAAACCCTACTTTTAGTCTCAGAAAAACGGCGACATCATGACGGCGGTGCCACAGGTCGCCGGACGAGAGCTCGCGAACCCGCCTTCAGACGGAATTTCGAACCTTCGCTTCTCCAATCACAGTGACCACCTCCTCGTTTCGTCTTGGGATAAGGTACACTTCAACTTCTATTATTAGTTCTATATTTTAACCTAAGCTCAGTTTGATAGATTTTATCTTCTTATTTAGTGTTTTTAGATCTTAATTTGAACTGGGTCTGATGTTGTGATTGTGTTAGACTGCTCGTTTGTACGATTTCAACTTCTATTACTTCTATATCCTAAAACCTAAGCTCAGTTTGATATTATTTATCCTCTGATTTAGTGTTTTTAGATCTTAATTTGAACTGGGTCTGATGTTGTGATTGTGTTAGACTGTTCGTTTGTACGATGCGAGTGCCAATGTGTTGAGAGGGGAGTTCATGCACGGTGGTCCTGTCTTAGACTGCTGCTTCCATGACGATTCTTCAGGGTTCAGCGCTAGTGCTGATAATACAGTGAGAAGGTATAGCAATCTGTTTTCTAATTGCTTCTATATCTGGCATTTGGTTTGTAGAATTTTGGTTACTTGGCCCAAAAAGTGAATGGACAATTGGGTCTATAGTTACCATTGGGGTATGTGTCTTTATCCAATACCTTGTTTTCAATCACTGATTTGTCTTAGTTGATACTCGCAATGATTCTGAAGGGTCTCGAGCATAGGTAAACTTACCTATGCTCGAATTTGGAAATTTCTTTGTTATGTGCTCAAATTTGGAAATTTCTTTCTTTCTTTCGTTTTTTTGTTGTTATTGTGTGGGTATGGGGGGAGAAGAAGAGGTGAAATGAAGAACTGGGCAATTAGATTTATTATTTTGTTCTTTTGCAACACCCCAAATGTAACCATGTTGCCCATGCATTTCCTTGAAATAGGTTATTGTACATGTATACAATTCAGTATTAGTTTTAAAACAATCTGCAAATATAGTTTGCTAAGGAAAAGAAAAGGAAGGGAAAGATAATGAAACCATTACGATATCAGCGCAATTAGATTTATTATTTAGTTCTTTTGCAACACCCCAAATGCAACCATGTTGCCCATGCATTTCCTTGAAATAGGTTATTGAACATGTAAACAATTCAGTATTAGTTTTAAAACAATCTGCAAATATAGTTTGCTAAGGAAAAGAAAAGGAAGGGAAAGATAATGAACCATTACGATATCAGCGCATACCAATCCGGATAACAAGAATACAATCAAGTATCTTTCTGCAAATTTCTTTAGAGTGTAAGACCTTTATTCTTTTTTACTGGGCTCATAATTGCAAATTTGTTTCCGAATAATCTTTCTCCTCAATACCATCTTTTCCTTCCTTTAATTCTTGTATCACTTTTAGTTTGATGTTCTAACAGGGAGACTCTTCGATAAACATTTGTATTTCTGGTAAGTTTAGTAGTTCTAGAAAGTAGTCCTGCATATAGCCTACTCAATACTCTTCCCAGGATGCTGGCTCATGGTTTGCTTTAGAGCTTCATCTTTAGACATGTGATTCTTGCTCTAACCTGTTTGTATGTGCTTCCCTTCATTGTTACTGATTTGATCTATAATAGTTTTAAGACAATAATTGCTTCAATCTCTTTTTTCTGTCTTTGTATGTCATGTCAATGAACAGAATTAAAGATATTATGTTACCACGCTTAATTAACTGATGGTGGTGGTGTTGATTCAGGCTCGTATTCAGCTTAGGAAAGGAGGATATATTGGGAAGGCATGATGCCCCTGTGCGCTGTATTGAATACTCATATTCAGCAGGTTAGTTGAGTAGTTATCACATTCTTACTTGTCTAATTAGATTATTTTTGTGCTTGTGCGGAATAACCGAACACGCTGTTCTGACTTCCATCCATGTCAATTTTGGAGATTTATGGAACTCTTAGTTGATTTATATTATAACAAAAAAATGACAGAAAATGACATATTCAAACAATGCTATATGGCACATGGTACATGCTTTGCATCTGAAGAAGTAGAGTATAAGTAAATGGCTCCGTAATGTTGGGAGTTAAGTACTGTTTTAGCACTTGGGATCACTTGCAGACATATTTCCATGTGCACTTGTGTGATGTTTTAGTTGTGCTAAGGTTACTCCACCAATTGCTTCACACCTCTCTTCCCTTTTTATTTTGAAATTTTTTTTTCCGTTCTTTATTTATTTGTTTAACTTTTGCTTCTGTTTATTGTGGGCTGGGGTGTGGGTGGAGGGTTGTGGGTTTTGGGTGGTGCAAACCGATGCTTTCAAAACCGGACCGTTCGGTTCGAAAACTGGTTCGGTTTGAACCGGAAAACCAGCATGAAGTTAAAACCGCTTTATTTTCAGAGAAACGTCAAAACCGAACGGTTGAACCGCTTTTGCAGAAAACCATTCCCTGTTTGATTGAACCGGACGACTCTTTTCCACTGCATATGTAAGCTAAAAAAATTAGGCAAAGGAGGAGAATGGACTCATGTTGCCGACAAACGAACACGGAATGGAACTTGCCAACGACATCCAAACACCGAACGGATGTTGTATGTGATGGCACTGTTGTTATCTTATGGCTGAAACACTGGACGAACTCAATTAAGCAGCCATTTTTGGTTGGTATGTGGGCTTTGGGTGTAGGCCTGTAGCAGGTGAAGGAGGAGAGTCTCACAATAAAATTTATAAGGTTTGTGTTAGGGTTTAGTACAGGAATGAAGCACCCTCCCTTTCACAAAGATTTACAACCCTGCCACATATATATCAAGAGGTATGACGTGGGTCAAGCCCATTTTATTTCTATGTAACTTGGCAAAAATTCTGGCATATTAGTTATTGAGGATGTATTATACATCTTAGTAATTTTGATGCTAAACTATTGTAAAAATGTAATAACATTTGAAACAGTAGTTTTCAAAAGTAAGGTAATTTTTCAAAGATAAATTGATTTTGAAAATTGCATCAATTTAGCACCAAGTTAAACCATTTTAGTGAAGCTAAAGTGTTGTAACTTGGATGATTGATACAATACAAACCACTATACTGTATCAAAGAAGATGTCATAGTTTGGGTAATGATATATTTATTAATAAATATATTTGTTATGTAATAATGACGTCACGGTTCAATTCCGGTTCACCCGACGGATGACGGTTGAATATATTCCATGCATTTGCCAAAACAGTTAACCCGTGACCCGGTCATTTTTCCGGTTCAACCGTTCAATGAACGGTCCGGTTTTCAAAACATTGGTGCAAATAAAATATATTCCATGCATTTGAAAATGTGGATGGTAATGTACTATAAGTCCTTGTCAAACCAATACTTTGCCAAAACATTTGCAAGGTATATAACCAGCGTTTGTTTGTGGTCTCTTCTTTTTCCTATATTATTGATCTCGTCAGAGAAGACATATCATTAATTTCTGGATGTTATGAGTTACATCCTCTTGCTTGTTTTGTTTCCATACGGGATGCGGATTTGAGAGGTACTGCACGTTTGGTCTCTTTTTTGATATATACTTTTGTAACCAGATTGGTTGACAATAATAATCTAACGGAAAAAAATAAAAAATAAAAAATAAAAGATGATGAAAGAAGCTAATCAGCCTTTATAAGTTGGAAAGGAATATTTTGGAACCAAAAGACTTGGATACGGTGTAAAAGGGTATACGAGGCCACATTTGTCTTTATAATAGGGGAAACAATGGAAATAAAGGGTACTATTAACCGATGAGAAGTTATGAACCGGTGTTTATGTGCAATTTTTAGATGGTGTTTTTTTTGGTTGGTATAATGTCTTTAGTTATTAGCAATGCCAGTTGATGAGACATTTGGATAGCACCTCAGACATTGTGACATTTGTTAGAAAATTCAGTCACTGACACTTTTTTCATCTACTTATATTTCAAGGGCAAGTGATCACTGGTAGTTGGGACAAAACACTGAAGTGTTGGGATCCTAGAGGTGCAAGCGGACAGGAGCGCACTCTTGTCGGGACATACGTGCAACCTGAGCGTGTCTATTCTCTCTCTCTTGTTGGCAATCGTTTAGTTGTAGCAACTGCAGGAAGGCATGTAAATGTTTATGATTTGCGAAATATGTCTCAGCCAGAGCAGCGAAGAGAATCTTCATTGAAGTATCAAACTAGATGTGTGCGTTGTTATCCCAATGGAACAGGTATCCATCTAAACAACTTGATGTTTCGAAAACTTCTTTACGAGGATGCAACCTTTTGTATTGCACTGTTGGTATTGCTTTTGTCTCAGGACTTCTACCTCAGTCTTTGCAATCAGATCACTTTTTGGAGTCACTTCTCCATCATTATTACTCTCTTTTTTAAGTTTTCAAGAATAAACAAGTAGCTGGCTTTCCAGAAGTGTTAACAAATGCCGCCTAGGATTTGTTGATATAGTTTTGTCGAATTGATGTGTGAGTTATTCCTCAACGTTACTGTAACTATTGCTTTCTGGAGAAAGAGAAAGAGGACAGGTGTCACGGTAGTTCAATTGCTTGTCTGGAAAGCAGAAGTTATTTTTAATTTTTTTTTTCTCTCTTTATCTAGTCAAGATATTCGTGCTTTGGTTTTAATGTTGACTGCTATGTGCAGGTTATGCTCTTAGTTCTGTGGAAGGTCGTGTTGCAATGGAATTTTTTGATCTTTCTGAGGCTGGTCAATCGAAAAAGTATGTATTAGTTTGCTCCTTAAACAAGCACAAGAGTTACTTTCTCACTGTTCGTCTTGCTTCTTCAATGACCGTATTAAAACTTCTCTATTGCAATGTTTTACTTGAATTGTGCTTGTGCCTTGCTGAGTTACTTCCTAAAACTGCATGATAGAAGAAACTCCAGCTTCTATATCCATATGATCACATTATATTTTGTGATAAGTGATGAAGCATAATTCTATATTTTCCCCCTATAAGTATTTCCTTCTCTGGTTTGAGTCTCTTCCGTTTTTTTCCATATGATCTACTACATGCTGTAGATCATAATTCTATACTTCCACATGAAGCATAATTCTATATTTTCCCTAAAGAATTCTGCTTGATCTTGATGGTTCTACTCATTCTGCAGATACGCCTTCAAGTGTCATCGCAGATCAGAAGCTGGAAGGGACATTGTCTATCCGGTAAATGCCATGGCGTTTCATCCCATGTAAGTTTTCACCATTCTTTTCTTCTTGTGGAGAGACCGTAGGGTTGAATGCTAATTCATTTTTTAGTTCCTCTTTCCGGACCAGAGTTTGTTGAATACACACACATGACATAAAGCCCTCTCTGCCTTAATTGAAGGGTTAAACTTTTTACTATGATAATTAATTGTTTAGAATCAAACCCGACCACCATTGGTGAAGTTAAGGGCCTTAAGGCTCCTCTGAGTTCAATGAAAACAAATGCTCTTGGTCAATTTACTTTGAGAGCATTTTTGCTCACCCAAAAAATGGTTCACCAATGCTCACCCAAGCATCCCATTCCTGGGTCCCACTGCATTGGCCAATGGGATGCTTGGGTGAGCATTGGTGAACCATTTTTTGGGTGAGCAAAAGTATTTTCATTTACTTTTCGTGTTGTCACTGCTCGGGACTGCCCAAGTCCTAACAATTTAAGCGCAGACACGTGCATGTCGACACGGACACGCCCAGACAGAAAATCCTAAAAAGAATGCGCTTTCGACACCGCACGAAAAGTGTCGTGTATTGGACACGGTACCTTCTTAGAAACGTCTGTGCTGCCTAGGCCCAGTATTTTAGAAAATCAGGAAATACAAGGGCATAGTATTAAATGAAAGAATTTTTTTCGTGTTATAAACGGATGGCCCTTCTCATGTGCCACATAGTCTGATTAAGCTACTTGACATGAAAGTTCTGAAGAAATCTGGACTTTAATCAGATGAGCTTCTCAATGAAATGAAATGTAAACTCTGAAGGGGCTTCAAAGATATTTATCATGTTGTGGATGAATTTACATTTGGACTTTTTCAGAGTATTGCTTGTGACTTAAAAGTTTATTCTGCACATATACACTCAGTTGACTTAGCATGATCCCTTCAGAAACATAAGGGCTGGCCTGTTTGGGAATGCTTAAAATCATAAAATAGGATCTGGTTTAGGCCCAATCTCACTATCAATCTGGTTTTTAAGAGAACTAGCATTATGCTATTTTGACAAAGAACCAGATGTAGGAGAGAGATTAGATTATACTCCTGTGCCAAATATTGGCATTTGCTACACTTAAATTTGTTGAACTGGTTTCCCTAAGAGTTGAATAGCAGGCGTAATCTTGGTTAAGTAACAAGTTCATATTTTACGTTTATGAATGACGATTTTAGGTCTGGTGGTCCTTGAACACTATTATTAATTTTTAGTACATACGAATTCTACCTGCAGTTATGGTACATTTGCAACCGGAGGCTGTGATGGTTATGTGAATGTGTGGGATGGAAACAATAAGAAGAGATTGTATCAGGTAAACGTAGCTAAAACCAACTGTAGCCTTTTTTTTATTTCAATTGCGAAGGCACAGAATTTACTGAAATTGTTTTTCACCTTTCCTTACCAATTTGAATTTGCAGTACTCAAAATACCCATCAAGCGTTGCAGCCTTGTCGTTCAGCAGAGATGGCCGACTGTTGGCTGTGGCATCCAGTTATACATTTGAAGAGGGTGACAAACCGTAAGAATGGCTCTCTTTTATGTATATTTGTGTATGCACATACACCCACACACCACACATATCCGCGCCCCCCCCCCCCCCCCCCCCCCCCCCCCCCTCCCCTCCCTCCCCCCGCGTCTACTGTAATATAACTTTTGCTTTGTTGCCTGTTCATTTAGCAGACATGAACCAGATGCTATATATGTTCGCAGTGTGAATGAAGTTGAAGTGAAGCCAAAGCCGAAAGTATTACCGTAATCCTACAACATAAAGTTTGACTGCAGATAACTTGTTCTGTGATAGAATTGGTCATATTATGTCTGTTATTGCACTGAAATGCAGAGTTTGAGCTCCTCTCTCCTTATTTCTAGTGATGGTTTTGTGAACCTGAAATGTAGACTGTCCATAATTAGGATTATAGGAATGCAAGTACTTTACTTTACTTTTCCTTTTTTCTGGATGTTATCTACTTAGATCCTGTTTGGCAACAACTTTTGCTTCCTCGACTCACTCTTAAAGAATCAATTTGTCAAAAGCTGCCCAAATTGCCTGTGGCCAATCACAAATTTCTGCGAGTGACTCACAATTTTCTGCAATTTGTAAAAGGTGGTTTGCCATACAGTTTCATTGTCGCTTTAGAGTTCCATAATCACTTTTGGTCTCCAAAAGCTGTTACTAAAACGCGACTTTAGTTTCACGTTCTTTTGAAAGTGATAATTATATCAAAGCCTGTGTTTGTTTGGTATTAGTTTTTTCCAAGTTTACTGGTAATAAAGTTGGCCTATGGACAACATTTGCAAGTTAAACATTGAGTAGTTCAAATTCCATGTGGGACATTATCATATCATATGATTCGATTTTTAGGGAATGGATGTCCGGTTGATATGTGACAAAAAATGTTCCTTATTAAGGCCTCCAATGGAATATTTTTTTCGACGTTTTGCTCTGTGAGTGGTTAGCCTTGGTTGGGCTTTGTGGGTGGAGGTTTGTCGATCCTACTATTATTATCAATAAAGCTTTTTTCCTTCTCATAAAAAGTGATTATATTAATGTTCTATGTGAATCTATTAGTTGGGGGTACAGGTGTATACGAAGCAGTTCTACAGACTACCGCAAACATGTTCGGATTTGGCTCGTTATTTGCTTAATAGACAAGTTTAAGCTCAACCCGATTTGAGGCTCAATTAGTAAACAAGCCAAGATCAAGAGTTAGTGAATGCGTTTAAGTAAAGTTTGTGAGCAGATTTTCTAAGGGCTTGTATGTTGGCTTGATTATACAAATATATGATCAAACTATATAGTTTTGGGGGATATATGAGACCGGCTTGTTTAAACGGGTCAAGGTGAAGTTCGGATACAATGCTACTGAATAAGATTATTGTTTATTTGAGTTAATTTCTAGCTTGGATTTCAAACTCCCTTAATGAAGTCAAGTTTTGTTTAATTAATAAGTGAAATTTAAACTTGCATGAACTTTTTTTTTTTTTTTTTTTTTCGGCTTAGAGCTTGCATGAACTCGACTTGGTTCGTATACACCCAATCGGGGATGACAGTATGCATATCCTGGAAACAAAAGGCGGTTCGGGGAGTCACGTTCATAAGATGACCCAAAAATCACAAATGGGCTTCAAAAACTGGGCTTGACCATACCCAATGGCCCAAAATAGTCACTATGATTACGGGCTAGTATGGGCTAAGTATTCTTGGGGCCTAAGCTACCCTTAGGACTGCCAATAAAGACTAATACTGTAACTTCTAATGTTGACTGAATTTGGATAAGCCAACTTGCATATAATTCCATATTCAAACCTTCACATGTAAACTCCCCAAAAACTTACAATAAGAAAAGAAAAAAAAAAAAGGAAATTACTGATTTGACTTTGATTTTCCAAAACTAAGCCGTCACATAGTCTATTAAAGCACATTTGACAAATGCCTGTTCAAATCAAAGTCGGTAATCAACTAGGGCTCTTTAAGAACTTAAAATTATATAATTTTAAAATTAGAAGTTAAGTGGGACACTTAAGATTTGTGATTCCTAAGTGATTATGTTTTTTTCTGTGTGACCTGCGCGTAAGTGATCACGGCTTACATATTAAGGCTTTGTTTGGTTCTTGAATTTAGTGTGAAAAGTCCATTCTTCGTTTGTTTTATTAGGAAAATAGGGAAGGCAAGAAAATGAGTTGATAAATAAATTAAACATTTGGGATGTTGTGTGTAATTTTCCTTCCTTTATTCATATATTACACTATAATTTTTTTTTTTTAATAATACTTAAACATGTAGGAAAACACAAAGAAAAACACGAGGGGCAAGGTGATCGAGCTAATTTTCCTTCTTGTTTTCCTTTTCCTCATAAATCTCATGAACCAAACCTAGCCCAAGTACTGTTTGGTATATACTTCAATAATTACTCTTAAAACATATTTTTTATTTTTATTTTTTACTTTTTATTTTTATATAGCAAATCAACATAGTACTATTGATTTTCATAAAATCAATTTAAAAACTTAAAAAAAGAGAGAAAATAGGAAAGAAAAGAAAATGAATTGAGAAATAAATTTAACAGTTTTAATGTTGAGAGTAATTTTTCTTCCTTTATTCATATATTACAACTATATTTTATTTTATTTTTATTGTTATTTAAAATGAAAGAAAACACGAGGAGAATTAGCTTCCCTTCTTATTTTTCATTCCCTTTTATTTTCCATTACGAAACCCATGAACCAAACCAAGCCCAAGTGTTTGGTAGATACTTCAATAATTAATCTTAAAACAAATTATTTTAGTAAATCAACATTGTATTGATTTTCATAAAATCAATGAAAAAAAAATAACTGAACCTGATTGTAGTTTATTCATTTTCAGATAAGACTCTTTTAGTATCCGTATTTAGTTGTAATTTAATGCATTTCAGCTTTGCTAGTTGGTGAAGGGCGCTTCAAGCCGTACTTGGGGTTCGAATCTTCCCCCCACCCCCTTCCCCTGGCCTGACGCTTATGTCCTCATAAGAGACCACTAAACCACGATATATAAGAGAGAGTCGGACTCCAGTGCGCACTGAGTTTTCAAGCCTAAAAAAACTACGAGTTAGCGGGATGGGGCGCGTATTAGCGGAGCGGCCCACAATTTTTTAGGCTTAAAAGACCAGTGCGTTAACCCACTACGCACTGGAGCTGGACTCTATACACGGCCGGCCTTGGGCGTATGCGTTCAAGTGGCCTCATTTTGCCCATTTTGTGCCCTCATTTTTAGGCCTACTTCTTCTTAATTTTTATGAAGCTTATCATGTAACACCCGCTCCCGTGATTAATCGTTAAACATGATTTATCATGCATTAACATAATTAATTGATGTTTATTAACACATGTTTAATTGAGTATTAGCTTGCTAGTTGATCGTGGGTGTCCAGTTTGGGAACCCAATGTTGGCCAATGTGGCAGTCCCAAGTTGGGACATGAATTGAGAAAGTTCCATTGTGATGGGACAAAACTGTGGAATCACCCTTATGTGCTTAATTATTTATTAAGGCATATGTGAGATATTATATGTTGGTTAGAATATATTGTTTATTGTTAGAGGTCATTTGTGTGGTCTACCTTGGTAAGGACGAATTGAACACGCTACTTAATTAGTAGGCTAATTAGAAACTTCATAAAAAGTACGTGGGACCACTTATGGGACCCACGCGAGACATAGACAAATACTCACTTAAGTTTGGAGGATTAAATAGTTAGTTAGAAAACTAGTTGGGGGTGTAAATAAAAATAATCAGAAATTAGGTGGGTTTCATAATAGAAACACAAGGTTACATATATGAGCTGTAGAGATACGGAGATCTCTATCTCTTCTTCTTCAATTTTGGGTCGGTTAAAGAGAGAGAAAAGAGACGAGGGTCGCCGGAGCTCTACGATGTCAATCGACGCGCCGTTCGACACCCAATTTCAATTCCAAGACCGGATTCGAACTCTTAGAGGTGAGTTCTACGTTTTGGTACTGATTTTATTAAGTATAATTGTCGTATTTCTCGCAACCCAATTCGGAGCGGTAATCCGTAGTTGGTCGAATTCATGTAGGATTTTAACTCGGAGTAGATTTGGGCTTCAATTTCTCAACTAGGAGTGAATTGCGAAGAGGTGAGTGGTTTCAATCTTGTTTTTGGATGGAATTCATGGTTATGTTCATTTGGATGTTAATCATATGCCTATTTAGCTTAATTATCTATGTTTAGCCTTAATTATGTGAAAAACGTGGTGATATGCTTATGCGAGCATGTTTAGTTGCTTATTTGGGTCAAAGGAAAGCTAGTATGAATCCGCCATGAGATTGTTCTATGGTGACGACCACTTGTTACCAACAACGACATTAGACCGTACGTGTGTGGCATGGGTCATTGGCTTGTGCCGTGGACTATTAGGGGAGTCGCGGACTTGCGGGTAGTGGCGGAGGAAATACTTGCTTATCCGGAGATCATTTTTATTTGTTAAGTTGAATATAAGCATTGATTTGTCATCCGTGTGCTTGATTGATATCTCTCACTAAGCATATAGCTTATATATTGTAGTGGTTATTGAATAACCAATGTAGGTGAGCACGCCGATGAGAATCCGAGGAGGTGAACTTGGGGTTCATGGTGGCGAGAAGGCTTGTAAATGTAGTAGCTTATATCTTTAGTTGTTTTTGAGTAAACTTGTAGTTTGTAATAGCTAACATGAGTTTATGCTAAAACTTGGTGAATTATGTTAGTTTTGGTTTAATTGCTCCAAGGCTCGTGTAGATGTTGTAATCGGAACTCAGAACGTTGTTGGTACCTTTCATACATTACTAATGTAGTTTGGAGCATGTTTGAATGGAAATTTTAGTTTAAGAAACTTGTTTTGATTGATCTTGTGAGAATTGGGAGTATTTGGGAGAGATTTGGGGAGTATTTGGGGAGAGATTGCATTTCACATCTTGTTTGATGTTTATGATTATGCTTGAGTCTCTTGGAAATGTTTTGAAATGGTTTTGAAATATTTTTTGAGGTTCCCATGAAGTTTGGTTTGTTATGGTAATGTTTGTGTCACGACCCATCCCACTACGCGTGGAAATAGGACACGTGGCACGCCATCAAGGCTTATCCAGTCCCATTAAAGTCAATAGCAGCGGAAAATATTATTAAAATCCATTATAATCAGAGTTATAAAAAGAAAGTTTTGACCATTTGAATCCTTTCAAAAGAAAACAGTTTTGATAACAGAGACCCAGTCGACTGATCGCAGGTCCGGTCGACTGGTGATCTTAAACAGAGGTTTCAAAATATAACAGCCCATCCAGTCGACTGTGTCGGAGACCCAGTCGACTGGTGCCTAAAATTTTCAGTTGACTGAAAATGTTCAGTCGACTGGTGCCTTATCCAGCAGAATGTCATGGTTTGGGGCCCCATCCAGTCGACTGTTTTCTCAACTCAGTCGACTGAACCTTAGACGAAAACAAAGCAGTAACCAATTCAACACAGCGATCCAGTCGACTGGATCAAAAACCAGTCGACTGATTTCTATCAGCAAACTCAAAACTGCAGCTCTCCCACTCAAGGTTCTTCCAATTCCAAACCAACATATAACCACTTTATTCCATCATTTAAAACATAAATACAAGAGCGTTTACTAGGGATTACAAGTACTAAATCTAAGTTCAGATTATATTACAACATACTACGAATTCAAGGTTTTTATTACAAGTTCGGAGTAGAACAAAATATAAACAGTTGATCCCCCGGCATTCCCCGGTCTCACTCCTCGTGCTTCCTCTTGTCTTTCTTTTTACCTGTAATGGAGTACATCTCCACTGCTCAGCTATATGCTGAGTGCACAAGTCTAACATATAGTCTCTAGGGAGAAAGATACGCATTCATCCGGTAGCGGCAAGTCCAAGCCTTAAACCGCGATGTCAATGGCAAGTCCAAGCCTACAACCATTACATCCCACAAGTGCCATGGCAAGTCCAAGCCTACAACCATGCACAGTAGCCGTCGCTACTCAAATTCTCAAACAACGAGAAGCTTACTCCGGCATGAATTTGTATAAGACTCCCCTTTGACCCACATAGACAACTCAACATGCTCGCGTAAAAGTAGACATGCTTTTCACAATTTAGCACGTGCATAATTAACGGGCCTACAATTAACACATGGATTTCGCCCGGATCTCAATTTCGTCGTTGAAATATAAAACATGTATTTCTTTATATTTCATAAGTTAGAACTTCATACCTCCTGCGATTTCTCCCAAACTTTGAAGGATCGACTAGAAGGCTAATTAATTGTCGGATTTCAAATTTGAGAAAATTCCTACAAGTTTATACCTGTTTTTCCCAAAAGTCTAAAATTAAGATTTTTACAAACTTGGCCAAACACGGCCTAAGTAGTATCAAAATGAAGATCTTACCTCCACGAGTTCAAATCTAAAATCTGGAGAGAATCTGACGGACGAACGGTCGTCGATCGGCGTCGCAAAGCTCGTGGCTATCAAATCTCCATTCTCTCTCCTCTCTCTAGATATTTTGGAAAAGTTTGGATGAGATTGAAATCTCATCCTCATCTATATATAGACAAACGTTCTGGAAATCACGTTTACCTCCCCGCAAGTTTCTCAAACTTCTAATTAACCCATGAAACTTCGCACACGTCCATTTTATAACTTTATGAGTGAAAACTATAAATTTCAAAAGTTTTCGATTAGGTTTCGTTTGGGTCCAAAATAACGTCCGAAAACTATAATCTGTGAAATCTCTACACAACCTACCTTTTTAATTAACGTATCACTCACGTTCTCACCACAGCTCTCAAAATGATATACTAAAGTATCCAAATACCAGAATTATACTACACATGTATAATTACTATTCACAAAATACCATATAAGTCAAATAACATTTAAATCATATAAATGCCATTTACTCATGCTCATTCCATATGAACTATCATGTTTCCGTGTCCTCACTGACACCTTACCGTTGACTCACAGTCAACCTCAACTCAAAATATTAATAACATTAATAATTTCAAAAATCTCAAATGATGCATTTTAAAAATCATAAATTTCTAGAACGGGTGTGACAACTCTCCCCTCCAAAAAGGAAGTTTGTCCCCAAACTTTACCTCATGCGTCGAATAAGTACGGATACTCATTCCTCATGTCTTCCTCACTTTCCCATGTAGCCTCTTCCACCGTGTGACTACACCATAACACTTTTACCATCGGAATCGTCTTAGTTCTTAAGACTTGTTTCTTTCGATCTAGAATCTCTACCGGTTGTTCCACATAAGTCAAGTCCCCCTGAATTTGTAGCGATTCAGGTACAATGATCTTGCTCGTATCAGTCATCCAACGTCTCAACATTGATACTTGAAGTACGTTATGCACATGTTCTAACCCTGATGACAAGGACAATCGATAAGCCACTGGACCTACTCTCTCTAGGATCTCAAAAGGTCCTATAAATCTTGGATTGAGTTTTCCCCTCTTCCGAAATCGTACAATGCCTTTTAAAGGCGATACTCGCAAGTATACGAAATCTCCCACTTCAAAATTCATCGGTCGTCGTTTAGAGTCCGCATAGCTCTTATATCGACTCTGAGCTACCTTAAGACGTTCCTGAATCAATTTCACCTTTTCAGTAGTCACCTGTATTAACTCAGGTCCTAACAACTTTCTTTCTCCCACCTCGGTCCAACAAACTGGCGATCGACACTTACGACCATACAAAGCTTCATATGGTGCCATACCAATATTTGACTGAAATCCGTTGTTATACGCAAATTCAATTAACGGCAAATGGTGCTCCCAATCACTCCCAAAGTCTAACACACACAATCTCAACATATCTTCCAAGGTCTGAATCGTACGCTCTGACTGTCTGTCGGTCTTAGGATGAAATGCGGTACTGAAACTCAATTTCGTACCCATAGCCTTTTGTAAACTTCCCCAAAATCTCGACGTAAAACTACTATCATGATCTGATACAATCACAGCTAGGACTCCATGTAGTCTTACAATCTCTTTAACATACAATTTCGCTAATTTGGACGGCTTAGTAGTCTTAATTGGTAGAAAATGAGCTGACTTGGTTAATCGGTCGACTATAACCCAAATCTTGTCATTCTTGTTGGATGATCGGGGAAATCCTGAAACAAAGTCCATCGTGATTTCGTCCCACTTCCATTCCAACACTGGCAATGGCTGTAGTAACCCCGCGGGTACTTGTCTCTCTGCTTTGACCTGTTGACATGCCGAATATTCAGAAACAAATTTAGCGACTTCACGCTTCATACCCTTACACCAAAAGCTTTCCCTCAGGTTTCTGTACATCTTATTACTTCCCTGGTGCACTGAATATTTTGTACTATGAGCTTCTTCTAGAATTCTCTCTTTCAAGTCTTTCACATTCGGTACACATAATCGCTTTCCCAGTTTCAACGTTCCTTGTCCTAATACAAAACCAGGTCGCTTTCCCAAAGGTATCTCGTCCCTCATTTTGCATAAATAGACATCGTTAAATTGTTCCTTCTTGATCTAATCAATAATATCTGGGTGTGCTATGATTGCCATCATTAAACCATTATTTGTTCCTGGAATCACATCCAATTCTAAGCATTCCATCTCTTTTATCAATTCTTTTTGTTGTGTTAGCTCGTCGGCTAAATTCCTCGGCGTCTTCCGGCTTAATGCATCGGCCACCACATTAGCCTTTCCCGGGTGATACTCTATCGAAAGATCGTAATCCTTCATCATTTCTAACCATCTTCTTTGTCTCATATTCAAGTCCCGTTGGGTGAAAATATATTTCAAACTCTTGTGGTCCGTGAATATCTCGCACTTTTCTCCGTACAGGTAGTGTCTCCAAATCTTCAAGGCATGAATTACTGCGGCTAATTCAAGATCATGAGTCGGATAATTAATCTCATGTGTCTTCAACTGTCTAGAAGCATAAGCAATCACTTTACCCCCTTGCATCAACACGTATCCCAACCCTTTGTGTGAAGCATCACTATAGATTACAAATCCTTCGATTCCAGATGGTATTGTCAAAATAGGCGCCCTTGTCAACCTCGACTTCAATTCCTGAAAACTATCTTAACATTCCTAACTCCATTAAAAAATAACACCCTTTCTCATTAACCATGTCATCGGCAATGAAATCTTCGAGAAATGTTCGATAAAACGGCGGTAGTATCCCGCTAATCCCAAGAAACTTCGAATTTCGGATACAGATGTCGGCCTCTGCCAATTAGATACAGCTTCTACTTTGTGAGGATCAACTGATACTCCATTCTTGTCAATCACGTGACCAAGAAAAGTAATACTAGACAACCAAAATTCACATTTCTTGAATTTACCAAATAATTGTTTCTCTCGCAATCTCTGAAGTATCAACCTCAAGTGGTTCTCGTGTTCTATCTCACTCGGCGAGTAAATAAGAATATCATCTATGAATACAATCACAAAGTCATCCAAATAATCCTTGAATACTCGATTCATAAGATCCATGAACGCGGCTGGTGCATTGGTAACTCCAAATGGCATAACTAAGAACTCGTAGTGTTCATAACGCGTTCTGAAAGCTGTTTTTTCAACATCTTCGGCCTTCACTTTCAACTGATGATAACCTGATCTCAAATCTATTTTCGAAAATACTTGAGCCCCACGAAGTTGATCAAATAGGTCATCGATTCTCGGCAGTGGATACTTGTTCTTAATCGTTAACTTGTTCAGTTCCCGGTAATCAACATACATACGCATGGAGCCATCTTTCTTCTTTACAAACAATACTGGAGCTCCCCACGACGAAATACTTGGTCGAATGAAACCCTTGTCAAGTAACTCTTGTAATTGTATTTTCAGCTCTTTCAATTCTATGGGTACCATTCTATACGGTGCCTTTGATACGGGTCTTGCGTCTGGTATAACCTCAATGGTGAACTCAACCTCTCTTTCAATAAGAATATCGGGTAGATCATCAGGAAATACATCTGGATATTCTCGCATTATCAGAATGTCTTCTATTTTGAATTCGGTCGCTGAGACATCGGTTACTGAACATAGGAATCCTTGACATCCCTTTTTCAATAACCTTCCCGCTCGGATAGCTGAAATCAAATACGGTGGCGGTATAACTCCACTCCCTTGGAAACAAAAGTTCCCATGCACCGGTGATCGAAAATTAACCTCTTTCCGTTCACAGTCTATTGTGGCTTGGTTAAAAGCTAACCAATCCATTCCTAGTATCACATCGAAATGGTTCACCGCAATCGGTATAAGGTCTACGGTCATCAACTTCTCGCCTAGTTTGATCTCACAGTTCTGGATACGCCCAAAATTATGGGCAGTGTCCTACTCAAGCTAGAAGACTAATGGAAAGTGCATCTATTTCCTAATCCAATTGGGAAACTCCCACAATTAATGTCAATCAATCCTAATACAATTAGGAAACTTACTTGATTGGTGTCAATCACACCCTAATAGGATTATATTTCCTTATCCATGTATGAGTAGGTCTCTTGCATCTATAAAAGAGACCACTCACCCCCCATTGAGGGGGCGGCCAATTCTTGAGTCTACACAGCACCTCTACAAAATTCACCATTATATGCGTACACCCGGCCGGTATTACTGGTAGTGCCGCCCCTCTTTGTTGGCTCACCAGGCCCGCCGGTGATCAGCTAGTGAACGTGCTCAGACACACCCGTGGACGTAGGTACCTTCATTAACAGGGCCGAACCACATACAAAAAATAGTCTCTCACTCTCTCCCCTTCTCTCCTAAATTGGTTTACTTTACTGTTACCAATTTTTGGCATCATCAGTTTGGCGCCGTCTGTGGGAAACGACAATTCTTCTCATCAACAAATTCTTGACTGATCGATATGCCACCAAAGAAGGCTGCGCAGCAGTCCGACCGGGATGTTCCTTCGGCCCCGGCGTCGACTGCAGCAGTCCTGACATATGAGCAAATCACCGCAACCCTCACACAACTCTTGGAGGGCCAGCGTCAAATCCAGCAACAGATCGAAGCCCTGCTAGCCCAGCAAAGCAATCCTCTAGTGGCCGGGAAACGACCCGGGAACGTTGCGTACGGTCGGGAACCGATCTTGACCAGAGAACGGACCCGAGCTAACCCGTCCCATGTTGAGGATGCCAGAGACATCAACAGTGGGTGTGCTGCTCGAGAGGAAAGGCAGGAGCATATGGCCCGGGAATCAGTCCAAGGTCACTCGGTCAAGAGCCAAGTCGTCCCTAGGCGAACGGTTACCCGGAGTCATAGCCGAGCCCGATCCCAGAGGACAACACCCTGCCATGAAGAAGCCTCTTCCACCAACCCGACCAGCTCCTCAGATACCGGTCGGGAAGGAGTGGAAGTCCGAATCAAAGACTTGAAGAAACAGATCGACGGAGTGGCCAAAAAGCTTGGTCAAAACTGTGTTCCGAATCAAGCCAATACCGAGACAGAGTCACCATTCTCCAGCCAGATCACAAGGTTCTCTATCCCGCGCAAAATCAAGCAGCCTCGGCTAGATTCATACAACGGCTCGGGAAGCCCGATTGACCACGTCCGAACCTATAAGGCTCAGATGGCCCTAGCCACCAACTCCGATGAGCTACACTGCCTAGCGTTCCCCAGCACTTTGAAAGGCCCGGCCATGCAGTGGTTCTACTCCTTGGAGCCCCGATCGGTCTGCAGTTTCAAACAACTCAGCAAGCAGTTCATCAACCAGTTCGCCGGTATGCATGAGCGACCAAAGCCAGACATGCAACTACTAACAGTCAGACAACGGAATAATGAGTCCCTCAAGGAGTTCACCGACCGGTTCAACCAATAGAAGCTTCAAATTCGCGATCTGAACGAAACAATCGCCATCATAGCCTTCTGCTCGGGAGTTCAACACACCAAGTGCGCCGCGTCGTTCCACAGAAACCGACCGGAAACTTTGGTCGAGCTCTCTGAGAGGGTTGGAAAATACATTGACACTGAAGAGTTTCTGAAGATCAAAGACCCCGGGCAAAAAAGCGACAAGTCCTCCAGAAGTAAGCGAAAGCGAGATCAGCCCGGGAGTTCAGACAGTTCTTTCAGTTCGCAGCGGTCTGAGCCCGGCAATCCCGACCCGACCTCCAGTTCGCAGCGGTCTGAGTCCGGCAGCCTCGGCCCGATCTCCAGTTCACATCGGTCAGGATCAAACAGTTCCGACTTTGCCTCCAGCACAAAGAAGTCAGAAGGACAACGATCCTGATCCGACCTCTTGTCTCCATCGGTCTAGAAGAGCCCGACTACATTGGTACTTGCTTGATCACCACATGAGGCTCCACCGATTGTCAGAGAACTCATACAAAGACCTCGGACCTAACCCCGAGGCATAGAAAGACCTCGGGCCTAACCCCGAGGCAGCCAAAGACCTCGGGCCTAACCCCGAGGCACTAAAAAGACCTCGAGCTCCGAACTCAGGCACTAAAAAGACCTCGGGCTCCGAACCCAGGCACAAAAGACCTCGGGGTCACGCCCGAGGCACCGGCTTCGCTTAGGTCCAGCCGACGATGGGGGCAAACCCCCTAGGTGGCCGACGATGGCAAGCTTCAAAAGACCCTGCAACCACCATGTTCCAGGTCGGTTACCTACAGATCATAGCCTCTTTAAGACCCTCGTCTTAGCGAAAGCTTGGGGGGCAAGATGGCGTAGTGAGCTAAACAGGTAATCACACCGGGTATCTACAGGCCTCGCGGATAACCAAGTCAAAATCTTGGACAACCCGAGCACCTACAGTACTCAGAGACATTAATTCCACTTAGGTCCAGACCGACGATAGAGGTGACTAAAATCTCTTAGGTTGGCCGACGATAGAGGAGTAAAAGGACCCTAAAGCAACGTGATTTAGGTCGGCTCCACCAACATGGTCAAGCTCTTCTCCCAACAGTCTTGACGAAGGCTGGTCGGGTAGAAGACAACCATCCTGGGGAGTTAACAGTAAAAAGGACCCTAGAGCAATACGCTTTAGGTCGGCTTGTCCAACATGGTAAAATCCTTCTACCCACAGCCTTGACGAAGGTTTACGGGCAGAAGATAACCATCCTGGGAGCTAACTCAAGAAAAGAAGACTCCGAAGTAGGCCGAGTCTCAACTCTCGGTCACTTCCCGAGCATTCAAAGACTCCGAATTAGGCCGGGTCTCAACTCCCGGTCAGTTCCCGAGCACCCAAAGGTCCCGAGCTAGGCTGGGTCTCAACTCTCAGCCAGTCCCCGAGGACTCACCAGGCTCAGAAGCCCCAAGGCAGCTTCCACAAGCACTCAGACAGTGACAAATGGCATCAACTAATTTCCAAACTTGCCCCGATATAGCATCTGGCCAATCTTGGAAATGGGGGGCAGCTGATACGCCCAAAATTATGGGCAGTTTCCTACTCAAGCTAGAAGACTAATGGAAAGTGCATCTATTTCCTAATCCAATTGGGAAACTCCCACAATTAATGTCAATCAATCCTAATACAATTAGGAAACTTACTTGATTGGTGTCAATCACACCCTAATAGGATTATATTTCCTTATCCATGTATGAGTAGGTCTCTTGCATCTATAAAAGAGACCACTCACCCCCCATTGAGGGGGCGGCCAATTCTTGAGTCTATACAGCACCTCTACAAAATTCACCATTATATGCGTACACCCGGCCGGTATTACTGGTAGTGCCGCCCCTCTTTGTTGGCTCACCAGGCCCGCCGGTGATCTGCTAGTGAACGTGCTCAGACACACCCGTGGACGTAGGTACCTTCATTAACAGGGCCGAACCACATACAAAAAATAGTCTCTCACTCTCTCCCCTTCTCTCCTAAATTGCTTTACTTTACTGTTACCAATTTTTGGCATCATCAGTTCTTATATACAGTAGATGTCATTATCGATTTACTAAGTGGCACAGAAATAGACATTTCATATCCTAACGGTATCGATTTAACATTCAAATGTTCAACAAAGGCATGCGATACAAATGAATGCGTAGATCCCGAGTCGACAAGTATGCGTGCTAAGTGTGAACATACAAGCACCATACCTGAGACTACTGTCTCTGAAGCAGTCATATCCCCTGGGTTCATTTGATATGCTCTTCCTTGACATTGTTCCGTCCTTTGTCCCCCGTCATTAGTCTGCTTAGGCTTCGAACCACTAGAAGCCATAGAACTAACTCCTTGCTGAGGATACCTCCTCGGGCAATCCTTGGCTTGGTGCCCAAACACTCCACAATCATAACACTTGCCCTTCATATCAGGTGTAGAATTAACACTACCCCCTCCTTGATTTCTGTTATGAGGTTTGGTCATGAAACATCGGCCTGAGTGTGGTCGGTTGCAAAGTGAACACAATGGTATGTTACTTGGCGTTCTCCTGAAATCACTGAAACTGGAACCAGAGCCTCTTTGAAATGGCCTCTTGAAAGATCCGCCTTGGTTCCTATCCCTACTTTCATTGCTTCGTTTATCGTGCTGATTCTGCCTCGACCTTTCCATTCCACTCTCGGCCACTAGAGCCGTTTGTTGTACTCCTGCCACAGTCGAATGTTCATAGGTTTCCACCCTTAGACGAATATTTTCCCGTAAACCCTCTTCGAATTTCCTTGCCCTATCTTCCTCCTCTGGCACGGAACCCTTACCAAATTTTAACAAAGCGTTGTACTTGGAAGTATACTCCGTTACAGTCATGTCTCCTAGCTTGAGGTTATCAAACTCTCGCTTCTTTGCATTGTAGGCGGCTCGCGGAAAGAATCGGCGATTGAATTCTGCTTTAAACCCTTCCTACGTAATCGGTGCTCCTTGATCTAAAACGTTTACCCACCAGTTCTGAGCTTCACCCCTCAGCACGTCACTTGCATTTTCCATTTTCTCTCTGTCGTTCATCGGAATAGATCGGAAAATCCTCTCCATGTCCATAATCCAATGTTCTGCGAGTGTAGTATCGGGTGTCCCATGAAATTCCATTGGTTTCTTCCTTGCAAACTGTTCGGATATTGATCTCAAACCCCTATTTTCAGGCACATTCACCACAGCTATCGGTTCCGGTTCCAATGGAGGTAAACGTTCGAATATATTTCGGATCATGTCACCCATATTCTCCATCATTTCTGTCATGTCATTCATACGTCGAGTGTGTGGCGATAGTTCTCGCTCTTCGTCACTCATGATTACAATCCTGTAGTTCTCAATGCATAAACACTATGCATATACAACAATAACAATATCATGTATGTAAAACACATACATATGCATCAAACATCTCTAACATGTATGGATGCAATTGAGAACATGTGACAAATCACTCAACACTCCACTCGTCGTTGAACGTTTCCAAAGTTTTGTTACCTATAGCTCTGATACCACTAAAATGTCATGACCCATCTCACTACGCGTGGAAATAGGACACGTGGCACGCCATCAAGGCTTATCCAGTCCCATTAAAGTCAATAGCAGCGGAAAACATTATTAAAATCCATTATAATCAGAGTTATAAAAAGAAAGTTTTAACCATTTGAATCCTTTCAAAAGAAAACAGTTTTGAAAACAGAGACCCAGTTGACTGATCGCAGGTCCGGTAGACTGGTGATCTCAAACAGAGGTTTCAAAATATAACAGCCCATCCAGTCGACTGTGTCGGGGACCCAGTCGACTGGTGCCTAAAATTTTCAGTCGACTGAAAATGTCCAATCGACTGGTGCCTTATCCAGCAGAATGTCATGGTCTGGGGCCCCATCCAGTCGATTATTTTCTCAACTCAGTCGACTGAACCTTAGACGAAAACAAAGCAGTAACCAATTCAACATAGCGATCCAGTCGACTGGATCAAAAACCAGTCGACTGATTTCTATCAGCAAACTCAAAACTGCAGCTTTCCCACTCAAGGTTCTTCCAATTCCAAACCAACATATAACCACTCCATTCCATCATTTAAAACATAAATACAAGAGCGTTTACTAGGAATTACAAGTACTAAATCTATGTTCAGATTATATTACAACATACTACGAATTCAAGGTTTTTATTACAAGTTCGGAGTAGAACAAAATATAAACAGTTGATCCCCCAGCATTCCCCGGCCTCACTCCTCGTGCTTCCTCTTGTCTTTCTTTTTACCTGCAATGGAGTACATCTCCACTGCTCAGCTATATGCTGAGTGTACAAGTCTAACATATGCAATATATGACAAAACATGATTTAATCTCATAAGTCATATCAATAGTCTCTAGGGAGAAAGATACGCATTCATCCGGTAGCGGTAAGTCCAAGCCTTAAACCGCGATGTCAATGGCAAGTCCAAGCCTACAACCATTACATCCCACAAGTGCCATGGCAAGTCCAAGCCTACAACCATGCACAGTAGCCGTCGCTACTCAAATTCTCAAACAACGAGAAGCTTACTCCGGCATGAATTTGTATAAGACTACCCTTTGACCCACATAAACAACTCAACATGCTCGCGTAAAAGTAGACATGCTTTTCACAATTTAGCACGTGCATAATTAACGGGCCTACAATTAACACATGGATTTCGCCCGGATCTCAATTTCGTCGTCGAAATATAAAACATGTATTTCTTTATATTTCATAAGTTAGAACTTCATACCTCGTGCGATTTCCCCCAAACTTTGAAGGATCGACTAGAAGGCTAATTAATCGTCGGATTTCAAATTTGAGAAAATTCCTACAAGTTTATACCTGTTTTTCCCAAAAGTCTAAAATTAAGATTTTTACAAAACTTGGCCAAACACGGCCTAAGTAGTATCAAAATGAAGATCTTACCTCCACGAGTTCAAATCTAAAATCTGGAGAGAATCTGACGGACGAACGGTCGTCGATCGGCGTCGCAAAGCTCGTGGCTATCAAATCTCCATTCTCTCTCCTCTCTCTAGATATTTTGGAAAAGTTTGGATGATATTGAAATCTCATCCTCATCTATATATAGACAAACGTTCTGGAAATTACGTTTACCTCCCCGCAAGTTTCTCAAACTTCTAATTAACCCATGAAACTTCGCACACGTCTATTTTATAACTTTACGAGTGAAAACTATAAATTTCAAAAGTTTTCGATTAGGTTTCGTTTGGGTCCAAAATAACGTCCGAAAACTATAATCTGTGAAATCTCTACACAACCTACCTTTTTAATTAACGTATCACTCACGTTCTCACCACAGCTCTCAAAATGATATACTAAAGTATCCAAATACCAGAATTATACTACACATGTATAATTACTATTCAGAAAATACAATATAAGTCAAATAACATTTAAATCATATAAATGCCATTTACTCATGCTCATGCCATATGAACTATCATGTTCCCGTGTCCTCACTGACACCTTACCGTTGACTCACAGTCAACCTCAACTCAAAATATTAATAACATTAATAATTTCAAAAATCTCAAATGATGCATTTTAAAAATCATAAATTTCTGGAACGGGTGTGACAGTTTGGGTATGATAAAACAGGGTTTTTGACAGCAAAAATGTATTCTGCAGAACCCGGATCGATCCAAGTTAAGGGCGGATCGATCCGGGCTTTTCTGGGGACTTTCTACGAGAAAATAACATCACGGATCGATCCGGGTTATAAGGTCGGATCGATCCGCCTAGGAAAAATCTGCACGTCGGCTTTTACTGAAACTGGCATAACTCTCTTTAGAAAATTCGGTTTCGCGCGCCGTTTTTTGCGTTGGAACCAAGACTCAAAAACCTATCTTTTAGTATAAAATTTTCTATATCTTATTAATGACCATTTTGCCCTTGGACTTGTTTTGTCTAACTCAAAGGTTGATTTGAGCGTGTTTTCATTCATTTTCATTTGTAATTTGTTGTTTGAAGGCCTTGGTGGCGTGCCACGTGTCTTAGGTCCATATGTGTGGATCCATGGTGTGACATATTATTGTTAGGCCTATTTTCATTTAATTTCTGCCTAATTTATATGAAACTTATCATTTTTAGGCCTATTTTCTTGTGATTTTTCCTAATTTCTTCCTAATTTTTATGAAACTTATCATTTTTAAGCATATTTTCTTCTAAGTTCTTCCTAATTTCTACGAAACTTAGTATAGAGGCCTAATTTTTTAGGCCCCTTTGAAAGTTCGCATGAGGCCTCGGACAATTTTTGTTATCTTAGGGCCGGCCCTGGCTATATATATATATATATATATATTGCTATTATATAACATGAAGGTTGTAGGATAGCAATATTGTGTTCAAATTTTAAATAGATAAAAAAGTCCATGACACTTCATTAAAATAAAGACAATAGAATAATTTCACAATTAATTTAATTCGTAAAATTGCTTTGATACGTTCACATAAATGAAGTGGCATGGACATTTTTGTCCAAGAGATGTAAGTTTGTATTTTTTTTTGTTATAAGTTAGCATTTCCCTATATATATATAGTCAGGCTCCAGTGCACACTGGGCAAGCGCACTGGGTTTTTAAGCTTAAAAAAACCACGGGGCGCCCCACTAACCCGCGCCCTGTCATGCCGCCTCGCTGACCCGTGATTTTTTTAGGCTTAAAACCCAGTGCGCACTGGAGCTGAACTCTCTCTCTCTCTCTATATATATATATATATATAAACTTAATGCATGCTATAGTCATGGTTGAAACTGGGTCAATTATTTACTTCACAATTAAGAGTATGATATGTCTCGCATAGGTTGACATAGCTCAAGTGACAAAGAGTTGACATATATAAGTCCCCTCCAATGCAGAGGTTCGGAATTCGAACCTCATGCTCCTCTCTCGTATTAAAAAAAAAAGTATGATAAGTCTCTCGAAAGTCATATTACTACTCAACCATGAATAATGAATGGAATGTGGCCCTTAATTGACAATATGTGGTGTTTGAGCAGAGAATGGGGGGGGGGGGGGGGGGGGGGGGGGAGCTAGAAATTAAAGAAAATCTAGCATTATTACTTTCAAGTGGGGAAAGCAAATTGGAGTAAGCTAAAATGGAGTTTAATGTTAATCGCTTTTTAAACTAATTATATGTTTTGGGCCCAAAGATACTTTTCGGATCAAAACGCATATAATTGTTGGTTTGGATAAAATTTTAGCAGTATAGTCCAAAAGTATATATATATATATATATATATATATATTTTGCCTAAAAGTAGATTCATAACCAATCCAAACGGATCCTAAAGCCATGATAGAAGTAATTACGTAAGGCGTGACTTACGTACGTAATTAAAGCCTAACTTGCACCTTCTTCCATTCTTCTTGGATAGAAAGAACTCTTCATACATATATATATATATATATATACTTTACTTTTTCATCAATATATATATATTAATTGTTTACCAAACTTTGACGCCATGCCTATTCAAAGAGTAGAAAGCATTCCAATTAAGTCAGCTTTTGTTATACACGTTTCGTTTAGCAAAAGCTTCCAGAACTAGATTAGATAGCTAGGAATGTTGTTGAATTTGGATTTAATCTGCTCTAAATATTAACTTTCAAGTGTTAAATATGTATATAATATAATAGTTGAAATTTTCAATAAATATGTTGAATGAGTTTAGTTTTCGCACTGCATGGCTGATGATCAGAGTGACCGCATGCATACGTACGGATATGTTGAAGGGGAAACTTTATATTATTTTTACATATATACAACTGTAATACATATCAAATATCAAATATCACCTCTAATTAACAGCAAAATTTTGATTTAGCTTGGTTGTCTATATCAAATATCACTTTTAAGAGCAAATATTATATGATTGAGTTGTTCAAAATTTTGAAATGACTGCTTAGGCATGCTCATATTTTAGGTGCTTAATTATAAGTGAATCTTACATTAATATTCCATCTCTTTTTCTTTTTCGGCAACGAACTTACATTCCATCTGATTTTTTTTTTATTTAAATATATATATATATATATATATATATATTTGGTGGGTTGGCTTGAGGAAATTTAGAGCCTGTTTTTGGCAATGCTTAAAACATGATCCAACTTTGGACCATCTCACTTTTTATTTAGTTTTGATAAAATTTTGTAGGATAGAGAACCTAATTCTTAAAGTTATTTTAAGTCTACCACGAATTCCCATATAAGCAAAAAACTACACAAACAACTTACTATTTAAAATCAATTGTTTTTTTTTTTTTTTGAACTACAAAGCAATTCTTGTATACACCAAATAGCTTTTTAGGAACATAATATAATGGAAAGTTCCACTTATTATTTATCAATATTCGCGACTTGGAAGTGATTGTCAGTATTTTTGATAGGATTTGCCAATTTGGAGGAGTTTTCGGTTATAAAAAAAAAAGTAGAAATTCATTGATTTTGGTGCTTAAATTTCAGAGTAAAAAGGACTGCACTTCAGTGCTGCTAAAACAGTACTGTTTGTGTTGTTCCTCTCACAAAATGAACAGTAAAACTACTTTTGCATAAGCAATTTTTTAAAAACTGCCCAATTTTACTTTTTATTATGTGAGTGAACAACACTAACAGCACTGTTTTAAAAGCATTGAAGTGCTGCCCAAGTAAAAATTATGAGTACTCATATGCTACTAGAGATTGGAATTCCAACCCTTTTTGGTCCACTGACTCTCTTATTTTAGAGGCCAGATCCCTATTAAGTAGGGCTCTTTTTATTTTGAAATCCTTGAGTTGTTCAGGAAAGCCGGGCTATATGCTTAAACTCTTGTTTTGTTCTTTGTTTGTTTTTTTCTATATAAATCTGTTCTAGCAAAATAAAAAATAAAAAATGCTACGTACTAAAGTGTTAAAAATTGAATTGTAAACCTACTTTTTTTATGAGATTTATTTCATTAAAAAAATTACTTTCCCATCATACTTGACACACAATGTTGAATACGCTACCCCCAAATAAAATAACATTTCTTTTTAATTTGAGTAATGTTATGTTTTTCAATTTCAAATTCTAAATCCACATCTGTGACAGTGGGTCCGATAGATTTCAATTGGAGAATGTTAAAGTGATCACACAGTGGACACACTGCCATATCATTTAAGATGTGAATTTAAGATTTAATTTGAAAACATATTATTACTCTTCTTCTATTACATGATTTGTTACATGAAAGTTGTACCAATCAAGTTTAACATGTAAATTGTATCGACAAAACGAAAGTTTTACACGTTTATTTACATATTACATTCATGTTTATTTAAACAAAGGACAACACTTGAGTGCTTTTCGTATTGTTTTCTTTCACAGAAGTGGAATCCTGCACTTTAAAACAGTTTTTTAAAAACTATTATAGATCCCACTTTTATGAGAAGGAAAAACAAAAAAATCACTAAGTGAAAAACACCCCAATACTTTCCTTAAACAAAATCATATGCAAAGTAACATGCAAATCATGTGTTTTATGTCATTCGTCCAACCAAACTCACACTGAAAGGTATCCGATGACGTGGCCGCTTGCAACGGAAGGAGTGGCCACTTGGTACAGTCCTAGTATTAGACTATTAGTAATTAGACGGCTCTCCTCTTGCTTGTCCCAAACATTCGGAAGTTTCCCATAGCTATGAGAAGTTATTCAGCGTACGTCACTTCACGTCAGCATATTAATGTGGCAGGATCATTTAATTTTAGAGCAATGTTAGATACACAAAAAAGAATGCACAACTAAATACACAACCTGTTTAAATTGTTGGACTTCGTGCTGAAAAAATTGTACACCTCTTTTTTTTTTTTTTTTTGTCTTTTTGTGTGTACAGATTTTTCAGCACAAAGTCTAATAATTTTAGGGTAATACTTGGGACACAACCTTCATACAACTTTCATACAACCTCCTCAAAAGATGTGTCTATCTCTTTCCTGTGTCACTGTGGGGTCCAGTGACATCACAGGAGAGAGATAGACACATCTTTTGAGGAGGTTGTATGAAAGTTGTATGAAGGTTGTGTCCCAAATATTACTCATAATTTTAAGCAGGTTGTACATTTGGTTGTGCATTTTTTTTGTGCATCTAGCATTTCTGTTAATTTTAACCATTTACTTATTCCATGCTTTTAAGAAGATTATGACAAGTAGTTAGTAGACTTTCAAATTTTAAACATAATAACTATTTGTCATGATCCCGTGAAAAGAGGGGCAAGTGAATGAAAAAAGATTCATTTAGTCAATATACTGACGTGATGTGACGGACTCACGGAATAAATTTCTCCATACGTATATCACCAAATCAGTGCCACGTGTCAATCTTGGGGTCCAAGAAATCCAATCTAGCACGTGTCGACCACGTAAAGAGAACCACGTTGCTTGTCGTGTACCAGACCGTTTGCCGGTCAGTGTAAGTTATATAAAAAAATATTCCCAGTAAATATTCAGAGAGAGAGAGTGTGAGATGGTTAAATTGACAGAAATAGCCCTGCTGCGGTGTGAATTCGTTGACTTGGATTTAGAGGGGGGAAGATTATGGTAATTTGACGGGTATTTAGACTTTCATCTATTAGTCCGTATTTTATTTTCCCAGGAAAATCATGAGACAATTATTAGAACACGTGGCTAAGCTGGTGATGTTTCTCGGGAAAACTAGGTGGCTTTTCTAGTGAGCCAACCAAATTGGAGCTTCTCTTGCTAAGCATATAATCTATAGAAAATTAGCAATAAATCCTTTATTTATCTACATTCAAGGATTAAGGTAGGGGTGTACAAGAAAAACTGAGACCGAAACCGACCGACCAAACCGACCAAACCGAAGGCATTCGGTCGGTTTTCAAACTTATATTTCAAGAAGAAAACCGAACCGACCGACCGAAACACCCCAAAACCCCGACCGAACCGACCGAACCGAGGCTATTGGTCGGTTTTTTTTATGTGGAAAAACCGAGAAAAATCGACCGAAACCGACCGTGAACACCCCTAGATTAAGGACACCCAAAAATACCATTTTGGTTCAAGATTCCTAAAATTCGAGTTAGTATCCCTAATCACGGTTAATAGTTTTTTTATGTCTAAAATATCCATCTAAGTCTTTATGTATGCAGTAAACATTTTAATTTAATGGCTCCTAATTTTTTGTGCAACTTCCATAAAGGTAAATTAGATTAAATGCTCATTAAGTGCAGTCTACTATATATTCTCCATCAATCCTATTTAATTGTGTTCTTTCCATACAAAAAAAGAAAAAGAAACATGTAATTTAACTCCAGCAGACTCTAGAGCATCCTAGACTTTGGGGGTGTAAATCGGTCGGTCGATCAGTTTTTGTCGGTTTTTTTGATATATAAAAACCGACCAATAAGGGAGTAAATTGGTCGGTCGGTCGATTTTTTAGGGGTTCGGTCGGTTTTGCGGTCGGTTTTAGCTTGTACATGTATTTAGAAAACCGACCAATCGGTTTTCGGTTTGGTCGGTTTGCGGTCCGCGGTTTTTTCTTACACCCCTACTAGACTTACCTCAGACAGAACACAACTGGCTTCATCTAGAAATTCTTGATCTTTCAACTTCAGCGTCTACAAGGTACCGAAATAAGAAGAAATTGGATCTGCTTCTCAAATATAACTCCTCTCACAGTCTCACTGCTATTAATATATTCATATACTCTACCTTCTTGTCTAGTAGATTGAAACTGATGGCATTCTTGAGATGATTTTTTCACTTTATGAATTTCATAAGTGGAACTGACGGTTGCTGCCATGATTATTGTTAGTGTCGCGGTTTGAGTTGTGAAATTCACAATCTATTTTTCTTGCCTCTCTCTCTCTCTCTCCCATTTTCCAAAGCATGTTGTGAGATTCACAAATCATGTTATGACTCTATCTCTTTCATTTTCATTTTCTAAAACATGTTGTGAAATTCACAAATCATGTTGTGACTCTCTTTTTGTCATTTTCGTTTTTCAAAACATCTTGTGAACTTCACAAATCATGTTATGACTCTATCTCTTTCATTTTCGTTTTCTAAAACATGTTGTGAAATTCACAAGTCATATTGTGACTCTCTTTTTGTCATTTTCAATTTTTAGAACGTTTTGTGAAATTCACAAATCATGTTTTGACTCTCTCTCTCTCTTTCATTTTCATTTTTCAAAGCATGTTGTGAAATTCACAAATCATGTTGGGGCTCTCTCTTCCATTATCATTTTTCAGAACATGTTAATATAGAAAGAGATTGGGAAGGCTATCAAAAAAAATTTCTAACACTAAAAATTACATTAAAATATATATAATTTACTAATAAAATTTTCTCACAAGAGTAATAAAATATTATTTGAAATAAAATTCAAATACCACCCACCATCTTGCACTCACAAAGTGAGTGACACCCCTCTAATAAAAGGAATGAGCAGTGGTAGACCCAAAATTTTGTACTAAGAGGGTCAAGTTCCATGCGGGGGGGTTCGAGGGCAGCGCCCCATGAATTTTTTTTTTTTTGGGTCATTTATACATATTTTTTATTTTTAAGTGAGACAGAGAGTCAAACGAGTAGTTGTAGCAAATTAGATTTAGAGAGTCGAACGAGTAGTTGTAGCAAATTTGTTAGTGCCCCAAATATTACTCTTATTATTAATCCTGCAATGTTATTCTTCCCAAATTTTTTATCCCCAAAAATATGATTCCTAACACATTACCATTTCAACATATATAGTGAAAGTCAAGTGGACACTGTGTTAAGAACCTCCACATGTAAAGTTACAAATTTGGGAGGGCCAAAATGTTTTCAAATATTCAAAATTCTATATAGACCCTTAAAATTTTCAAATATTTTGCAGGGGCCGTGCCCCCCCGGTCCCTCTATGGGTCCGCCCCTAGGAATGGGAGATGTATTAATATTATTTTTTAAGTTATCTATAATTACAGTTAAATCATTATATTTTATTTTTTTAAAAAATATTAAAAGGGTATTAAAATGCCCAATCAATTAAAAAAAAAACTGTTTCAACTAATGGAAAAAAACTGCCTAAAATAGTTAACTAAAAAAAAACTATTTACAAAACAAACAAACTGGCACACACACAGAGTGTGGCCCTATTCTAGTAATACTTTAAGCGGGGGTAAAAGTGGGGAGTCTAATGGTATGTTTGAGAGTATTTAATATAGGATTTGGTTCAATTCAAAATTGTTAACCAAAATTATTATTATTATTTTTGTATTTGTATTTATATTTATGAAAATCAAGTGTAGGTTATATTTATAGAGAACTTCTTTTAACAAATTTATTAAATTACAAAAATCAGATAAAAATTAGTCAATAATGTTAATAGTACTACTAGCCAATGACACCTCAGCTAATCACCTTAGAGATATCTCTATTTTATTAACAATAGCACTAGATGTAACTAATATTAAATACCATTTATGCACAAAACGTAAACAATTAGTATAAGAAATAAACCCAAAGGAGCTATAATAATTATTTTTTTTAAAAAAAAGAATCGAAATGAAACATTTTATTATTACATGAAAAGCTTGTTCACGAAAATAAAAATATTACAAGAAAATAATATGAATGCATTAACCCGGCAGGCATAGCCTAATTGCAGGGCTTTACGGTTGGGGTGGGGTGCGATGGGTGTGTATATGTCCTGCCATAATCGTGGTAAATTGTCACGCCCCGACGTAGCATAAATAAGGAAAGCGTTTAATTTCCTTTATGGACCCGTAGGTCGCGACAGTTTGAAGGATCGATTCCGTCCCAAACGTCAAACAACAAAACATAATAATCAGAGTAAAGCAATCAAGGCTTACAAAAAATTTTCTATCTTATTACATCTTATAAACCGGGGTCAACTAAGGCACAAACCGCCTTGAAAATAAAATAATATCTTAAAGTCTGTTACAGTCATCCTTAAAACAAAACAGTTTAAAACTCAAACAAATAAACTTAATGCATAAAATAAACAGTTTCTTTATTCCAACAGCAGCCACCTCAATTAGCGTAGTCATATGTTTCCTCCTGGTTAAAACCTGAAAAGCCTGAACACGAATGTCCAGGACGCATCAACGTCGTCAGCTTCAAGAAGCTGGTGAGTATTAAAAACATGACTTTGAATGTAAAACATACCCATTTACCTTTTTCCATTATTAAATTACGGAAAGAATTTATTTTATAAAACAACAAGGAATATAATAAAAGTCTTTCATTCAAAAATACAGATACTCGTGAAATGAGACAATGCACCACACTCATCTCGCCGACTCTTTTCTCTCGACATCCACAACAACCCACTATCCTACTCCTGGTATCTTTGAAACACTCAGATAGCCACACTTTAGCAACGGGGCGCCAGGGAGTGTCCAGTTTGCCTCACACTTTGGTACCAGGGAGTGTCCAATGCCTCACACTTTGAATACCCTAACCGCCATGCAAATACCGGGGCAACCCCTCACACAGTATCCAGACTTGAGTTATCAGGGAGTGTCCGTAGGCCACACTTTAGCACTACCATGGGTGCCAGGGAGTGTCCGAGTTCGGCTTCACACACTTTAACGCTTCCATGGGCGTCAGGGAGTGTCCTTATTTGCCACCGTCGCATTTCAAAGATACCCTCTTCCACAATCGCAACCACAACCACAACCACGACCACAACCACAAACTCATACTCAACCACAACCACGACCACAAACACAAACTCATACCCTTTCCACGCTACCATTACTCTTTTCCACACAGACTGACACCCCTATGCATGTACCACTGACCCACATGAATGGTATGCACTTAAACAAAAATGCTGAATTAAGGAACAACACGCGTACGGGAATTAATGAGTCATACTAAAATGTTTTAATCACTTAAACATAACCAAATAGAGTTCTGATCAACTAAATTCCCAAACAGAGCCTTAACAGTATATAAATTTCACCCAAACAGTCCTTTAACAGAAAAACAGACAAAAACAGAAACTGCAATACCTCGCGCGCGCGGGTCGCTCGCGCGAAAGGTCGCTCGCGCGGGCCGCTCGCGCGATAAGCCCATTTTTCCTTTATTAATAAACTTTCCTGACTGCCTGAGGAAAGCAAGGTCGCGCGCGCGGATCGATCGCGCGAAGGGGTTCTCGCGCGACCCTCGCTCGCGCGACCAGCCAATTTTCAATTATATATATATAAACTCTTACGTCTGCCTGGGAAAGCCTACCTCGCGCGCGCGGGTCGCTCACGCGAGGGGTCGCTCGCGCGGGCCGCTCGCGCGATTCTCGCGCGCGCGATCGTGGCGCGAGATGAAGCTGAGGCTTCGTCTTCTTCGCAGAAACTGCCCTGTTTCAGCTTAAGGGGTCCAAAATGACCCATTTTGGAATTCTAAAGTATATAGGGCATATAATATATGGTTCTCTTCGGTTTTTCACAAGGATTAAGAATCTAAAGTCAATTTAACACCATTTGATTCATAGCTCTCTAATTTTAGGAAAAATCAAAAATGTCAAAATTTCATTTTCAATATACTTTCTCATATGAACGAATTAAGCTCTATAACTTCAGACATAACATCAATGAGGTATAATCTTTCATAATCAACTCTAAAAACAAGTTTTGGTTAAGTTTTGAAAATCTTGATTTCTCAAGCTATGAACTTCAGCGTTAAATCATCAATGGGGGTTGACAAAATTGAAATAATACACAGCAAATAAGTATGAGATTACATTGGGAGTGAGTTAAAAATACTCACTGGGATTGAGAGCAAGGGTGTTGTTGAGAAAGAAATTAGAATTAAACAATCCCAATAGAAACTTCAAGCTTGAAACTATGGAGGAATTAAGCTTCTTCTCTCTAAAATTTTCAGTGGTTTAAACTCTCAAGCTCACTCTAAACTCTCTGCACTCTCTCTTTTCTCTCAGCTTTTCAGAATGTGTAAATGTGAGAAGTGTGTATAGTGCATATACATATAGAGAGAAATTGATATGGACTTGGAGGCCAAGCAAATTGTAGCTTACTCAACAAATGGATTTTAGTTCTCAAATTAATCAAAGCTGCAGAAAATACACACACAAATACATACGTATATACACTCTCACATACTGAAGAGCCAACATTAGACTAGTAGGGGTTAAAGCAAGGGTGTTTGGCAAAATAGCTTATGGGCACAACATTTGCACATATAAGCTAAACATTCCCAAACAATGCCTTGTCCAATGATTACTTGCCATAAATGGCAATAAAGCAAATGTCCAAATCGGTCACTTCCAAAATCTGTGGAAGTTTAGCACAGCACGGACAGTTTTGGACACAAACTGGTATTTTCGGGGCGCGGTGGTCACCACAAAAATACAGGAATTTCATTTTAACGTAAGAATTGATTTTCTTGTTTCATAAAAATACAGCTTGAAATAAAAAAGAACATTTCCACCGTTTTTGAAATACAGATTTGAAATTCAATACAGGTGTTGCTAATTTTTATATAAAAAAATTACCATTTGACCCCAAAAGAATTTAAATGTGAATTAGATGAGACATTAATATTCCAAACAAGTGACTGGAATTAAAATAAAAGCAGACCATGCTAATAGAATTTAAATATGCCAGTGCAAATACACATAAATTAAATATGGGCATGACTTTTAAATTAAATGGAAATGCAGGTTATTACATAAATATTATATATAAATATATATATATATATATATATATAGGAAAATGTTTGTACATTGTGCTGTTTGAATTTTGACCATTTTTTGTGCCTCACTTATACAGCATAGGGTACATGCATTTAAAGTTGTGTGTGAAAAAAATGTGTGGTCCACTGTGTGGGTCTAGTAGTGCTCGTATATATATATGAATGCATTATCAAAATTTCTTAAAATTACCTACAAATCCAAAATTGTTTATTTTGGAAGGAAAGAAAGGCTTAAAGTCTAGAAATTTAGCTACAACTAAATCTTTCTCAATTTAAGCCATTGACATTAATTCGTTTAGGCAATTCGATTGTGCGTATCTCAACCAAATCTTATCAACATCTACAAATTATGATAAATGATGCTTTTATCTTCTTCTTTTTACCTGATCTAATTATCCAGAAGTTAGTAATCTTATTATCCACAATTCTTCAAATGGAAACTTTACACATTTTCTTGTAGAAGAAATTGAGTATGCATGTACCACTTGAAGTAGATAACTAGTTGCTGCAAACAAAGGTCTATTTGAATCTGCTTTTGCATTTAGGCAGAAAAGGGAAGAAAAAAAAAAGTTGCAAAAATCCCAATATCAAGGGCATTATGATAAGATTTATTTGAGAGTTAATGACATTTAAGATTCTTGATTAGGAAAAGTTTCCTCTATACAAAATTAAATATCAAGTAAAATTTCACTAAACACGTATATGAATAATAATAATAATTAAATTTTCACTTAACCAAACATTTAAGTAACTTTTTAACTAAATAAAAATCAAATTTAATTTTAAACTCTTAAAAATTACTTCTAAAAACTTTTGCCTAAATTTTTACTCTTATAAAAGTAGTAGCACATCAAATTAATACCAACGTATTGAACCACGTTTAGCTTTTTGAAAAGTGAGTCATTATAGCATAAGTACACGCGCTTCAACATTAACAGGTCAATATGCATATGTTTGTTATGACTTGGAAGAAGTCATAATTCATGAGCTCCAGTGACTCAGTCTGATTGCACACCCACCCCCACCCCCACTTCCTTTAACCCTTTCCACCACTCCCACTCTCCTTGACCGACTTCACTCCCCCCGCCCCCAACTAGCCTCCGAACGTGAATCCTTCCCCCCTTTCTCTCTCCATATATCTCCCTATGTTTTAATCAGGGCAAATTACACTTACACCCCTATGTTTCAAGTTATCAGACTATTTTCAGTGCGACCCTTGTTGCTTTCAATTAAAGTGTTATCATCAGTAAATCTGTTAACTTTAATTGAATTGAAACTTTCACAGCTATTTGAACTTTGAGGTTTTTTTTTTTTTCCTTCTTGTGGCCAAGTAAAATAGGGGCCTCAAGGTCGAAATCATTGACCCTAGAACCCGGAACTTCGCCCCATTTTAAACCCGAAAATCACATGGCATGAGACTCCTGATATTTTCAGATAAAACCCATATTCAGGGTCTATTCAGTTAATTTTAACAGATTTAATAACGTTAACACTTTAGTTGAAAGTACATGATTAACTAGTGTCACAAATTAAACAACATAAGTTGTAATAAAAATGGGGATAAATTACACTTTACACCCTTTGTAGTTTGAGTGTGATTTCATTTTAATCCTTACAGTTTCAATTTTGTCACTTTGATCTTTACTGTTTTAGTTTAGGTTTAATGCAGTCCATTCATGAAAATTTTCTTCTATTTTTTACAAAGTTAGGCCATATAATGCACACGTGAGGTATTATTAGGATCATAATGATAATTTTATTTAGAGAAATTATACTTTACACATCGATATTCAACCTAAATCTATCAAAATAAAAAAATTGTAAGAAAATTTTATGAATAGACTATATTAAACCTAAGAACATCTCCAATGGTAAATACTATTTTCTTCATGCCAAAACCTATATTTTGGCATTGCTATAGTGCTAAAATGCTATATTTTAGCATATGTGCTCCAATGGTGCATGCTAAATGAAATGTTATTCCTTTCCTTGTATTGAAAAAGTTAAGATATTATCTTGTTGGCGTGCCAAATTATAACATGGCCCTTCAAAACACATCTCCAATGGTGTGTCGAATATCATGCCAAATTACCAAGAGTCAGTTAACCTAAGTGGAATGGGCTTTGGCTGCTTAAGTAAGGGTCTCAAGTTCGAATCCTTGTGTATGCAAAAAACTATCTTGGGAGAGGTCCCCACTTCGGTGCCCAACAGTATCTCGGAGGATTAGTTCTGGGCAGAAGGCCTGGGGATACCTTGGGAAACCAAAAAAAAAAAAATATCATGCCAAATTATAGCAGTGCCAAAGGTCATGCCAAATTTGCCACAAGATATAGCATTGCTATAATTTAGTATGAGCTTTGGCATGCCATTGAAGAGAGATTTTTCAAAATCATGCTATAATTTGGCAATAGCATGAAATATAGCATGCCCATTGGAGATGGTCTAAAATGAAACTGTTAGGATCAAAGTGACAAAATTAAAACTACAGGGATCAAAGTGAAATTATACCCAAACTACAATGGTGTAAAATATAATTTATCCTAAAAAGCATTAAATAAAAGGGGTGTATGTGTAATTCCCCTAATAATTTAATGAAAGTACATACAATAAGCACAGATATATGTAACCTACACAACACCTCCACCGCCATTCCTCACGCAACTTCCCACACCCCTTGTCCAGTTGTCCTTTATATATTAACCCCTCTCTGCAGTCTCCTCACTCTCTCACTCTTAACATAAAGAGTACAATTCTCTCTCTTCATCTCTCTCTCTCTCTCTCTCTCTCTCTCTCTAAAAATGGCTGTCGAAGCTCTAAATTCCCCAAGAACAGCCACCCCTTCTCTCCACTACGACGACATGGATTTCAAGTCTATCGAGCATTGGGCAAAGAGAAAGCGCTCAAAGCGTCCACGATTCGAAAACCCACCCACGGAAGAGGAGTATCTAGCCCTCTGCCTCATCATGCTCGCTCGCGGCGGCGACGGCGACGGCGCCACAACCAGCCACCACCACCAAATGGAATCTCAACCGACGGCGAAGCTCTCTTACAAGTGCAGCGTCTGCGACAAAGCTTTCTCATCATACCAAGCCCTCGGCGGCCACAAGGCCAGTCACCGGAAACTCAACGCCGCCCCCGACGAAAACCAATCTACCTCCGCCGCCACCACCACCACCGCCACCGCCCCTCTCAACACAAGTGCTAGGACCCACGAATGTTCCATCTGCCACAAGTCCTTTCCCACCGGCCAAGCCCTCGGCGGCCACAAACGGCGTCACTATGAAGGCGGCGCCGGCGCCGGCGGAAGCCGAAGTGGAAGCGGCGTGACGACGTCGGAAGGAGGTGGGTCCAGTCATAGCCACCGGGACTTTGACCTGAACTTGCCGGCGTCGCCTGAATTCCAACTGGGTTTGAAGTTGAGCATTGACTGCGACAAGAAAATTCAACTTTCCGGCGACTATGAAGTGGAAAGTCCGCATCCGACGAAGAAACCGCGTTTATCAATTCCGGCCAATATTGTTTTCTCACAAAATTAATTATATTACATTAGTCAATTTGGGTTTATTTATTTATTATTTATTTTTTTTTATATAAATTTAGCTTGTTAGAATCTTTGTAATGTTTCTGTACAGAGATTTTTCTGTTTTCAGAACTCTTTCTTAGATATGATATAATTCATTTATTTATAAATTCATTTTGGTTACTGTTATCTTCTTGCATATAGGGCCTTGACAGGCCAAATCCCAATCAAACCCCAAGTTAAAAAAAAAAAAAAAAAAAAAATTGGCAGATTTAGGCGTCAAACACAATTTGCTGGCGTTTGGGGGCTAAATCCGCGAATACTATAAAGAGGTGAGGGGGTGCTTTCACGATTCTCTGTGTATTTGACGATACATCAATCAAATATATATTGACATTAACCAAATATTTTAAATTATAATCAGTTTTACTTTAAAGCATATCTAGCAATTAGATCGAAGTTATATATATAAAGCGTAAGTACAGGCAAAAGATCGAGCTTCTATGGTATGCTTTACTAGTTGTACTTTAATATTATTCATATTCAAAACGGTGGCAGTGGCTTTGGGGAACAAAGAATAGTAAATATAGGTGTAATCAAATTGATTAAGATCATAATATAAGATCCAAGACTACTCTTGTGCCTTATTGATAGATAAACTAATTCGACATATACAAGAGGAGGTCCATGCATTTCAATTGATGCAATTATGATAGGCGAAGTGTTAAGTTAGAAGCTTGGGAAGTGGAGGGGTTTGAAAGCAAGCGGAACTCACAAAAAAATAATTTATACAATTTTAACGTTAGTGAGCTAGATTAGAAAAATAAGTGAAGGCAAATTGAGAGTTAAAATATGTTGAATTAGTTAATATCAAGCAACGGTTTAGCCTAGTAGATAAAAAATGCTCTTCATGCCACGTTTATACGAATCATACCAAAGTTCGACCTTACCCCCGTCCCTTGGACACTGACACTTATGTCCTTAATTTGCACGAGATCACAACACTAAATGATCTTTTTTTTTCCTCCAAAAAAATTTACTTGAATATATGTATTTCATACACTTAAACTTGGACTTGGTATATTGATTTTTTTTTTTAAAGATAATGTTAGCTAATTAAGAATATAAAAATAAACTAGTATGGTCTTGCGTGGATTGGACATATAACCAAAATTGAGGTAATGCTAAACGTGGAGAAATAGACACGAGTTAAGATGATAAAGAAAGATATAAATACACAATCAATACACAATAATTTGGAGTAAGATTTGGTTCAGATTGCTATTGTTAGATTGAAAAATGAGTGGATGGAATATATTGTCCATTATATATATGTGTGTGTATGTGGCGTGTGATGGTGTTGCAGGTAGTTACCAACATGTCCATGCTGAGGTTTGGTGGTGTGAATTGAACCATATATATATAACCGCCCATGTGGTTCATGCCTAAACATGTTATAAAGTAGGTAATATGTTGTATTTGTTAGGCAAGAAAGGCTTAATTATTAAATGTACCCTTGAAGTTTGATTCATATCTCATTTTAGTCTTTGTAATCTCAATTGCATCAATTTGGTCTTTGAAGTTTTTAAATAGAAACAATGTGGCTCAAATGTCCAATTTTGTGAGAAAAGTTGACATAATTCATTCACATGCCATATATACATTGTCTTTGTTTAGAGGCAACAATGGAACATCAACACTCTATATATATACCCGCTTATAATTATCAGCGTAATATATTGTGCATATATATATAGCAGTTCCGTCAAATTTTATGACAAAATGGGATATTCAGATCATATTGCGTCTATTTAAAAAAAAAAAAAAAAAAAAAAAAAACTTCAAAAACCAAATTAATGCAATTGAAACCATAGGAATTAAAATGAGACAAGAACCAAACTTCATAGGTATGTTTTGTATTTAAATCGACAAGAAATGTTAGTGTACAAATTAAGATGTGAAATTTTTTAAATAAATACTTTGCTTGAATTCGGAACACTGTGACAATAATGGCAATAACTATAAATCTCCAAAGTTCCATATACAATTTTGTATGGCATTACTGGCCCTTTGCCGCCTTCTCGGAAAGAATTAGGATATATAGATTGATTCACCTAGCCAAGAGGACGGAAGTGGTGACCTATTCCTAAAGCGTCTCTTTCCCGAGCAAATATATAGTGCCTTACAGTTTCGTCGGGCGGTCGGTGGATTTTTCTTATGTTTATTTGTAATTAAATGTACATAGTGAATTGAATCGGAAGACCATAAAAGAGTCTCGGATCCTTCATTCATCACAGAGAGAAGGCCGGGTTTAGGAGATGGTTTATAGGTAGTTAGGAACTGTTTGGGAAGGCAAAAAATCGATTATGCAGTTTGCGAGTAATTCCTCATATTTGAAGTGGTTGTTGAATACTTGAATGTTTATTTTTTTGCATGCTTTTCTATATGTCTAATATCTCTCTTAAAATCAAACTAACATGACATTTGACTAGTCTCATAAAAATTGGATAAGATGCGACTGATCGTATTTTAAGTATTTATAAACAAGCACTTTAAATGCTTTAGTAGTTGCTAAAATAGATAAGATTTTGGATCAAATTTATCTAATACTGAAGGCCATGTTTGGGAAAGCCTAAAACAGGACATGGTTCAGTCGAAGTCTAATTTTTATCTATTCTTGTGGTGAGTGTGTATTTCTTGCATAGGAGTTTGGGTCCAGCCTAATAAATATTTTAAAACAGATTCTCTGTGAAACCAACATATATACACGTACTTGATTCTCACAAGAACCAGAATAAACAATAGACTTGGATTGAACCAGATCTTATTTTGGATATTCCCAAAGAGACCCTAATAGTGATGCTCCAATACCTTGCAGACTTGCAGTTGAAGCCTTGGGTGGGAGTCAATATCAACGTTTATTCGAACGCGGCCTTAAGTTCTTTTTTTTTTTTTTTTTTTCCTTTCTAAAATATAATGTTCATTAATTATGAACAATAAAAAGCTTTCCTTACATTTAATTAAATTTTTTTCAACGCAACACTATCATAAAAAAGGGGATTGAAGCAATTAAAAGATTGAAAGCGTCCATTCTGCAGTTTATCTGTCATCAACACTTAAACCTGAAGTTGCCAGGTAAGAATGACGATACATATATACGGAGTATATATAATAGTATCTTAGGAATATTTGCTTTGTTGGACAGTTTCACAGCTTAGAAGTCTTAATTAATAAAAATATATGATATGAGAACTGAGAAGTTAGTTTTGGGGCATTATGGGCAAGAATGACAGATGGTTTAACCAAGATTGCTTCGTTGGACTATTCAAAGATTTATATATATATATATATATATATGTATATTGTATATTATATATTATATATTAGTACAACAAGAGGTAACATATATATATATATATATATATAAGCAAGGGATCATATATTCTTTTCGTAGGGGAGTGAAAATGCTTTTCTTTGTCACATGTCTAGCTACGGATACACAATTAACCTATTATTAATGCCTCTCATTTTCCCATAATCTTTCTTCATTTGGCCCAAATATATACTACTATAGGATTTGATCCCAACTCACTATATGATTGCCTGATTGGGAGTTTAAAAAATAAGAGAAAAGAAGAGAAAGAGAGAGAGAAAGTGTCTCACTTTGTCTCGCCTTCTCCTGGTTGTAAGTTTTAATGAGGAGAGAAAATGAGAGAAAACTAGTCTCACTTTCTTTCAATTTCTTTCTCTTCAAATTGGGAAGAAAGTGAGAGAAAAGAAAGTGGGGATTAATTAATATTTCTTAATACCTACTATACCATTCTAGTTTAGTCTCACTTAATTGTAATTCCATCTAAGTGGGGGTAGAATGATAACTTTATTTTATTTTATTTTCTGTTCTCCTCAACTTGCAATCAAGGGGAAAGAAAGTTACTTTCTCTTCTCTCCTCAACTTCCAATCAAGATGAAAGAAAACATCATCCTTTCTCTTCTCTTATTTTCTCTCCTTAATTATTACTTTCTCTTCTTTTCTTTTCTCTCTAAACTCGCAACTACATGTATTCTTTGGCAATTAACTTGGCACTTAATACTAAGTTTGTTTTGTGGATAAGATTTTAAGGAATATTACTTCTTCTTTGTGGTTATAAAGGAATGTCAATAGTGGCGCTGTATAATGGATTATTCAATTAAAATAAACATTTATTCTCAAAATATCTGGTATATCTAAACAATATCCTATTAAATTAAAGTGGATTATTAATATAGTCTCTTTAATCCCTCACTTATAGTCTCAAGGACGGAGCTAGGAATGCACATTTGTGGGGTCGAGGTTGTACTGGCTTGGGTATAGTGGGAATTAGGGCTCACACGGGGTTCGGAGCATCACACCTAATGAATTTTTTTTGGGTCTATTTATCCATATTTTGGATAGAATTTCTGTGTTAGAGCAATTACATATTTGATCAATGATGTTTTTATTCGTTATGAGAGTTGAGACATTTGGTGCTTTTAATTTTCATTGCTCGTAGAAGATCTTGATTTTCCTTAGTGCAATCCAGAGTAAGTTGATAGTTTAGGATAAGCTGGATTAAAATTAGTGGTTCAATACCTGCATTTACATAGACCATTTCCTAAAAATTGAAAATTAGAGGGATGAATATATAAATTAATTTTATTTTGCAGGAGCCAAGATATATAATATCCAAAAATTAAAATATGAATTCTTCAAAATTTTGAGGGGGCCAAGGCCCCCCTTGGCCTCCATGTAGCTTAGTCCCACGTAACAAACGTGTGTGGTGGAGAAAATTTTCACACACATAGAAATTTGTGGGAGACTAATGTTAAAGTGATTGGGTTAGGATGAGTTCAGAATGGAAATGAAATTGTTATGGTATATGTATAATATTTAGGGTGAGAGAAAAAAAAAATAAGTTTAGAGCTGCAAATAGAAGTACTCCGTATGATATAATACATTTGGTGATATATACAAAAATATTCGGTCAAAGTCAACCCTCGCCACCTAAGCAAAGAGAAGTCAAATCATCGTGAATCTGGGCCTTTTGCTCAGCCTTCCCGGGCAGGTAACAGAACCGCCCAGGATGGTCAATAGCCCGAGCATTCACTTCAGGCTGGCCCCACATGGGCGCACCCCCAAAAGGCGTGGTTGCTTGTTCAGCGAGCAACCAGACAGTTTCCTATCCCAGCTAGAAGACTAAATGGAAGGAGCAAGTAGTTTCCTAAACCACTTAGAAAACTTTCCTTGAATCATGCTAATCAACTTGTAGCTAGATTAGGCTTCCTAATCTAATAAGTTGCCTTGTACGAGTGGTCTCTTGGATCTATAAAAGAGGTCACCCACCCGCATTAACGGGGATGACATTTTGACTCCAAAGAATAGTATATAAACAACTCCCTGTTACGCATAAACCCGGTCGGTCTCTGGTAGTGCCGCCCACTCTGTTGGCTCACCAAAGGCCACTGGTGATCTGCCAGTGAAAGCGCATTGATGCAACCATGGACGTAGGTCACCTCATTAACGGGGGCCGAATCACATACAATCTCTTGTGTCTCTCTCCAAACCTCTCTTACCAATTTTCGGCATCATCAGTTTGGCGCCGTCTGTGGGAAATGGTAAGTTTTTCTCCAACAAATTTCTTGATTGATTAACATGCCACCGAATACGAGTAAGAAGAATACCGCCCAGGCTGGTCAGGAGAACTTACAACTCGAGCAGCAGGCCGCCTCTATGATTTTCGAGCAAGTGACAGCGGTGCTCACGCAACTGATCTTGGAAGGCCAATGGCAAACTCAGCAGCAGATTGAAGCGTTGTTGGCCCTACAGAAAAAGCGTCCTCAATCTGAGTACCAGCCCAGGAAAAGTGTCCCCGATCGGGAGCCCGCATGAGTCCGAAACCATGCCCACTCTGCGCCGGTGTCCCCGTCGGATTGGGAACACATCAGAGATGGTGACCGTAGCAGAGTGCCTAGGCGTACCAGGCATCGAGCTCGGACCAATCCTCGTCGGGTGGAAGATGCTAGAGATATCATCAACAAATAACGCGTCGCAAGAGGGGAGGAATTAGGACAAAAGGCCAGAGAATCAGCCAAAGACCCTCCGGTCAGGAGCCGGGGAGATCTTAGGCACACGATTACCCAGAGTCGGAGCTGGGTTCTATCCCCGAAGACGACGCACTTCAAAGAAGAGGCCTCATCATCGGACCCGACGTACCGCTCGGATATAGAGAGAAAAACCGGGCGAGATGTAAAGGCCTAGATCGAGAACTTGCAGCAACAAATTGAAAGGTTGAATCGCAAATCTGGCCAGGAGCTCACCAACACAGACATCGAGTCGCCCTATACCGCCCAGATAACAGGATTCCCCATCCCGCGGAAATTCAAGCCGCCACATCTTAGCTCCTATGACGGTTCAGGGAGCCTAGTGGACCATGTACGCATATACAAAGCTCAAATAGCGCTGGTTACCACGGTTGATGACTTATTGTGCCTGGTCTTTCCTAGCACTCTTAAAGGGCCAACTGCGCAATGGTTCCATGCTCTGAAACCCCGAATGGTTGACGACTTCAAGACGTTGAGCAAGCTCTTTATCAGCCAGTTTGTGGGGATGCTTAATCGGTCATAACCGGACACCCAGCTACTGACCATCAAGCAGCAAAAAAGGGAATCCCTAAGGGAGTATGTGAACTGTTTCAACCAACAGAAGCTCCAAATCCGTAATCTGAATGAAATGGTAGCAATCATGGCCTTCTGCTCAGGAGTTCAACACACCAATGTTGCCACGTCGTTTCACCACGACTGACCGGCAACCCTAGTGGAGCTCTCGGAGAGGGTCGGAAAGTACATCGACACTAAGGAATTCCTCAAGGCCAAGCGCGCTAGTTTGGTAGAAGATGAGTCCTCGGGATCAAAGCGGAAGCGCGATGCCTCGAGAACGGCTCGGGAAAGAAGATAAAACAAGATCAGTCTAAAAGTGGTTGGGATCAGCCCCCGATCAAGTTCACACCCCTTTCCCGGCATATTCATGAGGTTATGGCCGCCACCGAGACCCAACAGCTCCTCCAGGAGTCGGCAAAGCTGAAAAGTCCACCCAGTAAGAGAAATCGGGATAAGTTTTGCCACTTCCACAAAGACCACGGACATGACACAGAGGATTGCTTTAAGCTTAAGGTCGCCATTGAGAAGTTGATTGAGCAGGGCCATCTAGCCGAGTTCGTGGCGGATCATAGATGACCTCGGCAAGACATACGGGCTCCCGAGCAGCCGCGACCCCTCGGGCAAATCAATGTAATCTCCGGAGGAACTTCGGGCGGAAGGGACTTATAGTCGGCCAAGAAGAGGCATGCTAGGGCATCCCGATCAGATGTCTAGCATGTCCACTCCACCGACTCTCCCCCCGGCTGACGTCTTAACATTCTCATACGAGGACATGCTAGCCCTGCATTGCCCCATGATGATCCGATGGTGGAGACGTTCTCCGTGGCAAACTATGTGGCTAAAAGGGTGTTGGTGCACACGGGCAGCTTCTCTGATATCATGTTCGCCTTAGCATTCGATCAGCTCGGGATATCCAGGGATCAGCTTCGACCAGTGGCCACTCCCCTGGTAGGTTTTAACAGGTCCAGCACATAACCGCTCGGTATCATAGAGCTCCTGGTTCTTATAGGGACTTACCCCCAACAGACGTTTGTGCTGGCAAACTTCGTAGTTATAGAAGCTCCGTCCGCGTACAATGCCATCCTCGGGAGACCAACTCTCAACAAAGTCAAAGCGGTTGTGTCAACTTACAGCCTGGTGGTCAAGTTCCCAACCCCCCAGGGACCTGGCAGCTTGCAGGGAGATCAAGCGACCGCTCGGAGCTGCTACGTCAGCTCCCTATGCAGGCAAGCCGTCACTGAAACATTGAACATTCAGGAAATGGACCCAAGGGATCAAAGCAGTGGTATAGGTCCGGTGGAGCAACTAGAGCAAGTGGTGTTGGACCCGAGAATTCCGATCGGTACATTAGCATTGGCACTTTCTTAGAGCCGGACCTCAAGGAGGAGTTGATCAGATTCCTGCAGCAGAGCCATGATGTTTTCGCCTTGAGCCATGAAGACATGTCGGGGATAGATTCTCGGGTCATGTCTCGTCGTCTCAACATTAACCTAGACTCCCGGCCGGTCAAGCAAAAAAGACGGGGTATGGCCGCCGAAAGGCAGGCGGCGGTATGTGAAAAGGTCGATAAGCTCCTAAAGGCGAATTCCATTCGAGCGGTCCATTATCCCGACTGGCTAGCAAACATGGTTCTAGTCAAGAAAAGCAACGGGAAGTGGAGAATGTGTGTGGATTTCACCGACCTAAACAAGGCATGCCCCAAGGGCTGCTACCCATTGCCCAGGATAGACCTCCTTGTGGACTCCACAGCCGGTCATGCACTTCTCTTGTTCATGGATGTCTACTCGGGATACAATCAGATCAGCATGTATCCCAGGGATGAAGAGAAGACTTCCTTCATCACAAACCAAGGAACGTACTGCTACAAAGTGATGCCATTCGCCCTAAAAAATGTGGGGGCAACCTATCAACGCTTGGTTAATCACATGTTCAAGGATCTGATCGGGAAGTCCATGGAGGTCTACGTTGATGATCTTTTGGTTAAAAGTCGAGATGAGCTCAACCACCTCAAGCATCTGGCTGGGGCCTTCAGTATTTTGAAAAAGTTTGGGATGAGGTTGAACCCGGTCAAGTGCTCGTTTGGTGTCTCATCCGGGAAGTTCCTGGGACACTTAGTCAGCAGACGGGGTATCGAGGCAAATCCCGAGAAAAGCCAGGCCATCCTCAACATACGATCACTCAGTGTCACGCCCCGGATCCACACAAGTAAATCCAGGATACGTGGCACGCCACCAAGGCTCGTCCTATGTCAGTAAAGTTACAGAAATCTAAATAATAAAAGTTTTGATCAAAGAACTCAACACACTATTTTATTTTTCAAAGGTTTAAACACATACACCCAAACATATTTTACCAAAATCTGTTTTCAAAAGCAGCATTTTTGTAGGTCAAAGGGTCCCCAAAGATACCCCTTGCCTAATTAGAAGTTACAGAAATACAATCTCGTCCCATAACCAATCAATATAACACGTCCCCTGTATTACAAGAATTTAAGCCGCAATCATTTTCTACACAAATCTAAATAAATAATTGATTACAATATTCCACTAATTTACTTATTAAACATAAGTCTATTAAACCAGAATTTATTTGCAATCCCACGCCTACGAATACTCTCCAAGTCCTTTCTTTTTTTAGCTCCACCTTGAACACCTACGATGGTTATTCAATAACCACTACAATATATAAGCTATATGCTTGTGAAAAAACACTAATTATGCATACGAATAATAAACATGCTCAATTTTATTTTATTACAACAAATTATAGTCTCCGGAAATTACTAGTTCACTCCCACCACTACCAACTAGTCCGCGACTCCACTCCCTAAGCCCACGTGACTTAGTTATGACCCACGCCTCACGTGCGGTCCCATAGGCCTCTGGCGGCCGTGGTCGTCACCACATCGATTACCTCATGGTGGTATAGAACTAGCAATTTCATTGACCCAAATAAGCAACTCAGCATGCTCACATAATTCATTACACCGTGCTTTCACAATCAAATTGGGCCTAACTTAACCACATGAATTTTGCCCACTAATAAACTAATAAGCTTTATTAAGCTAATTTAACATGATTTTACATCACAAATGAACTTAAACATTAAACCATCCATATATCATAATTAATGCCACTCACCTCTTAGAAATCGCTCCTAATCTTGAGATTAAAGCCCTATTAAGAACCAGGTACAAATCCTATATATAAATTACAAGTTATGAGTTATACCCCCAAAGTGGGTCGCAGAAAAACTGTCGCAGAACTTAACCAAATTGGTACCAAAATACTAGTCTCACCTCCAGGAGTCCGAATATGTAGCCTGTTTTAAAAACCGACGTCATACGACATGTCAAACGGCGTCGGAAGTGGCGACGAAACCCGTCACCTGTATCTCCTATTTCGGCCGTATAGTGAATTGAAGAAGATGAAATCTTCTTTTCATTATTTTAATCTAATTCCAAACTCATGCATGTAATGTGCTTGCTTGGCAACACCTTGCCAAGTGTTCAGAAATAATGCTTGGTGGTTTGATGAGTCACACATGTAGGTCCCACTACTAACTGTACCAATTATAATTTTTAACGCCAAATTTCTTAGTGGATATTTGTCTATGTCTTGCATGGGTCCCATTAGTGATCCCATATAATATTATAAAATTGCTAATTAGCCTATTAATTAGATAACGTGTTCAATTCGCTCTCACAAAGGTATCCCTAACTGACCACAAAAGTGGTCACCAACTAACAACATGATATTATTAGCAATAAAATAATAAATCATTTAAGTCTTAATAAACAATTAGGCACATAGGGTATTCAACATATTACTGTCCCATCTCAATTGGGACCCACCAACACATGTTCCAATTTGGAACTGCCACATTGGCCACATCTGGGTTCCTCTACGAGATATCGAATCACTACTCCTCTCCCGAGCACCTTTAAGCCAACGAGCAACCCGAGGTGACAAACTGGACTATTCTGTAGTCAATTAAAACAAGGCTTGAAAAAGCCAAAGGCGTATGGGCGGAGGAATTAGCGACCCTACTGTGGGCCTACCGCACAACCCCCCGAGCGGCAATAGGTGAGACACCATTCTCACTAACTTATGACATGGAAGCGGTATTCCCCACGGAGCTCGGGTTGCCTACGTACCGGGTGACAAATTTCAGCGAGCAGGGTAATGAGGAAGCCCTGAGAGCAGAACTTAACTTGGTAGAAAAAAAAAAGACTGGGCATATCTAAAGGTGGCAGCTTACAAATAAAGGGTCTCCCGGTACTTCAATAGCAAAGGCAGGCATCGGAGCTTCCAGGTCGGAGATCTCGTTCTAAAGGCGGTAAACCAGTCTACAAAGGTCCCGAGCCATGGTAAATTAGGACCGAACTGGGAAGGACCGTACAAGGTTACCCAAATCAACCGACCGGGAACATACTAGCTACAAACTTTGGACGAGCACGACCTCTCTCACCCTTGGAACGTGCAGCATCTCCGTAAGTATTTCCAATAAAGCATGACAATAATGTTGGCTAGGAACCATGTAGCTCTGCCCGAGCAATTCTATTCACATCTGTAATAAAAATTTCTTTTTTCGTCAAACAACTCTTCTCTGTATTTGTTCACTCCAAAGACCTCGGGGTAAGACCCCATGCATCTAAAAGACCTCGTGGTAAGACCCCAGGCATCTAAAAGACCTCGGTTCCATAACCCGAGGCATATGCTTCGCTTAGGTCCAACCGACGATGGGGATAACACCCCCTAAGTGGCTAATGATAGCATGCCTCAAAGGACCCTGCAACCACCCGCGTTCCAGGTCGGTTCCCTATGGTCACCCCTCTATTCGCCTGCCTTAGCAAACGCTTGGGGGGGTAGGGGAATACCAGGCTAAACAGAAAATCCCATCGGACGTTAACAGGACTTGGAATCCTAAGACACCTAACATTCCTAAGCACCTATAGTACCCAGAGAAACAGCTCGGATAGTTAATAGGTCACAAGCCTACATTATACCCAAGCGGGACCTACATAACAGGTCCTTAAAAAACCAAGTATTCTTTACCAGTTATAATCCTAAACCTTTTGCTAAGGCAGGGATTTAGATTGGCTAACAACCAGTCGGATATTGGCAAACACAAACAGACATACAAGTAAGGAATAACAAACAATTAATGCAAAAGATGGCCTCGATGGACCTTTTCATTAATTAAATTATTTGTACAGATACTGGGGGCCAAATGTAGTAGCCTCCCAAAAAAAACAAAAAAAAAAACAAAAACAAAATAACCAAAACAACAAAAAAAGGAAGAAACAGGTCGGGGACTAAGAGTCGTCCACCACGACCACGTCTTCAGTCTCTCCGGACTCTCCCACCAGGGCGGCTCCATTCGGGATCGAGCTACTGCCTAGGGTAGCAGAGTCATCTGCTTCTCCGGCCAGAGCGGCGGAATCATCGCCAGTGCGAGGACCAAGATCCCAGTAGTCCGAGTCAATACCCTCATAGGACGAGATGTCCCGTTCGGGGTGATCCCGGGCTAACCTTCGCTTGAGGTCCCCGTAATCTTGAAAGAAGCCGTCATCGAAAGCCTCCTCCGTGGACCCCACCGTCGCTGCCTCCGTTGCAGCCTTCGCCCAAGCCTTTGCGGCTGCCGCAGTGGCCCGGGGTGCCACCAGATCTGCCAGGGCAGTTGCCAATTCCGCCTAGGCTGCCCCGAGGCTCAGGGCTAAGCCCTACACCTTGTCCTTCTCCAGAGCCAGGACGTTTTCCCTGGCCTCCGAGGTAGCCCGCTCCTCTGCCAGGGCGACTTCAGCAGCAGCGACCCTCCTGGCTAGAGAGGGCAAGAAGGACTCAGCCCCAACGGCCATGCAGCTGACCTGCATGAAGCCCAAAAACTGGTCAGTTAACCGGGTATACAAAAGAAAAGTAGTGGCAATGAATGGGCAGAGGTGTCAGTGCTTACCATGTGGGAGAGGCTGTATAGCCATCCCTGGAATGCCTCGGGAGACATGTTTGCACACGTTTCCACTTGACTGGGGAGAAGGGCGGATTTAACCCACTCCCGGATCACTGTCGGTTCCTCAACCGGTACCCCGGACGGTATTCCCACTCGGGGAAAAGTCTCAACCACCACCACGTGGGGAGCTGAAGTCCTAACGGATTCAGGACGGTTTGCAATCCCGTGCTAGATTCGCCTCAGCGGGCGTTCGCTGTCCGAGGCCTCTGCAGCGGGCCTCTTTCCTCCTCTGTTTGCCACCCGGGCGGCGGCAGCGGCCTGCCTGACCCTCAACTGTTCAAGATCTCTGTTGGGGGTCATTTTTGCAAAAAGTAAAGAAAGGCAGTTAGTAACCAGCAGAGAAAATGGGAATATAGACAAGACAAAGTGTGCCTGGGTACCTACCAGGAATTATAGGTGGAAAGACAGGAGCTTCGACGGGCTCGGCCGAGTTGTAGGACATTTTAAAATCGCCCGTCCGGGTAAGCATGTTCCAGATGTTTGTCGGCAAGTTTGCCAAGCCCCTAATCTTGGCTTGGCACTCTTTGGGAATGCTAGGTGGACTGGATGACCCCGTTGCAAAGCAAAATATAACACGATTAGTCTCAGATCGAAGTAAATGAAGTGAACGGAAGATACCGCGCTAACTTACCCCTCAGTTCTTCCGCCCAGGAAGTTCTCATTTGGATCCCCGGGGCTCGCTTACAGAGTCCAAGGGTAGATACTTGGAAGAATCTGTTCTTCCAACCCTTGTTGTTGCTCGGGAAATTTATTATGATCTTTCTCCCTTGCCGAGCACCGAGAGAAAAGAACCCGACCTCCCCATATATGGGAAACGGTCGGTGCTTCCAGAAAAATTCCTGAACGGAAAGCTCATACCCAAACACTTGGGGCCAAAGGGAGATGGACCCCATGAGAAACCTCCAATCGTTCGGGGCCAGTTGCCCCGGGGCGATCCCCAAGTATATCAGGATATCCCGAGCTACCGGATGGATGGGAATGCGGAATCCAGCCATGAGGATGTCCTCATATAGGGTGGTAAAACCCCGCTGGTAGATCTGGGCTCCACTGGCATTCACAGCCAGGGAGTAGTAGTCTGGAAGGCTATACCTATCCCTAATGCAGCTGAGGTTTTCAGCACGCAAGGTAGACGGGATGAACTCACTGGCAAAGTCAAACTCGGTGTTGGGTTCCCCTAGTGTTTCATCACCCAAACCTTAGGAAACGGAGGCAACGGGGGCCTCCTGGTCCGATTCATCTCAGATAGACGGATTGGGATTCTGCCCTCATTATGGTGATCTGAGGGGGTCGCAGAAGGTGGACTTAAAGTGTCCGGCGTCTCTGACCCGGACATCTCATCCTTCGACCGGGAAGACGAGTCAAAACCGGAGTGACACATCCTTGGGATTTCGGTGACTGGGCAGGGAAGCAAATGATGACCCAGGTATGGGCCAGAGACTCCGAGTCTGAGGTACAGAGGCGGTAAGGTTATCAACCTAAAGGGTAAGGAGTACAAGGTCCTGAAAGTAAGGTGACACTCAGTTAAAACTACCCGGGGACAGCCCGTTCGGTTCAACCTATCTAACGTGCCGCCTGATCTAAAGTAAGAACAGAACCTTAAGAAGAAGAAATCCCACTCTCATTCGAAACCTAATGGATCCGTCCTCTCCAACTTCACTCGGAAAAGACAAGGAGAAGAGCTTAAAGGGAAGAGCAGCGAACTGAAACTCGGGAGTGAGAGACTTACACGAATTAACGCAGGGAAAAGGGCTCGGGAAGCTTGACTGGGGACTTTTTGCTCTCAAACCTCTCGGTATCTCTATCTCTTGGCAGTAGGAATGACTGAAATGAACAAGTGCTTCTTATATACATGGCACAGACTGACTAGATCAGATCAGATCCAATGGTCAGGAAGTTTTCCCGCCAAAATTGCCTACCACCGTCACCTCGGGTGCGTGAAACGTCGCTTTAAAAGGCGTGCGCATTAAATGCAGGATGTGATGGCCCGGTTATGACGTGACTGCTCGGTTACGTTTGCACCAGCCTCGCTGGATCCTAACCAGGCCAATGACCGGTTGACACGTGGCAGAAGTCGGTCCCGGCCCCACATATCCACCGCTCGGTACAGACCCCAGAAGACCAGCACGACCGGTCTGGCCCCGGGTAGTATCCCGGGCCTAGTCCCCGAACGGTTTTTTAGAAGCAGTCTTAATTTTCAAACCGACTTCTACATGAGGTGTATCATATGTTATGCACGAGGTACAAGTTAATTAAACATGTACTATTTTATTCTAGAAATAAAGTACGAATCCGAAATTCATAGTACTACATGTTAAAGCATGAGGTTATTCGGAATAAATAATAATAATAATAAACAGAAAGAATTATCACATGTTAAAGCATGGAGTTAACCGAACTGATAATAATAACGAACAGAAATATTAATAATAATAATAATCATAATAATAATAATAATAATAATAATAATAATAACGGAGATAATATGTTCGGGTACAACATATTAACATGAGGTTAACCGGAAAGTGATATCAATAATATTAACAATAATATTATTATTATTAGTAATAATATTAATAATAGTAGTGGGATAATATGTTCAGGGTACAACATATTAAAGACTGAAGTTAAATCAATAATAATAATAATAATAATAATAATAATAACAACAATAATAATATCATTATTATTAATAGGACAACAAAACGGACATTAATATGTTCAGGGTGCATATGTTAATCACGAGGTTAATTAGACCATAATAATAATAATAATAAGCAGAAAATAATAATCATAATAATAATAACAATAATAATTATAATATAGCAATTATACTACGGACCTAGATTAGGGACACATGTTAAATATGAGATTTAAAAGCTAACTAACAATATAATAATAATAACAATAAATAGTAGTAGCAATAATAACAATGATAATACAGACCTAGATTAGGGGCACCACATGTTAAGCACAAGATTTTCTAGAGTAATAATACTAATATTAATAATTAGAAAATAATCACACGGACATTAATCTGATATACCAAGTGAGTTAGGAACTCACCGTGGGTTCGAGGTCGCGGCGTGACACTAGGTGGTAAGCTTTCTTTTCTTTCTCTCTTCTCTTTCTATCTCTCTATTTTCTAAACCCAAATGGGTTACTATTTATAGGGGTGGGGATTGGGTTTATGTAATATATATATATATATATATTACACACACATACAATATATATACTACACCAACATACAACACACACTACACACATACAGACCCATAACACACAACACACACACTCACACGACACACACAAGCACACATGCACACAACACCTAACCACCCTACCATACACATCACACTCTACACCATCATCACCCTACAACCTAGCCAACCCAACTCACCAATCTCTCTTCCTCTAATGTCGACACACACACACACACACACAATTGCTAAGGGTTGTTTGGGAGGTTGGTTTAGGGTATAAGCAGGGTTGGGTAATAGCTAGAGGTATAATTATGGGTTTAGAAATTATATTAATTACAGTGAAAATCTTACAATTACTGTTTGGGACTAGAAAAATATTAGTAAAATATAATAAAAATTACAGGTATTACACTTGGATCTATAAAAGAGGCCACCCACCCCTATTAACGGGGATGGCATTCTGACTCCAAAGAATAGCATATAAACAACTCCATGTTACGCATAAACCCGGTCGGTCTCTGGTAGTGCTGCCTACTCTGTTGGCTCACCAAAGGCCACCGGTGATCTGCCAATGAAAGTGCATTGACGCAACCGTGGATGTAGGTCACCTCATTAACGGGGGCCGAACCACATACAATCTTTTGTCTCTTTCCAAACCTCTCTTACCAATTTTCGACATCATCATTTGGTGTAAAAGTTAAGAAGCATGAGTTTCTGTCAAAACTCAAATCATGTTATGGAAAAACACATCTACAATTTAAAATCCAAAGAATTTAAACTTGTTGTGGACACGCGGAATTCCACTTCATTTGTTTTTGTTTGAAGTTGATTTGGATCAAAGAAAGAAAAGGAAGGTCTGTTGAAAACAGATACAGAGTCGCCACTTGGTCTTTAAGGAACCAAGAAACCTAATTTTGACTCACCCAAATGGATAAAGGGCACCGGCCCTTCATAACCAAAGAACTTGGCTCGGGATTTTGGTACGAGAGAGGAAGGAGCCTTTGTTGCAACTAAAACACCCTCAACTCGCCTAGTCTTTCGACGTGCCTCAATTAGCATCCAAATAATCATCTTATACTATGTTTGGTTCGAAAAATAATACTATGATAGTATATTACATCACACAAGAATTTTGAAATGGAAGATCGAAAGATAAGATATCATTCAAAAGATCTAAGCCAAATATCACACGATGCAAAAGTGAAAGATCACACAAATAAACCTAGGAAAAATCGTCTAATCACATATCAAGTAATTAAGTTTCCCTAATCTAAAGGGGACATGAATTGTTCTTGAAACAAATAATTAAAGAAACCAAAATATGAATGATGTGTGTTAATCTTGAGAAAAGAAGACCTCTCAATCCCCGGGACGGATGAGAAAGGAAGAATTGGCCGAGGGAAAGCATAAACGTGTGATCAAATTCATCCCTCATAATCTTCTTAGATTAGGAGCCACATAATCCCCAAATTTTGCATGGATGCAATGTATGATCCTAGAATGTGTAAAGGTTGTAGCGTGCTTTGTGTTCATGGATTTCTAGAATGACTTAAAAGTCTAGAATGTGTATGAATAAATGAATGAAATCATCATGGGATATGCACAAATGTAGTATAAACTATTTCCTAATACCTGAGCTAATTTGAGGTACATGTAAGCATCAAATCAAAGGATGGAAGTAAAAGTATGCTTGCTGTGAATAGTAGACAGAACAGTAACATGATCTTTTGGAAATTGAAAAGAGGGTTAGGAATGTTTTTAATGCATGATATTTTATTGGGATCTTCCTTATTGTGTCTAGAACACAACCCAAAAATCCAATATTTAATAACTATTACAGATTGAGAGAAATCATATGAACAATAGAGGTTACTCGGAAACAGAGTTCGTACTGTCGACTGAAATGTTAAAAAATCTTAGAAAATGAAAACAAATGATCTAGGGGCCCATTTTACACAGAAAGTTCCCTAAGACATTTAAGTTTAAGTGAAAAATGAGTTGGGGCCACCCCTTTTGGAAAATGTTTCTGTAAAACAAGTTGAAAGTCAACCAAGCTGCTGTGACAGTAAAGGCAGAATATCTGGAGTGAATGTTTGGCCCAAAATGGACCCTTCCAAGTATTTTCAAGTCAAACCAAAAATCATGAGTGTTCTCTAATGAGTTAGGAAGACTTTCTGAGTGGTCTTGCATCCATACATTGTGTATTGAGTTTTAGATAAATCTTTGAACTCGTATCACTCACTGTTTTGACTCACTGTTTTGAAGATTTTGGAAAAAACTAGAGTTTTTCTTTCTTGAGATCAAAATGAAGGGGTTAAAGAGGGGTTTTGAAATAGAGGTTTTTGAAAGTATATTTTCAACATCAAATTGAGATTATGACCTCTTGGAATATCAACATCAAACTCATCATCAAGAACCCCCAATATTATTGGAGAGATTCATTTTTATTTTGAATATAACTTCAAGGATACCTTGAAGGTATTGAAGTTATAATCATCATCTATTAAACATGTTTTTGAGGTCAAGAGCTACTATCCATAAGGATTCACTCACCTCAAACTTCATGTCATCATTTAGATGATGATGAACTATAAGTAAAACAAAGAAAATAAAAAAAAAATTGAGGTAAGAGGAGATGAACATTGTATATAAGCAAGAAAATAAACAATCAATAGATGAAATTCAATGGTGGAACCACAAGCATTCAACCTCTCATATATGTGTGTATGTGGGTGTAGATTGCTCTCTAACTCATTGGGAACTCAAAGAAGATGAAGAAAATCAATTGAAATCTTGTAAATATTAGTTTAGTTTTGAGAAAACTAAATAAAAACTCACATTTGACTTGGATTTGAAGAAGAAAATCTTTATTTCTCTCTCTATTTCTTCCTAACTCTCTATATCTCTCTCTAATGACTTCCAAACTCTTCCGCAAATGGAAGCAAATGGGTATCATTTATAGACCAAGTTGGGGAGGTAATTTGGGTTTTAAAAAGTCTCTAATTGGTCCAAAATCTCAGAATAATCAAAACTATGTCATTTTATTTGTTGAAAATTTGAATTAAAACCCCAAAAATTAACTAAAAATAACAAACAAAAAAAATGAAAAATCACTCAGAGTGCCGCCGCGGTAGTGGGCCAGTGCCGCAGCGGCAATCAACCCTCCTGTTGACAAAAAATTGCATTTTGGCCCCCAGAACTCCCGGAATTCGCGAAATGGCCATATTTCGTCCGAAATTCACAAAAAATTCATACGAAATCCAAATTGAGATTGTGATATACTGTTGGAAAGGTATTGAGGTCTAATTTCCATAAAAAAAAAATAATTTGGAGTTGGGTCACTTTGGAAAGTTTTGCAGTATTCACAATAAGAGTCAAATTAATCGCATTTTTCACCTTCATTAATTCATAGCAAATTCGTTTTAGATCCAGAAATTATGTGTGACATACTGCTGGAAAGCTATTGACCTATAGTATTTGATAAAAACATTTCAACATCGAAAAGGAGACTTTGATTTTTGATCAAACTTGCAATCAAATCAGTCAAACAGTGCATTTCCAGAAAATTCCGGGAATTTCTAGGAGCCTCCAAAGACTGAGGTTTCCGTCCGATTTTCTTTTAAAATATATTTTAAGACTTTTCACATGATCTAGGATGATCTAGGAACTTTTGGACGAATTCGAATGATTTTGGTCAAACCTTGGTCAAAATTTGGTCAAACCGGTCAACGGAGACTTTCTGGGAACTTTCGGGACTTTCGGGGGTCTCTGGGAGCTTACGATTTAAAATATTCAAATTTTAAAATACCTTTTTTTTTGTTTTGAACAACATCGAATGATTTCTGAAATTTTGGGCCAATCCGGAGAGTTTTGAGCTTTTAGAGGCATTTTTGTCATTTTTTTAATTTCTTGAGAGTTAGAGGCAATCTCTGAAAATCTGATCTTTATAATTATCGAGGTTTGACATGCTTGTGGCCCCCTAAATCTGTTAGCCGACAAAATGGGATCTCTACACTTGTTTTCTTTAAAAAGTAAATAAACAAAAATAGCATAACGATGTGATACAATTACAATTATTATCCAAGAGTGCATTCTGAAAATCTCATTCCATAGGCATCCTAATATTTGCTCAGTCGTGCATCAATATGTATTTTCAAAGTGATGGTAACTAATTTTCCTAGTAACTAACATAAATGGTAATAAGTAGGTGATTTTGAAAGTGATTGTAACAAATTTTCCTAGTAAGTAATATAAATGGTATTGGAAAGTAGGTGACTGTCAACGTGATAGTAACCAACACAAGTTGTTTGGGTCATAGGCTTACTTCAGAGTCAAAACCTACTACATAAGATTTATCCAAACACATGCAATTAGGCTGGTGGTTAGACCTTGCAACCCCAATCCCTACTGAGCAACGGGCCTTAGTGTAGGTTGATTGGGTTAAGAGACAATCCGATTGATTAGCCCAGGTCCAGTTTGGGATACTTGTCCAATAGATACCAGCTATTTTTGCAATGAGCAAATGCAAGCATAGGATTGGCTATTGCCTATTGGGTGTCTCTAGAAAGCCCTTTTTTGAAATTTCTGAAAGATATATAAAATAAAAATAAATTTGTAAAGGATGCTTTATTTATCACCTGGTAGAAATGAATACTATGTGATAGGGGTAGAGAATTCTTTGGCGTTTAATAATAGTACTTTAAGAATAATAGGTTATTTCAACTCGATATCAGCAAGATTTTCTGACTATTGCTCGGGAAACATGTACACATTCGAAGTTTTTTCCTCTTTCAATAGTTTTCTAATAGAGCTTCCCCCATTTCATTTTGTCAAGCATATTGGTGTAAATCGGGCTTAAAGGGGATCTAGGGATGTGCACACGGGGGACCGAGTTTATGACCATGAGTCCATTGGAAAATATGGCTTACAATATAAAGTTATGTGATGTTTTCTAGCCATTTTAAGAGTTGGGGGATCTGATGCTTCTAATGTTTATTGCTTGTAGTGGATTTTGATATCTTTATTGAAATCTTTGACTTTTTTATGATGCAGGGTTGGTTGGATTACAAGTAGCGTTGCTGTATGTATATCTACATGGACTATTTTGTAAAAGTTCAAAATTTAGAGGGACTGGTGTGTATGTAAATTTCATTTGCAAGGGGAGCCAATGTATATGACATCGATAAATTTTATACATTTTATACAAAATCAAAAGTTTTTAAAAAAATTGCAGGGATTATGTCCTCCACCAGTCCCTCTTATGCTCCACCACTCTGTATCGTGTTATACTTTTCATATATTTTTTTTGCTAATGGGAAACATCTTCAAAGTTGGGCCAAAGGACCGATCTTGTAGGGTAAACCCCGGATGCCAGGCAACCGCCCCCAAGTCACCAATATTAATTAGGTCAAAGTATGCCTTTAAAAGAACTTGGATCCAAGACGCTGAGTTTGCAGTTCGTCCCATACTTTGACTCATTCCACCACGCTACTTGGTATATATACAAGTATAAAACACACAGGATTTCAAAAACATATTTAGGTGGATCTATAAGTATATATCTGTTGTGCATATATAAGTAGTGTAACTCACCTAATTTCAATGCATCTTCATGCTAGAAAAGAAAAATGAAAGGAAAATGCTTTGGGCCTTTGGCCTTTCCCAAGCATAACATGTTAAAACGTGGTGGGAGGGTCTTGGGTGATCCCTCGCTCGATGAAGATATACAATGTATGAGAAATTTATTTAATTATAAGTTTATTATTATGTAATTTATTTTAGGGTGAAGGATAATTAAGATTCTTAGAAAAATGTACTTTATGATGAAGACTAAGGGTCTGTTTGATAAAATTGAAAATTAAGTATTGAAAACTAAGTGCTGAAAATTTTTAAGCAATTGAACTTGCAAATACTGAAAACAGTTTTTCAAGTACTAAAATAGACTGCATTCAGTGATTATTTTCAGTAAAAAATTTTCACTTAAAGATTTCAGTGATTTTTTGGCTGCTTTTTCAATTAAGTGGTACGTTATCAAATATACTGGATAAAAAAAAGTGCTAAAAGATTTCATTTTCACCACTTCATTGGATTATCAAACACACCCAAAGTGAAATTTAAGTGGACAATTAATGAATATTAGGTGAAAACTTTCATTTCAGAAACTTTTTAACAAACTAAAAATCAAATTAGACTTTAAACTATTGACAATTACTTCTAATTCTAGGGATGTTCATCTAATTTTTTATTGATACAATTTTATCCTACTGTCCATAACTTCATCAATGATTTATAATTTATTCATTGATCAAAGTAATGGTCTCTTGCCTGTAATTTTGAAAGTACTAATAGTCTTGGCTTGTCACATCTTCTTCATCCCATCATTATTGTGGAAGTTTGTTCAAAAATATCAAACACATGATCACTTAGACCACTGTGTGTAAAATCTCAATCATCACTTCCATTAGCTGCATGTCCACTTAGTAGGGAAAAAAAAAAAAAAAAAAAAGGCAAGCATAGAGAAAGCCGAACTCTAAGGCTTTGGGCCACATACTTTTGGGGGCTTGAGAGTGTCAATACCACTATGATTGGGTTGCACAAGGAGTTAGGCACTAGTAGTAAAGTTTAGCAATTCTTTTTAGTTTGGGACATTTTAAAGTTAGAATATTCTCCCAAGTTTGTCAATCTTTATGGTGCCAATTCATTGAATCTCCTTTTCTCCAATTTTCTTTTTATTTCTTTTAAGTGTCTATCTCTTTTTCATTCTCCATTTCTGAACTCAAATTTATATCCCTTCTCCACACTCCTCTAAAGAGGCACATATCGCATACTTTAATCGATCCAATGCGAACAATTCTTAAGCGTGATAATAACGTAATTCTCAACATAATACGGTCCAAAAATTGATACATTAATGTTTACTATTTGTTAGCCCTAGAATACTAGGGTACGTTTTCGATAATGACGTTAACGGGTGATTTTATGCAAGAGTATATGGACATTTTATTCAAATTAAAATGCTAAATATCAAGTTCCATTTGATTTTAAATGATAAAAAAGAGAATGGAATTTTTACTTTGGTACCCATGTATATTATGATCATATTAACATGTTGCAGCTTAAAAGCACTAGTTGGGCCAGCGTAGGATTGTATACTATTAGTGGGCCACAGCTTGAGTGTGAGATTTGAGAGACTTTTCATATTAGGGCCCAAATTGGTCCATACAATATATCCTTTTTCTTCCTATTCACTCACCTTACCACCTTTACATTAACCATAATAATCATCTGCATTTGTGCCTTTTGATTGTTTTACTTTTTTTCCCTCTTTTTTTTTTTTGGTGTGTGTACTTGTGACAGTCTTTTTATTAGCAAAAAAACTATTAAAATATAAGAATTAAACACAGATTGGTGGTCTTACCCATATTGGTTGTATACCGTTATAATCAAAAAATATAATTTGGTGATTCATCAGCAATCATCTACGTCGATTGAATTCATACAATATTCATAAATTCTTGTGATTGAGGCCCTAAGCAGTACGTGTCGAAACGAATGGTTGTGATGATTAGGGTATTGTTCTTGGCATAATTTTGAGTTATTAAATAGATGATACGAGGTGTTTAAAGCAACTGGGTTGATTAGTATATGGAATTGGTGGCCATGTGCAATTGTGTTAGATCATTAAGTAAAACCTTTGTACTCCTTTTCCTTTCTTTTTCTAGTTAGTACATCAATGAGTTGTAAATGTGAAATTTAATTTCTATTGGCCAAAAGGAATTAGCCAGAAATGTCAATTCAATTACAACTGCAATCTCTAGTATCAAAAAAAAAAACTGCAATCTCTAACCATACAATATTATGTACTTCAGACACAGTATCCCCTGGTCAAGTATTGCTCCATTGTTCCCCATGAGTCTCTCTCTCTCTCCCCCTCTCCCCAACTAATGTTAACTATCTCTATGTCAATATATATAGAGATATTGGGAGAGGCTCCTAGGTGCACTAAGTAAGTGCACGGATCCAGTGCATTGGGTTTTAAAATTTAAAAAATTCACGGATCGCCGAGACAAGGCGCGGATCAGCGGGGAGCAACCCGTAAATTTTACATCAGTGTTTTGGGTAAAATGCACTTACCCAGTGTACTTAAGAACCTCTCATTATATATATTAAGTGCACTCTACCCAGTGTGTTGGCTTTTAAGCAAAAAAAACTCGCGAGTCAGTGAGTCAGCAAGACGGGGCGCAGATCAATGGAATAACTCGCAGATTTTTTAGACTTCAAAGTCCAGTGCACTGGATCAGTGTACTTACCGTGCACCTAAGAACATTTCCATATATATATATACATAAACGTATATATGTGCATATGCGGCATGTTTAGGGACACTAACTAGTTGGGTTAGTAACATATATGATTCTCCCCAAAATTAGGGATTGTCATGCAAGTTGGGTAGATAATTATCTCAATATGAGCCCTTTGGTAAATGTGAGCAAGAGTACCAAACAAATGGCTAAAACATGTGGTGGGTCTCATGGTACATAGGGGACCTCTTTTCCACATCTAGCATGTAAGCAGGTATTCCATAGAGATTCCAATGGTTCAAACTTTGGCATGAATAACATGGATGGCCCACTTAAATAAGACCTATGACGATAAACCGTTGACTATCTTATATCGAAAAACCCCAACCACACGATCATCTTTTGACCCGTTTTCACTAATGATCTGTTCTGATTAAGAAATGAAAACCTTTTTTTTAAGAAACTCATCTCGTTTTGCATAGAGTTTTTATATGTATAATTATAGTGACACAGTCAGCACCATGTGTGTGCTATGTTTTAGATACCCTATTGGCAAAAGAAAGAATGGGAGACCTTGGAATGTGGTGAGTGAGAGATTTGTATATATGTAAAGAAATCTAGCACTATTATAGGGATGGGGGTTCATATGGGAATATGATAAGAGCAATGATCCAAGTGTTTTTGGGCATTGTTAAATAAACTTGAGTGTCTTGGTGCTTTTCATAATGAGTAAATATTGGGACACTCAAAAATATAATTTTTGGGACACAACTCAAAAAAATGTGTCTATATCTCTCTGTGATGCCACTAGATCCTACAGTGACACATGAGAGAGATAGACACATCTCTTGAATTTTGTCCCAAAAATTATGTCTTTGGGTGTGTTCCAAGTTGTGTCTATAAGAGTAAGTGTTTCTTTTACTTTGTGGGTAGAACAAAGGAGTCGCGTGTAGAACTACAGTTCTGCCTACAACTCTGTTTGTATATGGTCAAGAAAATGAAGAAGCCAGGCGGATTTCCAACCTCAGGGAAATTTATTTTGTATTATTATGTTAATTGATTATTGTTGGATTAGAGTCGAGAGGACCACGAGTGATCCTTGAGACTGGGGCGTGTTGACTCATATCAGTGTTATACAATATTGGTCTGTGTGATGTTTATCATGCGAGGTCATTTCTCGAGAGACACAGTCGTTTTGCAAATTAAAGAGTTGACCAGTATGATTGTTGGATTACATAGATTTGCTTGAATGCTTGAAGACTTTTACTGTTCATTTGCTATTTTCATTTATTTGGCATTATGAGCCATTATTGTAGTTGGTTTTAGGACGTTTAGTAGCTCTGACCAGAGGTTGAAATAGAGGTTATTTTTCAAAGGTTTAATTGTAAATGAAAATATTTTTATTATTAATAATTCAGAAATGTTTATTCAACTTCCGCTTTTCAATTTAAGTGAATCAACTTTAATAAAAATGGATTTGAGAATTTTTGGAATCGCGTGAGTTATTTTTTGATATGGAAATGCGGTGGTTTTGTTTTAAAAGAAATGGAGATTTATTACAAATATTTTAATCCGATTTTTAAGAACGGATCTATTTTCATTAAAAAAAAATTAATAGGATAGTCTTCGTAATGTTCACTCTGATAGTTAGGCAGCCGAATAGTAGTCTAGATTTAGTTCTAGGCTGATTATTTGGCTTTCCAAAAATCGAGGTTTGTAGGGAAGTGGTGGAGAGGTTGAAAATTTAACAGGATGTTTAACCATTTGGTATCTCTCTTTTAATCAAGGCCTAATTACAGTTTACTCCCTTAAATTATACCTATGTTTTCAATTGGAATCATATACATTTTTTCTTGGTTCAATCGAACCCTTGAACTTCAAAAAGTATTCAATCACACCCAAAGCCTAACGTCGCCGGCTTAAATTAACAAAAATTATCACGTGATTTAAGCGTAATACTTACCTGTCACAGGTTAGGTTAAGACAAACGAAGGAGATTGTGAATGACGCAAAAATTATGTTATTTTTGGTCTGATTGAATGCGATTTCAGATCTGATTGAATACGATTTCAGATCAATTTTTTTTGCACCAATCACAATTTCCTTTGTCTTACCCTAACATGTAATGGGTAAGCATTACACCCAACTTACGTGACAATTTCTGTTAAATTAAGTCAGCAACATCAAACTTTGGATCTAATTGAATGAATTTTTGAAGTTCACGGGTTCGATTGAACAAAAACAAAGTATGTGCATTTAATTGCAACCATGGATATAATATAAGGGTGTAAAGTGTAATTGTGCCTTTAATCATCCTAGATTTCGAAGCAATATTGGTTAATTGAGTATGGACCAATCAATTTGCATATAGCTACTTTTTATAATTGATTGATGGGTGAATTAGTGATAGAGTAATATTTGGGGTACTAACAACTTCCACTAACACTTACTAACACACTATATCTCTCTCTTAGTGGCACCGCGGGGTCCGCAGTGGACCCCGCAGAACCATTAGGAGAGAGATAGAGTGTGTTAGTAAGTGTTAGTGAAAGTTGTTAGTGCCCCTAGCAAGACCCATTAGTGATAAATTCAATTTAAGTCACTTTTATTGGTTTAAGCATAAGTAGGAAAAGTTTTAGGATTACATCCACTCCTTGCTCTTTTGACAAATCTACCCTCAATATTGGTCTACAACAAAGAGTTTTACCCCCTCCGGTGACCTTGGCTAACCTTTGACGACCACCACCATCATCTCACCTGACCTTTGGCGGCCGTGCTTGAACTCCGGTGACCTCACCTGAGCTCCGACAACCACCATCACGTTCTTCCCTGCCTCCAGCGACCACTATCACCAGCAGTGATCACTACCACAACCTCACCTTACCTCCGACGACCACCATGACCTCACTTGATTGATATCCTTCACAACCAAACTACTAAATCAACATACAATGATCAGAAAACAATTTTCTTATACCCATCGAAAAGTTGTGAAATTATCAAAAAAATCCATAATCTTAACACATAATTTTTCCTGTAGAAAAAAAAAATTTAAAACTCAAATCAATTTAATAAAGCATTCACAACCTGGAAACAAACCAAATTAAAGCTACATTGATCCCAAAAAAAAAAAAGTTGTGAATTTTTTTTTTTCATACAATGATCACAAAACAAATTTCACATACCACCGAAAAGTTGTGAAATTTCACAAAGTTCGTGAAAATTTTCAGAGAAAAGTGAAATGCTCGCAGTGCACTTGTGGTCATGCAGTGGTCGTGGATCTGCTTGTGGTGGTCCTGGTGGTGGTAGAACTGGTCGCAATAGTGGTAGATCTGAAATTAATGGTGGTATGATGAGACGGATCTCATCAGATCAAGTTATGCGACCGACACTAGCGGAGGTGGTGGCAATGATGATGATGGTGGTCAGTGCTGAGAAAGAGACAGACAGATAGACAGGTGGTCGATGTGGTGGTGGCGACCGTCGGTAGTGGCGACGATGGTGATGGTGGTCAGTGGTCTGAGAGAGAGAGATGGAAGAGAGAGAGAGAGAGAGAGAGAGAGAGAGAGAGAGAGAGAGAGAGAGAGAGAGAGAGATATATGAAAATGAAAAATGCAAACAAGGGTAAAATATATCCCAAAAATATGTGGTCAACTGGTCAAAGGACCTATACTAATACTCTTATTGAAAAATGTTCTCATTACTAAAAAAGTTTTTCTTGTGTCCTATAATCAAATGATTATCCTAATGTGGGATTTAATACCAATTTTCTATTGATTTAATGGCCAAAATGGTCATTGGTGGGGCATCTACTTGATTTTGTTCTCTAATTTGGGGCATATCTGTCTTTCAATATATATATATATATATTTAAAATTTTACATATTTTGGCATTATTAAACTACCTACATCACATTTTTTAGTGAAAAATCCCTCAAGATTGTCACACCCGTCCAGAGAAAAAAATAGTTTTAAATGCATAATTGTTTTCTTGAATTATTAATGTCGATTAATAATTTTGAATGGAGTTGACTTGGGTCAACGAGGATGTGTCAATTGAGGACACGGTAATCAGATAATCATGAGGCATTGGTACGAGTAAATAACATTTATATGACTTAAATGTTATTTGACTTTATCTGATAAATGCGAATAGTGAAATTACCCATGTAGTGTAATTTCTGGTAGTTTTGTTCTTGATTAATATCACTTTGATTGTTTAGTGACAACCAATAGGATGCGTTGCATACAAGGTAGGTTATCTAGAAATTCCTCGAAATTAGTTTTCGAAATGTAATTACGGCGACAAATGGAACTTAGATGAAAATGTCCACGATTTACAGTTTTCACTCGTGAAGCAATAAATTAGGCGAGTAAGACGTTTTGAGGAATAATTAGAAGTTTTGGAAACTCGTGGGATAATTTTCGAGAGTGTTGCCTATGTATAGTGAACTCAAGATATTTTCATTTACAACTTTTCCTAAATTGAAATCAAGAAAGGAGATTTGTGGCTTAGAGCTTCTCGACGCCAATCGACATACTTTTGCCCGTTTATTTTCAACCAAACTTCATATTTGAACTCCTAGAGGTAAGGGCTTCGTTTTAATACCTCTTAAGCCATGGTTGGCTTAGTTTTTATGAAATCCTAATTCTAGAATTTGGGGGAAAACGTGTGTATACTTGTAAGAATGACTTGAGATCAGAGATTCAGCGTAGAATCGGGCTTCTTGTAATTCCCTTAAAAGTATACAATGATAGCTTAAGGTATGAATTCTCAACTTATGATATATAAGGAATTTTGGATGTTCTAGATATCATGTATGATATTGTGATCTAGGCAAAACTCATGTGTTAATCTAGGCCCGTTAATTTTACTGCAAGTACGTGTGAAAAGCATGATGATATGGTTATGTGAGCATGCTAAGTGGCTATGTGGGTCAAAGGGGAGTTTGGTACAAGTTTATACCATATTACGCCTCTCGATGTTTCAGAGTTATAGTAGTGACGGCTACTTGCTTGGTTTGGGAACCGGTCCTACCAAAGTAGTTGGGTGCAATGGTTGATAGACTTTGGGCTTGCCATTGGCATTGCGGTTGATAAACTTTGGGCTTGCCGATATACCGGATGAATGTGTGTCTCTCTCTATAATACCCTATAAATTCATCGTACTTTGGTATTTCTGTTTATATAAAACCCCTTTGATTTATTCTTGTTTTTGTTGAGTTTTGAACCCTAATCGATTGAACCATTATACCAATTGATTGCTAAATTTTCCAATCGATTGGCATGCTGCCGACATGAATTCATTACGTAGCACTATCCCAATCGATTGCCCTTGTATCTAATCGATTGCTATCAAATATCTATGCCCAATCGATTGCCTCGGGTTCCAATCGATTGGCACCAGCAGAGACAAGTTTTCTTCTTTACTTCGTAGTTTGATGTGTGGCACTCTTCCCTCTTTATATACTTGTTCATTTGTTCCTTTGGGACTGTTTTTACAGTATAGAGAGAGACATTGTTATACATATACACCTATACACATATACACATATATACACAACCACACATACACATAGAAGAAGAAGAGCAGAGGCAGAAAAGGAAGAAGAGTGGAAAGAAGAGAAGGAAAAAAAAAAGCAAACAAAGAGACAAAGGCAGAGAAAGGAAGAGAAGAAAGAGAGAGAGAAACTGTAACACCCGTACCCGGAGAAAGGGTTAATTATTAACTTAACATGCATTAATTGATATAATTAGTGTATAAAATGGATTAAGGGGAGGCTTGGACTCGCCCATGGAAAAAGTCCCAGTGAAGAGGGACAGGTTTGAAAATGGAACCCAGCAAAGGGTAAATTGGTAATTTGCATGTTACATGATTAAATGCATTTTATGTGATTACATGAATATTTGCTTAAATGCTTTTATATTATATGTTGATATATGTGTAGCATTTGGTACTGATTTAGACACCCAAATAAGGGTATAAGTGAAAACGATCTAAATTAGTAGGTGCGATAGCAATTTCACAAAATATGTGGGAACCACGTTGGGACCCATACGAAACTTAGACAAACACTCATTTGATAATTGGGTAGTTAATGGAATGTTTGGGGGATTTCATAATAAGAACTTAAGAAATTCCGGGGGTGTAAGTGAAAAAGGGAAAAATTGAGATCAAGACACCTCATGTTGTGCATGAGTGTATGTGTCTAATGAGAGTTAGACTCTCATTTTTGCTGGGATTAAAAGAAGAAGAGAAGAGGTGAGCTCCGAGAGAGAAGACGGACCGTCACCGACGCCGTAATTCCGCCGTTCCGTCGCCGCCGTTCATCGGATTTACGATCCGAAGCCATTTTCGGACTCGTGGAGGAATATCATTGGAGTTAATTAGAGCTAAAATTTGCAAGGAATTTGGGGTTCTAGGCTTTTAATTGGAGCAATTTGTGAGGTGAGTGACTCTAATCCATGGGCTGAATGTAAAATCATGTTAAATGTGTTAATTTACATGTTAGTTTGTTGAATTCTTGTAAATTAGAGCATGGACATGAGAATTGGGTATATATGAACATGTTGATTTATGTGGGTTTGGCTAGTTTACTTAAAATTGGATGTTAATATGTGTTAAATGGTGTGTGAATTACCATGCTGAGATGATGATGTGATTATGTGCTTATGTGGGTTGAAGAAAGCCTTATGTTAATTCACCGTGGATTTACTCCATAATAAGGAGAAGTGGAAAAACCCAACGGTGTAAGGGTACTCACCACACTAACTGTGTAAAGGTGTGTGAGTTGCGACCCAGCTGTGGAAGGGTGTGTGAGATTGTGTGAATTAGAGGTGCTATATGCACATAAGGGCAAAAGGCAAGAGCGACGACACGGTGAATTGATATTTGGTCTTTGGAGACTAAATGATATGTTAATTGTTGATTTGTGCATTGAATATGACATTATATTCATACATGTGATTAGTTTACTCACTAAGCGAAAGCTTAAACAAATGCTATTTTCTGTTGTGGTTATTGAATAACCACCGCAGGTACGGCACGGGAGGAGGAAGGAAAATGATCAAAACGACAAGTTGGGCATGGGGGTTATGAGATGTGTGTTGATATGTTTATAAATCTAGATATTTAAGTTTCCTAATGCAACTTATGGTTTGGAGATGTATAGTTAACTTATGTCTTGGGCGAACTTGTAGATACGTTTTAAACTTATGTTATAATGTAACTAGTGGTTTGAGGTTCTCGACTTGAGGCTTGAAGTCTTGACTTGTGGACGGGAGAGATGAGGAGAGACGGGAGAGATGGGAGAGATGGGGGAGATTTGAGCCTCATGCTTGTGAACTTCTTTTGAACTTGTAAAATGATGTAAATTATGATTTCTTTTATGTTAATGTTCATATTTGGGTTGTAGAAAAAGAGTTTGAATCCTAAAACTTGTATTTTGGAAAGTGAAAGTGAATTTGGAAACTAATGTGTAATATCTCTTGTTTTGCTCAAGTGTGGTGCAAGTAATGAATTTGACCATTTCGGCAAGTCCGGATGTGTCGCTAGTGTCTTAAACATGTTTCCTTAGTGTTCACAATGTTAGTTATGACCTTGAGTTAATTCCCAACAAGTTTCATGAATTTTGAATGAGAATTGAGTTTCAAAGTTGAAAAGATCATTGTATTTCAAATGAAGTGAGTTCTTAGTGGATTTGACCAAATTGTGAACATGATTTTATGATCCATGCTTAATTTGAGTTTAAACATGTTTAGAAATGTGTTGGAATTGATTTCCCAAAGTTTCATAATGTTTCCATGTGATTTGATTGTGTTTTAGAAGTTAAAAACTTGTTTTGACAGCAAAAGGAATTTGAGCAGCAGAATTGTGAAGGGGATCGATCCGCCCTTTATGAAGGGATCGATCCGCCCTTCCAAGGGGACATTCTGCGGGAGACTAATATAAATGGATCGATCCGCCCTTTCTGAAGGGATCGATCCGCCTTGTATTTTTCCCCAGCATGTCCGTTTTTACGGAAACATGCATAACTTCTTCTAGAAAACTCGGTTTCGCGTACCGTTTGTTGCGTTGGAACCGGGACTCGAAATTCTAACTTTTGGTATAAAAATTTTACATACTTTATAAATGACCATTTTGCCCTTGGAGCCTATTTTGTAACAACAGAGTTGTTTAATGGGGTTAAACACATGTGTTTCCTAGTAATTCGTATATTTCTTTACAAAGTAATGTAATTGGGAGCTTGTAGCCTTGTTACACGTGTCCTAATCCGCACAAGGCGGGTTGGGGTGTGACAGAAACCTTGAGGTTTCAAGCCTCACAATCTCAATATACACCCAAACACACCCTTAGGTGAGTCCAACTCACTTGGTTGCCTTCATATGGTGTTCTTATAAGTTTTAGTTGAGGTTAGATGTAGTTAATACGTCTTGACGATGTTATATATGTTGGACTGAAATTCTGCTGGAGAAGATGAAGTCCCAATCGATTGGTATGTTTACCAATCGATTGCCATCGGTCTGGCTCCAATCGATTGGATGGTTTTCAAATCGATTGCCATTGGTAGTAATCCAATCGATTGCCAAGTTTCCCAGTTGATTGGCAATTGCAGAATATAGATTGTTCCTTTGTTTACTATATAAGGGGTTCGGTCATTCGATTACCGATTCAAACTTCTGTGATACACTATGGGGTTGTAAGGATAATGTGAGACTATATTGAGATGGTAGACACATGGAATAATGGGCTTAATGCATTGAATAGTGGAACTAATTATATAATGATGATGTAATATTGTAAATCAGAATGAGAAGCCGACGTGCATAGTAGTGGGTCTATCGATCGCAGAGGTCGATATTATTTATATTTGTGCGTATGAATACAGTCGCTAAGATCATGTGATGTCAGGTATGGGATCCCAATGTGTTGGGATAGGAGTTGGACTACGTGTCAAGTTTTACGTATGATAGAGTTGGACTGTGTGTCAAAATTGGGAGGTCATATGATGTAGGACTTCTTGCCGAGTCTAATATATCGGGGTTGGTGGCCGTAATATTTCAGGGCTGGAGTGCCGTAGCATATTGGGGTTGCGTGCCGTAATATCATATCAAGGTTGCGTGTCGTCATAGTATAGCGGAGCTTAGTGCAGTAGTGTTGCTGAGTGTGGTGATATTGCTAAGTGTTGTAGTGTTACTGAGTACTGTGATATTGTAAAACTAAGTGATGTGAGATTATAGAGCTGAGTGCGGCGACATTGCTAAGTGTTGTAGTATTGCTAAGTGCTGTGATATTTCTGAGTGCGGAAGTATTGCTGAGTGCTGTGGTGAAGCTAAGTGTTGTAGCGTGATGAAGCTTAGTGTCGTGGTATGATGGAGCTGAGTATTGTGGTATAGTAGAGCTAAGTGTGGTAGTATGTCAAGGCTATGTGCCATATTATATCAGAGCTGCGTGCTGTATTATATCAGGGTAGGTTGGCCAAAACGTTAGGGCTGTGTGTCGGTGTCTGACAGACCGTAGGTATGGAACTACGTGTCTGATTAATGTGGACCCAAGAGTCTATGTAATGCATTAGGACTGGTTAGGACGACGTCCGTTGTTCTATATTGAGTTGGTGCATACATGCATGTGAACGATGATATGATCATTTTATTGATGATGTTGTTTTATATACTGCAAATCTATAGATACTCTGTTAGTTTTGCATTCACTTGGCTTTCGTAGCTGATAATGTTTATGTCGCTGGATATTCGACGTCCAGTTGGCCAGGGTTATGAGTATGCAGAAAATGCACACATGGATAGGGGTTACGAGGATGAAGCCTACAATGATGGAGATTATGCTGGTGCTGACTACTACGCAAACTGAAGATTTGGAGCTTGTTGTGATAGTTTATGCTTATGTTTTTAGAGACTCTGTAATAGTTACGTTCATAATCGGTGTATGTTGTCGTATTACTTTAATTACGTTTCTGCAGATACTCAAGTTTTGTAATAGTCTAGTATTACACTATGTTTTTATATATTGACCTTAGAATTTTCTAATTCGTGGTTTGAATCATTACTCTGATGGTTTGACTTTGGTTATGGACAATGTGGTGACTTTCAACTGTCATGGCCTAAGAGTCCAAAAAGGAATTTATTTGATCTAATTTTGCTACTGTGGGGCGTGACACTCTCCCTAGAGATTATTTGATGTGGAATAAATGTTCAAAGCATGAATTGCCATATATGCATATGTTTAGAATGTACACTTAGCATATAGCTGAGCAGTGGAGACTTCCTCCATTGCAGGTGACAAAAAGAAAGGAAAGAAGAAGCGTGAGGAGTGAGGTTGTGGGAATGACGGGAATCATCCTCTTGTATATATTTTTGTTTTCATTCCCGAGTTGTAATAAGTGATGTAAGGAACTAGAGCTATCCTTTTTTGAACTTAGAACTTCGGAATGGATTTAGAAATGTTATAATATGTGATCAAAATCCTTATAGTTATTTTTGAATAAATCCGAACTCTTGGATTCGCGTTTTGTATACTTAACTTGTCAAATTTGGATTTTAAAGGAATGCTGTTGATATTTTGTGAATCGAGGCAAACAAGCCTTGGCTTGTTCCATTATCGTTTCTTTTCATGGATTTGTATAGCTCAATGATGTTCTTGAAAGTCTTGTTGTAGTTTGAAGGGTTGGATTAACATGCTTAAGGTTGAAGTGTTGGAAACTAGTGAATGTTGGATGACTCATTGACAAATTCTGCTGCAATAAGGAATTCTGTCATATGGTTATTCGACTGGTCGAAATTCGTGCTGCATGAACACTTTTTCTACCATTTTCAAAAATTCTTTAAATGTTTTGATTGATTTTTTGGGTACCTTTAGGACCTCTTTCAACATAAATTAATTTGTTTCAAAATATAATTACGTTTTCAAATTTATATGGTTTTTATAATACAGAGGTATTATTTCCAAAAGTTTTGAATACTTAATGTTATTTTTAAGTTTCTTTCCCGCTGCTATAATCTTTTAAATGAATTAGATGAGCCTTAGTGGCGTGCCACATGTCCTTTTTCCGCCCGTAGCAAGATGAGTCGTGACAAGGATTTTTTGAGTTTAAAGCACAATCGGTTTTCTTGGTAAAAAATTATTGTGTTACAAAAGTTATGTGATAATTTCACATAACTAATTTACACAAGTTATAAGAAATTTCGCATATCTTCTCCAATTGATGGATTTTTTACTAAAAAAAAAATAGGTTAGACCTAAGATAAAAAAAAAAAAAAAAAAGAAGTTTATTTTAGTAGATTTTTTTTACTGAAATTCTCCTTTTTAAATCTCAAGGGATATCAATAAATCGTCGTATCAAAATAGGACAGAAAACAAACTCGGGCACGTACATAGACCCCATGACACACACACACACACACTCACAGAAGGTAATGTCATGGAGACAAGCGAGCGGTAGGAAATGAACCAACGCAAAACTTTGAATACAATTTCATATTACTACTAAAGGTTCGTCTTTCTAACATGCTTACCTCGAGAAGCCATTTAAAGAAACAAATTAAAATTACAAAGCCAAAAATACATTTAAAATATTTTTTTATGTATTAATAGAAATTTAGTAAAAAGTCATCAGTTTAGATAATTAAGTTTAAAGGTTAATTCAATTTTTTAATTATTATTTTTAATTTTTGGTCAAATCTCTATTACTAGTAAAACTTAATTGGATCAAGTGTCTATATTTTGAAAGGGGTAATACTGGACCCACACCCAAATTTCATACCCATTTATCCACACCCTGATGTGGACCAATGAGGAGAGGAGAGAGACTATGGAATCCTTTGTGGTCAACACCACTTTACAATCTCTCTCCTCTCCTCATAGATCCACATCAGAGTGTGTGAGATTTGAGTGTGAGTCTAACATTACCCTTTAAAAGCAAGTAATATTTGGGGCACTAACAAATTCCACTAATACTCACGCCCACATTCTATCTCTTTTCTAGTGGTACTGTGGGGTCTGCAGTGGGCTTAAAGTGCCACTAGGAGCGAGATAGAGTATGAGTGTGAGTGTTAGTGGAATTTGGAAGTACCCCTAACATTGTTGTTTAAAAGCTACATAAAATTTCACAAAACTAGTTCAATTTAATAACATGTGGACTTTTCACAAAAAAAAAAAAAAAAAAAAAAAAAAAAAACAGAAACAACAAAACGAATTGAACCTAATATTAAATAAATATATTTTTAGGATGAAACATTAAACCGAAAAATTGAACCACCGAACCAAACCAATTTTCATAATATGTGCACAATGTAAAAATGAACTGCAACGAAAAAATTATACAGTACAAAAATTGAAAAAATCAAATCGAACAAAAACCGTTCAATCAATTGAAAAAAACCCCCAAAATTAACCCAATCCAATCGATTTCATTAGAGTATTTCCGACTAAAATTTTCATGTAATAATGACATGAATCAAAATGATACGAATTTTCTGACTAGTGTGACCTGTGATTTAAATCAATATAGTTCACATCAGTTTTGAAACAGAGGCAGAGAAAATATTTGTGACAAGATATTGAAAGTACAAGTACAACCACTATGATTATGAATTGGAAAAATGAGGAGATAGAAACAGAGACTGAGTTGACAGACAAGTCCTTTTATGGGATACCCTCCATACATGAAGTTAGGTTCGGTTTGGAAATGCTAAAATCACATTTAGATCAAGTCTCGTTGATTTTTGAGAAAAACTAATAATGGCATCCTTTGTTGTAGGCAGGCTGGATTCAGGATTTTTGGTCGGGAGGTTTGGGGGCAGTGTCTTTGAGGCGAATTTTTTTAAGTCTATAATTATGTGTAAAATTGTAAAATTGGTTTAACACCCCTAGTTTGGGATAAATCATGTAATTTTAGGGGTCTATTTCTAAAACTTGTAATATACTACATATAAATCTAGAATTTTCAAAAATTCAAGGGGCCTGTGTCTAAAACTTATAAAATATTGGAGTATATAAATTTAGAATTTTTAAAAGTCCAGGGGAGGCCTATGTGAATTTTAGGAGGGTCTATTTGTAAAATCTGTAAAATATCACATGTAATACAATAATTTTCAAAAGTCCAGTGAGGGCCTGTGCCACCCCTGACTATATGCTAGGTCCGCCACTGGTTGTAGGCTTGCAGCTTAATCATAATACTCCAGTAGATTAGCTTTTTAGATTATAGGTTTTAAAACTTAAAAGAATAATGCTATACTTATTCATTTAACCACACCCTAAATCACATCTTATATTTTAAATACATGTATCATGTGTTATTTGAATATTTCACACTTTTCTGTGCACCATTTACACAACACAATGTACTTGTATTTAAAACAATGATGTGGTTTGGGGTATAATTGGAGGAGTGAGTGTAGCATTATTGAAACGTAAAATAAGATATGAATCAAATTTTTAAAAGCAATGATTATGTTATAATGATGTTTGGACAAGACTTCAGTAAAATTCTTAAAGTAAATTTGTTAGGTTGTTCCTATAGTTTTTAAATTTTTTTTTTTTAAATACGTTGTTTTAAAACTATTTTTTTAGAAATGGACCGAAAGAATTTTACGGAAGTGTTGTCACGATGTTTGGTAACATAAGTTGTCAAATAACTTTTATTTATTTATTTATTGACCAGTGTGCCCATAAAAGCTTTCTAAATAGTACCAGAGTATAATTTAACAATTTTTTTTATTGAAAATTTATGAATTTTAAGTTACATATCTCAATTAATTAATTTTTAATATGTGAGAGAGAAGATGAATAATGATAGAATTTGTAAACAAGTGAATGGTTTAATTTAGTAGGGGTTAATTAATTTCAATAGAAAAAAGGCCAAAAAAAAGGAAAAGAAAAGATAAGGTTGTCTAATAAAGATTAATTAAATGACAAATAAGTTGGAAGCTGGAAAAAAAATACTTATAACACATCTTCTAATAAGTTGTGTTTTGGGATTAGATAAGTTTAAAAAAAACTATAGGTTTTAAAACTACAAAGTCACACCAATCACTTCATTTCAACTTTTTCTAAAATAAAAATTATAATTTACAGTTTATAAGCTGTAACAAAGATGCCAATATATTCATTAGACAAACAAAATAAATTCGGTTGTTGTGACATTTTTACATTAGTGATAAATTGCTATACAATTACACAAGTACAAAATACTATAAAATAGAATCGATTTGTGTTATCCAAACAATTTTTTTTTTTTTTTTTTTTGAGGAGCAGCGGTTACGAGGAAAAATCATCTCAGCCACTTTCCCACGTTTTTGGGATTTCCTCAAACGATTTACCTATTTTTGTATTTATTAAGTATGACGGAGAGGCAAACCCTAGATATTGGGGTGTATACGAGCTGAGTTGAACTCATGTATTAGCTAATTTTATTAGGAGTTTAAATGAGATGAGCTTTCAAGGATTTACGAACTTTCTTGCAAATTTCTTAACACACTTTTCATGCACTATTTAAAATTATATAACATTAAGCAAACATATTAATGAATCTATCGAATCGAATCGAGCTCAACTTAATTTTTATTGAGCCGAACCGTGAACCTTGTTTAGCAAATCAGTTCGTATCGCACTAGCACCACCACACACTATGGACACAGTGTAAAAGGTCATTTTACAATGGGCCAATCACCAATGTACTCCACTTTAAATGGGGAGCAAGAAAGCTGGAATGTCAGATTGGCGTGCATAACATAGCAAAATGGGTGTCAAAATCGTAAAACTGGACTGAACAAGCAAGAATTTTCCACTTTCTCAGGAAAATCAAAGAGAAAAAACACAGAAAAAGAAAAAGAAGAAACCCAGATTTCAATGGGTTTTCACTTTTGCTTTTGTCTTTGGTGCTAAAAAGGAAAAGAAAAAAATTCTCAAGGAAAAGAGTGGTAGTGATGATTCTTACTGAACTGGTAAGCCATTAGTGCCAGATTAACTTTTTTCTGTGATTTTGTTTGTGTTTTTGGTACTTTTGGTTAATTGCAGAAAATGAGAAACAACTCATCTTCTGATGGGTATTTTTGGGTGGTGCTTTTTAGGCTTTGGCTTGGTTGTTTTGTGTGCCCATTCTATGATTAATGTGTTAATCTTCTGAACTTTTGTTTGATTCTTTTGTAGGTTCTTGAATGAGTCTCGCGTTAGATATTGGGTACTCTATTATCTTTCTCATATATATACATTTGTCTATGTATCTATATATGTATTCTTAAGTCTTTGGGTTTTGTTGGGGTTTACATGAATAGTAGCTTTTTTGGGTTTTGTTTATTTATTACAAATTGACCAAGAACATTTTCTGCTTTCATGTGGGTTTAAAGATTTTTCTTGATATACAGCATATGATATCATGGGCTGTTTTTTTTTTTACTAGATTTCTATGATATCTCTGAGTTGATTCTTTATGGGTTCCTCAGTATTTGTTGTTAGTTGATGTTTAATTGGGTATGAATAAGATCTTAGAACACTATTTGCGTGATCTTCTATCATATTCCTTCACCTATGTAAAAAATTATAAAGATTAGATGCTTCTTGTCTACTGTTTTGGTGGTTTTTTCAACTGATACCGAGATGCTGTTTTCCCTTGCAGGTTTTTCAAACTTCAATGGTAAAATAAATATATACATAAGTACATATATAAGTCAGTTACACAAATAGTGGTATGGACTTGAAACTTTAAGGTAGCATTTGGGGGTTTTAGTGGTATAGATCTTTAAGCTTTTATATATTATTACATTAAAAAAAAAACAGAGCAAAAAAAAAAGCAGGGTAAGAGAGAGAAACTAAAAAGAAATATGTAGGTCAGATTTGTGCTTGTGGGTGTCTGATAATTATTTTAGTGTTAAGGGTCTGTTGGTTATGTATCCTGAGCTGACTGGGTGCGCCCCGGGTCCATGGGGTTTGCCGCCGACCAAGGAAACACTCTCTTCTTTGCCTCACTTCCCATTCAAGTGAAACCATTACTTTAAAAATTTGCAAAACCCCCATCCCTCTCTCTCTCTCTCTCTCTCTCTCTCTCTCCTGCCTCAGTTGCTGTCAAGATTCGGTCATAGGACAGCATATATCCTTCCCCCCCCCCCCCCCCCTCTTTGAAATCATATTTTCCTTCCATTTCAAGTGGAAAAAATTGCCTATATATAGAAATTTTGGTCCCCACCTCACTTGGGGTTTGATTTCCTTTTTTGGGTTTTTTTTTTCCTCTTCTTTTCCCTCGATTAGTGGAGACCTCAAATTGGTTGAGTATTGGGGAAGGATTGTTTGGGTTTATAAGAAAATTAGAAGAAGTAAATCTTTTTTCGCTCAACAAGATGAAGTTCATGAAGCTTGGATCAAAGCCAGATTCTTTTCAGACTGATGGAAACAATGTCAGGTGAGATCATTTATTACACTCCCTTGTATCCTTTCTTTCCATTTCCACAAAATCTAATTTGGGTATTAAAGTTCTTCTATGTTCCGGTGATATATTACCGTTTATTTAGCATAAACTTCTCTGAATTGGTTTTCACTTTTGTCAATATTTGCCTCATTCCGTTCTTTCTCTTTTTCTTAAGTGTTTATTTAGGAGTAGTGATTAAGTGATGCTTTGTTGGGGCAGTTTGGAAGTCTCGGTTCATTTCTCAGATTGGAGATAATTGTGTTGTATCGTACTAAAACATTGACTAATGTCCTAGGAAGCACGGACTCTTCGAAAAGGCAGCCGCACCCGCACTGGGTGTGTACTAACTACTAATTTAAAGGCAGCCTCACCCGCACTAGGTGTCGGACCGCTGCACCCGTGCTTCCTAGCTAATGTCCCAATTCAGCTTCTGTTGGGGGCTTCATTAGCAAATGAATGTCTTGGGAAATATAGCAATACAGTGTTCTGTTTTTTTGTCAATAATCGTTAAATGTTCTTGTCGAAATGGATTAATTCTTTTTTGGTGGATTTGATTTTGACTTCCTGTCAATTCCGGGTTTATTTCTATATATAGCATCAGTGGGGACCATTTTTGGAGAAATTCAAGGTGTTCATAAGTCAGTTCTAAGATTTTTGGTTTCATCACACTTTTAAAACGAGAAAAGGAGGAATCGCTGCTTTGTAAACATTGAATTCTTCATTGGAATTTCAGATTTACTTTGAATCTTTGGAAACTTGTCTTAAAGAATTATTTTGGCCATTTTCAATTGTCTGCTATGTATGTGTTAGCTTAGTATTGTTATTTACAAATTCCATCACTCTTGATGCAGCGGAATGGAACATAAAATTGTCTTCTAAAATGGAAATGGGAACAAGAAGAGCTTATTGTGTGAACAGTTATACTTAGGTTGATAGTTTTACAAAAGGATGCTTCAAAATTTTGGTTGGGTATTAAATATCTAGGGTAAGGTGGCAAAGGCAGGGGCGGAGCTAGAATTTGATTTTGATTGAATTACATTACCCAAAAAAAAAATTTTGGGTAGAAATTCTATTATTTTGGGTTTCTAGGGTTTTAAAAATTGTGTGGTTGTTCTGTTGGTTTCGTATATCCTGGGTTGAGTGGTAAAATAGAATTATTGAGAGGCAAACTTTAGTGGCTCCGGCCAAGGGCAAAGGTAATTTTTTTGATGGGTAAATATAGATTCATAAACAGTGAAAGAAGTACATGGTTACTAGCAGTATACCCGAAAAGGATAGACAGGAGAGGGAATGTTTTTTTTTTTTTGTTTGGTAATTAGTATGGCACAACTAGTTTCTGTAATAACGACTTCAAAATTATATTATTGTTGAAAAGTATTCTTCTTTAGATATACTTCGAATGTCATAAACATCTAATAACGATGAACCAGTGAGTCTGTGACACTGCACTTATCTGAAACTTCATATTTTTCTTAACCAGACTTTCTTAGGATCTGTTGTCGGCGAGTGGAATGTCATATACCTTACGTAACAGTGAGAAAATAGGCTACTGCTGAGAATAATGTGACTATGCCCTGCAGTAATTTATTGGACGTTCCATTTAAATTTTTTACGGAACAGTTTTCTGCTACTTGATCTTTGGGTTTTTTGGTTGAATTGTTTTTGTTTAGCATAGCTATATCTACTTCATTTAGGCCATGTTTGGTTCGTGGATTTAGTGAGGGCAAAGAAAAGCAAGTGTGGGAAATAGGAAAGGAAAATACTTCTCTTTGTTTAGTTAAAAAGGAAACAGTGAGGGAAATAGGAAAGGAAGAAAAGTAGTGAAAAATAAATTAATAATTTTGTATTTTATATTTGTAATTCACTTCCTCTTTTCTGCAGTTAAAAACTTTATGTTACATTTTGACAATTTTTAATTCTTAAATGTTGTTTAAGCATGGGGTATCTCTAGTCTCTAGGGATAACACCAAGGGAGATAGTTTTCCTTCTCTAAATCCACGGACCAAACAGAGACTTAAGGAATAGAGCTGCATTGTAATTTTGTCTTTTATGGGATTTCATTAGTAAAACTATTCCTGGTTTGCAAGAAACAAGATTTTTTCATGGTTATTGGGATTTTTGCATCTTTTGCTTTGTGTTTCATTTGGGATAAAATAAATGAAGGGGCTTCTTTCACAGATCTTTGAGCTATTGTTTTCATGGATATGTTGCTCACATCTCTTTATGGTTTTGTGAAGAGATTTACATATTAACATATCATTGATACGATTAGAAATATCGATGGTAGGCTTTATTGATTAAATTCTGACCTTTGTTTTATTTTTATAATCTGTGTTGATAACTGTTTAAATTTCCAATATGCAGGTATGTGGCAACTGAGTTGGCAAGTGACATTGTGGTTAATGTAGGAGACACAAAGTTTTATCTACACAAGGTAATATATAATGACTCTTAAATCCATGAAGAGTAGTTACATTATCTTTGTTCAGTGCTTTGGAGTGTGTAATAATTGATATTAGTGGATGAAGGTGGTGCTCCTGCGAAAACTCAAACATAGATATACCCTTCAACACACTGGCATGTTTGTGCGTTAGTCTAAAATCAAGCAAAAACCCAGAAAAAAAAAAACCTAATCAGTGTTATTTACATCCCTTCCAATTCATGTCATTTGGTTTTATAGGTACGCATTCGTATTAATTGCCTGTTAACTGATGGACTGAGAAAATTCTACTTTCTGCAGTTTCCTCTTTTGTCCAAGAGTGCCCGACTGCAAAAATTGGTCGCAATCACAAACGAAGGAGATGGCGATGAAGTTAACATCCATGAAATTCCTGGTGGGCCCATGGCCTTCGAAGTATGTGCCAAGTTCTGTTACAGCATGACCGTCACCCTCAATGCCTACAATGTTGTTTCAGCGCGCTGTGCAGCCGAATACCTCGAAATGCACGAGACCCTAGAGAAAGGAAACCTCATATACAAGATCGATGTGTTCCTAAACTCTAGCGTTTTCCGAAGCTGGAAGGACTCAATCATTGTTCTTCAGACTACAAAGTCGCTATTACCCTTCTCTGAGGAGCTGAGTTTGGTAAGCAATTGCATTGATTCTATAGCTTCCAAGGCCTCCGTTGACATTTCCAAAGTTGACTGGTCCTATACGTATAACCGCAAAAAACTACCCGAGGAAAACGGGAATGACCCTAGTTGGAATGGTGTTAGAAACCGGATTGTGCCAAGGGATTGGTGGGTTGAGGACTTGTGTGAGCTTGAAGTAGAGTTGTATAAGCGGGTTATAACTAATATGAAAAACCGAGGGGTAGTTTCCGGTGAAGTGATTGGAGAAGCTTTGAAAGCTTTTGCTCATAGAAGGTTGTCGGGCTTTGGCAAAGGTATGATCCAGTGTGGCGACATGACAAAGAGTCGGTGCGTTGTCGATACAATCGTGTGGCTGTTACCTCCTGAGAAAGGCAGTGTCTCCTGTAGTTTCTTGCTCAAGTTGTTAAAAGCGGTCATTTTGGTGGACTCGGGGGAGACGGCAAAGAGAGAACTCGTAAAAAGAATAGGGCAACATTTGGAGGCGGCTTCAGTTAATGATCTTTTGATACGGGCCCCAGAAGGGGAAGATATGATATATGACGTTGAAATAGTATGCAAAATACTAGAGGAGTTTATGATGCAAGATAGGACTGCTGATATTGTTTTGGGAGAGGGACATGAGATTCAAGAGGTTAGAAGACCGGGGATTTTATCCGATGCTTCTAAGCTTATGGTGGCAAAGCTGGTTGATGGGTACCTGACGGAAATTGCTAAGGATCCGAATCTACCTTTGTCAACTTTTGTTGATATCGCAGAGATGGTGTCTGCTTTCTCTCGGCCCGCACATGATGGGCTTTATCGGGCCATTGACATGTATCTCAAGGTAAAGTTTCTCACAATTTTTACCATTTTGTTGCCTCTAAATGATACTATCCAGTTGAACAGAGGTCAAGATAACATCCAAACTTCAGAGCTTATACAGTTTTCTTCTGTATTTTGTGCTAGAAATTTGTTTTGTAGATGGAAAACTGAGAAGGAAAACAATTTCCCTATTTTTCTACATAGTGCTTTTTCAAGCTAAAATAACATTACACAATGAAAAATGTTCAAAATATAACAGAAACTTAAAAAAAGAGGAAGAGAAATGACCCACAAAATAAAACTTATTGTCACTTTTTCTATTTTCCCTCCTAATTTATTCACTAAAATTACTTGGTAACCAAACAAATAATTTTTTTTTTCCTTGAGTGTTTTCTTTTCCTAATCTCACCCAATAGAGTCTTAGATTTTGTGGGTAATGAAGGAACCACAATCATCATGGTAATGTAATAGTGGAAGTTTGATATGGTTGGTGTTTTTGGTTGTAATGCGCTTTCTTTTAATTCATTTTATTGCAGGAGCATCCCGGGATCAGCAAGAGTGAGAGGAAGAGGATATGCAAGCTGATGGATTGCAAGAAGTTATCCGTAGACGCATGCATGCACGCCGTGCAAAACGAGAGACTCCCGTTACGTGTAGTCGTGCAAGTCCTCTTTTTTGAGCAAGTCAGGGCCGCCGCGTCATCGGGCAGTAGCACGCCCGACCTACCCAAAGGCTTTAAGGACCTAAACAGCGGGTCCCACGGGAGCTCCAGGTCAGCAGCGACGGCCAACACGGAAGAAGATTGGGACGCCGTTGCCACTGCCGAGGAGCTCAAGGCCTTGAAGGGCGAGCTGGCGGCCTTGAGGTTGGCCAGTCAATGTGGAGTGAGTGAGAGAAACGGTGGAGATTATAATAAAAGTCATGCCGATAAGGCTGCCATTAGTAAAATGAAAGGTTTGCTCATGTCGAAGAAAATTTTCACGAAGCTATGGTCAAGCAAAGGAGGACAGAGTGAGAACAGTGGCTCGGATTCACCGGAGTCTCCTGGTTCTGCTAACCATGAGGAAGCTAAATCAACCCCTTCAAGAAACAGGAGGTACTCAGTTTCTTAGATAAAAAAGGAAATCTATAGAATGTAGTTTTGATGGGTTTTTTCTTTTTTTTTTTTGGTGGGGGGGTGGGGGATGGGTTTTCTTGTGATATTTGTACTAGGTTGAAAACTAGATGTTATCTTGAGAAAATAGAAGAAGATGAAGAATATAGTTTGGTGTTGATTTTGCAGGAAATTGTGTCATGAGAGAGAATGGTTAAGAAAATATTGGTCATCCCTTTTTGAATGTTGTAACTAAATCAAGTTTGATCAGTGAACCATTGTCTCAGAGTAAAAAAGATGATGTTATGGGTTAGGAGTTGGGAAATGAATGATAAGAAATATTGTTATTATTAGCTTGTTGCTAGGCCAAGATGAATATGTTCTTTGCATTTGTTATGGTTTGAATTTGTGTAGAATCACAAACCAAGATGATTTTTTGCTTTAAAATGTTTGACGGTTATGGTTGATTTGAAAATGCATTAAATATAACTGAGTTTAGCCAAATTAGCCTCCCCCTTCTTTTTTTTTTTTTTTTTTCACATGGGATGTCACATTATTTCGTGAGCATTTCTTTATGACTCTTTTGTGTCTTAATTCTGTCACATTGGATGTTACATACTTTTGTAAGCATCTCTTTGTGACTCTTTTGTGTCTCAAACATTACATTTTTATTAAAATCAACACAGAAAAGACTTTTCGCTCTTACGCAATAAAAGGAGATCTACCAAATCCTTGTATATATATATACATGTATGATGTATTCAATTAAAGTGTCAAGAAAATTGATGAAAAAAAAAAATTGAACGGTTCGGTAGACAGACTATTATTATTATTATTATTTTTTAAATAATGCAGTGTAAAAATGAACCAAGTTGAAAAAATACCCCTAAAACTGATCGTACTAAAACCTATTTGTCAGTTTTGAAACTTTCGAAAAGAATCGAATCGATTTGTCGGTTTTAAAACCTCCAAAAAATTGACTGAATCGAACAGACAACACCCTTATATGATATCAAATAGTCCTTGAACCATATTTAATGCTAGTGGAACCACATTGTTTTGAAAGCTGTTTTAGGTGACTCCAGCCGCACATGTATTGAGCATCAAATTTTGGATATAAGTTAGAGAACCATTGTGTTTACCTTGTATAATGGCTGACTTAATAGTATATCTTTTCTATTTTTTTTATTACTTACTTGGATAACACACGCCGCACACACAATTCAAGTAGGAGGAACCCAAAAGATCAACCCGACAAGAGCACATGGAGCGTTCTACAGAGAAAGGAGTGAATAAACCTCAACCACTCACCTTTGGTGAGATTCGAACCCATTCTCTCCCACTTGGAGGTGATACCACCAGGCCACAAGAACCCTTGGTATTTAAATAGTATTTCCAAACGGTCCCTTAATGCTTATAAAAATTTTGTTTGACCGTTGACTGCACTTAAAAGCACAGGCAATAGGATTCTTCTTGTCCAAGTTTTATAATTGAACCTCAAAAAACATTGTCACGCACAAACTATAATATTTCCCTTGATATTTAATACTCCTTTCCTCCTATTTTGAGAGTCTTATATCTTATTTTGGAATATCCCAAAATAATGTCCACTTTCCTTAAATTAGTGTACAATTTTGACTTATTTTTTAAAATTATCCCTGCTTGAAATCTACACCAAGATAAAGTTAAAAAAGTTGTTGTAATGATTAGGGACAATTATAGAAAGTAGTTATAGATTTTTTTGTCCCTTTAATAAATTGAGTTCCCAAAAATACTCACAAAATAGGACGAAGGGAATAGCAAATGTCAATTTTTTTAATTTTAATTTTGTGTTCTTATTTTGGGTGATGAGAGTAGCACAAGTATGAACACATCTATGAAGATGACGAAAGGGATGACGAAAAAGATGAAAGATTGTTATTTCATCGCCTGACACTCTCATGGTTCTGGGTTGACCATAGGTGTGCTCTCTTTGTAACTTTCTTCTTCTATTTTAATTAATTTTTAGAAACTTAGAAACTGGTCCACCTAGTCGTAGATTCATGTCCAGACATCACTTACGGCATGTCCTTAGGGGTGTGTGTATATATATATATATATATATATGTGTGTGTGTGTCGCAGTGAATGTATTTTAGGAGAAAATATTTATTATAACGGTTATTTGATGACGTGGTATAATAATTAAATTTGAATATTTTATTTATTTATTTACATCCTCTGTTTTTAGAGAAAATCTCATCGACATAAGCACAAATCCTAAATCTATGAGTATGTTATTTTGCTGATGTGATATCCCGTTGCATTAAATATTTACTCGTATCTGAGAGGTGGGCGGAACCCATGTGCATTCACTCCGAAGACTTGGCTACTGAATGCTTATTTCTATCAGAATTGATCTTTGCACAGAAAACTGCACAGAGTTTTCTGTGCATGTAGCATTCTGTATTTCTATATACTAAGTTTATAATATGCTTGGACTCATTTGGATTGGTTTAGGGCAGCTGACGTAGAAGTTTTGATCATAAGTACATTACGTGAATTTTTTTTTTTATTTAAAAAAGTCAAATTCAAATTTGCTTTCTACGTCACATTTTAGCTAAAGTATTTCTGAATTTAATTTAGCGAAATCTATAAGGTACTTCACATTCAAACTTATCCAAAACATATTAAAACATTCGTCTTGTGACCCAACGGCAGTCCAAATATACAATTGAGAAATGTACTCGCAGACCAGTGCATATACTCAAATTGTACAACTGATCCTACTTGTACCACTTACAATTAGTCAAATTTCCTATATATATAAAAAAAAAAAAAAAAAAAAAAAAAAAAAAAAACATGTTTGAACCTTTTACGATGCCAACTAGAGTTCACATACTCCTCCCATTTTGCAACTACATGTTAAGCAAACCTAGTCTATGCATGGTCCTAATATTGGTGACATTTTTGCCTAGTCTTTGCTGTTTTTTGTAGTCTTTTTATTGTCCAATTATTGGCCGACTCATAAAAAACCCTACCATGTTGATGCTATGCAGAGGATGATCATGGGGCCACCATTACACTCTCATTTTTATCAAAACTGCAACACAAGGACTCAGCATGTTGTAATGGAGAAATTATTTTGCGTATATAATATGATGGTCCGGACAAATTATCAAGTGTCATGTGCTCGAAAAATCACTATTACAACTTTAATTATTACACATTGTTGTGCTACTTTCTTCGGTTTCTATGCAATAAGGTTTGTGCTGGTGATGTTTGTTGTGCCACATAACATCAACAAACATCAGATTAATGATCCAATTACTAAAATGATATGATAGTCATAGACCATACAATAATTTCTCATTAAGATGACTTGACGAAATCTTGTTTTTTTTTTTTTGGTTTTGGTTTATACAAAAAGAAAGCTAATCCCACTAGGTGTGTGCCAGTGCAGACTGCCGACAAAGGCAGAGATAAACAAGTAGGAATATTATGTAGAAACAAGATACTATCCGAATTAGAAACGCCTAAACTAGCCAAATTATCCGTGCATTTGTTTCCTTCTCTTCTAGTGCAGGTCAAGGTGCCCGAGCACCTGCCGAGAAGGACATGGTAGTCTTCGAGTAATGCTTTCAAAAAGTTGTTCTCAATATATTTGCTTAGGAGCGAAATACCTACTTCCGAATCAATTTCCACCATAAAGTTTGCGGAATCAGCGGGGATCTAAGGCAAAACTTAAGCCTTTCTTTAATAAATATTGAATAACAATTTACAAAAACAAATTTCCAGTTAATAATAATAATAATAATAATAATAATAATAAATATAATAATGAGGAGGAGGAGGAGGAGGAGGCTAGGAGGGGTATTTGCAATGTGTTTTTTGGTACAGCAACACGAAAAGTCTCCACAAAAGCAACAAAAACTTCTCCAGAAACCAGCCGTGCAATCCATGTGTATTTGGGCCTTTAGGCTGTCCTGTGGGCCACATTGAGTTTGTATCTTGTTACTTTGCAGTTTGCAAATTGTAAGGAATCCGAGGCGCAACTTGTTGCTATTGAGCCTGTTGGGCCCTTCAGTGCCTGGTTATCCGAAAAAGAATTTTTAACGCTATTTTTGTTCTGATTGGAAAATCCAATCTACTTTAATCTCACTAGTCATTGGGACACAAAGAAAAAAGAAAAAAGAAAGAAGGAAGTGTATTTTCTACGAGACCACTTGGTCCAGTTTTACTTCTGCGATTTAATGTTAAAAAAAAAAAATAGAAGCGATGTCCAATTTAGCTTTCAAATAGACGCATATTCCTGTAATTGATTCACATTTTTTTTTTCCATGGAATCATATAAGTTGGTTTGCCAAATAGTCTTATTTAGGTTTTGTAGTTTCATATTCACTTATAAGGGTGAGAATGGTTCGGTTCGGTCCAATTTTAGTCAAATCAATTGATTTTGGTTCGGTCCAATTTTCAATCAAATCAATCATTTTGGTTTGGTTCGATTTAGTGTAAAATGCATGTTCTATATGGAAATTTTGAATACCGGACCGCCCCGGTCGGTTCGTTCGGTCCAATTAGTTTGCTTACCCTCTATTCACTTATAGACTAAATAAGTTTTTGCCAAACGCGATCTAATTTCGATTTGATAGGTATCCTGTATGAGTAATGAGACTTGATTTAGATAAATAATCATTAACAAGGGTGTTAATTGAGGTTGATAATTATTATTAATTTTATTTTTTTATATCCCAAAAAATAAAGCCACCCATTATGGTTTAACACAACTCCAAAATGTATATGACAATTAAGACTTTGTGGGGCCACCAAAAGGTGCAACCGTGACAAACAGTAAAGGACTAGGATGATGCTAAATTAATTAACTGTAATCTAAGAGTCCAAATTTGGGATCACCCATTTAGCTTAAGGGTTCTTTGGCTTAATGGCTTTGGTTGAAAGGCCATTTAACTTGGCTTAAGGGCTATTTGGCTAGGGTGATGCTAATGCCAAAGCTCAATGTGCTAATGCCAAAGCACAAAGTGTCACTAAAAGCTAAGTGTCGCTAAGTGCCAAAGCACAAAGTGTCACCAAGTGTCACTAAAGCTTTTAGTGACACTTTGTGCTTTGGCATTAGCACATTGAGCTTTGGCATTAGCACTAGCCTTTGGCTATTGTCTAAAGGGGTGTTTGGATCTTGCCTAAAAGGCTTTTGGCTTAAGGGCTGTTTTGGCTAAAGTTCTTTTTGGGTTTTTAATACTTTTATGGCTTCAGGAGTGTTTGGCTTTTGGCTTACGAATTGTATTACAAAACTGTACTGTCATAATCTATAGAAAGTGTTGAAGGCACAAAGTTATTGAGTGCCAAAAGTACGTGAAATTAGTCATTGGTCAAAGGCATGCATGGTTAGAATTGTTTGGTAGTATATACATAGTATATCTGCAATATAGATCTAGCCAATTAAGAACTAAGGGCATGTTTGGTAGACCTGAATAAACCCTGGAATGAAATGGGCATTTTCAAGTTCATTCCATTACCATATTTGGTATGATAAAATATAATGGAATGGTCATTCCTTTTTGGAATGAGATTCCTACTAATGTAGGACTAGACATTCATTTTCAAAACCTAAGGAATGCCCATTTCATTCCTAATAGAATGACTAAATATGGTAATGTCAACTTTTTCAACTTTCCTTTTTCTGTATTTAACCGTAATATGGTAATGTTCTTTGACTAAAATAAATTTATTAAATACTTTGAATATTCAATTAAAGTTTAATGTCATTCCATTGCCAGGTATGTAGCCATACACATGAATGAAATGGTCATTCCTATTCCATTCATGTTTCATTCCATTAATTCTTGAACTCATTCCATTCCCAACTCATTTCATTCCTGCATACCAAACATGCCCTAAGGATGAAAAGGCGTACATTACAAATTTTGTTTTTTTCATTGCTAAACATGCGTACATTACATATATTCCCTAGAAATATATGGAGGAGAAATTTTTTCATGTGATCATCAGACCAACTATAATTTAAGTATTTTATGAATTTTTCCATCAGCACTGACCAAGTCCAAAGCTTAAAGAAAAAGAAGAGCTAATAATAAGTCTAACCCTATTATGACAGGTTTAAATCTAACTGTATCGATATAATATATGACAAATTGGAGGACAAAGTAGATAGATATTTGTCAAGAACTACTCTTATGTTAAAAGTTAAAACCAAAAAAGAAAAAAAAAAAACTACACTGATTAACTCATAAACAAAGCTTAGAATCTACCGTCACACGTGTTAGGTACATCCAAACCTTGTCTCCGCGTACGTATTATCGTAATGACCATGCCTAATTAAATTATAATTGAATTTTTATAACCAAAGTCAATTAATAGATATATAGTTTATAGTGATTGGAGGGATGAAATATCTTTTGGCCGCATAATTGTGCTATAAAAACAAGTATATATCTGGAAGTTTAATTAATTAATTAGTCAAAGGTTACAATGTTCTATCATATTTAAAACTTATTTCCAGTGGTTTTTAATCTCATGAACAGCTCTCAGAGTTATCGATTGGTTCCATTTTAGTAAAAAGACAAATTTTTGGAAGTTAATTTCTCCCCAAGTGTATCGGTACTCTCAAAGCAATGGCAAGGCCTCGCGGAGTTTCTGTGTTCACCTCCCCCAGAAAATGTAAATATATATACACATTTGTATATACATAATAATATATACAGAGTTTTTCTAATGAGGGATCTCTCATTTGAAGAAAGTGAGGACTTCGATTCTCAGCCGTTGATTGTGTTTTCATTAAGGGTACTTATGTCATTTCACTGGTGTGACTTGGATTAAATGACGATTTAACAGCCACAATAGAAGTCCGAAAGTTAATAACTTGCGAACTGAGGTCCTCGGCTGTTGAATCGGCATAAAATGACCAAAATACCCTTAATGAAATCATGATTCAATGGCCGAGAAAAAAGTCGGCAAGAAAATAACTTGCGGACCTCAACATGAGAAGCGAAATGTATAGGAATCACATTTCACATTTTGATGCTCTACTTCATTCATTTGACCCTTGTATAGATGTTCTAAGTCATTCATTCGATTTGCTAGGTATTGTACAGATGCTCTTGGTCATTTATTTTATTTTTATTGGTGTTCAATTATATTTTCTATACCTCTCTTTGTCTCAAAAAAAAAAAATATTTATGTTTTCTTTAGATATTCTAGGTCATTCATTCGAATTTTCATACGTGTTCCGGAGTAATTGCTCCGAGTCTTTCATAATTTGGGATAATTAGCTAGTGTTATGTCTTTAGTGCTGAACTCAAGAGTCTAAAGAGCCTTAAAAATTTATAGTTTTATGAAAAGTCTCCGGTTACATACACTATTGTGAATTTGTAAAATTTTACGAAAGTAGTGAATTTCACAAAACTACTTTTGTAAAATGCGTAATTTTGTGAAAGTTCAAAATATAAATACAGTATACAATAAGTGTCAGGACTTTTCACTAAAGTAATTTTTTATTATTAAATCTATGTCTATACAAAAACTATAAAATATCCCTATCATTTACTGTAATTCTTATCGGTGTCCTGGGATCGCATTTGTTTGTAGTACTCTATAGGTCAGTCATTGGAAAAAATGTAATGGGATAAGATACAACAATTACAAATTTGTCTCACACCCAAGAAACAACAGTCATGGTCTCCAAATGTAATGTGTTTGATATATTAAATTAGAAGTGGAGATCGAAAACCAAATTCTGAATTGCTAGTACTATTCACTCTCAAAAACAAATTTTCTAGTTCTGAAACTCAGATGTAATAATTAATTAACTTAATAAATGTATTAATATCACACATGCTAATATTAATTGTGATAAAATAAGATTTTCTTTGTGTGCATATAGAGACAAAGCATGAGCGAATGCAACGAAGTTGGGTGTAGAAGTATATGACTTGTAGTTTGTAACTTTAATCCCTTAGTTTTGAATCAATGGATATAATATAGGAATTTAATTAATCATGATTATTATTATTATTATTATATAAGAGAAGAATTCTTATGGCTCTCTTGTGGATTCGAAAGTATCAATTGTCTCTCTACTCCACGGAGGGACACTCTAAAAAAGAGCCGGATAATTAAGTATGAAGCCAAAATGGACATGGCCATCTCTACAAATTTTCGTGGCCCCCTCTCTCTCTCTCTATATATATATATATATTCTATCCGTCCCTTTTTATGCATCAATTTCTTTCTTAAATTTAGACGTCCCAAAATTATTAACCATTAAGAATATAAAATATTAACTTTCGTCGGTAAAAAACATTCAACAAAAGGAAAGAAAGAAAGGTAAGCAAGGGTATATAATTGTGAAATCATGTACATTGCAAAGTTGGGTTGTTAAAGATAAACACGGTAAAATGGATGAAATATGCTATAATTGTGAACTCATCATTAATTATATTTGAGAGTAATGTTATGTTTTTCAAATTTTGTATCTCAAATATTTGTCAAGAGTAATGCTTGGGACACATAAAACATATACAAAAAATTGCTCGCAAAAACTTATTATGTCTATCTCTCTCCTTAGCGGATCCCACCAGGAGAGAAATAGACACAACAAGTTTACATGAGCAACTTTATGTGAATCAGTGAATGTCTTATGAGTTATGTGTCCCAAGCATTACTCATTTCTCAAATACATGTATAGTGGGACCAACTTCATAATGGTGGAATCACTCCAACATATTTCAATCAAAATCAAGTGAACCTAATGACACATGTGTTTGAGAAACAAAATTTGAGAAGTACAGCACTAGTGTGAGAATTACACACAATATAATAATACAATAGTATAAAGGTAAAACTATATTTATATATGTGTGTAATTTTTTTTTTTTTTTTTTTTTTTGAGTAGTGTTATGCTTCTCAAAATTTTGTTTTCTCCTAAAAAGTGTTTTTCAATACATGTGATAGTAAACCCCTCTTCATTAATGGTAAAAATACGTCAACATCAATCAATTAAATTTAACTGGACCTACTGTCACGTGTTGGAAAATACTTTTAAGAGAAAACAAAATGTAAAAAGCATATCAATACTTTTTTTTGTTGTTGTTGTTGTTGTTGCTAAGGGATGTGTGTATATATAATTGGATGACGCCTAATATTAAAGTTCATATATGGGATTGGAATCGATCCCATTCTCCACAAAAAGTTGTACTAAAAGTATTGGAATTTACACAAACATATAACCTATGTGGATGATCCAAATATTGATGGTCCAACATTGGATTAGGTACGGCGTGGATCGGGATTAAGACGCCACGTAGGTTAAAGTCAAAGACTGTAAACTTCAATGAATCTTCGTCTTCATCAACTTGCTCCTCTCCATTCTCATCCTTGTGCAGTCGTGCCTCACGCGCTCTATCTATTCCATTCCACACAAGTTTATATATACAGTACATATATATATATATATATATTGTATGTATGTATGTATGTATGTATGTATGTATGTATTATTTATTGGTAGGAGTATATATATAGTTTGTCGCGAAGCTAAAGTTAATTAGTTGAAAAAAAAAATAAAAAATCGGAAGTTAATTATTTGGGGAGGCTTAGAAGTTAGAACTAATTAATTTTATGATTTGAAATTGAGATGTTTCTGTATTTTAAGTGTTTGATTTGATAGTGGAAGCTTGTGCTTGATTTCAAATAGCTCCTAAATTAAGTTGTTCTTTTTTTTTTTTAGTTAGAAATTTAAGTTCTTTTTTTAAACCGGTCCGAGTGTCACTGAATTTAATCGAGAATCAATTAGTAAATGAGAGAAAGACTGAGACTAAAACTGAAACTAATCTTTTTTGTGTTTTTCTAAACATGAATGTACATGACTGCAATTTTTAAATGAACCATATACAAATTTACAAATCTAAGTTCCCTTTGTTATAACGTACAATGTGGATTAGACTCAAGTTCTGCTTCATTTGTGAATTTAGAGATAGAACAGAGAAATAATAAGCAAAGTTACTCATAGTTTGTTTTCTACACTTTTTTTTTATTATTATTTTTTTTATGCTTATACTATATAATAGTGCTAAATTTTATGTAATTTTAAATAGACAAGAAAAGATGAAGAGAAGTGATTCACCAAATTTAAAATTTTACTTTATGTTCTTAGGACTTGTGTGTGTCATTTGTCCAATTATTGAGGCAACTAATTAATTAAGTTGCACTTACTTTAGGAGTATCTGAAAAAGAGAAACTTTGTTTACAATAAAAAATTAAACAAACATATAATGAGAAAAAGTGGGGAAGGCTTTATTTAAAGATGTAGTGAAAGAATGAGTCATAGGTTCCCATCACTGAGCATAAGAGAGAAAAGGAATCTCACCTAAATGTTGTCACCAAATGAGAAGCTGTACATGATAATTAAAGGACGAACAATAAAATAATGAATATGAAAAGAAAAAAAAAAAAAAAAAAAAAGTTCCGAGTTGTTGTAACTTTTAAGATTATTGCTTACCACACATTGTGGATTTGGATGGACTATCATTATGGGAGATTCCAACTAGGAGCGGCTAACCGAAGAGGTAATTAATAATTCAATTCTTTTTTTTCTTTTTTTCTTTTTTCTTTTTTTTCTTTCTAAATGTTGGATTCCAAATAAGAATGACTAACTGAAGAGGCAACTAACATTTCAATTCATAATGGAATTATGCTATTTTTTTTTTAACTCGAATAATATTTGTAGACTTTTAATTATAAATTGTAGTCAAATTAGTAATTGTCCGTGCCCGTGGGCACAGCATAAATTAAAAAAGAGATGCCCATAGATAGGGGTGTAAATCGGTCGATTCGGTCAATTTTTGTCGATTTTTTGTGTTTTGGAAACCGATCAAAGTGGTCGATTCGGCCCGTTTCTTTTTTTTTTTTGGTCAGTTTTTGGCAATCGGTTGGATTTTTTAACTTGGAATATTTTTTTTGAAAACCGACCGTTTGATTCGATTTGGTCGATTCAATTTTTTCGGTTTTGGCTTACACCCCTACCCACAGAAGTGGATTGTTAGCTCTAAAAAAAGTCATCCAAAAGTTAGCTTCCCTTTACCAGGTTGCATAGAATTCAAAAAACAGGCCATGTGATGCACATGCAAACAGAACTAAATTTTGCACGCACGATGATTGTAGACAGTTAAAACTGGCCAGCAAACTTGCAATTGACTATCAACTTGGTCAAGAAGACAACATACCAAAGACCTGTTTGGAAATGCATATATAATTAGATTCAATCTTACTCTTATTCCTTATCTTTTTGAAAACCACAAAATTAATTTGCAAAAAACTATTTCAAGAGTTATATTATATCATTCGTCGGCTCCTATGCAATTGCACGTGCCCATGGGCACAACAAAAAAGAAAATATGTATTCAATCTCTCCAATTCATCAACATTTGAAAGAATGCCAAATCTTCACCACCATGAATGAGCCCAAAATTCAATTGAATTAAAAAAAAAATCTACAGAGACCATCCGAAATCTAGAGTTTAAATCTACATAATAGCCAATTAGAACTGTTTGTTGAGCATGTCCTAAGCATGTCTATCGGCTCCAATATACATCTCTTTCATTACTATACAATGCATGTTGTCCTCATTATATATACTTTCACCACGCTACCATACAAAGATAATCCTATTGCAGTGTAGCAGCAGAGAAGAGTTTTTGAAATGAAGGATCACCTGCACAATAAGATACACTCCTTATTAGTACACAAAGCACCAACTTTCACAATCAAATGATACTCCCCATAATTTCATAAGAATAACGCTATAATTACCAAATTTATTTTCAAAATTAATTTCCTTAATGCTTTGTCATTGTACCATGTGCAATAGTAAGGGGTACCACCAACCACTGCCACATCATGTGGTACAACTGTTAAAGCATTTGATCAAAATTTTAGATCAAAATTGGGAAGCATAGAATTACGCATTTCATTATCAAATAATACCTCCTTATTTCAAATTCCACTCATAGAATTACTCACGGCGCACCCGCATCCTTGCTTTTGAAAAATTGGTGAATCCCCCACACTGGTGCTTCCTAGTATATAGGTTTTATAAATTCAAAGATATTCCTATGTCCACAATCTCTAAGCTATGGGCCATGAAAGTTGAAGAAATCAGATGATCCGACTATGAGAAAGCATAAAAAATTCTATTAAGAATATATGAATAAGAAATACTGATACCATTGGGGATGACTGATCCAATCAAGATAACAGTTACAACAAAAGGCTATATGTGCAGTTGCAGATAGGTTCTGTTTATGGATCTCAATATTAGTTTGGTTGTAAAATTCAAACACAAATTGCTCGCATTAAAAATAAGCACTTGCAACATAAAACCTTTCTATCCACATTCAAATGACAAAATAAATAACCAAAAACTCCGTGAATATCAACAAAAAAGAAACCTCTATCCGTTGTGAACCTAGAACACCGAAGTAAACACAACTCTACATTTACAGAGTCCACAACAAAAAAAGATAATAGAAAAATCTTTGACCCTGTTACCCACTTGTCACAGCCCGGTCCCACAATAGCGGAACCGAAGCCCGTGGCACGCCACCGAGACTAAACCAATTCATTAACGTTCCCAAAAAGATTTGTTTGAAGAACACACGCAGCGGAAAAACAAAACACATTTTAAAACCAGAGGTTCAGTCGACTGGGTCGGGACCCTCAGTCGACTGAAGAAGGCAGAGAGTTTTCAAAAGGGTTTAATAGCAATTCCAGTCGACTGAGACTAGGGTCAGTCGACTGGGCCTGTAGCCTTCAGTCGCCTGAATCAGGCAGAATCAAAATAAACACATTAACCTACAGAGGTCCAGTCGACTGAGGCATGGCCCAGTCGACTGCTTTTGCCATAATAAGAAGCAGTAGCTAGCAGGCACAAGGGTTCAGTCGACTGAACACTAGACCAGTCGACTGCTCCCTTGGCAGCAGCCCAATCTACAGAATTTCAAGTTTTAAAAGCTTCCTACCCTTCACCAATGATCAACCACTCAATCCAAACTCAAACCCAAGTAATCCTAGTTGTATTAAAATATTTCTAAAGCAGGATTACAATATATCACTAACTATTACAACGGTTGAAAATCCATTCTATCATACGAAGTTAAACATGGGTTAAAACAACCAAATTTTTATTACAACATTCCTATTATCCCAAAACTACAAGATTAACATTCAAGTTGCCTTCCAAAAGAACTCCCAACCCACGTACTCACTTCTCAAATTTCTCGCCAGCATTAACACCTGAAATGGTTATTTGAATAACCACAGATATTCGATTTGTTTAAGCTAAAGCTTAGTGAATAAATCAACATATGCACATGAATGATAAACATGTCCGCATTCACATCTCTACAATTCATACTAGTCGCCGGAGACTCACGTGCCCGTCCATACTCCCAATCCGCGACTCCTCGCCAATAAGTCCACGCAAAAGGGTAAGACCCATGATTCTTCTCTTCAATCGTGCGACCTTAATGCCTATATCGGCTCCACAAAATGGTACGGTGACCACGTGCTCCTTCTGACCCACATAAGCAACTTAACATGCTCAAATACATATCACCATACTCGCGGTAATCAAAACATATCACCGTGCTATTGAGCCTACTTATCAATATAAATGCCCAATATGAACTACACAATATATCTCTAAGAATTAATATATGCTATTCACACAAAACATGAATACATGTCAAGAAATCATTCCAAAAACATAGTTGAATCACTCACCTCCGATTAACGCTCCTATAATTCAATCTGAAGAAAACCCGTGCACAAAGAACGTGCTGAAGTCCGTCTAGTAAAATTCCTATGAATCAAAATTCCATTTATCAACTTTTATGAAAAATTCTAGAAAATAACTTTTCGGAAAACTTAGCCAAACAAGCCCTAACATATATCAAAATGAAGCTCTTACCTCTAGGAGCTCGAATATGAAATATGGGAGAAAACAGACTGACAAAAAGTCGTTGTTTGGCGTCGCAAAGCTTGAAGCAACAAAATCTCCCTCTAGCCCCCTTTTGGCCTCCTCTAGGAATTTAGGTTAAGACTTATGAAAATATCTCAACCATCTCTATCTATATATAGGCAAGACTATTGGAAATTACGTTTACCTCCCCACGAGTTTTCAAAACTCCTAATTAGTCTTTGAAACTTTCTATACAACTTATTCATAGCTTTATAAGTGAACCTTCAAAATTATAAAAGTTTTCGACTAAGTTTCGTTTGGTCGCTAAAACGCGAATTTCTACATGACGTTTTCGAAGTTGCTAATCAGCCTACCATATTAATAGCGTGTTAATTCGTTCTCACCAGGATACTAAAACTAACAATAGATATAAATTCTAAAATAGAAAATAATACAGATATTTAAATACACAGGTAAACATTTATTTTCAGATAAACATTTAAAGTGTTCCACAGTGATCGTCTCACACTCGGAGAGACGTCACAACAACAAATTCTCAATCACCACAGTTTCAAAGGGTTCTCTAATACAGACACCCAAATCAACTCGTGAGTCCAAACTCACTCAACCATGTGTCATAAGACACACCACATCACATTATCATGCATGACAATGTAATGTAAATGCAATAACACAAATGTGGGTGTTATAATACTCTCCCCTTTAAAAGAAGTTTGTCCCCAAACTTGTACCTCATGTCTCCAAAAGGTGCGGATACTGAGTACGCATCTCATCTTCTATTTCCCACGTCATTTCTTCCATAGTTTGGCTACGCCATTAAAACTTTCACTTTCACTTTCGATATTACTTTATTTCGTAAGACTTGATCCTTCCGGTCTAAGATCTCTACCGGATATGCGGCATACGTTAAATCACTCTGAATCTCATTCGATATCGGAGTCATCACTTGATCTCTATCTTCTACTAATTGATTGCGTAACAACGATACATGAAATACGTTATGAACTTGAGCATACTCGATCGGCAAGTTCAAACGATAAGCTACGGGTCCAACCTTTCTAATTATTTTAAAAGGTCCTACATATCTCGGATTGAGTTTTCCGTATCTACCAAATCTGGTTATTCCCTTTGAAGGTGACACCTTCAAATACACTAAGTCTCCTACGTCAAATTCCAACGGTCGCCTACGCTTATCGGCATAACTCTTATACCTACTCTGAGCTGTCAGTAACCGTTGTCGAATTACCTTTATCTTATCCGTCGTCTCTTGTACAATTTTCGATCCTTCAATCTTTCTTTCTCCGACTTCCGTCCAACTAATCGGTGAACGACATACACGACCATATAAAGCTTCATAAGGAGCCATTCCAATACTCGACTGAAAACTGTTGTTATATGCGAACTCAATTAACGGTAGGTGGTCTTCCCAATCACCTTGAAAATCAAGTACACATAAACGAAGCATATCCTCCAAAATTTGGATTACTCTTTCTGATTGACCATCGGTCTGAGGATGAAAAGCGGTACTAAAATACAATTTGGTACCCATTGCTTCTTGCATGGCTCTCTAAAACTTCGACGTAAAACTACTATCCCTATCCGAAACGATAGAAACTGGGATACCATGTAGTCTCACAATCTCACGAATATACAACTTAGCGAACGTCATTGGCTTAGTTGTTCGGATTGGTAGAAAGTGCGACGACTTAGTCAAACGATCAACAATCACCCAAATAATAGTGTTCAATCTCCTCGACCTCGGAAATCCACTAACAAAATCCATTGTTATATGCTCCTATTTCCACTTGGCTATCGGTAACGGTTATAACAATCCCGCGGGTACTTGGCGTTCGGCCTTTACTTGTTGACAACTAGTACAACGCGAAACATAACATGCTATTTCTCTCTTCATTCCCGGACACCAATAAACATGTCTCAAGTCTCTATACATCTTGGTGCTTCCCGGATGAACGATATACTTCGTATTGTGTGCTTCCTCTAGGATGTTCCGTTTCAACTCCTTCTCGTTAGGCACACAAATTCTACCCCTCAATCTCAACACATTGTTCTCAAACGTGAATCCCGGTTGTTTGCCCATTGGAATCTCATCACAAATCTTCTTCAAAGCCACGTCTTGAAGTTGTTTCTCTGCGATCTCGTGAATCAAGAGTGGTTGTGCCACTATCGTCGACATAAAATCACTTTCAATCCTCGGAATCACTTCAAGTTCTAAGTTCTCCATATCTCTTATCAATTCTTTTTGAGAAGTCAAATCTGATGCTGTATTGGTTGGTACTTTGCGACTAAGAGCATCGGCGATAACATTCGCCTTGCCCGGATGATACTGAATTGACAAGTCATAGTCCTTCATCAACTCTAACCATCTCTTTTGCCTCATGTTCAAATCTCATTGTGTAAACAAGTACTTCAAACTCTTATGATCCGTGTATATCTCACATTTTTCCCCGTATAGATAATGACGCCAAATCTTCAATGCAAAAATCACGGCGGCCAATTCTAGATCATGTGTTGGATAATTCTTCTCGTGCGGTCTAAGTTGTCTCGACGCATATGCAATAACCTTATCACTTTGCATAAGAACGCAACCTAAACCTCTATATGAAGCATCACTGTAAATAATAAATCCTTCAGTCCCTGACGGAACGGCTAATATTGGTGCTTTCACTAGTCGACCCTTCAACTCTTGGAAACTTTCTTCACATTCTGGACTCCAAACAAAAGTAATATCTTTCCTCATTAACTGTGTCATCGGCATTGCTATACGCGAAAAGTCTTTTACAAATCACCGGTAATACCCAGCTAATCCTAGGAAACTTCTGATGTCTGTCACATTCGTTGGTCTCGCCCAGTTGGTAACTGCTTCTATCTTCTGAGGGTCTATAGAAATTCCATTTGCCGACACTATATGTCCAAGAAAAGCTATCTCGGCCAACCAAAACTCACACTTCTTCAATTTACCGAATAATCTCTTTTCACGCAATCGTTGTAAAGCTAATCGCAAATGATGCTCGTGATCTTCAACGCTTTTGGAGTAGATTAGGATGTTATCTATGAACACAATAACGAACTCATCTAAATAATCCTTGAAAACACGGTTCATCAAGTCTATGAAAGCAGCTGGTGCATTAGTCACTCCAAATGACATAACCAAAAATTCAAAGTGACCATATCGAGTCTTGAAAGCTGTCTTCTCAACATCTTCCTCTTTGACTTTCAACTGATGGTAACCGGATCTCAAGTCGATCTTCGAAAATACCTGAGCCCCTTGTAACTGATCAAACAAGTCATCTATTCGCGGCAACGGATACTTGTTCTTGACGGTCAACTTATTTAACTCTCGGTAGTCGATGCACATACGCATTGTTCCATCTTTCTTCTTCACAAACAAGACTGGAGCTCCCCACGGCGAAACACTCGGTCGGATAAAACCCTTCTCAAGTAGTTCTTGTAACTGAACCTTCAATTCTTTCAACTCTATCGGTGCCATTCGGTACGGCGCTTTAGATATCGGTTGTGACCCTGGTACTACTTCTATTGTGAACTCAAGCTCTCTTTCAATCAATACGTCGGGTAACTCATCGGGAAAAACATCTGGAAATTCTCGAACTACTGAAATTTTTTCTATTAGTGGTCCAAGAACTCGCGTGTCGATAATTGAACATAAGAAACCCGAACAACCCTTCTTCAACATCTTACTTGCTTGGATCGCCGATATCAAGTACGGCGGTACGATTACTCCCTTACCCTAAAAAGTAAACTCTTCTCGTCCTGACGGATAGAAACTAACCCGTTTCTGTTCACAATCGATTTTGGCTTGATTAACCGACAACCAATCCATACCCAAGATAACATCAAAGTAATTCACCGTCAACGGAATCAAATCAACGCTCAAGACTTTATCACCTATCTTGACTTCACATGACTTGAATATCGAAGAAGTTACTAGCGGTTCACTACTAGGCAATGATACACACAAGTCATATCCTAGCGGTTCTGACTTAACAGTTAAATGCTTAACAAAATCACGTGATACAAATGAATGCGTTGAACTAGAATCCATAAGTATACGTGCAGGATACGAACAAATAAGAAGAATACCTGATACGACGGTATCATCCGTATTCTCCGGCCTGAGCTGGAAGTATCGTCCTTGTTGTTGCGCGACTCCTTTCCCTTTATCCACTCGAGGTTCTACCCTTGATCCGCTTGGCACACTCGATGCCCCGGTACTCATTCTCGGTTGTCTCTTACTCGGGCAATTCTTCACTATGTGTCCCGGTTGTCCACATTCAAAATATTTCCCCCTCATTTCTGGGTTGTAGCTCTTGGTATTCGAGGTTGTGTTTAGTGTAGTCGAATTTGTGTTCAAAGGACAATTCCTAGACACATGCCCCAATTGTTTACAAAGATAGCAAGTGGTCAATTGATAGCAGGTTCCTCTGTGTTGCAAGTTACATGTCGGGCACAACGGTCTCGAATCTCCAATAAACACACTTCCTCCTTGACTACCCATATTCGATCCTGAACCTTGCGTGAACGGTTTCTTCGCATTCCCTTGGCTCTTGCCCCTATTGTCATTGGGTCTCTTTCCTTGTTGCCCTTGTCGATATCAGTCGACACTCTTCTCAGCTATACGGGCGGCTTCCTCGACTTGAGAAACGGTCGGGTGTTGCAACATGTCCACACGGCCACGGATATTCTCTCTAAGCCCTTCCTCAAACTTACGAGCTTTATCCTTATTAGTCGGAACAGTAGTTTTCCCAAATCGTAACAAGGCATTGAAACGAGAAACATACTCACTCACAGTCATGTCTCCTTGAACCAGACTTGCAAACTCTTGGCGTTTCTGAGTATAAGCAGATTGCGGGAAGAAACGTTTGTTGAATTCTTCTTTAAATGCTTCCCACGTGGTCGGCTTCCCTTGTTCAAGTACGTTGTTCCACCAATCCAATGCTTCGCCCATCAACGTATCGGATGCGCATAAAATTTTCTCCTCATCGGTACATTTTACCTAACGAAAATGTCTTTCTATGTCCATCATCCAATGATCGGCCAAGTCTATGTCAATCTGTCCATGATAAAAGGTCGGTTTCCACTTATGAAACTGTTCTATGATTGTGTGTTGAGGTCGCGGTGCCGGTGGTGCATTGACATAACGAATTTCCACTTGTGGAGGCTGAACGTTGATCTGTTCTCTTTCACTTACCGCTTGTATGAAATTTCCCACCATATTCACTATTTGGTTCATCCGCGAATGCGGTGATAATTCTCTTGATGGATCAGTCATAATGTTTCAAATATTTTCCCTGTTGAGTTCAATGCATAATGACCATGCATGCTATGCCACAATATAGATATATGTGCACAATTCATCACAATCAACAAATGCTAACACATGAAGCATTTCTACAATGATAACAATTATCTTCACAATTACACACTCCACTCGACGTCACTCAGCATATATATAACGTCACTCATTCCCAAGGCGCTAAACCTAAGCTCTGATACCACTAAATGTCACAGCCCGGTCCCACAATAGCGGAACCGAAGCCCGTGGCACGCCACCGAGGCTAAACTAATTCATTAACGTTCCCAAAAGATTTGTTTGAAGAACACACGCAACGGAAAAACAAAACACATTTTAAAACCAGAGGTTCAGTCGACTGGGTCGGGACCCTCAGTCGACTGCTCAGTCGACTGAAGAAGGCAGAGAGTTTTCAAAAGGGTTTAATAGCAATTCCAGTCGACTGAGACTAGGGTCAGTCGACTGGGCCTGCAGCCTTCAGTCGCCTGAATCAGGCAGAATCAAAATAAACACATTAACTTACAGAGGTCCAGTCGACTGAGGCATGGCCCAGTCGACTGCTTTTGCCATAATAAGAAGCAGTAGCTAGCAGGCACAGGGGTTCAGTCGGCTGAACACTAGACCAGTCGACTGCTCCCTTGGCAGCAGCCCAATCTGCAGAATTTCAAGTTTTAAAAGCTTCCTACCGTCACCAATGATCAACCACTCAATCCAAACTCAAACCCAAGTAATCCTAGTTGTATTAAAACATTTCTAAAGCAGGATTACAATATATCACTAACTATTACAACGGTTTAAAATCCATTCTATCATACGAAGTTAAACATGGGTTAAAACAACCAAATTCTTATTACAACACTCCTATTATCCCAAAACTACAAGATTAACATTCAAGTTGCCTTCCGAAAGAACTCCCAACCCACGTACTCACTTCTCCAATTCCTCGCCAGCATTAACACCTGAAATGGTTATTTGAATAACTACAGATATTCGATTTGTTTAAGCTAAAGCTTAGTGAATAAATCAACATATGCACATGAATGATAAACATGTCCGCATTCACATCTCTACAATTCATACTAGTCGCCGGAGACTCACGTGCCCGTCCATACTCCCAATCCGCGATTCCTCGCCAATAAGTCCACACGAAAGGGTAAGACCCATGATTCTTCTCTTCAATCGTACGACCTTAATGCCTATATCGGCTCCACAAAATGGCACGGTGACCACGTGCTCCTTCTAACCCACATAAGCAACTTAACATGCTCAAATACATATCACCATACTCGCGGTAATCAAAACATATCACCGTGCTATTGAGCCTACTTATCAATATAAATGCCCAATATGAACTACACAATATATCTCTAAGAATTAATATATGCTATTCACACAAAACATGAATACATGTCAAGAAATCATTCCAAAAACATAGTTGAATTACTCACCTCTGATTAACGCTCCTATAATTCAATCTGAAGAAAACCCGTGCACAAAGAACGTGCTGAAGTCCGTCTAGTAAAATTCCTATGAATCAAAATTCCATTTATCAACTTTTATGAAAAATTCTAGAAAATAACTTTTCGGAAAACTTAGCCAAACAAGCTCTAACATATATCAAAACGAAGCTCTTACCTCGAGGTGCTCGAATATGAAATATGGGAGAAAACAGACTGACAAAAGGTCGTTGTTTGGCGTCGCAAAGCTTGAAGCAACAAAATCTCCCTCTAGCCCCCTTTTGGCCTCCTCTAGGAATTTAGGTTAAGACTTATGAAAATATCTCAACCATCTCTATCTATATATAGGCAAGACTATTGGGAATTACGTTTACCTCCCCACGAGTTTTCAAAACTCCTAATTAGTCTTTGAAACTTTCTATACAACTTATTCATAGCTTTATAAGTGAACCTTCAAAATTATAAAAGTTTTCGACTAAGTTTCTTTTGGTTGCTAAAACGCGAATTTCTACATGACGTTTTCGAAGTTGCTAATTAGCCTACCAAATTAATAGCGTGTTAATTCGTTCTCACCAGGATACTAAAACTAACAATAGATATATATTCTAAAATAGAAAATAATACAGATATTGAAATACACAGGTAAACATTTATTTTCAGATAAACATTTAAAGTGTTCCACAGTGACCGTCTCACACTCGGAGAGACGTCACAACAACAAATTCTCAATCACCACAGTTTCAAAAGGTTCTCTAATACAGACACCCAAATCAACTCGTGAGTCCAAACTCACTCAACCATGTGTCATAAGACACGCCACATCACATTATCATGCATGACAATGTAATGCAAATGCAATAACATAAATGTGGGTGTTATACCACTTCTTTTTCTTTTCTTTTTTCTTTTTGATCGCTAAAATGTCATAACAACCAAAGGGTTTAAAATCAGTACCTATGAGGGAGACAATTGTTTTTAGAGACTCAAGGTTAGGGGTGTAAACAGTTCGGTTCGGTGTGGTTTTTAACAAAACCGATCGGTTTCGGTTCAGTTCAGTTCGGTTCGGAGTGTGTAAATTTTCGGTTCGTTTTCGATTTTGCACTGCACAAATTAAATTAAAACCGACCGAACCGATCGGTTAGGTTCGGTTTGTCGATTTGGTTCGATTTTTGAACACCCCTAGTCAAGGTTGAATGTTGAAGGCCACTTCCTTGCAAAGCTCTTGCTAAAACAAATGAAAATCAAACCCAAAGAAAAAAAGCACAATAAGCAACACTAAAATTAGAAGGAAAAAAATAAAGAAAAGAAAAAAAAAAAGATGGTCGCCTTCATCCACACACTGAAGTGCCAATTTTCCAGGAACCTGTTTGGGAATTCAAAATTCCAATATATTTATCAAATTTAGAAGATTTCATTTATTTGGGCCATCCAAAACTGATATCGTGAAAGTTATTGACATTTCATAGACTTTGATTTTCACGTTACATTTAAACAAATCACATTACATAAAACTAATGACAACCAAATTCTGAGGAACTCTCTTGATCTTGCAATGTTGGAACTAAACTTGAACTAATGAGAGGCCGAAAAAAAAAAAAAAAAAAAGGCAGCCACACATTCTAAACCACAATAAAGGCAACCACTCATTCATTACAACCTTAGTATTTGTAACACTTATATAAAGTACAATCAGTACAGTTTTTTTTAGCTTCAGAACCATTTGAATGGTAGGAAATCAGAAGCATGTTGTTATGCCGAGTTTACAATGGAATAATTTTTGTTTAATGGCATTAGCAGCCAATCAAAAACACTATCGAAAAAAATATATACTTAGGTAAGATACCCAATTAGTATATCAGGAGTAGTTTCCTCACTTGTTACATAACAAATTAAAATCAGACCAAGAGTTGCTTCCTTAAATTACCGATGCACTTTGAGAATATATATGAATATTTCAAACTACTACATCATTTTTCTACCTTAACTCCCTGAGATAATATTCCCAACCCCACCCCCTCCCCTTTCAAAAAAAAAATCAGGAACAAAATCGTGAGAAGGGAGATCGTACCTGCACTGCAAGAGGTAGGAGGAAACCCAGGTTTCCCAAATCAACACCCAGTAAGCTGTGGAGAGAGAGTGTGTGTGTGTGTAACACCCGTACCCGGAGAACTGGTTAATTATTATGCTAATATGCATTAATTAGTATAATTAGTGTATAAACGGATTAAGGGGAGGCTTGGACTCGCCCATGTAAAAAGTGTTCAGAGAGGGACACTAGTTGGAAAAGTCCCCAGTGAGGTAGGACAGGTATTGGAATGGGACCCAGTGAAGGGATGAATATTAATATTTGCATTTTATGTAATTAAATGCATTTATATGATTAAATGACTAATTGTTTAAATGCTTTCATAATATATGATAATACGTGTGTAAATAACTTGTATTAGTTTGGATACCCAAATAAGGGTATAACTGAAAAAGACTTATAAATAGTAGGTACAATAGCAATTTTCACAAAATATGTGGGACCCACGTTGGGACCCATACGGAACTTAGACAAACACTCATTAGATAATTGGGTAGTTAATGGAATGTTTGGGGATTTCATAATAAGGAACTTAAATCCGGGGGCGTAAATGAAAAATGGGCAAATTGAGGTTAAAACACATCATGCTTATGCATATATAGGTGTTGGAGAGAGGGAGACTCTAAAAAATCTGTAGACACTAAACAAAAGAAAAGAAAGAGTCGGGAGAGAAGTCGAGCTCGAGACACCGATGTCGAAATCTCGCCGTTCCGTCGCTGCTGTTCGTCGGATTCGCGAACCGAAGCTATTTTCGGACTCGTGGAGGTGAGATGATCGTTTCTATACCTTCAATTTATGTTTAATCGTTAGATTTTGGGTAGCCGTACTAATCGGTAAGACGCCGTCTACCGAAATCTTGTAGGATTCACCTTGGAGAGAAATTGGGATAAGAATTGGTAAATTCTGCACTTCTTTAGCTTGAATTTGGGTAGATCTTGCTATGGTAAGTTTTCTACATTAAAGAATGATTGTGTTTAACTATGTTCAAGATTTCAATGATGTTAGAGGTGATAGTTTGGCTTAGAAACCAAGAGATTGTTCTTATTGTGTTGATTATTCATGTTTAGAAAACATGTAGTTACTAAATTGTGAATTGCATGTCAATTTTATGAAGATTTGATGTGCCAATATGTTTATGTGCTTATATGGTTATGTGGTAATCAATGAGCACCGGAAAATGATTCATTAGTTGGGAGTAATAAGGGAGACGAAGAAGAAGAATCCGATAAAGACGGAAGTCCAAGGAATATAAGTGACCACAGGACCAAGGGAGGTCTTCGAGTCTGAATAAATCATTAAACCGGTGACTCGCCGATTACAAATGTGATTTGTATGTTCATTGTTGCATTGCACATGTTAAACATTCAGTCATGTTTAGAATTCTCACTAAGCGTAATGCTTAAGAAACCCATTTTCCTATTTCTGTTGTGGTACATAACAACCACCGTAGGTTCAGAGCCGTATTTGGAGAGGAAATGACGTGCATTGGGAGAGAGATGGGAGAGATAGGGGAGATTTGTGCCTCATACTTGTGAACTTCTTTTGAACTTGTAAAATGATGTAAATTATGGTTTCTTGTATGTTAATGTTAATACTTGGGTTGTAGAAAAGGAATTTGGATCCTAAAGTTGTATTTTGGAGAGTTGGAAGTAGGGGTGTAAGAAAAAACCGCGGACCGCAAACCGACCAAACCGAAAACAGATTGGTCGTTTTCTAAATACATGTACAAGCTAAAACCGACCGCAAAACCGACCGAACCTCTAAAAAACCGACCGACCGACCGATTTACTCCCTTATTGGTCGGTTTTTATACACCAAAAAAATCGACAAAAACCGACCGACCGACCGATTTACACCCCTAGTTGGAAGTGAGTTTGAGAACTTATGTGTAATCTCTCTTGTTTTGCTCAAGTGGTGCAAGTTAGTAGTTAGGACCATCTTGGCAAGTCCAGATGAGTCGCAAGTGTGGTTGGCAAGTTAAATATGTATGTGTAATGTGGGTGGTAACTTTGATTTAATTCCCAACAAGTTTCATGTACTTTGGATGTGAATTAAGTTTTAAAGTTTAAAAGTTTGTTTTAGTTCAAATGAAATGAATTCTTAGTTGATTTGATCAAATTGTGAAGGTGTTTGTGTGATCCAAGCTTGACTTAAGTTTTAAAGTGTTTGGAAATGTGTTGGATATGTTTTTCCAAAGTTTCGTAAGGTTTCCATGTGATTTGGTTGTGTTTTGGAAAGTTTCAAACTTGTTTGACAGCAAAATTTAGCAGTAGGAACCTGTTCTGCAGGTTGCAGATCGATCCGCGTTTATGAAGGGATTGATCCGGCCTTTTAAGGGAACATTCTGCGAGAGACTCATATAAATGGATCGATTCGCGTTTTATGAAGGGATCGATGCGCTTGTTTTTTTTTCACAGCACGTCCGCTTTTACGGAAACGTGCATAACTTTTTCTAGAAAACTCGGATTCGCGCGCCGTTTGTTGAGTTGGAACCGGGACTTAAAAATCTAACTTTTGGTATAAAATTTTACATACTTTCTTAATGACTATTTTGCCCTTGGGGGCTGTATGTCACAATGGAGTTCTTAAAAGTGGTTTACCCATATTTTCTTTCTAATTAGTGTGTGTTTTGGGTATGGTTACTCTTGTTACACGTGTCCTAATTATCCGCCGGGGTGGGTTGGGGTGTGACAGAGAGAGAAAGAGAGAGGGGGAAGAGAGAGAGAGAGAGAGAGAGAGAATAAAAGCTTCGGTAATTGCCAAAAAAACCTAATATGAAAAACCTAAAACTCTCATAATCGTAAGAGAATGAGAGAAAAATAAAATGAAGAAGACGAAAAACTCACTGTTCATCACTTCTTGGAGGAAAAAAGAAAGAGGAAATCACCAACAAAAGCAGTCCCTGAGGAAGATCCCCATTCACAACAAACTCCAAGAGTCTTGCCATCACCATTGAACCCTCTAGGAGAGAACCAACCATATTTGGGCAAATCAAGCTCAAATCGACCTGACCCAGAGAAAACCCACTTCCAAGAACCTCCATTGATGGTGTGAAAGAAACCCCTTTTGGCCCTTGAAACCAAACTTGTTAGTGGACTGTGGGTACACATTCGTATCCTCCAACCCAAAAGCTACGAACTGAAGCAAAATGTGTGTGTGTGTGTGTGTGTGTGAGAGCGAGAGAGAGAGAGAGAGAGAGAGAGAGAGAGAGAGAGAGAGAGATTATCATGCAAGATGGAGGTTGGTGGTCGGTGGAGGAGGCGAAGCGAAGAGATCTTGAAAGAGGGAGAGAGGGAGAGAGCAGACTAACATCAGGGTTCAAAGTGACTATAAGTGAGATGAGATTAGAGAGAGAGAGAGAGAGAGAGGGGGGATATGATTTCAAAATTCAAAAGCTGAGCATAGGATAGAGTGTCAGCCTGTCAGGCATGCACGGTGGAATTCGTGCTCTTGGTAGAGGGATAGAGAGAGAGAGAGAGATCGAACGGCCTAAAGTGTCCACCTTAGTGGACGGCTGAGATTTTGTTTTGGCCAAAAAGTATGAGCTCGGTGGACGGCTGGCATTTAAAAGTATGCATTTAAATGAACAAAAAAGTTTCTACCATCTTAAAAAGGAGTCACTAGAGTAATTTAATAAATTCTACGGAGGATCTAAAACTTACTAGATCTCGCAATGTGCAAAAAGACTCCTCTAGTCATCTTCTTATGGCATGTACTCTGGTTCACCTATATATTTCAAGAAGTATCAAGTCAAGGAGAACATGTTTCGCGGTTGCTCCACAAAGTCCCTATTCAACTCCTCAATCCACATTGTATCAATTAGTTGTAGCCTGTAGCTAACAAATCTCCCAAATTACAGATAATTGTAAGTATGTTACCTTATAGGATTTAGTTATTTGGTTTAGGCTTGAAGTGTCCCTATTTCGGATATGTATGGGGCTTATATCTTACTATGGAATATGGGCACAAAAAGTCATTTTCCTCCTCGTCAGAATGAGAGCACCAGATCAGTTTCACAATGATAAAACTAAAGTAATTTGCTTTAGATTCTTTTGTAATATAACTTAGGGTTTTGTTAATATGTGCCTTTAGGGCATATGTTAAGATTCTAAATGTGGAAATAAACAAAAAATACAGTGTTGGTATCCGTGTCCGGTGTGGGGTTTAGTGTTTGTCTCCCTTATTTATTTCTATTTTTGGAGCCTTAATATATGCCCTAAGGTTACATGTTAACAAAACCCTATAACTTAAGTGTCATCACTTTAAGAGTAAAGATTGAGACACACCCAAAGACACAACTTTTGGGATACAATCCAAAAGATGCGTTTATAACTCTACTGTGATGTCAGTGGACTCCACAGTGACACATGAAAGAGATAGACACATCTCTTAAGTTGTGTCCAAAAAATTGTGTTTTTGAGGGTGTCCTAAGTATTACCCTCACTTTAATCAGGTAGCATGAGATTTTTTGTCTCTTCAAACACTTATTCTATAGAGATTTAGTGCTAGCTTGTAACCAATCAGTTAATATTGTTGAAAAAATTGAGTGTGTCTGATAACCAATTTTTTTTTTTAACCAAAACAACAAATAAAACTTTTTAAAACATTTAAAAAGACTCTAAATCTCAAATAATACGAAGTATTAAACATTTTTGTACAAAACATATAAAAGAAAGAAAAAAATCTTTTAAAATTTTTTGTAGAAGAAAAATGGAATATTAGGTCATAGACAAGTGTATTAACATAAAAGCCCACACGATTTGGCCATTTTTAAAAAAACCCCTCGCTACTTTTTTTTCCCAACGAAAAGTCCCCTCTGATTGATAAAAATCGATAATATAATCTTTTGACAGACAGATAATATTCATGAAAACGACCATAATTTTCTCATTTTTTGGCCTTTTGGGATGATATATATATATATATATACATATGTGTGTGTATGTGTGTGTGTGTTTCATGTATTTCTGTGAGATCTAGCATTGGACTTAAAAATTTTACAAAAAAAGATTAAGTTACAGTCCGATTTTAAGATTTTATCTGTCTAACAGATAACATTTGTCAATTTTAAACCACCGTATCTTTCTTAATTCTTGGGCTTTTTGGGTGATATTTTTTTTTTCATGTATTTTTTTTGGAGGTCTATGCATCTATGGCGCCAATTTTACGAAATGAATATGTTTTTATTATATTTATGCCAAAAAAGACAGTTTTTCACATTTGTTTAATTTTTAGTTTTTTTTCCCCTAGTATTTCATGATCAATATTAATTTCATTTGATAAATCTCATTTTGCTGATTCCAAACATCACACGAAAAACGAACTTGTAAAATAAAAATTATAGCAACTTGAAATTGTTTAGGCATAAAAAATTCTGAATGAGTTAAAAGAAATAAGCATGAGTTTTAGCTTATTAGGGTTTTATTTGAGGGGCTATGGCCGAATCTCTCAAGAAAAAAAAAATCTATCATTTCTACAATCATTCAAAGGAAGTCGTAGCAGTTAGTTACCATATTTGCTCGTACCTGATACGAGTCGAGTCGAGTCGCTCATCAAGTTATCGCGAACATAATCGAGAAAGACTTGTTAAATGGCGCATACACTGACCACTATATACATCTATTATAAATCATAGTACTTCATAATTTTAGAAAGCTCGTGATCAAGTTTAAATTTTATGCTTATTTAATGAACATGACAAAGATTAAACATATATGAGGTTGATTCGTTTAATGAATAAATAAGCCAAACTTAAGCAGTGGCAATGGGCTCTGGTGAGTATGTTGCTGTGACGACGAAGTAAGGTTCACGCGCCTCAAAGCCATTAAAAAACAGTTGGTGCCGAAATAAAGATACCATTAAAATTAATCCAGCAAAAGAATCCAACGGTGGAGAAAACCACAGAGTTCGCGGAGACAAGGAGCCGCTCTTTGCCCCCAAACACTTTGGAACCCCAACCCATACCTTTGTCCTCCTCGAGACCTCTTAATCTTAACCACATTTCATAACTTTAATCTAACCACAGTTAACTTTTAACCTCACCACAGTGCGACACTCAATAATTTCCCCCCTCTATTTAACTCTCTCTCTCCCCCACTCTCAAGACTCCCCCATTTCCCAAAACCTTACCCCACTTTCCTCACTATCTCCTTCGTTCATCAATTTCTTTGTGCCCTATGAAAAATTGACCTGAAATTCTCGTCGGAATCGGAATAGGAATAGGAATCGGAATCTACATGTGCCGGCGATACTGATTTTCTGAAACAGATAACACAGTCAGAGGATTTGAAGATGAGTTGCAATGGTTGTCGAATTCTTCGAAAGGGTTGCACCGAGAATTGCATACTCAGACAATCTCTTCAAGGAATTGAAAGCTCTCAAGCTCAGGCCAACGCCACCGTCTTCGTCGCCAAGTTCTTCGGTCGTGCAGGCCTTATGTCCTTCATCTCCGCCGTCCCCGAGTCCCAACGTCCAGGTCTGTTTAATATTCCATCTATGTGTATGGATTTGTATAGATACAGTGAATCGGTTCTGTGACTCTGTTTCAGTCATTGTTATTTGAAGCTATGTCTATATATATATATATATATATATAATTTGACTGTCGGTTCTGATTAGGCTTTGCTCTGTATTCATTATACAGCTCTGTTTCAGTCATTGTTATTTGAAGCGTGCGGGAGGACGGTGAATCCGGTGAACGGAGCCATCGGACTGCTATGGACGGGGAACTGGCACGTGTGCCAGTCGGCGGTGGAAACGGTGCTACGAGGCGGCACGTTGCGGCAGATTCCGGAGTTCTTCGACGGAGTTCCGGCGCCGGATTGCGAAGGCGCGTCGGGATACGACGCCGTGGATCTGTTTAGCTCTCAGAAGGATCCGAATTCGAGATCGATCGGAGGAGTTAAGCGGAAGGAATTTGATGACGTGGCGAGATTGCAGCCGTCGGATGTCGATCTCCACTTGACTCAGGGCTTTCAGGCGAGAATGACCGCCGGCGGGAGAGTGAATCGCCGGCGATCGGCGACGCCGTCATTGAATTCGGAGGAGTCTGGAACGACGTCGTTTGAGAGTGGTAGTGCGTATCATCAGAGTTTACAAGGAGCCGCCGAAACAAAGCTTCTGAGATTGTTCTTTTAAGAGAGAGAGAGAGAGAGAGAGAGAGAGAGAGAGAATTAGTATGCGATTAACTGCTACCCGAAACCACAGTTGAGTTGACCGGAGCTTAATTGTAATTTTTTTTTTTTTCCCACTTCTTTTATGTTGCCAATTTAAGTACCCCGGTGATAGAACACCGGCGAGTAGTAGCCGGCGGCATGATTTCTCACTTTTGTTGTATGAGAGAAGAGAGAGAAAGATGAGAGCTGCCCGGTTTTACCCTTTTCTTTTCTTCGTTTAAAAAGTGACTAGTAATGAGTTGTGACTTTGAATAAAGGGAATGAGTTTTGTAAATCGATCTCTCTTTCATTTGCTAACAATTTCATATTTTATTATTATTATTATTATTAATTTTTTTTTTTTTTTTTTTTAGCATTGTTCATTTGAAATCATATTGTTCTTGGCAAAAATATATATATATATATATATATATATTACTCCATTGTTCTTCCAATTAATGTTCTAAAGTAATAAGTGAAGAAGTGGACATAGATCATTTTTTGAAAATTTATATTTATTTTTATTTTAGGAATTTATAATGATTTTTAGATGCTACGTTCTCTAATTTTTTATTTTAAAAGTGCTTCTTAAATGATGTGATAATGGTGCTAGCGGCTTATATTTGGAAAAACACTTTTGGATTAAAAATTTGGAAAACATGTTTTTACTTTCTTTTTTTTTATTTTTTATTTTTAATTTGTGTAATGCTTTACTCATAGCTTTTGCTAACAACTTTTGTTGACAACCTCTCTTTTGTGTCTATCTCTCTCCTAATGGATCCCACAATGTCATTAGACCCTAGAGTGCCCAGTAGAAGAGAGCTAGATACAAAGTTGGTTGTGGGAATGTTGTGAGCCAAATATTAACCTTTTTATTTTCCTCTTCTGTGGGAAAGTAAATGATAAAAAAACAATAATGCTAGTTACACAACTATTTTCATAATTCACAATATTTAAAACAAGAAGCATCACATTTAAAACACAATTATTAAGTGTTTTATTTTTATGTGGTGATTTAAAATGTGGTGCCTCTTGCTTTAAATGTTGTGAATTATGAAAAGAGTTGTGCAATTAGTTGTGTCTCTAGTATTACTTGAGATTAAAAGAAAAAAAAAATTAGAAATATGCGTTTTGGTCCCTCAAAATTTAGTCAACATACAGTTAGTCACTTTGACTTTTTAAACCCTTAAATTTAACCTTAATTAATAAGATATACTAGGAATTAGTCCATTCCCCAAATATCAGTAATTTTTATGGACAAAATTACCCTTCGTTATATATATACATATCTGTATATATACCATCAACTTAAAATCATGAATTTCAATTTGAAACCCAAATAAATCAAGATCCATTTATATCTCTCGATCATTATCTCATTCTCTGTCTCTCATGATCTTTCTCTCTCTATCTTTCTCTATGCATAAGTAACCCCCAACACTCTCCTGATTTAGGGTTTTTTTGCAAAAAAAAAAAAATTTGAGATTGTGACAGAGAGTCAGATAATGAGAGAGAGAGAGAGAAACAGATCGAGAATAGGCAAGAAAGGCCGCTGACGATTCGATTGTGAGACGACGAAGAGGTAGAAGAAGATAATGTAGAAGATCTGGCGTTGAGATCGAAATCGTGAGAGCTGTGTGAATTGATCGGCGTCAAGCACACACTGCTTAGAGGGCTAGCGTATAGCACTATCGTGAGGAGAACCATGGATTCTGATAACACAAAAAGACCCCGGCCGCTCAATTTTTTCCGATCAGAAATTTTCTACAATTAAATAGTGTCTACAAGTGAAAACAATTAGTAGAATATTGTAATAGCGAATAGGTAATCTGTGACTGTAGACACCCCGATTTTGACCAAACGTCGAATTAAGGGGAGTGCTGCATCCAGATCCGATGATGACAATGTCCGACTAATCTAGTACTTCCAAAAGTGATTCAAGCTCTTCAAAAGACTCCTCAACTAGAAACAAAAGAAAAAGGAAGAAAGAAAAAAGAAAGGACAAGAGAAGTAGAAAGTACAACATATGGTAGAATCTGCGGCAGTTACGAGTTGCCGGTGCGGCACTCTCTGATTGCCAGACCGACAGTCAGTGAGAGCCGCAACGGCAGTCACTGATTGCCGTCAAAACTTTCAAACGCCACAAAATTTAAAAAAATGGCAGTCCTTGGAGTTGTCCGCAGCATTCACTAAATGTCAGTGCGGCAATCAATGAATGCCGCGACGGCTTTCATAGAGTGCCGTTTCGGTAATCAGTGAGTACCGCTTCCATTTTCAGTGAATGCCGCGTTTTTCAGCAGACAACTGTAATACAACACGTTTTGTACCATCAAAAGGACGTACGGGATCAGAGTCTTCACTGTGAAAATACTGAAATACCCTTCTAAAAATTGCCTATATAAAGGGGTGAATATCCCATTACAAGGGATGAATTCTTGAATCCCTAACCTTATCTTGACTCTCTCTTTGCCATAAATCTCTAAAAAAATTTCTAAACATACTTAAGAGTCACCTTTATAAGTGTTTAAAGAAAAAGTTGCGTGTAAGTAAGAGTTGAAGAGTTTGATTACCTTGTGAAAGTCCTTCAAAATCACAAGTTGAGGATACTTGGAGGTAGACTCTAGACTAATTATAGTCTTTAAACTTATGTTAATTCGGATGATATTTGAACTTTGAGTCACTTCCTTTTATTTCATTCATCTCTTGGGATTCATGAGACCTTCAATGTCTTTAATCCCTTGACTTGAAATCCTTTAGCCTTCTTGTAAGTTCATGACTCACAAGGGGATTAAAGTTGATACTTGGTATGTTTAGTTAATAAATCCAAGTCTACCACCATGGTTTGGGTTTATTATTCTTGAGATTTCATGAAATTTTTTCCATATTTCATTGAAATCTATAAGTATAAGTGTCATTAACCTCCAATGACCATCAAATGGTAGGAGAAGTGGTTTAAGTTAAGCCAAACTTAATGGCTTGGTAGTTGAAGTTAGCCAATAAAAGGTAAACTTGACAAATATGCAGTAGGTTTACCAACCACTTTTGATCAAAGATTTTTAATTAAATAATAGACCGTTGGAATTGAGTGAAACTAATTGGAAAATGTCCATAACACGAACTTTTACCACTGTAATTTTTGTTTTAATGAGATTTCGTGTTTAAAGAGGTTTGGTCATGAGTTTTGTGAAGCAACTCTAATCTGTCCAGAGTTTCAGAACAGGAACACCTTCTTGAAATAAGTGAATCAGAGCTTTAATGAAGTATTACTGGCTCCAAATAATTTTTTCTATGAATTTTAATGTACTAAAAAGATCCCCTAAAAAGGTTATACCCTTTTAGATTTTTTTACTATTTTTAGAAAATCATACAAGAACTCTGAACAGAGAGTTATGAAGTTTTGAGTGATGTCTAGTGTTTGTCCAATTCCCAGAGATTGAACCGTTGATCTTCGATTTTTGTTTTTGGGTTGGAAACTAGAGTCATAGGGGCATCTTGTATCCAAAATTCATTGACATCAAACCATGGGAACAATGCTTTTCCAATTTTTGAAACCTAGATTTGCTCTCTATATTTTTTTAGAATTTTTGGATAGATTTAGTATACTTTGCAAATAATGGCTCAAATGATCTTTCCATGACCTAGGGCTTAAACCATACTTTAATAATGATTAGTTAAACTTAAATACAGAGGCTAAATGATCCAAATCAAGGAGTAATCCAATAGCTTGTTCTTGTTCATATCCATGTAATCATATACACTCATCCATATAAATTGATACTTGTACTTAGAATTCATAATTGTGTCATTTCTTCTACTTGATAAAATTAAGCTAGACATTCAAGGATGGTTATTTGATGTTATATCTCCTTTCTAAAGCATGTGGACTAACCCTTGTTTTGTAGCGCCAATGAATTATGATTCCTTAACTCTTCTCTAGTTTAATTATTTCTTAATTGTATTGATTTTCGACTTCACGTGCGACACCTTAGAATTAGGATTTTCCTTATGTGTATATATGTGTATTAGAGACCCTTTTGTTAGGATTTCTACTCTTGTATGCATTACACGTTTAAACATTCGCGGTTGAATCCCGGGTAAGTTTCTTAGTTCCCTAAATGCACATCATATTGTTTGCTAATCGAAATATGTGATTTTGAGTGATATTTTATCATTTGCAATCTTACACCCTTTTAGACATGCTTTTGTAATGTATATCTATATATATGTCTTAATTGAGGGCATGCTTAGGTTAATAATTCGATTAAAAGGATGTTGAGTAGAGGCCTATCACGAGATAGGATGAGAAGAGGTGTTTTAGTCCGCTGGGCTCCTTCCTCTCTCATTCCATAATCCTCGGACCTAGAAATCTCTGGTTTCCAAAAAGATCAGTTTGCTTCAAGATGGTTTCTTAATTTTTCTTTTTAAAAATTAAGTGGTGACTTGTGTTTTACGTTTTGAAAATCGAAAAAGATTTTAAAGAAAGCTGTGGGTAAGAGGAAAATGCGATATCCACAATGATGCCCCAAATCAGTAAATTGAAAAAGGGTGTGATTGTTGTTAAAATACATTAGTTGCTATTAGTGACTTGGTGTTAAACTTTTGAGCCTCTCTATTCGAGTTACCGAGTCATCAGAATTGGCACCATGATGATTTTAGAGCATTGCCCTGGTCTAACGATTTGGTATTCTACTTGCAATTGCTCAAATGATACACCGACGTTGTGGAGACCATAAAGTGGTAGAATTCATGTGTTATACAATGGCAAATTGGGTGAGATTTTTGGTTTATGTATTATGTGAGTCATGTGTGTAACCCCCAACAACTCTCTCTCTCTCTCTAGTCTTTTTTTTTTCTTTTTTGCTTTTGTCTCAGAAATCAAGTCTACTATGGATAGAGAAAAGAGAGAGTCTAGTCTAGGTTCATGATTTTTGTTAGTAGATATTTTGTAAAAGAGTAATGATTGGTACACATAAAATGTGCATTTAAATATCTGAGCCATTAATTTCGGTGAATCTCATGTATGCAGGCATGAATCTCACTTAAATAAATGGTCCAGATCTTTATGTGTACACTTTTTGCGCACATAGCATTACCCTTTGGAAAATAATGGGTCATCTTGATAATCTAGTTTTTTTTTTTTTTTTGTGAGAAATTTGTATTATTAAATTTCCATCAAAATTCTATAACTGAGAATTTCTCACCAAATCTATGTCTATTGTTGCTGTATTTTAGTGTTTTGACAGTTTGTGTATAAATTTTCGATAGTGTGAGAAATTTTTCACAAAGTGTGGAGTTTTTCTTTTGAGTTTTGAAAGTAAGAAATTTGTTTTAATTTGGTTAGAAAAAAGGCGAGAAATTTCTCACTGTAATACATAATTAAAAAAAAAAATGTGAGAAATTTCTCATCAAATACGTTAAAAAAGGTGAAAATTTCTCACTAGAATATATAAAATTTCTTTGTTAATTCTCTCTCTCTCTCTCTCTTTCTCTCTCTCTCTCTCTCTATATATATATATATATATAACAAATCAGGGTTTTGAATTTAAAAATCCTGATTTATGGGAGTTCGGGTATTTATTAAATTTTCTCTTTTAATTCTCTCACTTTCTATATAAATATATATAACAAATCTGGATTTTGAATTTCAAAATCCTGATTTATGGGAGTAGGGGTGTTTTGGTCCTCATAATAGGTGAGAGACTAATTTTTAAGTTGACTTATAGAATGAATCAATTTCTAGATACGGATACAATAAATGACTGAAATCTAAAGGACCAAAAAAAAAAAAAAAAATCCCTAGCTTTTGAATCCTATAAAGAGGGGCAGATATATCATCGGTGGGAGGTCAAAAATTTGCACTTGAGTTTAACTTCTTATTAAAAAAAAAGAAAATTAGAACAAACGAATATGATCAATGGCGCATTGAACCTATTCTGCAAGAATTTGTTAAGCGACCTTTCTAATACACTCTCATCTTTTTGGTTGAGAAATTCTAAAATTGGATTAAGTTTAATTAAAGTCTCACTTTTTATTTGATGTTGTAAAAATCAAGATATTGTAGGTTTGATAAATAAATTTAAAAAAAAAAAAAAAAAACTAGTTCAAAGAGTTACTAGATTGACTATATATTTTAAACCAAAAATCAACACTCGTCAAACACTTAAACTTATAGACTGATTCACTGATAAACTAAAATGAATATCCAATAATGATACACTCACATCTACAACTACACGTTCAAATATATCTTATGCTTTAAATGCATATATCCTGTATACTGTGTGATTTTTTTCACACTTTTTTGTACACCACTTACACAGTAGGGTACATGCATTTAAAGAAAAAATGTGATTAGAGGTGTGGTTGGAGATGTAGGTGTATCATTATTGATGATTACCAAATTGTCTTATATATGTTGGCTAGTTCTATTGCCAGAGCACAATGACTAATACCAAAACAAAAAGTGTTAAAAATTTTAACACCACTTTTTTTTGTAGTTAAGACTTTTAGCGATACTTTTTACTCTGGTATTAGCCATTGCTACTCTGGCAATAGTATTACCCTTATATGTTTTGAGTATACAATTAGCAGTCAGGTTCTAAAGTGCAGTAGATATGCGTACCGAAATTAATTTTAAGCATGAAAAAATCACAAGACATGGCACGGGTCAACGGAATAATCCGTAATTTTTTAGACTTAAAAGTCTCATACACATACCTAGAGGTGTCAAACGGGGCGGCCCGTCCCGCCCCGCCCTGTCACTTTAACGAGTTGGGCGAATTTTGGCGAGTCACGGGACGGGTCGGCGAAATAGACGGGGCGGGGCGGGGCGAATTGACTCGGTAAGGGATATAGGGTGACTCGCTCCAACCCACTATTTCGTGGGTCAACGGGGCGAGGCGAGACCGGGCGGCTAACTCGCGGGTTGGTTGGCGAATTAGTCCACGAGTTAGCCCGCGAATTGCTTGTAAAAACTTATTTTTAATTTTAATAAAAAAAATTCTAAATTTTTTTTTAATAAAATACTTTATTTAAAAATTGTTTGTTGAAAAAAGTATTTGGAAACTATATATATATATATTTTAATTATTTTCTACTTAAAAGTTTAATAAAATTGTTTATTAATAAATAGTTTATTTAAAAACAATTAAATAAAAATGTTTTATTCACGGGTTGGTGAGGCGGGGCGGGGTGGGTCCGTGAGGCGAGGTGGGTTACGAGGCGAGTTGGTGACGAGTCGGTAGGTTAGACGAGTTGGGTCACAGGACGAGTTGTGGGTTTCAAAAATAGAAGTCGATCCGGATCCATATCCAATAAATTAAGTCACGAGCTGGGTTTGTCCACGGAACGAGCCGAATTACGACTCGCCAAATAACGAATTGGGGCGGGCAATTCGCCCGTTTGACACCCTATACCTAATGCGTTTTAAAACATGTTGCCTGATGCAATAGTATTGGAGAGAGAGATAGTGGCGGGTCCCATGCATTGCATTATCCATTCGTCAAGTTGGTGGTAAATGGGTGGGGGGGTTGCATGCCCCACGTCAGCATCAAGTTTCTTATTTTGGCTTCTCTCTATATAGTATGAGATATTTAATATATAGATACATCCTCATGGCCAATAGGCTCCGTTCATTTTCCTCTAAATTGGTTGTGGGGCCCACCTGATGCTTTCCCAACTGCTGTGCGTCGCTGCATATGCACTTGATGTGTACCCCCCACTTCACTTTTTCTCAACAACCAATCATAGCCCGAGAACGGCTCATTTTCTTTTCTTATTTTTGGGCAAAGTTGTGTGTTATTCATTTGCTATTTCACATCAAGTTGCTATTTGCGTTTAATAAATTGGATACTAGTGTCTGAAAGAATCTTTATAATTTAGGGGCCCGTGATGTCATGGCAACATACAAATGTATATTATTGTTTACACTTTGTTAAAACTTTTATGTTGCCTTTGAACAAGGATCAGCACAGTTTTGGCTTTTAATTGATTTTTATATAAGAGTAAAACTTCAGACACATTTATTTTCACAATTTTACCCTCATAATCTGATATGACAATCATATAGTAGGAGTATCATATGTGAGATTGTGTTAAATGGTGGGTCTCATCCCACTACATGGTTGACACATCAGGTTGTGGAGGTGAGGTTGTGAAAATGGATGTGCCTGAAGTTTTACTCGTTATATAATAAAAAAAAATAAGTCTTTTAGTTTGATAATGAATTAGTCTGAGTTTGGTAATGTAAATTGTCTAATTAATTTTAAAATTATTCTATTCTATACATTTAGTACGAGTTTGGTTTGTAAATTTTCTAATTTTGAAATTACTCTTTTAAATTGATTGACTTTTGAATTCCTAAATTGTTTAAATCTATATACTACATGTACCTATAGGTAGATATTATACATATGCATGTAGAATGATTTCTAGCACCATAAGATCACAAAAATGCATAGTTTCCGATCCAAAATTAATCTCTCCAATTGAAGAAAGCATTAAATAGGTACCTAACAAGTTGGCCCTTGAACAGGTCCACGTTATCCCTAAAACATTGGTCTCTAACTAGAAAAGTAAATGCTTGAACTTGGTTTTTACTTCCTTAGCCTTCTCAAAAGATTATAACACCTTAATTTATCTCCAAGAGATCGAGATATTCCTCTTGCAAATTAAGGTCGTCCCTCAAGATGATGACTCTTGATAAGATTATGTCGACCTAAGAACAAAGCCCATGATAGTGGATTTGTACTCTACGAAATGCGTTGAGTCGCAGCTGCTTACTCAAGATCCATTCCAACATCCATTCACATTCAAAGCTAGATATGGATCTCCAAATGGCCTACACTTCTTTGGAATGTGCACTTTAGGATAGTTCATGATTCTATAAATTCAAAAAAGCTAGGAGCACAGCACACAGTGCAAGACAGAAAAGCCTAATAAATGCAAGGGTGGCGACATGAGGTTTCAAGACTAAATTGCTAAATAAGATTTGATTTCATACTTCTATATATATATAGTTGACAATGATTATTTAAAATTTATTATAAAAAAAAGTAAGTAAAATACTTTTTTTTTTTTAAACCCAGATTCCTAACTCAAAACCTCACCTTATCCATTTAATAGTTTTAGGTATAAATTAAGTACTAAAACGACTTTCAAAATGCGGTCATTTTTAGATTCCGATTACAGTTTAAGGTTATCGACTATACAATTGCTGTTGAGAGTAGTATAAAATACGAGTATGAATTGTCGGTCGTACTCGATACAATCCCTATTAAGAGTACTATAAAATGCGAGTATGAATTGGTGGTCCTACTCGTAAGTATGAATAATGCTCACTTGACAACACTAATCAGGCGCTGACAACACTCACACTTGCGACCGATAATCTGTTAATATACAAACACTCAAACAAACCAGCTATTTATGAATAGGAAAAGATCGAACAGGAAAAGACTTCAATGCAGTTAATAACGATTTGGATTGTGCTACTCATATTTTAAACAGTAAAACCAATTTTACAAAAGCTGTTTTTAATAAATTGGGTAAGTCGTTTCCGAACGAATAATAGGACCATAAATACTCCCGTACGTCCAGTTTTGCGGACGAGAGTTTCGAGGCGCCGTAGATTGTTGACTATTTGTTACCGTGAGAAAAACATGTCAGTTACAGTTTAGTGCTTGATGCTTACTACTCCTACAGTGCAACAAGGGCGGCTTACATTCACTACATTAAATTTACAGACGACGTGTTTCTGTGTTGTTCTTGGTGCCACGTGATAAGATATGTGTACAATATAGGGCAAATTACACTGACCACCCTTTACAGATTTAGGTAAAATTATATATATACATTAGCAAATTTTACAGATTTAGATTTATAGTATTTAACCTCAATTTTATAAACATTTAAAAAAATACAAAAATTTCAAATTTAGATTTTATAATCTTTAGCCTAACTTACAATAGTTTACAGATTTAGTTTTTTAATATTAAGTCATTAACTTTTTTATCTAAGTAGTAGGTAAAAGTTATTAAAATATTTGTTTATAGTAATACTATGCTTCCCAAATTTCATCTCAAATGATATTTAGGGTGTTTGGAAACCAAAGGGAATGGACTTCTGGAATTCGTTTGGTGAGATTTGAGAATGGACTTCTTGACAAAAAGTGCATCTCCAGAATGTCCATTTCAAGAAGTCAAAAATCCTGACTTCTCAAAATGTGATTTTTGTACTTCTCCAGAAGTCAGGAGTTTTATACACAGAATTACACTTTTATCCCTTGTTTTATAATTAATGCCCTCTTTATCCAAACCCCATACATGAATTATGTAGCCTAACTGAATCTCTATTGTTTTACAATTCCTATAGAAAATAAGTCATTTATCCAACATTGTAGTTAAAAGTGTTTTTTTTCTTTTTTCTATTTTTTTCGGTGCCCAATTTTAGTTCATTTGACATGATAGTTATGGATAAATAATTTTAATTTATTTCAGCTAACTATTTTGCAGTCTAAAATTATATACAATAATATGTTATATCCATTTAGTTTTAAATTAATGACTAAGGGTAATATTGGTAAGTAAGCATAAGTTTCTACTTTTAAAAAGTTGCCACCAAACATATTTGCACATTTAGATGCACTTTTTATTTAAAAAAACACTCATTCGCCAAACAAATCCTTCTTTTAAAAAAGTCCATTTTGAAAATTCCATCTTCAGAAGTCCATTCCGGAAATGGACTTCTGTGTGAGAAGTTACGCCAAATAGCACCATTGTAGTGGGACCACAGTTAAATCACTTTAACATCGCAATCAATCAAAATCAACTGGATTCATTGCCACATGTATTGGGAAACAGTTTTAGGAAAAAAATTTGAGAAGCGTAGCATTACTCTTTTATTTATGAATATCAATAATAATTTAAAAACATAGAAAAATCATCAACAAAATTATCTACTACCACTTAAAAATGAAAAGAATAATAACAATAATAAAAATAAAAAACACATCAACAAATTTTTTAAAAAATGAATAGTTATATTACATTTTTGTCTATTTAAAAAAAAACATGCGAGAGAGAGAGAGTTAGGCTCTAGTGCACATTGGGTAAGCACACTGGGCTTTTAAGCCTAAAAAAAATATGGAGCAGATCATTCACAATGTTGGGAGCAAGTTCACAATTTTAAAAATATAAATTATACAAAAGTACAATATAACTATTCATTTTTTTAAAAAAAAAATATGTTGATATTTTTTTTTCATTATTGTTATTATTATTTTCATTTTAAAGTGGTACGTAGTAGATAATTATGCTTATGATTTTTATGTTTTTTAAATTTACTATTGATATTTAAAAAAAAAAAAATTTAGTAAAAGCTTGATTTGGTATACATTGAAATTTGTTGATGATTTTTAATTTTTTTTTTTCATAATTGTTAATTTGTTTTTTTTTTTTTTTCATTTTTAAAAGGTAGTGGAAATTTTTTTTGATGATTTGTCCAAGGGTATAACAGTCATTTTCAAAATAAAAGAAGGTGAGTGTAATTTTTAAAAATACAAGAGAGGTTTCTATAATTGTCAGATACCTCAGGGGAGGTCAGTGTAATTTGCCCGTACAATATATATATATATATATATATATATATATCATATATTCAATCACATCCACACAATATTGTCAGGTGAAAAAGAGATGGCATGGATCCCCTCGATCTCCCACCACACACGTTTACACTCAACTCCTTGTGGGAGTCGTGTGAGAGTTTTATTTTCGGTAATGATTGGACACCGATTATTAGGTGCACCATTAAGTTAAGTTTGGCTTTTGCGTGGCTTTTTAAAAGGAGTTTATAAAATTTATTACAAGTGACACACTACTTTTCAAAAAAATATCTTGAAATCAAAAAGCACCTTTGAACTTTTAAAAGTTTCATTCTCAAAATTTTAAAAGCTCACTCAAAAAAGCCTAATAAGTTCAATTTTTGCAAAGATCATAAACCAGTTACCAAATGAATTAACATAAAATTATGCTTTAAAAATAGAAAAAACACCAAAATAAAGACCAAACTAAGCCTAAATCCTGTGGGTGCCTTACTTGAACTTAAAAAACAAAAACAAAAACAAAATAAAACAAAACATACCTCGCAGTGTGCATGTTAGTGGTAGGCGGCTTTGCCCTTCCCTGCCGCATCGCATGCGTCGTAAGTCTAACGTGAGCTGTCCCTTGTCTTAGAATACATATCCTTTTTATCCAGGAGAAACAAGAATTTGAATTTAAAGAAATGGCCATAGTGAAAAGTTAAAAAAAATAATAATAATAATTCATAGTAGCAATCACAGAGGTTTCTTAAATAGTTGAAATTCCAAAAGAGACGTAAATATGGGACAAACATAGTAACAATTAATATACAATATCATTAGTAGATTGAATTTTGAAAAACTTTGTTAAAAAAAAATTTATATATATAATCTAAACATGCATATAATAGATTTAAAACTCTTTCCAATTAACCCAGAACAAGGTAAGTGCTTCTATACGGAACATCAAAGTCCTGAGTTCTAATTCTATTTGGAGCTACTAGCCTCAATACTTGCTCACTTCGCTTGGAGATTGTACCAACCTCCAACATTAATCCAATGCAGGAGCACGAAAATGTATCACAATGATATACTAGAATAAAATAAAATAAAATAAATGGAAAATAGACCAGAAAAAAAAAAAAAAAAAAAAAAAACCCTCATGAACTATGTAGGGAATCATCCTATTGAGAACATAAAAACATAAATTCAAAAGACAAAGTGATTTTAAACATTCATTCTCACTAATTTGTATGGTCAAAATTCGTTTTTTATACCATACATTCCCTATTCATGAAGTTAACAATAACAACTATGTGTAAACTTCATGAACTATGTAGGAAGTCCTCCATTTTTCGATCAATAAACCACTTTATTTATGCTTAAATCCTGCCTTCACCTAGTTCTAATTCCTTAAAAGTAGGAAGCCAAAAAAAAAAAAAAAACACAGACAATACTTAGGTACAACATGTATATGCAATTCATAAACATATTTGATTTACATAGCGTGCACATCAATAATGAAATCAATCATGTCTGTGGTGTACAACCTATAGTGTACACCCATAAAAAAATGAGCAATGCTAGGCACACATCTCAAACCACATTTTAAATCACACCCTTACTTTAAATACATGTACCTTGTGCTGTGCAAGTGGTGCACAGAAAAGTGTGAAAAATTCAAATAGCACAAAGTACATGTATTTAAAGCAAGGGGTGTGGTTTGGGATGTGGTTTGAGATGTGTACATAGCATTTCTCTAAAAAAAATTAAAGAAAAAAAGAGTACTACATAAAGTACACAATCTAAGTTTTATTTGACATGACAAAGGTGGGTTACGTGAGAAACCACTACTCTTCCATGATGCATGAACTACATTGAGATTCGCTTTAACTTCTTTGATTTAGAATAGGAGACAAAGTTGGATTTAAGTATTTTTGGTTTTAGTCTTGTTCACATTATATGCAAGTAAACCTCTATAGTTTTGACCACAACACTAACCACACACTACCACATTTAAAGAAGAGTAATATTTGGGGCACTAACAAAATCCACTAATAAATACTAACACACTCTATCTCTACTAGGGGCACTAACAAATTCCACTAACATTCACACCCACACTCTATCTCTCTCCTAGTGGCACTTTGAGTCCACTGCGGACACCACAGTGCCACTAGGAGAGAGATAGAGTATGGGTGTAAGTGTTAGTGGAATTTATTAGTGCCCCAAATATTACTCTTGTGAGATTTTGGGCTCACTCACTTTATATTTTGTTTTATAAAAGCGGGTTGAAAAACATAGCTTAAATGGATATGCGGAGAGCACCTTAATTATATGGGATATGGACTTTTATGACCCGATTAGTAAAGCATGTTTTGGGTTTTATGGGCCTGTGATGGAAAGGCCCAATTAAGTTTTCTATATAAATAAGGGTTAGGTCCCCTCTCCTCTCTCAATAGATACACACGTTATTTTCCATCAATATAACAGTGACAAAGGAAGAGAGCAAGGAGAGGAAGCCCTAGCCCCAGGTCATCTTCTTGTATTTTTGTGATGGCGAATCCAGGTATGTAAATCATGTAATTGTGTTCTGTGTTTCTGATATGGTTGATTCTAACAGTTGGTATCAAAGCAAGGTTGGACATGGAAAGAATGAATTCTCTAATTTTCCCATCACCCTCGTATTTCATGTTGCTAAATTTTTGCATAAGGTCACCGGTCTCGACTTTATCAGAATCCTTAAATTTGGCAGTGATATTTGCAAGAAAGATTTTGGCATTTTCAGATTCAGGAACGGCACCCAAGAGATTTGGTGAAATACACCTTTTTATGATCATGAGAGACAAGCGATTTGCTCTCTCCCACTTTGCAAAATAGGCTTTTTCAGTGGCATTAGCATTAGCAGCGGGTTGGACAGGGGCATCAGACAAAATGGCTATGTCTAGGTCCATTAGTCCTAGGGTAATTTCTATGTCACTTTTCCAGGTCTTAAAATTGCCGCTATCAAGGGGCACGATAGAATTGACCATAGAAAGATTCATTACTGAAAGAAACAAAAAAGAGTAATTAATATCAAAGTTGAATGAAAAATACAAGCTACTGTATAATATATGCATTTAGTCCAGAACATAATTACAGTAGACAAAACAATTTTCATTATATAATGCGAGTCCTTGGTGCATCATCATAAAATCACCTTTAGGCAGAATTTATAATATGCTATAAGGTCCTCCATTTTCTTTTTCAAAATTTTAATGTCCCACAATACAGGATCTACTAAAATACCAAGCCGCATCACCATGTTAGTCACCTTTAGGCAGATAAACATGATATGCTATTAGGTAGATACTCAATTTTCAAATAGTGAAGTGGACGACAAAAATGCATAAAATTTTTGAAAAATTTCATCACCTTTAGGCAGAAGAAATCCCAAAATTTATTGAAACATGCTCACATACTGAATTCCACTTCCCAAATTATAATGCACAACTACCCCCTTTGGGTTGGTAATTGGGCATACCAAAAAAAAAAATATCACCACTTTATATTAGTGTCAATTCATAACCCACTTTGTAATAAACCCCATGAATGTAAAACTAAACAACAATATTCTCTAACCCTTTTATTAGATTTATTATTTAATTTATAAAATTGTCATTATATACTCTTCAAAATCTTTTTAATTAACAAGGAAATTGATAGCAGAACACTAATCTATATACAAAACAAAAGGTTTTATTCTCATTCAGAATTAACTCTTTCACAAATTATTAAATGGGCCCACCTTCAACCCATATAGCCTACAGCCCATCCATAACAAACCAGCATATCAAAACCCAACTTCATTTTAGGGTTTCGGGATTAGCCATAAAGTAAACATCTATCTGCCATATACATGCTGAGAGAAGGAGTGGTGGACCCAAAAAATATATATATATATATATATATATATATAATAATAATAATAATAAAAATAATCATAATAATAATACTATATCTTCAACATGACCCGTTTCTTTATACCACGGATCAGTTCAACAGTATTGACACTTTCATGATTGATCATGTCACAAAGCTCAAGATTGGTGGCCCAGTCAGGCTCATCTAAAGTCTCTGCTGTACTGAACCCTGGGACTCTTCAACAGACTCTACGACTTTTTTGCAAAACGATAGTTTTTAGAACATTTGATTTGAACTTCTCCGTAAAGGCATTATGTTTGGAAAACACTACACGAATCAACTGTCCCTGTTTTCCATCGGTTCATATGTATTGTTTGTGTAAAAAAAAACGGTTCTTGCCCTAATATGGTGGCTCTGATACCAACTGTTAAGAACAATAAACTCACTAGTGGTTCTAAACACATTGAACTAAAGTACTTATCTGTTAGAGATTGGGTAGCTGATGGTTTTATTGAAGTGAGGCATATTGGCACGAATAGAATGATAGCAGATCCTTTGACCAAAGGTTTACCTTCTACTAGTTTTATGGAACATGTTGTTAACATGGGAATTATAGAATCTTTTGATGTTTTTGGTTAATGTGGGAGTAAGTTTACTTCTTAATAAAGATTTATGATTCAGTTTTATATTTCATTTTGATGCATTTGATGAATATGTTGTATGGTATGCTTCATTGTATTTTGTGCACAATATGTATGTTTTATCTCGAGATATGTATGTGAAGCTGCGTCTAATAGTTAGACACTTGTGGGATCTCATTGAGACATTGACTTTCATAGTGAAAGGTATTGGTTAATCACATGTGTACTCTATTATTTAGAGCATTCAAGTTTTGAGCATGTGTTCACATGTGTACTCTCATAGTGAGAGCATTCTGTCTAGAGCATGTGAGAGTAATTCCATAGTGGAAAACTCTTGGTCTTGTTGAAGACATGTGGCCTTTTGAGGCATTAATATTGGTTTTGTGCATACGGTTGCGCACAAAGCATTGGAGGACCGATTGTGGTTTGGCACATCCTAGGATGGTTTCAAGTGTCATTGTAGCATACCACATTTGTCATATCCGCAATTCATATTAATGATTATTGTTGGCGTTTGTAACTATGGAGGGGTGTTGTGTTGTTTGATAGCATAATGCTTCCATAATTCGGTGTTGACATTTTCATTAAGTATGATGCGTTAATTAAGGTTATTCATTTAGCTATGAGTATAATGTGGCCATATTGAGTATTTCACCCGTGAGTCAAAAATTGTTTTACCAAAATGTTTTATTTTTATAAATGTTCGCCCATGTGGGAGAATGTGAGATTTTGGGCTCACTCACTTTATATTTTGTTTTATAAAAGCGGGTTGAAAAACATAGCTTAAATGGATATGCGGAGAGCACCTTAATTATATGGGATATGGACTTTTATGACCCGATTAGTAAAGCATGTTTTGGGTTTTATGGGCCTGTGATGGAAAGGCCCAATTAAGTTTTCTATATAAATAAGGGTTAGGTCCCCTCTCCTCTCTCAATAGATACACACGTTATTTTCCATCAATATAACAGTGACAAAGGAAGAGAGCAAGGAGAGGAAGCCCTAGCCCCAGGTCATCTTCTTGTATTTTTGTGATGGCGAATCCAGGTATGTAAATCATGTAATTGTGTTCTGTGTTTCTGATATGGTTGATTCTAACAACTCTTGCACAAATAACCAAATGTTCGGTTTTGTGCAAGCTGTTAATATAAAGCACACCAGTGACACCCAAAATTGTACCCATTATCGAAACACATCATGGGCATTTATCGAAATCTAGGAGCCCATATTATGTCAACCGAAAGCAGCACCTTTGTCCTCTACATTTTGATTTTAGACATATATGGGTACCAAGAAAATCAAGTTGGATAGGTCTTTCAACAGTAGAACAAAATAAACAATGTGCATGTGAAATTTTCACTTCCTTAGTTGGAATAAACCAAAATAGTAACACATGATTCACTAGCTATTACAGACCCCTAAAGCTTAAAGCCAACTTTACATCAATCAGTAAGACAAAAATAGAGATCAATCTTTTTTTCAAGAATTGCTCAATAACAGTAATCCAAGTATTACATATATACATATACATCAGTTTCCTTTTTCCTCAGAAGTAAGGGGAAAAAAGTAAATGTGTATACAGCTAATTAGAGGGAGGAAAAAACCATTTCCTTTTCAATCTTTGGACACAAAGATAAACACATGATGAAATACAGGACTAAGAAGACCTAGATGGATTTTTTTTTTCCCCTAAAAAAATGCCAAATGAGAAGCCAAAACTAGCAATGGACCATCCTTATTACCTCCAAAGCTGCCTCTGCTAGGTCGAACCGTCTGGTATAATGTTAGGATTTAGAGTAGATAGTCATATAAAGATCAGTTCTACACATGTTATGTGTTGTTGTCAGGCTTTCGGTACACGATTAAGTTGTAATATGTGCGTTCGCAAACTACAATCCTTAACCTGTCAAAATGCAGAGGGTGGAATTTTAACTTTCGAGGGATTGAAAGGAAAATAGTTCACAAGGAAAAGACGGGATGCAACAATTCACCTGGATGGATCCTAGCATGGACAAGAAATATTTGCACTCTTCGAGCAAAGCCCGTTCTTTTGCAGTCAATTTTGCGAGTTCAGCTACCAAAGAATTCACTTCCTCCACCTGAAAATGATAACAGGTTAAGAAATATTGTTGGATTACCCGGAAGTCAAATGGTCGACCCAGAGGGATGCCTCTTCCCTCGTCCCTTCCCTCCCATCTCCACTCTACCAGACTGCAAAATTTACTATTTACTCTTCCCTCCCCTCCTTTCCTTTCCTCCTCCATCATTCCAAAAATAGCCTTAAGGTGGAGATGTGAGTAGGTGGGCCCAGGATTTGGGAGAAACACCCAGCAAAGAGGACAACATTTGAGCAAACAAATGCAATATTACACATCAACAATGATAGGGGCACAGCTCATTTACAACCATCTCTATCTCTCTCCTAAGTGGCACTGGGGGTCCAGTTAAATTTCAATGGGCCCTAGTGCCACTTAGGAGAGCGAGATAGAGATAGTTGTAAATGAGTTGTACCCTATCATTACTCATTACATATTGGCAAATTCAACGAATAAGTCCACATTCATCGAACTTGATCATTATATAGTAGGGTAAATGAGAAAGTAGCCATAAATACATCTCGAGATCCTCAGGAATCCAATGGTTGCTTTCTAATACGAGAAACTTCTCACAATAGCCTTACCCTATACAGAAACCCAAGACTTCAATACAAAATCATTATATTGAATTTAAGATGAACCACACAATTTACATTCAAACACCATATCAAGTGGTGAAGAAAAACATACAGTTAGTAACTTAGTACCCTAATGCAACCTACTTTCCACCAAACAAGAACACGCGCTCTGAAGCCTGAGAAAATGCATAGGAGACTATGCCACGTGCACTTCCATGTGAGTGGAGTATCTGAGTTGAAGTGACATAAAATGGGTATGGATTTTGGGTCTGGGTAATGGGTACAGTATGTGCACAAGTAATTTACAATCGGGCACCTTACAAAGATTTTCAACAGAAAAAAAAAAAATACGTACAATTAGTTCACATTACCCAATGGCGGGCCCGCTTATGCAAATTTCATGTGCACTTCTAAATTTGTACACACATCAAAATATGTGTAAATAAGTGTTTCTAAAGAATCAACAATGCGAAGGAAGTTCAAGTTAATATTTGATAGAACAGGGCAACGGACCCACCATTTCCCTTGTCTTTTGATCTGTGTAATAGATGAATCTGAGACCTTGATCAAGCATTCAATTGACACAGTCCTTCCAAGGAACATGGTCTAGAAAACCAACAGGTCCAGCACATAGCACGCTCATTTCTTAAACTTCTCTCAAGCTCTGGTTTTCCTTCAGAAAGCCCCCACCCGAATAATGACACAAACAAATGCAAGTGCAGGAGTTTAAAAAAAAATGCACTAACATATAAGATAACCATTAAACAAGCAAGTAAATACACAAAACAAACTTATTCAGCACTCTAAATACTCAACTGGTTCCACAAAAATATGCAACCACTACATCTTTCCTTTTCGAAATTTGATAACTGTAGTTAAATTCCTTAATTGCGTTTTCCATCGATTGCATTGTCACTAAAGAGTTTGAACTCAAAGATGAAGTATTTTTGTGGAATGGAGGGAGTACAAAGCAAAATGACCCTGTCCACTGAAACTATGTAATCGGTCAAGGAAGAATGTACAGGTGAATCAGAAAAATAACATAAACTAATGACAATAATAATAACTATCATGAGCTCGTAATCTGGGAGGTGGAGGTAACTGTTACAAGGGCAACAAATAGAGACTAATAATGTCATTCGATCTTTCCCTGAATTGGGGGAAAATATTACAACATTGAGAAGATCTTCACCTCTCATTTTCATTTTTCTGTTCTACAAGCTGTTTCCAGTGACAAGTGGATGCTCATTTGTAAGTTAAAACATACATGCGACGTACTTACTATTTATAAACCAGTATCCAGTGCAATAATCAACTTTAGCACCAAAGGCCCAAAACAGCCAAATTGTCAAGATTCCTTAAATCAGGATGCTGTTTCCTCCTATTTCTTGTTTGGGGAAAATGAAAAAGACGAGTTCCTCATGCCTTAAAGGCACATTTCAAATAAGATATTGGAATAACAAAATTGACAAATCTGCCACAAAATGGTCTACCATGTCAGAGAAGGATAACAGATTTCAACAAAATGGCAGACCTGCGGGTGATGATGCTACTGGTGGTCAATGTTGTCAAATCGTGAATCGAATCGTGAATCGGTTTGCCAAAATTATGAATCATGAATCGAATCGTGAATCGTAAGATTCACTTTTTTAGGAAACTAGATTGGCGTATTTTTAAATAGGCATATAGAACACATGTATATATATAGATGTATGTTTAAAACACATATAAATACAATGTGTTATTTTTTTAGGATGTGAAGCCCAACACTTCACATACATAAATGTGAATAGGAAAAGGGAAAAAACATTGGACAATGCATGAATGGCATTATTGGTGATTTGCTAATTAAAAGCTTGGCATTTTCTAATTAGTAACCTATTTATTTATACACTTTTAGAAGTTTTATATGTAGAAATTGTTTCACAACTTAATAAACTATAAACTAAGACACTTGAAGAACATAATTGGCAAGTAACATGAGCAAAAAATAAGACAACACCTTTTCCTTAAATTTTATGAATCGTGTGAATCTTATGAATCAATCGTGAATCGGACGATTCAATGCGATTCCGGTTCATATGCACGATTCGAATCGTTGGACATTCGAATCGAATCGAATCATATGAATCGAATCGTGAATCGTAAGATTCTAACAACCATGCTGGTGGTAATGGCAGTGACTTGGAATGTGCTGTGATGGGCATTCGTTAATTCAGTATTATTCAAGTTTTAGTCATTTAATTATCTGATTATTATTTTCAGCAAATGTTAAACTCAAACTCCTATTCATCTACCACACTGGCTCTCTAACCTTACATGCTACAGTAGAACCTATACTATCTGAGAAAGATATGGCATAGCTCCATATCTCCAATATAAGTAGAACCTATACTATCATCTACAATTTATGGATGTGGACACTGATGTCAAGTGTTGACATTCACACAGAATGTTTGAGAAAACAACTCTCTAAACTTAGACCAAAAATGCACGCAATAAAGTAATGTTCAACAATCTCTTTCTATATCCCTTCGTTACAAGTTTAGGTAAGACCAACATCGTTAGTAACATGTTATTGTTATATAGCTAGAAGTATTATACAAGTGTGTCTACATCTTGTATAGATGAACGTATTTCTTCTACTTGCAATATTACTTTGGAGTAATCATCACAATGATTCTGAGGGTAGTGTGATTGTCTGCTCCTAGGGTCAGTTTTGCCTTCTTCATTTCATAGCAGTATCAACTCCGTATTAGCCTGTTAGGTGCTCACTTGGGAATCAAGGTACCGTTATAGTTGTTCTTAGATCTATGAGTAATTTCAAAAAGGCAAGTGCCAACCTTGGGTGAATCTTAAGAACTAATTTCAAATCTGTCCTCAACAATTCCCAATATATTTAGGAAATGCCTTGTCAGTCACCACCTGCTTATGATGGACTGCATCGTCAATCAAAGGTGTCTACGTTGTTTGGAAAGACGGTTTTAGATCTGAAGTTTTAGTTCAACAGTTCTAGATCTTGTGTAGAATATATCACATGAAATTCATGCAAGTATCGATGCAGCTCTGTCAATCAGCCGCATTGCACTAGAATATTTCACATGTTTACATCTACATAGGAAGCAAATAAATTGTAGTTTGAACTCTCAAAAAAATGGTAACATCTCAAAATTTAGAGATTTGACAAAAATGCAAAACAATGATGCTAACTACATTTTAAATAATAATATATATATATATATACTGTAAACCCCAAGGACAAACACCGTTATTGTAAGCAAGTGCATCACTTCTCCGATCACTCTTGTTGCATACACAAACACACACACCCAACCCACAAGAGACATCTACCTCAATAGGAAAATCCAATTCAGCGGAGGGACCAAGACAAACTAGTACAGTAATTCCTCGTGTTAACAGCATTCTGTGCTACAATCCTCAAAATAGTACCTTACATTTTTCGCTATGTTTGGCAGGAGGTATGGAGAATTAGAAGGCACGGAGGGATGGAAGGAAGTAGAGGTGTAAAGTGGGCCGGGCAGGGCCAACCCAGCCCACAAAAATTGGACCCACGCGGGTTGTGGGTTGGGTCGGGCTGGACCCGCAAGCCATGCGGGCCGGGTTGGGTATGAAAGTTATTTGTGTGGACCCAGCCCGACCCACTTGGCACAACCCAAGCGGGCTGGGTTGGTGGGTTGGGCTGTGGACAAGGTTGGCGGGTTAGGCTGGGTTGTGTGCAGGTTGGTGGGCTGGGTTGGTGGATTAAGTTGAGTTTGGGTATAAGTTGTGTAATTTAAACACATAACTTATAGTTTATAACTTAATTTAATTAATAGCTTATTAAGTATTAGTGCTTATACTTATAAAGTACATAATTTATGTCTTATATTATATAATTTAAAATTAATTTTCTAAAAATTGGTGTCCTGGGTCGGGCTGGGCTGGGTAGTGGGTTGGGCGAGTCGCGGGTTGGGCTGGGTTTGTGGGTTGGGTCGGGCTGGGTCGAGGGTTGTGGTGGGTTTTACGTGGGATGGGCCGGGTTGGGTTGGTGGGCTAGAAAGGGTGAACCGGCCCAGCCCACCCTGGAGGGATGGGTTAGGTGGGCTGGGCTTTGGCGGGCTGGGCTGGGTTTAGCCTTTTTCCCGGGCTGGGCCGTGCCGGGTCAGGCCAACCCAGCCCATTTTACACCTCTAGAAGGAAGGGAAGAGGCAAACCTTAGGAAAGGAATATGGCCTTCCTCCTTTTGTTTGGTCTAATAAGAAGAAAATATTGAAATATTATATACTTCACTATTTCTCCCATGATTTGCTACTTTCAACGAAAAAAGTCAAGGAAAATTCTCTCTCCCAATTCCTCAACTTTTGGATAGATGAGAAATTGAGGGCCACGGTGGTTGCCTCTTCCCCCCTCTCTTCCACTCTACCAAACAATGAATGTTTCCTCTTCCTCCTCTCTTCCCTCCCCCCTTTCATTCCCTCAGTTCATACCAAACCTGATGTTAAGAAGAAAGATGAACCATACAAAATGAGCAAATGAGATTACCTTCGACAAAAGTATCCATATTGATGGTGCCATTGCTTGTATCACATCAACTGCTGAACTAAGAGCAACCTTCACACTTTGTATGTCAGCCTGTTAAAATGAAGAGCAGAGTGTAGTTATTATCAAGCATGTTCATGACAATGTGGTGACACTTGAGAAACCACTGATATTAGAATAAAAGAACGAAAAAGTAAGCCCAAGGCACATACAATTGCTCCTCCAACAACTGGAAGACGAAGAGTGCTAGCTTTCAAAGCTTCAATTGCTCCAAGCAAAGAAACGGAGTGGTCTTTATCTAAAGAGGCCCAATCTTCCAAACAGGTTATCTACATCACCAAGTATTACAGATTCAACGGGAAAAAGTATTAGTCGACCCCAAAAGACAAAGTTATAGGTGCTAAATATACAAAAATACCTAATCCCTTGATTGAGATACTAAATGAAACTTGGAAGCTTGAACTTGAGTGAAAATCTGACAACCATACGTATTCAAGTACAGTATCATTTTATACAATTTCTGAACACAAAGTTTACTTTTAGGTCAGGAATGCACAATAAGGCCAAATATATATATATATATATATATACTAGTAGTCATATGGCACATTCTTTGCACATGGATGGTGCACAAAAGGGTAGATACTAACAAATTGAAGGATCAAAAGGCTCAACACTTGTGTAATCTATAATGATTATATTAAGTAATCAGTCTACTTTAGGGAGTTCATTTTTACACAGTCCTATAATTTTTTTGGATGGGACATAAAGACTCAAGAAGGCTAGCTCTATTGCCAGAGCAGTAACGGCTAATGCCAGAACAAAAAGTGTCGTTAAAAGACATTTGAGTTAAATGTGTGGGGCTATTTGAGTATAGAAGATATTTATTTGGATAAATTTCAAGGACCAAACTGACATTTTTGAGTTAAGAAACGGTAAATTAAAAAATTAAGAATGCAGCACAAATGCATAAAATCTAAAACGCATAAGGTAAGAAATACATTTTGAAAAATTGGGTGGAGAAAACGCAAAAGAAAATTTAAATTCATGCTTTACTACTTTTAGGGAGAATGAGTACGGAATAGCACATGTATAATTTTGTATTTACTTTGGATATAGAAAGAGAAAGAAGATGAAAGAATGATTGAAACATGACAGAGCGAGAGTTCTCTGTCATTAAGGTGAAGGAGTATCGGGTTCATCAACTCCCAACCCACGTCCCTATATGAGAGATACCTCCTCGAGCTTAAAAGCATTAGCAAGTAAGAATTGCTTTTTTTAAGGAAGCAAAAAATGCATTCGAATGCATATTATAAATAAGTTGAAAAATTAAGAAGATAATAAATTGTAATTGGCGATAATGCATTTTTCAAATTCCGAATGGACCATTTGAAATCATCCTAATGTCTCAGGTTGAAAAGTGTAATCACCCAATTTTCAACAACTCAATAGATGGGCAAAATGTCACATTGTTGACACGTTTATATCATGAACTTGTCACATGCTACAAAAGCATATGTTTTTTTATGACATTCTGAAGGGGTTAATTTGTTGCAATTTTTTTTAAAAAACATTAGGGAGTGTAATTTCCCTTTATATTATTAGTCTTCTAAATTGAAAGCACTTGTACAACTACACAAAAGAGAAAAGAAAAAAAGAACTGAAACTAAAATTGTGAAACTAACAAAGAGGGCCGAAAATAATTACTTGCAAACGTCTCATTTGTTTAAAGTTTAAACCTACTAAACTTTACGTTCCTTTTAGAGTCCTATATCTATAAGCAATACTGCTAAACAATAGGTAAGTCAGCAAGGAAAAAAATAGGGAAACCTCAGCCAAGGATTAAAAGAGTCCATCAAAGACCCAAAAAAATAGTTGAAGGACCAAAAATAAAGGGACGTACCAAAAAAAAGTGGCATACCAAACTTATTAAAAGTCTAAGGAAAATCACTAAAGTGAATGCGTCAATTGATAAAAGTGTAAAACACTTATGGGCATCGGTGGCACTTATATACATATACACAATGTCCATAAGGAGAAAATTACTGCGGAGCATTCAACTAAAATGGAAGAAGATTAATAGCAATGAAGCACTGATGTAGGAGCAGACGAGTTGGGAAATTGGAGAATTTGCAGATTTGATGTAGAAAATGAGAGATTGAAACGAAAAGAAAGAACAAAGGAAAGGATAGAACCCACATACCCCTGTACCTTGGGCTCTCTATGCATCCTTGTGCCTAGAGCTTGCAAAATGGCATCCTCACGACATGTCAATATTATTTTATGACTCCATTCCTATTTTGTTCCTAGGTTCAAAAGCCTTTAAATAGGCTTTACAATCCAATTCAAGATAAAGATAGCAATCAACTAATCCTATCATATCAATATCATCATCTCTATAGATAATGATAAGCCTAATCAACTAAGTCCTATAAATGACTGAACTACAATAAAACATTATAAAAACTCTGTTTGGTGTCCCCAACAATTCTCCTCGGTTGAGAAGAACTTATCTTCGACTTCTTGGTGTTAGCATGGCTTTGGGGACTCTTGTAGAATTCCAAATTTTAATTCCCTATTGGGCATTGGTTGGGCTACAGTGTGGGTGATGGACTGTTATTGCTTGAGTTGGATTGTGGTTGGATGTTTCTTTCACATATATAAAGGGACAACAGGGCTAGGGTTGGGTTATCTAGAAACTAGAGGAGACTAGTTGGCTGATCAGTGGGTTGGGTCAATAAAAACACGGGTTTCGCATTGGGCTTTTTTAAGGAATTGCTGCCTGCACTGGTTCTCTGATTGGGTTGATGTTTTTTTTTTTTCTTCTTTTTTTCTTTTTTCTTTTTTCTTTTTCCGTGAGGGCTGAAGTGGGCTTATGATAGTTCCTATTCCTTGGGTCAAATTAACAATAACTTGGGCTGTTTGGTCTCAGAAACAAAAGGGCCATTATGTTATCAAAAAAGCCCATTGTTTTCAAGTTGAATTCAGCACATAAGAAGCCTAAATCTTCATATAGTCAGACAAGCGAAAACAACTAAGCATCGTCCATGGGCCGATTGTGGCAGGTAGCTCAGAATGACATCGTCGGTACAAGCAAACTAGAAGAGGAAGAGAACATAGAGCCGCTGAAGATCAGGGGAACTCGTGGTGGCTGATCGCGAGATCTGCTGCCGAAGATGACAGGTTGGTCTTGGCACTGGCAATGCTGGTTGCTTCGTGCACAGAGAAGATTTGACTGGGCTTGGGGCCGACGATCTAGGGCTTTGGTGATGTGATTCGTGAATATGAGGCTGTTTAGGTTGCAGCTCAATGGTAGATTTTGGTGTGATTTGCTGGTTGGGGATTTGGAACCTAAAGAGTTCGAATCTGATTGTTTGTTCAGGGACTGTTTGGACAATGCAGAGGTGAAGATTGAGATTGCAATGGGTTTAAGGCGGCATTTTGGTGGTGGTTTTCTTTACAGTCGCGATCAGATGGTGCTAGTATGAGCGACAATTGAAGTGTTGGACTTAGAGGCGGCGAAGTTTGAAGGTGGCTAGCCAGGCTAGCATTTCACGAGGAGCCATGGAAGGTTTAACAATGGCAGTACTAATGTGGTTTTAGTGGCAATGGGGATGGCCAGTTTGGCAGAGGCTGCAGCATGAGGAAGACACGAAAATTGATGTCTTTCGGCTAGGGATATATGGAGACCACAAAGACAATATCTGAGAGCGGAATTTGCAGAGAGGAACCACAAGGGCTTGTTTAGCTATGGTAGTTGCAAAATGTAGTGAGAGACAAGAAAGGGTGATTCATCCCTCTTTGCTTTGATACCATGAATAGTTGGAAATTGGAGAATTCGCAAATATGATGTAGAAAATGATAGATTGAAAGGAAAGCGAAGAAGAAAGAAAAGAAGGAAAAACCTCAGTATCCATGTACCTTGGGCACGCTAAGCATCCCTGTGCAGAGCTAACAACTAGCATCCTCACCATTCTCGATATATTTTTATAACTCCATTTGAAGTTTATTCATCGGTTTAGAGCCTTTAAATAGGCTTTGCAATCCAATTCAAAATAAAGATACCAATCCATTATTCTTATCATATCATCATCATATCTCTATAGGTTGTGATAAATCCATGGTTCAAGGTATCGGCCGAAACCGAGTTAACTCGGACGAGTCAACTCGGTTTTGTAGGTCCGAGACGAGATATGGCGCCGAGTCAAGAAGATTTCAGAAAGAGTTGTACCGTGCTTTGTATCGATCGTATCGGCATGTATCGGACGAGATGGTGTCGTCTCGCACGAGATCCCGGCCGAGACGGCGAGACGAATCTCAAAAAGACTGATTTGAGGCAAAAACAAAAAACAAAAAAAAGGGCAATTGGTTCGAATAGCACCTTCGTCGAACTCTACGAGGACTGATCGAACCAGAATCTGCGCCGAATGTGTTCGATTCTCTCTCTCTCACATAGATCTACGCTGAGCAGATTTGCTTGTATTCTCTGACTTCGTCTCTCTCAGTTCGTCTCTCTTTCTCTCTCTGTTCGATCTTCTCTATCCTCTGTCTCGCTTGAGCTGCGTGTGGACTGTGGAGGTCTGCTCTCTCCATTTCTCTCTCGTCTGTGTCGCACGTCTGAGGAGGAAGAGAAAGATTAGGTTTTGTTTGGGTTTTTTTTTTTTTTTTCCATTTGTTTTGGGTTTGAATTGTATTTAAGTGGACTACACCTAATACACTATACTACAGTAAGTTTACCACCTAATACACTTAACACTCTTTGACTATAATACATGGGCTTAAGTTATATTAGACTTGACACTTTAAAAAAAAAAATTGACTTTAACATTATAATACTTTTATATTAGACTTAACATCTACACTTTATTGTTCTTTTTTTTTTTTTTTATTTGATTACATAATAGGTTTTATTATCTTCTCAAAAAAGAACAAAAACAAAAATAAATATGCTATATTATAGTATAATATAATATACAATGTTATATGACTATCTCCTAACCAAAATAGTATAATGTGGTTTTAAGTATAATATTATCTTCTCACATGGAACTCGCAAAAAAATTATATACCACATTGTATAATTATTAATAAACAAAAGACATGATTTTTAATAAACAAAATACTTAATTGTTAATAAAAAAATGACTTATGTATGTAGTGTTATTAGATACTCAATCCGCAGCGTGTATTGGATATTATGTGATATTGTAATCGGTACATTGTATATTGTGACAATATATTAGGCCAAATTTGTTATTCCAATTATTTTAGAATTTTTCATTATTTTTTCAGATTTTTTTGAACCTTTAATCTAGCGTATCTTTGCGTATCGCCCGATACCAGTCTGCGGCGCCGCGACCGAGTCGTCTCCACGACCGCAACCGATACCGCAACCTTGAACCATGGATAAATCTATCAACTAAATCCTAAGATAATGACTAAATTTAAATAAATAAACAAAATATAAAAATTATGTGCTTGGTGTCCCCACCAAGCACCCATTGCATGAAAAACCTAGAAGATCAACGCACCTCTTTTAACAAAGCACCCAATTTGTGATTATCGGTCTAGAAACCAAGAAAAATTTTACACCTGTAGCTGTACATATGACCACAACTATGCAATTTTTCCTCTTGTTTTCTTTGCTGTTTTTCTTTGTTTTGTTTATCTCTGTACTGGAATGGCTTTTCAATCCATCTAAAGCAAGAAATGTATCCACTCAACACCAATTTGACAATCCCAATGCAGTGACTTAGTACATCGATATAATAGACTAAGACCAAAACATCTTTCTTATCAACTATTTCTTCAAACTTTATTTACCCTCAGAAGTTTAGGGATATCGTTCAATGAGGTTTTCTAAGTGGTTTGACACTTTGACTATAACTTTTCACGTGACTGGAACAAGAATTTAGTAAACACCATACAAGGAGATCATGAATCGTGCTGACATATTGGTGAAAGCTGGTGTCTACAACAGATGGTTACGATAATAGGATCAGCACAACCTTGAGCTATGGGCCGCCTTGCGGAGGATAATCATCCATGGTCACTATGTCGGACCGCCCCTCAACACCGCCCCTGAAGCCCCGTTTCCGAACTAACCCTCCCAACATATATCACACCACTCTTTACCATTACATCTGCAAAAAGGCCGCTCCACACCTCCAATAGAAAGAGGTGCTTCATCCATGGCGGATAGCACCAAATCCACCAATGCTATAGAGGTTATCGCTAAGAAACTGTAGAATAACTCTCTCTAATAGACAGGGCTTCAAATATTTTGAGAGAAAGCAAGGACCTGAAACAATTTTCTTTTTGGTTCATGTTCACTGAATTCCTATCACGTCTCTTTCCCAAATCATGTTTGTGAAATTTTTCTTTAAAGATGAAAATTCCATTTATTGGAAAATAAAAACACAAATTGAAGATAGGTAAAGCATTAAACAAAAGATGGAACCCTTAGTGAGCAAAATGAAGTCGACATGCAAAATCTGCCCAAAAAGAAAAAAGAAAAAGAAAGCCATAGAGATTTCATCACAACTATAAACTCTTCACAAAGCGTATATGTATCCATTTCAGCCTTCCAAACTATGGTGAAGCATTTAAAAGTTACAATTTTTAATTGCAAGTTACCCATTTGTAAATCGTTCTTTAGATGTATGGTGCTTAAGGATTCTTATTAAGTCAAATATCTCTAGAGTAAAACGAGGTCACGGACGCATTATTTTTATAAATGGGCAAGTTGGTGCTAATATTAAGGAAGCTTTCATATTGGATTTCGTTCTGAAAATTGATGCAGATATAAAAATATACGAGTGTCTCTGCGTATGTGTTGGTTGTGGAGGAGGGATGGTTTGCTCCCAAACCAAAAGAAATGTTTTACCAAGAGAATAACAGAATTCGCATTTATAATAAGACTGAAGCTACTAAAATATCTTACTTGTCGCTTGAGTATGGCCGCAAGCTTCAGCTTTTGCCTTAGCAACTGCAACCTGTGTCTTTTTTTGGTGACCGTATCACGTAGATCTGAGATTGTTATCCATGCATTCCATAGATTTTTCTGGTGGAAAGAAAACACTAAAATCAACAACTATTCTCTACATAGGTTTTGTCCAGTATAGCAAGGAGACACTATTACAACCATGCAATCAGAATGAGGTGTGACCAAATTTCTAGTAGGGATTATGAACAAGTTCGAAGACAGTAGAACAATGCCTAAAGACGTTTTGCTCCTTTTCTCTTTTAAATAAAAGAATGTAGAAGCACCATAAAGTGGCGAAAACCAAGTATACATACAGAGACCAGACACAAAAGGAAAGGCTATACAATGCCTAAAATGCAAAGGTCTACAAAAGACTGCAGTATAGTATAGCATCCTAGAAATCGAGGGAAAAAAAATTATCTACTAAAAAATATATGCTTTTGACTATCTGAGATATGTATATGCTTTGCCTGAATCGCAATACGTAGTATCTCCTTTCACTCGAAGGTTTTCAATTTCCATCGTTTGAGATGCGCCTAAATAAAGCATTAGGAACCGCTGCCAAAGATCTCCCTAACGTGCAACACCTTTCCAAGTCTTAAGTTAACCCAAAAATTATCTTCAGCATCACCCAAACTCCCAAAGAACTCCAAATAGGCGATGAATGACCTAACAACTATTTCACAATTGTATTGTTGAAGCTTGATATACATTATTGGACTCATTCTCTAGCAGCTTAAGTTTTTATAGTAGTAATTGGTGACAACAGGTATAATGTAGGGACAAATGAATTGCCTCTTCGGCTTCCTTACACAAAAAACACCAATTAGGAAGAATTTTCTTCCTTTCAATCAAATTATCGATCATTAAATTTTTTTCAAGAAGCTGTTCAAAGCAAAGAAAGCAGTCTTTGATGGAAATTTCAACTTCAATTCCTTTGTAAGAGAAAGAAGATGGCCAACCTCCACTAGAACTACTATAAAAACAACAGAACCTAAACTTCTAGTGTGCTTTGAAAGAACTCAAAGCAGGGCCAAGATATGCAATAGTAGAAGGAAGCTTACTCTACAACCAAGGTTCACAACCAAGTTGTAGATAAAATCCACCTCACAACCAGAATCAGCTAAAGCTAGCTCAAGTTCACACAAAGCCCAAAATCTACAATGTAAGCATAATACAATACATCTCAATTACTTCAATGAGGATAGCGCCTTTTTTTGCGCCTTGCGCCTAGTTCTTTTGCACTATCATATTAATAAAACAGTATGTGTCAAGCAAACAAAGGATTGAGCTAGTACATAAATATGGCTATAAAACCAAACGAATGTCTTTGAGGTTAGCGATTTTGATTATGAACTTGAATTCAATGGTTGGTCAACTTATGATAGTTATGGCATAACCCTCGTCAAAACTATCCCCGTTGGTACGAAGCATCCTTCTACGGCATTGTTCTAAGTCACTACGAGCTAGTTAATGATAGTCCTTTACATGCCTAGGCCATATAACATGGGGTAGAAAGTTCAAGCATTGCATTGAAAAAAAGGAGGGTTGGGGTTAATGGTTCGAACTTTAAAGTTTTGAACTGTCTCATCTACCAAAAACACTTTGACTATTGTTTCTTCGTATCACCTACGACTTTTTCCACAAATGTATTGTTTTCATTGCACATGAAAAACCATCCAAGCCAACTTTTCTCCATCATATCACTGATACAACCCGACAAGGCAAGCAAACCCCTACATATCCTCAACGTAGTTTCCATGTAGGAATAAAAAATTGGAGACAACGGCGAGAATCAAGGCCCAAATAATGAAGAACGAGGAACCAACATAGTTTCCATGTAAACCCCTACATATCCTCAACGTAGTTTCCATGTAAGTAAGAAGCTAATTTTGTGGGGAAAAGTAACTAAGAAACTATCAAAATCGAAAATATTAGAAAAGAAGAACGAGGAACCAACATGAAACCCTAAAAATAATGACGGTACTCTTTTATAGTAAAAAGAAAAGGCTTGAAAATTTTTGAACATAATGTCGTAGTAGATATCTTTGATAGTAAGAAATATGCATGGTTACCACCTGACAACTTATTATTCACAAAAGGCTAAGGAGTGAAGAGACATTAGACAATTGAGCTTTCTCTATATATAGATTGGTACAAATACCTAGATGTACTTACACAAACACACACAGAAATCCTTTTTTTACAAGTGTAGTTAGAATGAGAGATCTTTAATACAAACATAATTCCCATGTGTAATCCAGGCATTTCGCAAGAGTTTCAACAAATTTTCCAAGAAGTTTCCCTTTAGTTGTTGGAAGTGTTTCTGTGCGAGTTTCAAAAAACTCTCCTAAATATTTGTCCTTTAAGTTCAACAAGTTTTCTCCCATCTTTGGAAGAGATCCCGGGGGAAAGGATTTCCTACTTGAAAAGAGTGTGGTTCAACCAAAGATCACAAAAAATGGATCTTCCACTACACAAAACAAAGGACAACATGCCACGTAGACGAATATCCATACACACTTCTTTGATATACAAAGCATCTTAGGTTGCATTTTCACTTTGAAATAATCCATGTCATATAAACTACTTCAACATCAACATATCTACATATATGTGTAACATATTACAAGGGCTAACAAAAGGAAACGCTGACCAATTGACAAAAATATGAATATACAACCAAAGAGAAATTCTCTTCACTCTCCTACTCATGCTAATGAGAAAGGAAACTCCATGTGGATTGGCCTAGTTAATAAGAGCATGGATGCCTTTGTTTGACTGATAATATGGCCATATATGGAGTGTGATGGTGAAACGGGATTTACCTAGTTGACCCAGATAATCGCTATGACGCATCAGTGAGTTGAATACAGTCTTACGTACCTTTATATTTTTAGTAATCCTCCAAAAAATGACTTTTCATGGACTTCAAATATAAATCTTGTACCAATCCTCCTGACTACTAAAGATCACACATCCTAGGTCAACAAGAATTCCAAACTAAATATTGCTTACAATATTAAAAATGTTTAAGGACACAAAGACAATGGAGGCTTGGATATAATATTAAAGGTATAGAGAAGTTCTCTACGAAAAACAAGGTTCAACCAAGTTTCATGGATCCAGTTCATTAACTATTTTCTAAGGAAAATCGGTATCCTTGTTTGGAAACTAGGATAAAGCCACCTAGAATGCAAGCTGTCACTCCAGCTAAGCATTACCCCCTCTAGAATCTCAAAGGCTTTACTTTACCTAATCTCACAGAATACCATTGGATTCCTTCTCTAGTCTAAACTAACTCAAGTTCTCACACGCAACTTTATGGGGCTAACTCTGAAATTTTCATGAATCAATTAATTTGTTTATATTTAATGGGATGACACCATAATTTCCCAGCCTTATTTGGTCGTCCTAATTATGCGAGGCAAATATTCTGAACTAGTTTTGCAAAAAAAAATTGGCTGATATTAGACTCGAACATGCATTCTTACACTTGTCAGCAAGAGCTTTTACTATTGGACCAAATAAGGTTCACCCAAAAAATTTCCATTTTATGTGTATTCGTCAACAGAAAGGGTAAAAAAAAAAGGGTCCAACCCAATTTTGTAAGATTTTTATTACCATGGTTTCTTTCATTACCCTAGAGAGTCCTACTTGTGTCATAGGAGATTTCATATCATTTTTTTACCCTTTTATTGGATCCTCATCCACTTTGATAATCATTCATTTAAAGCTTAGTATTAATGAGTGCATTTTTAGAATAAAATTAAATTCTCTAACAAATGCAAAAGATCAAAACTAAACAAAAATCACATCCACGTGCACACAAATTATTCGTTAAAAATGAGAAATGGATTATGTTTTAAACAACGGAACATGAACTCAAAAATATGTTACCTCTGCACTATGTTTCTGCGCCAACAAGGCTGCCTCTGTCCTGGCATTTACAAACCGCCATTGCAAGTGCCGATTGTACAGAAGCCTCAAAAGGTGCGCATCGACAATGCGGTTCTCCCCCACCTTCCCCCTCCGAACATCAACAGCGTAACTAAGAACCGAAGGAGTCTCACTAAAGTGACCACTGATTGAATTTCTAACCTTTGATGGACTAGGCATTCCCCTTGAAGGCGATGATGGCATAAGCTTACTTGGCGATGCGGGCCTAATGCCTCCCCGAATTGGGGATGACATTGTTCTAGGAGAAGCCAAAGGGCTATCACTTTGGAACTTTTTCGATTGAATGAACTTCGGTGGGACCCCCATTTTTGAACCAGGGCTCGTTGACATCGGTGAACCAGGTTCCTGCAACCGCCTCAACCGACTGTTCGTCTCCTGCCAAAACCTCGCGGACACAACAATTCCGCGGGGCCCACTTCGTCCTCGGGCAACCCCACCACATTCTTGCATCCCTGAAGTACTACTACCCGAAGAAACACTATCCGAATCTGACGCGGTGAGATCTGAAGGAACAGATGGTTCATTAACCGAATTATTATCCGGGATTTGTTGAATTCTTTTCAAAAGCTCAGCATTGCTCAAATCAAGACTCAATCTACCATCAAAAGATGCCCTCCTAGTCTCATCAATCATAGATTTCTGCAATGCCCTTATAACATTTCCAGATCCAATGAGCTTCTTCTTATCATCTGTACAATCTAAACTCCTTGACAACGGGTTCGGTTGCCGGGTTCTAGCCGGCCACCGGTGCTGATCACTTGGCTTTGAATTCTCTGCTTGATCTACATTGCCATCAACCTTTCCTCTCAAAGGGGTACTAGTCCTCCTCCTCTCAGGAGTACCCTTTCTCACACTGCTCAAACTAGGCGATACTGGGGCCTCCTTTTTCTTGCTAATTGGAAGCGAAAAGGCTTCCCCTTGAAAAGAAACTGACAAACTTCTCGTCGAAGTGACAAGAAGCCTCGTCGCCGCCGAAACTTCGCCGGCATTGCCGAGTTTCGAATCTAGATCCGGCGTGAGGGGTCGAGAAGCAATAGGGCGCCGCCGGTCCACGGACACGGACCGTTTTGGCACAGAAGACGGTGTATTGGACACGGGTGTCGAATTCCTCGAAACTAGAGGAGATGGGCACCGTCTGGAGGTAGAAGACGATGTAGAAATTGAGGAAGAAGTGGAAGGTGAAGGGGACATGTACCTTGAAGAGACCTGTCTCGATTTGGGTCTTTTGGGTCCAACACCATTGTCTTTCTCAGATGGCAACAATGGAGGCCTTCTTGGGTTCTGTTGTTGGGTCTCATCTTGTGAGTTGGTTTTGGGGTTTTGTGGGTTTGTTGTTGAAGCTGCTCCAGAAACAGCAGCCACCATTATCACACACACACACACACACCAAAGATCAAGCTGGCTCACATCACATTGTCTTTCAAGAACAAGGGTTACTCATTAACCCCAATGTGTTTCCATAGCCAAGACCTGTAAAAGAGATCAAGAAATTGCGGTAGAACTCGAAACCCCACAATGAGTCTGCGAAGGATACACCATTTTTCAAAGGTATACAAAGACTATAATACCGTACAGTCTAGAGAGAGAGAGCGCTTGGGAGAAGTGACGTTCTCTCCGACGAGAATAGAGGCCTCGTAGGCAGAGAGAGAGAGAGAGAGAGAGAGAGAGGTGAGATTTGGGGGCATACACTGAGATGGTAAGTCACTTTGGGTGGGCTTTTGTGGGTTTGGGGTTTTGTGAATCTTTGGAGGGACGTTACGCTAACCAAATTACAATTTGGGTTTTAATTATTTTTTATTAATTGAAATATATATACATATATATATATATTTTTTTTTTTTTGGATACGATAATAAAGCCCTCGACCCGGCCTATCCTCAGTGATATCGAGATCTCTTTTTTATCTATTACCGTTTTGTGGAAGTAGAATATAGAGCAATTTTATATATTTATACCCATTTCACAATACACATTAAATTAAAAATAATAATAATAATTTATACTACTGTAACTTTTTTTAATGTCAATATTAAGATCCATCGAAATGAGTTATTGAGTTATTTCACAAGATAATACTGTCTTGTTTTGTCTTTTACTGAGTCTAGTATTTATTTACTTATCTGGAACTTTTGATGGATATTAAATTTAATAATAGGGATTGATGGGTTTGTCCCAACTCTTCTTGACCCTACATGTCTTAACTTTCGGGTCACATGTGGTTCATCTCATTAACCCGATTTTATTTACCTTTTTTTTGTGTGTGTGTGTCTAATGGGTATAAAAGGGTTTTCCCAATAATTTAGACTTAATATCAGAGGCTATTTTATGTATCAAGAATTTATTAGAGTCATCTCAAACATATTCGTTTTTGAGCAACGGTTTAGCTTAATTGGTGAAAAGATAATTAGGGTGTGTTTGATAACATAATTAAGTACTGAAAATAAAATTTTTCATCAATTATTTTATTTTAATGTGTTTGATAATGTACCATACAATTGAAAAAGCATCAAAAAACACACTAAAAACTTAAGTGAAAATTTTCTACTGAACATAACCATTAAATGCAATTTATTTCAATACTTAAAACACTGTTTTCAGTATTGTAAGTACAATCCCTTAAAATTTTTACTACTTAAACTTCAGCACTTAATTTTTAATTTTATTAAACGGACCGTTAATGTCACGCTCATACTGGAGTTCAAATCCTGGCTCCAACCCCGGTATTTATGTCATCGCATAAGACCACTGTATTATATACGATTAAAAAAAATGTGCATGTCTCTTTTTGGCATAAAAATTATGCTTTTGGCATAAAAATTATGCTCCAAGACGGACTCAAAAAGTATCCAAAATGGACTCAACTTAGTTTAGAGACCCATTGTTGTAATTCATGGACAAAGAAAGAGAGGATATCCAAATTTGTTAGAAAAATTATGACCAATAGATTGTTGGTAAAATAAAATCTTTAGGATTTCAATGGTTGATGTGCATTAAAAAGAAATAAATAGTAAAATAATAATTATGATTTTTACTATGATTGAACTTTGAAGTGTATAAAATTAACTAAATAGGTAAAAAGATTTTAAAATAGTGAAATACTGTTTCGGCTATTCAAATTTGATTAACGGTTAGAGATGCTATTATGTGAAACTCTAAAAAGAAATATTATGGCTTAGAATCTGGAAATGAAAAATATTATGCCCCTGAAGGCCACTTGGAGAGAGGCAAAGATGTGGTCATGCCACAAGACTCTTAAAGTTGCAAAGGTCAAGTCAGAAGTCTCCATTATTTTAATAATCTCTAGGATGAGAGTGGTGCTGTAGTGCACACCTATAAATTGGAGATTAGCAACACTTAAAAGAGTATTAAATTAATTGAAAAGTATTCCATTTTGTTATTATATAAAAGCATTACACAATTGAAAATGATCGAATTGAGAATCTTGTTTAAAAAAAACTTTGTATATTTCTCAGAGTAATGCTATGCTTTCCAAAATTTTATCTCAAAAATATTTTTCAAATAATGTGATAGTAGGGCTAAGAAAACAACTTCCAATCAAAATTTAACTTGTCATATTGTATTAGACTTGACTCCACTATTACATCATCTTAGAAACACTTTTGAGATAGAAATTTGGAAACATAGTATTACTCTATTTCTTAACTCACTAATTTGACCACAAATAAGGCTAATTCTTTGACGGGACAAGGTTATCGTTTTTGTGATGTTGTGGTTAGGACCAACAAGATAAAATCATGTGTCATAACCGATTAACAGCATTATTGGCACAAAAAGCTCAAATATGGTACAATTTTCAAAATCAAAAAGCTCTCAACAAGTGTTATTTTTAATGAGAAATTTTTGTATACTTTTAGAGTACCCTGGGCTAATTTCTCAAAGCAATCGCATGGGGTCTCGACTTTTGGCCTCATTTTTAGGCCTATTTTTTTCCTAATTTCTTTCTAATTTTTATAAAATTTATCATTTTTAGGATTATTTTCTTCTAATTTCTATTAAATTTCTATGAAACTTATCATTTTTAGGCCTATTTTCTTTCTAATTTCTATAAACTTATCATTTTTAGGCCTATTTTTTTTATAATTTCAATGAAACTTAATATAGAGGCCTCATTTTTTTGGCTCCTTTGAAAATTCGCTTGAGGCCTCGGCCAATTTTGGTCATCTCAGGGTCGGCCCTGAGAGTACCACATGGCATGTCTGTGTGGTACCCTGCAACTAATAATATTAGCTTATTTAGATGGGATCCACATGTAATGAATGTGAGTTCCATCCAATAAATAATTTTTATTGGCTACAGGATACCACACAGACATTTCATATGATACCTTGAAGGTATACAAAAACTTCTCATTTTTAACACATGTTATCTCTCATTGAATCCGAACTATCGCATCATATGAGATGGTGTGATGTTCTCTATTACAAAATAATTTCTCCTTTTGGCCTATATCTCATTCTTTAAGTTGCAATCTACTGTAGTTTTAGATCCTATTCAATGGTTTACATTATATTTGTCATGTTAATACTTTATTTTGATATTTTACACAAAAGATATGTGACATAAATAACATGAAATAATACTTATCTTTCCAGCTGCCATTCACCATCAATGGAAGTGGTCGAACAGGAAAGACTCTAACAAGGTAATTAGTAATTACTATTTTGAGTGTGGGGGAGGTATTTATGGTGGGACCACTGTAAAAAAGAAAAAAAGCCATCTAAAAATAGTTAAATTTATATTTGGTGTGTTTGCTAACATTTCGCTGTATTAAATTCAAGAGTGATGATATACTTTTTAAATTTTTATTTTAAAAGTATTTTTCAAATGATGTGACAGTGGAGTTAGGTGAACAACTTTCAATTAAAATTCAATTAGTCTCATTGTATTAAACCTGCCCCATTGTTATATCATTTGTAAAACACTTTTAGAATAAAAATTTAAAAAGCATAACAATATTACTCTAAATTCAACGTCTAATATGGTAGAAGATTTGGTATTACCAAATAATAGGACGTAAAATAGCACATCATTGAGGACTTGAAGTGCTAATTTGTGTGGTCGGACAATAGCATATTACATGTGACACTTATTGTGATCTCTTCATTAGCGTTACACCCCATATAAAACATTCCAATCAGGATGAATGTGAGATGACGGTCCCAACTATTATTGGCATTTATTGAATATTTGAATAGAAATAATAGAGTGCATGAAAGAAAGTAAATGCCAGAAAATACAATAACAAACAGATTCCAGTGTCATTGAAAGTTCAGAATTCATTTCCTTTTCAACACATCATTATGATTGATCATTCCAAGTGGCCTTTGCGTCAATTCCATTTTCCAAACTCAATTGAGTAATAAAAAGGCCTACCCAGCTCATTTCCTTTTTAAGTGAGCCAGAGAGACTGAGCCAGTTTGTCTGTGTTTATGCTTATACGATTTTGATCATGATTGGTAAAACTGTTTAAAAATATAATTACTTATTATAATTTGAGTGTTTGATTAATAATTTGATATGTTGTGCACCTTAATCAATATAGAGAGAATCATGAAAAGCATCATATCACCTGCTTAATGGGAATGCATATGTTTCCACCCAAAATACAATTCGTCGTAATTTCGGCAACTAAATACCTGCAAACTGCGTTTAGCATCTAGATCTGCAATTTTGCCACAAAAATCACAGAGACAAACATGCTCTCTCTCTCTCACACACACACACATGCGCGCGCGAACGCATGACACAATCACACAACACACATGACACAACTACCATGGAATTAAGAAAAGGAAAAGTAAGAGAGTACCTGAGTAAAAAGACTTGACGAACAATGAGCTTAAACTTCCCAAAGGATATCAAGCAAAAACAGTAAGTGATGGCTTCAAAAAGAGATGAAACAATTTTATTCCAATGGAAAAAGACTGATTTTTTGCAAGCTAAGATACAACCTATATATATATATATATATATATTAAATTCTAATTTAATTAGTTCCTCTCTATAGGATGCCCCGTCCCATCCAGTCTCTCTCCAATCTCTATATATGTCTCTAGCTGTATATGTATCTATTTCTCCATTAGCTTTCATCGCATTTTCGCATCTTCTATATGCTCTACACTATCTTCTATTTATATCACTTTGCATATATCGCTAGCCTAGTAAATTGCATCACATTAAATTTCTCTATTTTTAATGCCAAATTTGTTTTGTTACAAGATATGTTTAGATTTATGAACTCAGATATTCTTACAATTTTTTATTTTTTATTTTTTTATTTTTTTTATTTTTTTGAACTTTTCACAATATAGGCTTGCTAGAATAGCGAGTTCGGGTTAGACTTTAAGTCTTTGGGGACTCGGCTCGAGCTTTAACAAAATATTTTCAATCCAGGATTAGTCATTCTCCAACGTGAAACTATTACACGTTATGTATAGGTCTTGTTTTGAATCACTTCTCAAACGACATTTTGTTTAAATGTACTTCTGTGATCCAAATTGTGTACACTTAATTGTATGTTTGGATAAATTTTAAGAACATACTTTCAAATTCCAAAAGCATGTTTTGGTTAAAACAGGTACAGGATGTGCTTCTGTCCCAAAGTGATATAAGAAGGAGATTTGAGTTACAAAGAATTTTAGAGACTTCTGCTTCTGCCTAAACACAAAAGCCAATGTCAATCCAAACAGAGTCATAGTATATAAGTCTAGGCTTGGGTTGTTGCTTGATTCGACCTGCGCAAACCCAACTCAAAATCAGATTGAGTTTTTTTCTTTTGGGTAAATTATATTTTACTCTCCTGTGATTTGCCTTTCTGGCACTGTGGCCCCCTGTAGTGTAGAATGTAACACATAAACCCCCTGTAGTTTGCCTGCCTCTGTGGCACTTTACGCCCTGTAGTTTGGAATGTAATACATAACTCTCTTTTTTTGACGTAATTTCGGTGACAAACGAAACTTAGTCAAAAACTTGTGTACTTGATAGTTTTCACTCGTGAAGTAATACATAACTCTCTTGTGGTTGCCTCTGTGATACTTTACCCCTGTAGCCAAAACAAATTGTTTAAATGACCTCTTCATCTTCATCGCTCTAATATACCTACTACACACACAAATGATTGAAAAAATCAGAGTAGTGACTAGTGAGGTCAATGAAAAAACTAGACAGTTCTAGAGAGAGAAAATAAGAGTCTCACCCATGTATAATGTACTACTTTATTGGAAAAGTAGCAAAAAATCTATTCAAATTTCAAGATAAAAAGGGAAAATCACTATATTCTTTAAAATATTATTTTCATAAATGCAAATTCCATAGTTTAAAATTTATAATACCATCACTGCTCTGGTTTTTTCAATTAACCTCACTACTCTGGAATTTTCAATCATCAATGTGTATAATATGTATATTAGAGTGATGAAGAAAAAGAAGTCATTTTGATCATTTACGCAATTTATTTGTTCTAAGGGGAGACAAAGTACCACAAAAGTAAACCATAATAGAATTATGTATTATATTCCAAACTACAGGATAAAGTACCACAAGGGGTAAAAGGTAATTTACCCTTTTCTTTTTCTCCCATGCCTGTCCTACAGAATTCTCAAAGGTTGCTCAAACTCACTTTGAAATCGCTTGGACTCAGAGCTAACCCACTCGAGTTGCAGTCATAATATTCTAGCTATATTATATATATCATGTTCATAGTTTTTAGTACCACCATACTGACCTCACTTTCAAATAGACCAAAAATGTTAGAAAATTTTGATCAAACAAAAGTAGACTTAAACCTACATTATCATACTTCAATGTCCCAAGTGTTTCTTTTTTCTTTTTCTTTTTTTATTTTTTCTTTTTTTTTTCTTTTTTCCCTTTATAATTTTGCAATAAGTTTGATAGAGTAATGTTACACATTCTCTGAAAAATACACCAAAATACACAACTTTACTTTAAAAAGTTGGACCTTGTGCTGAAAAGTCTGCACACACAAAAGTGAGTGTTTTGTTTGTGCAGGCTTTTCAGCACAAAGTCTAATATTTTTAAATAAAGTTATACATTTTAATATATTTTTCAGAATATGTGTAGCATTAATGAGTTTGATAATAGTGACAACCAGCCAAATTAAGTTTGAGTACATCAAATATTCTAGTACTGAGCCTTTGAAAGTGATGATTCATAGGGTGCACCAAACACAATAGGGATAGGGATAGGGACCAACTAAGCCTCGTTGATTTAAATCACTGTCATCATATGATTAAGCCCCATAGGCACACCAAGCCTGGTTTTAGTTAATTTGGGAGATTTTTTTAGTACACCTCTTTGCCTGCCTGTATGTTTATAGGTCCCAAAAAGAAAAAATTTTAAAAATGCTTAAACTCCAATTAATAAAGGCTACATCCACCTGCCTAGGTGACTTGGCCGAGCAATTAGCCCTTTAATTGAGAGGCCTTGGATTCAACTCTCAACAGCTTTTTCGGCTCCCCCTGCTGGAAATTAGTCTAAGCCAATTGGTTGGGACACCCCAACGTTGAGAAGGAAAAATTTCTAATTGAAGGCTACAACCCTGGTCCAAATATTACTTTTGAAAAAAATATATATATTTGAATATGTATAGGAGGCCCCTAAAACTTAGGCATTCGCTTCGGGCTGGCATATGATATTTTAAAGAGTGATGCTAGGTACATCAATTTGGGATACCTAAATGGTTTAATTATATGCTAATATAGATTTAATTATCTGCTAATGTGTACTTCTTTAATTAGAAAACAAAAGCACTTCAAATTGAATTTATTTCAAAATCGCCGTTGACGCATGAACAGGTAAACCGTTTAGGTATCCCAAACTTGTGTACCTAATATTTATTCAACCCATAGAAGGGAAAATAAAAAATAAAAAATAGAACCCAGGTCTACACTAATCATTCAAGGCTTTCAAACATTCATTGATTAATTTCTGTTTAGAAAGAAAAAGAACAAAAATATTATTTGTACACATTATCAAGCTAATATGGATTTTTTATTGAGACTTTGACAGCGACGATGATTTTGAGTAGAAAATTGAAACCATGTGACTTATGACACACTCCATATAACCTATAATTGGTTCAAAAGTAATATAACCACAAAGTGAGAAGTTTTGTTAAGTAAGTAATACTATTTAGACCACTTCCAAAGTGATTACAACCCTAGCTAGCAAAATGATTTTGTTACCCACATTGTTTTCCAACTTTGCTTCTACTTCCCCCTTTGAATGCCTAAAATGGGGAAAATGTGACGACTTCAACCATTGGATATTGAATTTATAATTTTTTTTAAAAAATGTACCTATATAAATATGTATATGTGTGTGTGGTGGTTTGGAAATATACTGCTTTTGACAAAAATCACACTTATATGTCAATGCAAAATATTTAACAAATTGATGGATTCTTTCTCAACATTATGCACTTTTTGTAACCCTAAGAATCTGTGACACGGAGTTGAGGTCAAAAAAGCTTAACTAGACGACAATCTCACGTGGACCAATCGGAGTAAGGCAGAAGCTTAAAAGGATCATATGTGGACTTTGGCCAAAGTAAAATGGTCAAATGTCAACAAGCTGTCAACTGGATCAAAAGGGGCCAAGCTAGCCCAGGTGAGTAACGAGTTTGCCCAAGCGAGATTGGCTCCCAAAAAAGTTTGGTCTAGGACAAAATTGGAAAGAGATTGATCCTAAAAGTTCTACTTGCCCGGCTAGGTCAATCCTAAAAGTTCTACTCCGACATCGTGTGGGTTTTGACAAAGAAAGTGTTTCCAATATAATATTAGATCGGACACATACTCTATATCCATCAAACATTGGACATGTAGAATGGTTCTGAGTCTTTTCAAACAACTCCAATTGTAATGGTCATTTTAACTTTAAACATATTGACCATACTCTAGTAATGATAAGGAGAGAAGGGGAGAAAATTAAGGCCTCGCATGGTAACGTTTCCTGTTTTGAGTTTTCTCAGTTTTTTAAAAACGAAAACCAGTTTTGGTTTTTTTTTTTTTTGAAAAAAAAAACAAAAACTTGTTTGGTAACATTGCTGATTTTTTTTTAAAAAAAAAAAAACAAAAAACAAAAAACAAAAACAGGAAACTCAAAATGACTTTTTGGTGTTTTCATTTTTTACCCAAAATTTGAAAACGTTTTTTAAAAACAAAAAACAAAAACGTTACCAAACGTGTTTTCAATTTTCGTTTTCTAAAAAACAAAAACAAAAACAAAAAATAGAAAACGACAACGTTACCAATCGAGCCCTAAATTTATGTTTGAAATGACGTTTTATCATTGGTATACGAATAGCTTAGAGAGATCAATTTAGTAGGTGAAATGGCTGAAGACTAATATCTTCTTTCGGGCGGCATATTATAAGCTTGATGGTGAATTGGTGATGCGTTGGTCCCACTTAAGAACTAGCAGTCATCTTCATTTCAATTTTTTAATACAAAAATGAATGGAGTAAAAAAACGTCTTATTGGGTTTACTCAATAAGAAGTTCTTTATTGGGTTTACTCAAATCATTATAAGATTATTACTTTGAGTTTTATTAAGTATAAAATTAGAGTCAAAGCATCTCCAATCATCTTTTTTTTTGGTTGCTAAAATCATCTATCATTTATGATTTATCCATCCAATTCTCACGCCAAATCCAATTTATCAAACGAAGCTATGTTATCTTCTCCATGTCAGTATCATGCATAAGACACGTGACGCATTGCTGTTAAGTTAACATGAACCGTTAAATTTTTGGAGTTGATTGATTCACTTACGTTAGTACATGGTGGAATTGAACTTTTTTTTTTTAATTGATATGTATAAAATTGAACACCCAGACAAAATACAAGAGTATAAAATGCCATTTAGCTATTATCTAACAAAAGCCTAGAATTAACAAATACTTTAAGGCTTTGTTTGGCTCATGGATTTTTTAAAGGGAAAATAAAAAATAAAAATAAAAAACCTTCAATAGTGAAATTACTTGAGCAATCTCGTAATAATATGAGCAGGGGCAAATGTCCAAATTATCAAAATATCAAAATAATTCTAGAGATCATGAAATACCCTTGTATAATTAATGGGTGGAAATCAAACAAGGGGAGGTCACGTATATATTAGTGACCACCTATTCAATGGAGGGACTTAAGACCTATTCAGTGCCAAACGAACTATACTCACTTTGCAATTAAAAAATTACTTTTAGTATCATAAAATTAATTTTGTACTCTTAATAAATATAATAAATAATAATAATAATAAAATAATAATAAAATTATAAAAAAGAGGTGACATTTTTTTATAAGAATCGTTTATGCTATCCAGCTCATACGTTGTCAAGTGTCAACTGTAAAATTAAAAAGTACCAGTCCTAATATTACCGGAGCATATTGATGTGGAGTCGTGGACCGTGGTCATACCACTTCTTATGAAAAGAGAGTAATAACAACGTCCCAAATTTGAGCCCATTTTGGAGACCCACATTTGTTTCCAAATGTTTTCACTAAGCCATTTGAGAAGGATAGTATCAATCAGCTGACAAAATTATGCTATAGTTTTCAAATTTTATCTTAAATTTGATTCTTAAATACTTTAACAATTATACCACATTTGATAGTAATCGTAATATCATAGATAACTACGTGGTACCACTCTCATAACATTATTCCAAATTTGAGAATAAAATGACAAATTATAAACATTACATAACTCATAGAGGGGTTTCGGATCCTCGGGCCACATTAACAGTGCCGCAATTCCAGCCGCACTCCCTTAAGGGAACACGTGTGGTTTTTATTTTAGAGAAATTATTCAGTGTTTTCATAGCACAACATCATCCTCCTAAACGAAGAAATTATTCAATGATCCCGTCATATCACATCATGCCATGTCATTACGTTGATGTGATACAACCACTCAATTTGTCATTAAGCTGTTGTGGTGTCCACTCATCAAAAGAGAGATAGACACAAAATGGAGATTGTGAGCCAAAGGTTGTGGCTTTGGTTGTGCCCCAAGTATTACCCTATATCATATCATCAGATGACATTGTGTCACAGCCACACCAAATAATTTCCGTAGGTGCTGCACCCCGGCCAATGATCCTTCATCCTTGGCCCTCTTATACGAAAAATATTGAATGTAATAGTTATTTTGGTGACATGGTATAACTAACTAATAAAACTCTTTTATTTTTTAGTAATGCTAGATGCACTCTCAAATGCACAACTCATGCTAGATGCACTCTCAAATGCATCTGACCTCCTATTTTTATGGAAGTCATCCCTCCACATAAGCATTGTTTGAAAACATGTGAGAGGGGATACCTGATGACATGGTATCCCCATTACATTCCATATTTACTTATCTACTACTATATTATAAGAGCCGATAGGCAGAAATGGCTGTGCCTCTGCTTCACCTTTATGCTTCATCTGCTTGCTCTTTATGTGTTGTGTGCTTCCCCCCTTAACCCCAAAACGACGTCGTCTACATAGACCTGCCAAATCCCTTATCTCCTTCTACTTCTGACTTTGTCTCTTTCGGTCAACACAACTCTGTTAAAAGAAATCCAAATCTAATCAACAGAAACACCCCAAATCATATAAGACAAAAACCCCAAAGAGGTTCGAAGATACACTCAAAAATTTGAGATTGAGAGAGACAGAATTCATATCTTCATTTGCACCAAATCACCAAATTAGGGCTAATTCCACCAACAAGAGAGAGAGTGAGAATTCATATCTTGATTTGCACCAAATCACCAAATTAGGGCTAATTCCACCAACAATACTATATAATAAGAGGCGATCTAAATTTGTCCTGCTCTGTTGCTCTGCCTGCCTGCTTGACGTGCTTGCTTTAGTTGTCTGCCCTGACCACTCGCTCACTACTACTGCCCGCACTTCTTCACGTGCCATCCACAGAGAGAGTTCTCGTTTGGGGTATTGCCAGTGCAACTGTGTACTTCACGTTCGGCCCACGTGCTGTGTTTGCGGTTCACACATCATCAGCTGTGCTGTTGCTCCACCCTTCATCCTCAGAGGACAGATGGCTCACTTACTTCTACAAATACGCCTACGATCCTATGAATTCTTCTTGTCGGAATTCTGGGCTTTTGAAGAAGCCGGAGTTGTTAGTATTCAGTCGGAACAGGTAACACTTTTTCTTCATCAACCGGACTTCTCTCTCCTTTGTACCTGCTGTTCTCTATCTCTTTTCTTGTTATCACCTATTCTCCACCTCTTCTCTTCTTATGATTGATTTAAGGGTTTATTTCTTCTTCTTTTTTTTGTGTGACTGTATGGCTGAGGTAGTCAGGATTTAAAGCTTTATTTACAATCAGTGTACATCGCTGAGCTGAACTTATTGACAGCTACTTCCCAGGCTAAATTCGGCCAACAAGAAATAAACAAAGCCAAACTATAAAGCAATTAAGTAGCTTTCTCCCTTGCGCTTCGCCTCTGTTTGGTTGATAGATTGGTGAGGGGTAGCAAATAAAACACACTAAAACATGTGTTATAGTTATTGTTATCTCCAACAAACAAAAGTTGCAGCAAAGTGCGAGGAGGACAGATTGAATCTTGTGAAGTGTGGGTATTATAAAATGAGTACACTCGTAATTAATTTCTTGTAGCTTCTGAAACAATGGAACATGTGTTATAGTTACCTCCAACGAACAAACGTTTAGGCTAAATTAGGCCAACAAGAAATAAATAAGCTTGGGCTTTGCCTCTGTTTCGTTGATGGATTGGTGAGTGGCAGCAAATAAAACACAATACAAATTACAACAACTTGTGGCTGAATTGATCCAAAGTTGCTGAATTGTGTTCTAAATTACATGGTACTTTTGGTTTTGACTTTGGTTTTGTTAATCAGGCATTGGTAATAAAACTGTTTTCCATTCTATTGTTGTATTTTCTCTTAAAGAAATATATTAGACGCTGCCAAAGTTCAATCAAGCTTAGGTTGACTATACAGACTGTTATTGGGCTGATTTAGTATTGTGAGGCAATGGTTTTCCTTCAAGTTAATAGTGCATTCATTATTACTATAGCTCTCAAATTTTGTATCTGAAATGTGGTGCAATTGATCAAAAGTTGCCTAATTATGTTCTAAACTACATGAAACTTTTGGCTTTCACTTTGGTTTTGTTAATCAGGCATTGATGTCACGCCCCGGATCCACACATGTGAACCCAAGACACGTGGCACGCCACCAAGGCCTTCAAACAACAAGTTACAAGTGAAAAGGAGGAAAAACACGCTCAAAGCAACCTTTGAGTTAGAAAAAACAAGCCCAAGGGTAAAATGGTCATTAATAAGGTATAGCAAATTTTATACCAAAAAATAGGTTTTTTTGAGTCCCAGTTCCAACGCAAAAAAAACGGTGCGCGAATCCGAGTTTTCTAGAGAGAGTTATGTCCGTTTCCGTAAAGGTCGACAGTGCAGCAAAAATTATGAGCGGATCGATCCGCTCTAAAATGCCGGATCGATCCATTTAAGGATTTTTCATGCAGAATGCCCCCGAAAAAGGTCGGATCGATCCCTTCTTTAACCCGGATCGATCCGGGCTCTGCATAAGTCAATTTTACTGTCAAAAACTCTGCTAAACATGCCCAAACATCAAAGTAGTTGATGGTTAATGGAATTAAGTCAACAGTCAATACTCTATCACCTACTTTGATTTCACATGCTTTGAACACTGAAGAGGTCACTAACGGTTTACTTAACGGCAATGATACAGATAAATCATACCCTAAGTGTCACAGCCCGGTCCCACAATAGCGGAACCGGAGCCCGTGGCACGCCACCGAGGCTAAACCAATTCATTAACGTTCCCAAAATTAGGTTTGAAGAACACACGCAGCGAAAAACCAAACACATTTTAAACCCAGAGGTTCAGTCGACTGCTCAGTCGACGGAGGTAGGCAGGGATTTAATGTCAATTCCAGTCGACTGAGACTGGGGTCCAGTCGGCTGCTCAGTCGACTGCTCAGTCGACGGAGTTAGGCAGGGATTTAAATGTCAATTCCAGTCGATTGATACTGGGGGTTCAGTCGACTGCTCAGGGGTTCAGTCGACTGCTGAGGGGTTCAGTCGACTGCTTTTGTTAAAATAAGAAACAGTAGCTAACAGACACAGGGGTTCAGTCGACTGCTCAGTCGACTGCTCCCCTGGCAGCAGCCCAATCTGCAGAATTTCAAGGTTTTGAAGCTCTCTAACTATCACCAAAGATCAACCACCCAATCCAAACTTAACCCAAAGTAATTCTAGCTGTATTAAAACATTTCTAAAGCAGGATTACAACATCTTACTAACTATTACAATGGTTTAAAATCCATTCTTACATACTAAGTTAAACATGGTTTAAAACAACCAAAATCTTATTACAACATTTTTATTACTCCAAAACTACAAGATTATCTTTCAAGTTGCCTCACAAGCGAACTCCCAACCCATGTACTCACTTCTGTGATTCCTCGCCGGCATTTACACCTGAAATGGTTATTTGAATAACCACACATATTTCGATTTGTTTAAGCTAAAGCTTAGTGAATAAATCAACATATGTACATGAATGATAAACATGTCCGCATTCACATCTCTACAATTCATACTAGTCGCCGGAGACTCACGTGCCCGTCCATATTCCCAATCCGCGACTCCTCGCCAATAAGTCCACGCGAAAGGGTAAGACCCACGATTCTACAAACAATCGTGCGACCTTAATGCCTATATCGGCTCCACAAAATGGCACGGTGACCACGTGCTCCTTCTGACCCAAATAAGCAACTTAACATGCTCAAATACATATCACCATACTCGCGGTAATCAAAACATATCACCGTGCTATTGAGCCTACTTATCAATATAGATGCCCAATATGAACTACACAATATATCTCTAAGAATTAATACATGCTATTCACACAAAACATGAATACATGTCAAGATATCATTCCAACAACATAGTTGAATCACTCACCTCCGATTTACGCACTTATAATATGATCCAAGGAAAACCCGTGCACAAAGAACGTGCAGAAGTCCGTCTAGTACAATTCCTATGGATCAGAATTCCATTTATCAACTTTTATGAAAAATTCTAGAAAAAGACTTTTCGGAAAACTTAGCCAAACAGGCCCTAATAGGTATCAAAACGAAGCTCTTACCTCGAGGAGCTCGAATATGAAATCTGGGAGAAACCAGACTGACGGAAGGTCGTCGTTTGGCGTCGCAAAGCTCTAAGCAACTAATCTCCCTCTAGCCTCCCTTTTGGCCTCCTCTTTATGGAATTAGGTTTAGACTTATGAAAAATCTAAGTCATCTCTATCTATATATAGGCAACATTCTCGGGGAATTACGTTTACCTCCCCACGAGTTTTCCAAACTCCTAATCAGTCTCTGAAACTTTCTATACAGCTTATTCTTAGCTTTACGAGTGAAACCTCAAAATTATAAAAGTTTTCGACTAAGTTTCGTTTGGTTGCTAAAACGCGGATTTCTATATGACGTTTCCGAAGTTGCTAATTAGCCTACCAAATTAATAGCGTGTTCATTCGTCCTCACCAGGATACTAAATCTAACATCAGAAATATATTCTAAAACAGAAAATAATACAGATATTGAAATACACAGGTAAACATTTATTTTCAGATAAACATTTAAATGTTCCACAGTGACCGTCTCATACTCGGAGAGACGTCACAACAACAAATCCTCAATCACCACAGTCTCAGAGGGTTCTCTAATACAGACACCCAAATCAACTCGTGAGTTAAAACTCACTCAAACATGTGTCATAAGACGCGCCACATCACATTATCATGCATGACAATATGATACAAATGCAATAACACAAATGCGGGTGTTATACTAAGGGTTCTGACATGCTATCCAAATGTTTGACAAATTCATGTGAGACAAACGAATGCGTTGACCCTGAATCTATCACAATTCGTGCTGGATGTGAACAGATATGAAGAATACCTGACACCACAGAATCTGTAGCTGATACGTTCCCCGGTGCGAGTTGAAAAGACTTCCCTTGCCACTGCTCCACGCCTTTCCCTTTATCAGTGGGCGGTCCCGATCTTGCCTCGCTGGTCGCCATAGAACTTGCCCCTTGTTGTCGTCTCTTTGGATAATCTTTAGAGAAGTGTCCCGGCTGTCCACAATCAAAGCATTTACCTCTCATATCCAGAATTGAGCTCGTAGAGCTAGGCGGTCGTGTTCTGGCTTGCGGACAATTCTTGGATATGTGCCCCACTTGTTTACAAATGTTGCACGTGCTTAACAAATAACAAACTCCCCCGTGTCGGCGATTACACGTAGGACACAACGGTCGAGCCCCCTCAGAAAATCAACTTCCACCTTGACTACCTGAACCTGATCCAGACCCTCGTGAAAATGGTTTCTTGAAGAAGCCTTGCCCCTTCCCTTTATCTTCACTTTGTCGCTTTCCTTGTTGGCCCTGCTTGTATTTGTTAATATCTCGTTCGGCTATGAGAACTGCATTCTGAACTTGAGCCACATTTCCAAATTCATGAGTATCCACCCTACATTGGATGTTATCCCTCAACCCTTCTTCAAACTTTCGAGCTTTGTCTTCCTCGGTTATCACTGTATCCTTTGCAAATCGCAGCAATTCACTGTACTTGGAGATGTATTCATTCACCGTCATATCGCCCTGTTGGAGATTCATGAATTCACGACGCTTTTGTGCTTTAGCTGCTCGAGGAAAATATCGCTTGTAAAACTCTTCCACAAACTTATCCCAAGTGGTCGACCTACCTTGATCAAGTAAACCCACCCACCACTTTTGAGCACCTTCTTTCAGAGTATCAGTGGAAAACGTAATCTTTTGCTCTTCGGTGCATTCGATAGCACGAAATATTCGTTCCATATCCGATACCCAATGAATAGCTATCATCGGATCCGGACCCCCATCAAACGTAGTCGGTTTCTTCTTATAGAATTGCTCAATCGTAACACGGTCCACCCTTGGTTCAGGATTCGGATTCGCATACCTTTCATTTACTGGTGGCACTCGATCACCAACGGCACCAACGAAATTAGTTACCAAGTCCACTAAACGATCCATTCTTGTATCAAGTTCTCGGTTATGATCCATTTTTCCCAAATTCTTGCCTGCCAGTCAAATATGCATAAATAATGCTATGCTATATTTCATATGATATAACTGATTAAGCAATCATAATATAGCATCAATAATCATATGCATACATGTAATGCATCTACGTGCTCAATATCTACACGTTATGCTCAAGTCGCCGTCTCTCGTCCCAAAGTTTCTAAGCTTATTGCTCTGATACCACTAAATGTCACGCCCCGGATCCACACATGTAAACCCAAGACACGTGGCACGCCACCAAGGCCTTCAAACAACAAGTTACAAGTGAAAAGGAGGAAAAACACGCTCAAATTAACCTTTGAGTTAGATAAAACAAGCCCAAGGGCAAAATGGTCATTAATAAAGTATAGCAAATTTTATACCAAAAGATAGGTTTTTTTGAGTCCCGGTTCCAACGCAAAAAAAAACAGTGCACGAATCCGAGTTTTCTAGAGAGAGTTATGTCCGTTTCCGTAAAAGTCGACAGTGCAGCAAAAATTATGAGCGGATCGATCCGCTCTAAAATGCCGGATTGATCCATTTAAGGATTTTTCATGCAGAATGCCCCCGAAAAAGGCCGGATCGATCCCTTCTTTAACCCGGATCGATCCGGGCTCTGCAGAAGTCAATTTTACTGTCAAAAACTCTGCTAAACATGCCCAAACATCATCAACATCAAACCAAACCTCTTGGAAACTTACAAAAACATTTCAAAAACATTTCTAAACCATTTCAAAACATTCCCCAGGGACTCAAGCATGACTATAAACATTAAACAAGTTGTGAAATGCAATCTCTCCCACATATTCCCCAAATCTCTCCCAAATACTCCCAATGCTACTATGATCAACCAAAACATGTTTTTAAACAAAATTTTCATTCAAACATGCCCAAAACTACATGTTCAAGGCATGGAGGATACCAACAACATTCTAAACTTCAATTTCCATATTTACACAAGTCTTGGAGCGATTAAACCAAAACTAACATACCTCTCCAAGTTTTAACATGAAGTCAAGTTAACTATTACAAACCACAAGGTTTGCACCAAAACTATAAGTTTAGCTCAAAAACAACTATATACATGAAACTACAACATTTACAAGTTTTCTCGACTCCACGAACCCCAAGCTCATCTCCCCGGATTCTCGCCGTCGTGCTCACCTACAATGGTTATTCAATAACCACTACAATATATAAGTTATATGCTTAGTGAGAGATATCAATCAAGCACACGGATGACATATCATGTTTATATTCAACTCAACAAGTAAATTGACCTCCGGATAAGCAAGTATTTCTTCCGCCACTACCCGCAAGTCCGCGACTCCCCCAATAGTCCACGGCACAAGCCAATGACCCACACCACACACGTGCGGTCTAATGCCGTTGTCGGCAACAAGTGGTCGTCACCACGGAACAATCTTATGGCGGATTCATACGAGCTTCCCTTTGACCCAAATAGGCAACTAAACATGCTCACATAAACATATCACCATGCTTTTCACAAAATCATAGCTAAGCATATGTAATTAAGCTAAATAGGCATGTTATCAACATTCAAAGAACATAGCCATGATTCTCATCCAAAAACACAAGATTGAAACTACTCACCTCTTAGCAATTCGTTCCTAGTTGTGAAATTGAAGCCCAAATCTACTCCGGGTTAAAATCCTACATGAATTCGACCAACTACGGATTACCGCTCCGAATTGGGTCTCAAAAATTACGACGATTATACTCAATAAAATCAGTACCAAAACGTAGAACTCACCTCTACGAGTCCAAATCCGGTCTCGGAATTGAAATTGGTAGTCGAACGGCGTCGATAAGCTCCGGTGAAACCCCCGTCTCCTTTCCTCTCTAACCGACTGAAAATTGAAGAAGAAGAGATATGGATCTCCTCTTAATTTCCAGCTCATATATGGTTTTATCTTTTTATTATAAAACTCACCAATTTTCTAGTTATTTGCAATTTCACCCTTAACTAGTTTTATGACTAACTATTTAGCCCTCCAAACTTAAGTAGGTATTTGTCTATATCTCGCGTGGGTCCCATAGGTGGTCCCACATAATTTTGTGAAGTTACTAATTAGCCTATTAATTAAATAGCGTGTTCAATTCGCCCTCACCAAGGTATCCCAAATGACCACACAAATGGTTTCTAATAATCAACAATGAATTTAAAACAACATATAAATATTTCACATATGTCTTAATAAACATTTAAGCACATAAGGGTGATTCCACAATCTTGTCCCATCACAATGGAACTTTCTCAACTCATGCCCCAATTTGGGATTGCCACATTGGCCAACATTGGGTTCCCAATTTGGACACCCACAATCAACTAGTGAGTTAAAACTCACTTATACATGTGTTAATAAATACCAATTAATTATGCTAATGCATGTCTAAATCATGATTAACAATTAATCGCGGGAGCGGGTATTACAATTGATAATAAAGAGAGTCGAACAAATTGCTCAACTCTTCTTCACAGCACTGCGCAGGTAAACAACAGGTAATTTTTGTGGGACAATATGTTCATATTTGACCTTCTCTTTTTGGTTTTTTGTTCCTTATTCTTCCTGACCAATATTATTTCTGCTCACTGGTATTTTTGTATCAGCTTCGTGGCTTTTCCCAAGGGCTTTGTACAATACTATTTCTGCAGCTTTTTCTTTGCTCGAAACACGGGCAATAAAATTTGTAGGAATAAAAACAGCGAGTGAAGTTGACTTTTATTTGCTACATCCGCAAACTTCACCCCCTCCCCCCCCCCCCTTTTATTTGTGTGCGCTTCCATATTGTGTTAACATATATGCTTTGCTGGACAGCTGGCTTGTCAAGTTTGCAACACTATTGGCCACCATCCATCGGAATGCCCCTCCTCCGTCCCTTACTATGCTGCCACTGAGAAAGAACCATTTCACCTGTCCAAAGAGAAAGGCTTAGAAGATAGCCTGTAATACCCGTACCCGGAAAAAATGAAAGTAATAATTATTTTGCATACATTAATTAGTATAATTAATCCCATGTGATGATTTGGGTAAGTTCCAGTTACCCCGATGTGATAAGTGCTTGATAAAGGGCACAGTTGAAAGTTCCACTAGAAGTGGGACAGATATGAAAGTGTGACCCAAGAGAGGTTTGGATAATATAAATTGCATAAATGTGCATTTATGTGATTAAATGGTAGACATGTAAATGTAAATGTGTACATTATGATACATGTTGATGCCATATGATTAATTAATTGATGAAATATTGAGTGCTTTAATATTCTATTGTTATTCATGATTATTTATGAGACGAGTTTGGGTACACTTGTGAGGGCGTAATTGGACATATGTCATAATTAGTAGGTTAATTAGTGCCTTCATATAATATTTGGGACCACGTTTGGGGCCCACTCGTAATATAGATATAGATTCACTTAGATATTGTGATAGTAATATAATTATTTTAGATATTATAATAGAAGTTTAGAAATTGTGGGGTATAAGTGCAATTAATAGAAATTTTAGTTAGTTGACACCTCATGAAAAGGTGACTCGCCATTTAAAAGAAAAGAAAAAAAAAACGTGGTGCAGTGTGTTGTGTTTGGCGGCGGGCCACGGTTGTGTGTGGATATATATAAATATATATATTATATTATATTAGTTAATCAAAAGCAAGTGAGGAAAGAATCAAGGGAAAAAAAAAAAAGAGAGAGCAAGCAGTGAAGAAGCAATCCGAGAAAAAGAAGAGAGAAAGGGAGGGTTTCGACCTTCCCACCGTCATAACTCCGTTGTACGTTGCTTAAATTGTGATACAAAGTCATATTTGGACTCGTGGCGGTAAGTCTAACCTTATGATATAATTTATTTTGAATTTAATCGATAGATTTTTCGTGACCCAAATGGGTTGGTAATATTTAGTTTACCAAAATTGTATAGGATAATCATTGGGATCATTAGGAGCTAGTTTTGCGAAGGATTTGAGAATTCTAAGCTTAATTGGGACATATTTGTGAGGTGAGTGTCCTAATCCCAAAATTGGATGTTTAATGTTTTTTTTATTATTACTAATTGTTTTAAATGCTTAATTATGATTAAGTAGAAAAGCATGTGATTAATTAGCAATTAACATATTGGAAATGTTAAAATTGTCATGTTGACATGTTGAACTGCTTATGTGCTTATGTGGGTCAAAGGGTCTCAAGTGATAATCACCATTATTTAGCCCGTATATAAGGGACGCCCATTCCTCAGAGATAAGGGGGATGATGATGAAGTCCTCAGAGAAAAGGGGACGGTGGTGACGACCACAACGAATTGGCTACATGAGAGTGAGTGATATCGCTTTAAAAGCGACGACAAGTGAGAATGGCCCGGAATCTGGGGTCCAGAACGATGGTGATTGGTTACTTGACACGCCTGCGACCATTTATTATTGTGATGTTTAATTGGTATTATGAATCATTAAATATTCCAGTTGCATGATTAGCACCACGTACTCACTAAGCGAAAGCTTATTCGATTTTTGTGGCTAATGACCACGCAGGTTCAGATGAATACCACAGTGAGAAATGATCGAGACTGCGGGGTTGGGTTTACTAAGATGGGTTTTGTATTATTTATTTTTATTTATTTTTAAGCTGCTAGTTGGAAATGATTTGGGAGTTATTGTATATTAGTTATGGAATACATGTAAAATGTATTAGAAAATATGTTTTAATTCTTTAGTATGTTAGAATGTATTTATATATTTTAGTTGGGTTTTTAGTGTTTTGGGAATATTTAATGAAAGAAAATGTTACAGGGGTTGAAATGTTTTAGTTTATAAAAACAGGGTGAATGGTGCTGTAATAGGGGAAACTTTGCCCAAGTACCATTTGACGGTTTTAAAACTTTATTTTATTAATTTTTATTAATTTATTTGATAAAATGATATTTTATCCCTGGTATTTCAGTCAAAATGTTAATTTTTGGAACGTTAAAAATAATTGTTTGGTCCTTGGCTTTGTTACACGTGTCCTAGCTCGCGGGGGCGGGTTGGGGTGTGACAATTTTTGGTATCAGAGCAATAGGTTAGAGCCTTTGGGGACGAGAGACGAATACGATGAGTTATAAAAAAAAAACCATGTATATGATAATCATGACCCGTAGCTACATGTAGAGACATACATATTTACTGCACGTGATTTAAATATTGTTGAGCATGCATATCATGTTGCATGCATTTTGCATATTATAATGTGGAGAGATGGTTGGAAACTTCATTGTGGAAAAAGTGGAGTACAAAGGGGAAATGTTTTCCCATATGTTGAATTAATTGAGTTTGAAATGGGGATTGTAAATTCAGAAAGAAAAATCCGAGTTTGGGAATATTTGTGGAATTTGGGTTCAGAAATTAAGGGTTGAGTTGGTCATCTTGAAATGATTTGGCGGGTATTATTTTATCAAGGGTATTGACTTGATAAAGGGTTATTGAGTATTGGTTATGATTGTGGGTATGAATTTCTTTCCGAATATTATCGGGTATTATTATTAGTGAAGATTATTTCTTATTTTCTGTCAAGAAATTGGGTATCTGGATTTCTTTATTTACAATGGGTCTTTTAGTATTCAAATATTATAGTTTGGGGAATTTAGAATCTCTTATGATTTATATGGGCATCATGAGCAGATATGGTATTATTATTATCTCTTATTTCTCCATTTATTTGGTGATGATCTTTGGGAGTATTTATTGAGCTCCATATATATATTTCTTGGGATTGAGGGTGAAATACTGAGTTGGTCAAGGTGATAAGATATTTGGGGATTTACCAGTCGCTTGAGTTATCAGGGGTTGTTGAGTAATCTCTCAACTCTATTTGGATTATATTGGGTCGTTGAGGAATCTCTCAACTTTATTTGGGCTATATTGGCTTGTTGAGGAATCTCTCAACATAAATTTATTTATTTCTATTCCTTGGAATACCTCTCTTATTATTGAAAAATGATTGGTTCTCCAACGTGTCAGTATGAATACTAGATTTGGGGTTAACTCAGAGTAACAGACTTTCCTATTATGTTTCCATCGAATGGGTATCATTACGGTTATGAATTATTATTTTTCTGGTTAACAATATGATTGATTGTGATCAAGATTAAGTAGATGTGTTGTACGAATAACCAATTGGGTTGATTGGCTATACGAGGTATCAGAATTTTCTACCAGAGATCTGAATTTGAAAATGGGTTTACTAGTTTAAATAGTAGTGATCTCTTTGATATCTAAATCACTCCAAGATCCGTTCAACCACCACATAGATCAGGTAATAGTATTATTATTATTATTATTTCTTTGTACTTTATATGTAAGTAATAGAGATCTGACTATTCCACTGCACTGTAGCAATTGTCAGGTATTCTAGTATATCACTGGAAATTTTTAGACTTTGAAATTCTTTGTATGTCACGTTAAGTGAGGTTATATATATTTAAATGAGTAGAAAATATTTTGAAATCCTCTCTTGTAGAAAAAAAAAAAAAAAAAACCACTGATTTATTGTGAATAAGGAAATGTTTAAAAAAAAATATTTTGATAAAAGGAAGTAGTTGGATTTGACTCAAATTGAGTAGAAGGGGAAAATTAGTGAAAAAAATTTTAATTAAATGTGAGTATTTCAATTGTTGTTTAAAGGAATTGTTAATTGGAAATGTTTTGATTATGTGATAGACTTGTAAACCTTTTTATTTTATGGAGAGAGATTTTAAATGAAATTACTATTGGGCTAGGAAGCTTAGATGAGTACATTACTTTTTACTTTTGTTTTAAATTGGAATATTGAAATTTGAAAGGAATTCCAGATGACTTTAATAAGAAAAGGGTCTGGAAGTAACTTGTGATATTCTACGTACTATTCTTAATACTGATTGTTGCGGGTACATGATTGGGTCGATGGATTATAAGAATCATCAACTTATTTCTTGGGAATTGAGTTGGGATATTCTTGGTTGGAAGGTGAGTATAACAGGGCAATGAAGCACTTCAAACGTATGATTGTGTAGAATTCTAATAATGGAAAAAAAAAATGGTAGGTTATCACTTATTGCTTGGAAATACAGTCAGAGATCAACGAGTGATTTTGTTACATACTAGTGACGCTTTTAAAAGAGCATTACACCTTGGGTAAACAGGAGAAAACTTGAGATTGAGGAGTGTTGGATTATATTCAAGTTGTATCACGACAAAATTAGTTGCTTATTGATTGTAAGTGCTACAAGGAGGGGACAAATGCGTATATTGATTTCTATATATTGGGGTTTAGACAGCGTAAACCGAAAGACGAGTAAGTTCTACAATCTGAATAGTTTGAGAATTATGAACCTCTGCCTAATGTTGAACATCTGGGGGTGAGTTGTATCTCTCGAATATGTGATTTAAAAAGGATAGAGATTTCATGGGTGTCTTTGGAAATCAATCAATTGGGGCTTATGAAGGTGACATGAATTTGAAGTTATGAGATTGACTGGGTATTATTAGAAACATACTGAAGATTTCTTTTCTGTGCAGGAACACGTGTGAAACTTATATTGATTACAGTGAAGTTCTCAATAATCAAAGAAAATTGATCTATGATGATATTGATATTATTATTGCAAAGTTTTGTGTTGGGATTGGGTTATATATTGATGCAACAGTGACTTATACTGCATATGGTTGAAATTTCAGAAAATGAATTATCTGGTACAAGATCCAGAGTTCAGTGTATTCTTTTTATATTGAGCATTTGGCAGTGATATTCTTACGAGCCGGAAGTTTATATCAATTGTCATGATTCGGAATATTTAGCTATACAACAACAATTGAGTCTATGGTATAGAGGACAGTTGGAACTCGTGATAGCTACAGATTGAAATTTTATATTAGTCAGGTGAAGACAAAATGGGTGTTGGTGCTCGAATCAGATTTCAACAAGGGTTTGGTGTGCGCGTTGACTATTCAGAAATGATTTGAGTCAAGATTCAAAATTTGTTAGAAACTGTATTTATTCCGGAAAAATTGGGGAATGAGCGATGGTAATAAATTGAAGTCAACCAGCCTTATTATAACAGATGAATGGAAGATTGATTTGGGTTTCTATTTTAGAAATTTGTGATAAAGTATTGAACAGAAGGTGATTGAGCTCTACTCAACAGTAAAATATATCAGAATCTCAAGGTCACGTATGTACTTTAAGTGAAGATAGCTCAAGAGAATGAGTTTAGAAGAAATATTGAAAAATGAGATTTGAGTATCTAATACATTAGTAATTGGGTATGTGACATTACCAATTGCATGTTCTTACATATGATGACTTAGTAATCAGTTGCAGGGACACAAGTCTCCCTAAAGATTGAGATGTCAGAAAAGCTGCATTCAAATGGAAAATGTAAAACATTCTTTGCGATGTACGGTATAAAGACAGAAATAATAAAGGGCCGTGGGAATATTGTGATTAACTTTATTGATAATCTGAGTTGAATATTTATCGTAGTAAATTTCATGACGGGGGTAGCCAAAATCAATAAGAATTAGCTGTTGTCATATATATGATTTGTGGGCAGGTTGATCCAATCAAAATGTGGTTATTGATTGCAACTGCAGACTTGGTGGGGTTAAACTATCTATGTGTTAAAAGAATTTGTGAAATTTTGTGAATACTAGCACTTGTCATCCTAGAAGAAAAGTAGTTGATTATGAATAAGTCTTGGAATTTTGCTAGAAGCAATAGGAATGGAATTGAACTTTTACGAGATATTTTATTATATGCTGATATCAGGTGGAAAAATATAATCAAGACAAGTAAGATTTGTTCCAGAATGACTGGGGGGGGGGGGGATGACTATGGTGGGACAGAAATGTTTTAGAAATTTTATTCTCAGAAAAGGGTATAGTTTGACGAATCAAGTGAGATTGAAATTCCAGTACGCTTATTGAAAATATTGACAAGAATGGGGACCAGTCGATTGCGATTGTGATCACACCAGTGGGTATAATGTATTTGTAATCTTCTTGTTGCTTCATATAAATCAGTAAAGGTTTGAGACTTATATCTACCTGATTTGTGAAGTGAGAAAAGTTTGGGGACAAACTTCCTAAAAGGGAGGGAGAGATGTAATACCCGTACCCGAAAAAAATGGAAGTAATAATTATTTTGCATACATTAATTAGTATAATTAATCCCATGTGATGATTTGGGTAAGTTCCAGTTACCCCGATGTGATAAGTGCTTGATAAAGGGCACAGTTGAAAGTTCCACTAGAAGTGGGACAGATATGAAAGTGTGACCCAAGAGAGGTTTGGATAATATAAATTGCATAAATGTGCATTTATGTGATTAAATGGTAGACATGTAAATGTAAATGTGTACATTATGATACATGTTGATGCCATATGATTAATTAATTGATGAAATATTGAGTGCTTTAATATTCTATTGTTATTCATGATTATTTATGAGACGAGTTTGGGTACACTTGTGAGGGCGTAATTGGACATATGTCATAATTAGTAGGTTAATTAGTGCCTTCATATAATATTTGGGACCACGTTTGGGGCCCACTCGTAATATAGATATAGATTCACTTAGATATTGTGATAGTAATATAATTATTTTGTGCATTTATGTGATTAAATGGTAGACATGTAAATGTAAATGTGTACATTATGATACATGTTGATGCCATATGATTAATTAATTGATGAAATATTGAGTGCTTTAATATTCTATTGTTATTCATGATTATTTATGAGACGAGTTTGGGTACACTTGTGAGGGCGTAATTGGACATATGTCATAATTAGTAGGTTAATTAGTGCCTTCATATAATATTTGGGACCACGTTTGGGGCCCACTCGTAATATAAATATAGATTCACTTAGATATTGTGATAGTAATATAATTATTTTGGATATTATAATAGGAGTTTAGAAATTGTGGGGTATAAGTGCAATTAATAGAAATTTTAGTTAGTTGACACCTCATGAAAAGGTGACTCGCCATTTAAAAGAAAAGAAAAAAAAAACGTGGTGCAGTGTGTTGTGTTTGGCGGCGGGCCACGGTTGTGTGTGGATATATATAAATATATATTATATTATATTAGTTAATCAAAAGCAAGTGAGGAAAGAATCAAGAGAAAAAAAAAAAAAAGAGAGCAAGCAGTGAAGAAGCAATCCGAGAAAGAGAAGAGAGAAAGGGAGGGTTTCGACCTTCCCACCGTCATAACTCCGTTGTACGTTGCTTAAATTGCGATACAAAGTCATATTTGGACTCGTGGCGGTAAGTCTAACCTTATGATATAATTTATTTTGAATTTAATCGATAGATTTTTCGTGACCCAAATGGATTGGTAATATTTAGTTTACCAAAATTGTATAGGATAATCATTGGGATCATTAGGAGCTAGTTTTGCGAAGGATTTGGGAATTCTAAGATTAATTGGGACCTATTTGTGAGGTGAGTGTCCTAATCCCAAAATTGGATGTTTAATGTTTTTTTTTATTATTACTAATTGTTTTAAATGCTTAATTATGATTAAGTAGAAAAAGTATGTGATTAATTAGCAATTAACATATTGGAAATGTTGAAATTGCCATGTTGACATGTTGAACTGCTTATGTGCTTATGTGGGTCAAAGGGTCTCAAGTGATAATCACCATTATTTAGCCCGTATATAAGGGACACCCATTCCTCAGAGATAAGGGGGATGATGATGAAGTCCTCAGAGAAAAGGGGACGGTGGTGACGACCACAACGAATTGGCTACATGAGAGTGAGTGATATCGCTTTAAAAGCAACGACAAGTGAGAATGGCCAGGAATCTGGGGTCCAGAACGATGGTGATTGGTTACTTGACACGCCTGCGACCATTTATTATTGTGATGTTTAATTGGTATTATGAATCATTAAATATTCCAGTTGCATGATTAGCACCACGTACTCACTAAGCGAAAGCTTATTCGATTTTTGTGGCTAATGACCACGCAGGTTCAGATGAATACCACAGTGAGAAATGATCGAGACTGCGGGGTTGGGTTTACTAAGATGGGTTTTGTATTATTTATTTTTATTTATTTTTAAGCTGCTAGTTGGAAATGATTTGGGAGTTATTGTATATTAGTTATGGAATACATGTAAAATGTATTAGAAAATATGTTTTAATTCTTTAGTATGTTAGAATGTATTTATATATTTTAGTTGGGTTTTTAGTGTTTTGGGAATATTTAATGAAAGAAAATGTTACAGGGGTTGAAATGTTTTAGTTTATAAAAACAGGGTGAATGGTGCTGTAATAGGGGAAACTTTGCCCAAGTACCATTTGACGGTTTTAAAACTTTATTTTATTAATTTTTATTAATTTATTTGATAAAATGATATTTTATCCCTGGTATTTCAGTCAAAATGTTAATTTTTGGAACGTTAAAAATAATTGTTTGGTCCTTGGCTTTGTTACACGTGTCCTAGCTCGCGGGGGCGGGTTGGGGTGTGACATAGCCCTTGGTCTTTCTTCGGCCTAGAATGGTGCACTCACGAGGAATCCACTTATGATCTGGAAGGTGTATGTTTCTACTGTGATTTCTACGGCAAGGAACTACATGAGCGAGTAATTCTTTGGTGACAACTTTTATACAACTTTCATACAACCTCATATAAAGATGTGTCTATCTCTCTCCTGTAATGTCACTGGATCCCACAGTGACACAGGAGAGAGATAAACACATCTTTTAGGAAGTTGTATGAAAGTTGTCACCAAAGAATTATCCCAAAAATAAAATCACTTCTAGTATTTATTTGTAAGATTATTTGAAATTGGAAATAAAATAAAACCAACATTTATATTTTAATTTATTTTTATTATATTTATTTTCTTTTCCTCACTAATTCTAAGGGTATTATCGAAAAATCAGCTCAAAGTTTCATTGAAGCCCTGATAAATGTCTACAAAATAGTGGACCCAAAAATGTACACACCTCCATTTTTTTTTATTATTTATTATTTATTATTTTTATTATTTTTTTATTATTTTTTTATTTTTTTTGTTTTGCCGTTTGCAACTTGCAAGGGCAGAGAAAAGAGAGGGATAGAGTCCATTTTTGGGGGCAAAAAAATTCAAAATATATTTAATCAACCCCCCTAAATTTTGAAAAACAAAAAATTGTGAGTAATAGTTTGTTCCAAATGCAATTTAGCCCACCTTGTATATTTGTCCCATTATTTTTTCCTATAATTTTTCAATTTAGTCCAATCCTAATTGTTCTATCATCGGTTAAGATCAACAAATTATAATAAGCTATCAATCACTATGATCGAAAATTGGTTTATATTTGCCCATAAATATGTATAATAAATCTATAAAAAAATCGTCAAAGGGGTACTGCCTCTGAACCCTCGTATAGCTTCTACCAATGGATGCACGTCCCCCAATCTAAGCTCCCCCTAATAAAATAAAATAAAAATCATGCCTCCGTCTTGTACGTCAAGCGACTCAAGCATATATATGTACACACCTTCATCAGGAAAAGAAAAAGAATCATACGCACACAGACAACAAAAAGAAAAAAGGTTCACACGAACTACAATATTTCTTTCATAATACAGCATAAAATTAATTGCTTCTGTAATACAATTGTAAATTATACTATGATTAGCGTATTTCATTGCCAAAGTTTGTTGTAGTTCCTTGTAAATCACACGCACGCTGCTCACACTCCAACTTGCCCCACCTCGCATCAACACGCTCACAGGGGAATGCCAGCTTACCTAGGCTGTTGAAACACACGAGCAAACCAGATATGAAATCTAACACTACTTCACAAGCATTCAGAGAGGGTAAATTGGAGCTCATAATTGATTATGGAACCCCCAACAGCTCAAATGAAAATGTTTGGAAAACCAGATTCTACGATTCAATCACGAAATAATTAATGTGAGTCAATCGCCAAATTTGTGATTGTCCGAAAGTTACATTGGACAAGTTTTGGTCAAAAACCAGTTTATTTGGCATTTGGATCGTAGAAGCAGAAGTTGTGCCTAACGAAAGCGAACAGTAAGAACATCTAATGTTTTGGAATTTAGCACCATGGATGAAAATTTGGCCCTTGAGAGTTAGATCAACTTGGCAACTCAAGAGCCCTAACTAACCGGATTAAAATGTTCATGTAAGTGGCCACATTAGCATGTAAAACACTTACCCTTCTGAATCAAAGTTGTCATCTTTTAGCAGTGTGTTCAAAAGAACAGTAAGATACTGGTATGTTTTTTTTCTGATAAGCACATGATTTACCTTCTATTAACAACATTGTGGACGTGACACAACCACCGGGAAAACTCGGCTTGAGATCCAACCTGTACAGGGTTTGCTCTGTCAACATATAGAACAAAGTTAATTCATAAGTTGCAGAAATTGTCTATACGGGAACGGCATTAAGAAATGTGGATATAATATGTCCACGTTATATTTTCCTTAGCATTTGGAAAAAAACGAGAAAGAAAAACTAAAATGGTCGTATACATATCTGTGGAAAACAAGAAGGAAAAATAGTTGTCTCAAGAAAGCAAAATATTACAAATAGAGCAACAACATTCTCTGTGTAACGTACATCACTCACATCTTTTCAGATCAAATATGTAATTAATTCACTGGAAAGGAAAAGGGTCAGAACAACTTTCTTTTGAAGGTACCTTTTATTCTGTTAGTAAACATAATATGGCTCGGCGAGTATGGTAGGTGAACTGATGCCTTCACCGATTAGTCCCACTGATAAGACTCACCCTTTCTACCACACGTGACCCCCTAAGCATGTGTGGCAAGTAAGTCTAGGAAAACCCCAGGGACCAAACACGAAGAAGAGGAGTCAAACCAGTAATTTCCAAGTTCATGAAATATGGTCCTTGGCCGCTGTTCTATACTCTTGTGCTTGACTTGTTATGAAGGATGCAAAAGTGGAGGGAAGGGAAAGGGAGGGGAGGAGGGAAGAGGTATAGGAAGGGAAGATGTTCTTCCTCAATTGTGTTTGGTTGAATAAGGCGGACGATAAATGACGAGGGAAGGAAAGATGAGCTAAACATGTAAATTTCTAGTATACCTTCATGTAATTAATGTACTCTCAAGTCTCATCTTTGTCCAAGGGTTAGAAAGTAATTTTGCAAACAAGTCATTCTTCCCTTCCTAAATCTGTCCACTTTTGGACAGATTGAAGTTTGTGAGCCCGGATGGAAGAGGAATCCCTCCCCTTCTTCCTTTCTCTCCTCACTTCCACCATACCAAACAAGTCATTCTACCCTCCTCTCTTTCCTTCCCCCTCTCATTCCTTCACCTTTTCACTCCATACCAATTAGACACTCAAGAATCTTGTTGCTAGGAGACATCATGGCCCCTAAACTAATAGGCTTCCCAAAGAGAAAAGGATGCTCTATCGAACACAAAATTATACTCACAGTTCAAATTTAGATAGGCTTCCTGTTGACTGAAAAAGAAAGAATTCACCAAGGAATTAAATATAGAGACATTAAAACACACACACACACACACACACACACAAAAACATACAAACCTAAGAACTTCTTTAAAGTGATCAGCACATTCCTTGCACGGGTACATCCGAGATAATATCGCCATCTGCATGCCAAGAATAATGCCAACTGCTTTGTTAGCCAATAAAAACAGTGTGTTGCTTTTTCGTAAATCAAGCTTCTGCTTGTGTCCTAAACAGATGCTTTGAAACATTCACGCAAGCAGAATGAAAGCTATAAATTTTTTCTTTGATGGTGAAAGTGATCAAGCATGAATTTAAGTGAAAATGCTAGTACAATTCAGGGTTGCCCAACCAAAAAAAGAGCACACACTCCAGCCCCACTTTTCAGCACCCACTACTCATAAACACACAAATTATGTCAAAGTAAATTGTCAAATTTTGGTACCATTGGTCCATAATAATGCCCTTTCAGATATCAAGCTAAGTAATGAGTCGTAAGCATAGAGGGTTAAAGAATACTGTACCAGTTCTTTTACATCCTTCTTTTGTTGTCTAGTCGGATTATCTGGATACTGGAAAGATAAGAAACCTTATGAGATATATTAAAATGGGAAAGAGCATGTCACGTAAAAGAAATTACCCGTTACAAATAATGGACATGAAGGGGCATCAGATCTCATTTTACCATATTATGCTTACAAATAAACAGTTACAAATTCAAGCTCAAAACTGTTCTTGTACTTCGGAAAGAAATCATTATAGCCTATAGTATAAAATAAAAACGGACATCTCAACAACCAAATATATTCCATATAATATATACGCACATAAGACGAATGGAGATCTATAAACACATTCGGGTTCAATTACATGTGCTATACACTTCACCATGTAAAAAAGGTGGAGCACAGTTGACATACAACTGTAAGATTATAGAGAAATTTTTTTTAAATGGCAGAAAAGAAGCCACATTTTATGTCCCCAATTGGAGGAATCCCCTCCTCAAGCCAGTAGTAAAAATGGCAATCCAATAGCAATATAACTTACAAGTCAGTAATTAAAAAATACTCCGTATATATGTTTACTTGCTCCTAGCCCAAAAGAATCATGTCCCTTCAGAATAAATTTTCTAGCAGAAAAACTGTTTCTTTGAGAGATAGAGACAGAGATATCTGATATGATTTGACTCCAAGGTTCTCCAAATGCGGTGTTACACATGCATATCGTTTTATTTGTGGAAAGACAATTAGTTGTGTATATCCCTCCAAAGCAACATGCATGAATAACAGAAAATAAAAACTGATAAAAAGGACAACAGAATTTTAGAAATTAGCCAATGCAACAGTTCAAGAAAACCTGAGCAGCAAGAGTGTGAAGAAAAGTCCAAGTAGCTTTTCCAAGTGCTTCTTTAGTCACTGGTGAAGCAGATTTTCCCTGAAGAAAGGATAAGCAATTAAAAGTTCGCAAAAGATCCCATTTTTCACACCATTGACTTGTATGTACATGTGGGTATATATGGAAACATACCAAAAGAGTTCCATATACATACAAATACATATACATATACATATATGTGTGTGTATATATACGTGTGTGTGTGTGTGTGTATAGAGGTTTAGTAAAAGCACCAGCCGGGCACAACCCAGGAACACGGTGCTAGTGGCCAATTTAGAGAAAAGGAAGAAGAGAATTGAAAACAAAAAACTATATAGTATATACAGGATAAAATCAATTTATTCTGAATCACCTAGAGACTGTAACCCCGTATAACCCCAGGAAACAGTGCAATCACTGTATATAAAAGCAGCCAACCCCACCCCAAAAAACCAACAAAAAATGGAAAGCTGTAGGAGCTCATAGTGATATCGCTGGGTACAGAATCGTGATAGTCGTGGAGTAAGGAAGGTAAACAAAGGCTCTAGGTTATCAGATTGTCTATTCCAGTATGAAACCTCTTATTCAGCTATTTGGCAGGCTAGAATTGGCAAATTATGGTTGCAGCCCCAGAACAATGGTATACATGAACAACAAGAAACAACAATACTTACCATGAATAAATGTGTTTTCCTACATCCCTGGGAAGCTGTTTCTGAAAACAGTCTAATCTTTCATACTTCTCTCATTGTATACAACAAAGGTTTTTTGACAACACATGCCCAAATGTCTACAAAATAATAAGGTAATTGCTAGTTTTCAACATTTGTGGTTATATAATTTACAACACCAAAATTGCAGTTGGGCGCAACCACAATGAAATACAACCTTGTCCACCCCTGCTCCTTTCCCAAACTGGCAATCTCCATCTAAACATATCGCCTAGGTTGCATCAAAGAGCGTATTTCATTGTGGGTTAGTTTAAAACAATGTGTTGAATGTGGATTAACAGAGACAAGGCAACCACACATTCCCAATTAGCAAGAAAGACACCAATACCATAGGATAAAAGTTGTAAACTAAGACAAATATCCGTACAAACAATGGGTAAACAATAATAATCTTCAAAATTAAGGTTGAACAAAACAATATCAAACCAAACCCAACCAACCACTATCACAGAAATTCATTTGATAACTCCCATTCAGGACTTCCATCGAGCAGTTAATGAGCTTTCAGTACAGTAACGTTAGAACATAAACAACAACGTTGGTACAGTTTGTAATTCAAAAAATAAATAAATAAATAAATGCAGTTGACAATAAAAAAGGATGAGGAGAGAAGTGAGTACCTCCGAGAGAACGTCTTTGGGTTGGACTTGGAGAAGGGTATAATTATCATTTGAGTTCAAGGGTTTTGTTTTGGAGGATGAGGAGAGAGAATATAGGGGGTTTCCATTTGTGGGTGATGGGTGATTCGCGAGGCCAATGAATTGGGTCATATGGGTCTGAACGCAGTGTGATAATTTTTCAAAAGTTTGAAAGAGAACCTGCAATGGGTTTTCAGACATGAGGAGAGAGAAGAAATCGCCGAAAGAGGGGAGTCTAAAAAGTTCCTGCCGTTTTGATGAAGCGGGAATTGAGTGTAGTGGGAGAATTAACTACTAAGTGCCTTCTTTGTTATTGTTTATTTATCAATTTTACGCTGTTACGGTGGTCCAAACAATTTTTTTTATCTTTGGTTTCAGCAAAAAAAATAAGAAAACTTGGCCCAAAAAACATTTGGGCTATTCGCACGTGAGGCGTGCTTTTCAAGATTATTTTTATTTTAATTAAAATTTCACGATATATTAATTAAACTTTCAAATTATAATAAGCAGTTTTACTTTAAACAATTCTATCAATCACGATCAAATCGCATAAGCATAGACAAACAGTTTCTTAAGTGTTTGCTACAGAAAAATAAAGGATTTTTTTAGACGATAGCATTTTTAGTGACCCACCCAAGCTACTCGTTGGATGCGCTGGTGAGACTCACCACATTTTTACATCTTAATAATTTTGGATGTATGATATCTCAGCCATGATCATATGGGAACTTAAATTTAACAATACTATTATAAGTCTATAATGAAAAGTCGTTGGCTAAGCTCATGATTTCTATCACGAGTAATGCTATGCTTTCTAGATTTCTATTTTAAAAGTGATTTTCAAATGATGTGGCAGTGGGGTCAGGTATATAACTTCCAATCAAAATTCAACTAGTCCCACTCTATTAGACTTTACCCCACTGCCACATCATTTGGGAAGTACTTCTGAGTTAAAAATTTGGGAAGCATAGCATTATTCTTCTATCACCTGGCATCATATAAAGATTACTGAGGGTCTCAATATAGTTCAAAATCACTCATAACCACTGTAGAGATTTTACATATGTTTTTGTAATGTGTTTCCTTTGAGTTCTCCATTTGCCTAATAAGAGCTTTAGTGGTAAAATTTCATAGGAATAATTGTTTGGAAACTTCAGCCCAAAAAAAAAAGGTTTGGTCTAAGGTCTTTGAGGTTGAGTCAAGCAAGGTCCTACAGCGATTGAAGATTCTTGAGTCGGAAGGGTAGCAAGGACGAGGATTTCATTAATCAATGAAGTATCTTTTCCACTCGAATACTTGGTTTGTTCATCCTAAATGATTCTCTCAAAATCATCGCAAACCTTTTGGAGTTGAGTGTTGTCTGTTGTTGTTGTCATTTATTGAGAAGGAATATGGGAATGATTGCAATAAGATTAGGGCATAAAAGAGATAGAATAGAGAAGATGAGTTTGTGGAAGTTAGAAGATTTTTCCATCATTTATAGCCTTTGGTGTCGTTTGGGAAGAGATGCATTTATTAAAAGAAAGTAGATGTTGGAAGTGGTTACTTAAATAGTCGTTATTTTAAATGCATGCTGGTTTAGAAAGAACTATTTCAGCTTGATTAGTGCATATATGAATTCTTATAATTCATTGAACTTAAAAGGAAATACAAATACAAATTACAAACATAATTGATAAAAGTGTGGAAACCCATTAAGTCACGAGATTGTGAAACATATCCCAATAATAAGCAAAATACTTAGCTTCTAGTTCTATCTCGAGACTTAAGTTCAAGACTTGCAATGCCAATTTGTCTTCATTTCCAAGGGTGAAATAGTCGTCCTTGAGTTGTTCTTCATACTGGTTTAACCGAGCGTTGATCTTGGCTAAGGCTTTTCGAAGACTTCGAAGTTCTTTGGCTAATGGAGTTTTACCTCGAAGAGATATGCCAGTAGTTTTGCCTTTATCTTTGAGATACGCAATTTGACCTTCGATGACAGGTTTCGAGAAATAGGAAACATCACTCTCGTCGTCAGAGCGATGTATTTGCTTTAAATCCTAACACTTCATCAAGAAGTGCAATTGGACCTTCCTTGAGACTTTCATAAAGATCCATCAAGTAATTTAAGTGATTAACACTTTCTTGATGATAGGAATACCACCTTACATGAGTGGGTAAGGTTCGAAGGGTGAAATCGATTTGGGTTTGAACAGGTGTTGAAATACTCTATTCATGACAAAAGATATGGCAACTCCATTCAAAATTGATTCGAGCATTTGGTTCTTGCAATATGGAGAATGGGAGATGTGAGAAGGCTACTAGAAACCTTTGTGCTTTAGTAACTAAGCATGGGGAAGGTGATAAAATAGGAGGAGTATGTTCGAATATAGGACCACCCCTGCACAATTGGTCTAATTTTAAGAAAGGATCACTTATATCCTCAAATGGGTCAACCACTTGTACCTTTGTGTCAGGAAAACCCAATAATGAGTAATAAAAAAGAAACACTATTTCCTTGTAATCTTTTTCGAAATGTTTACATTTGGAAAGGAAAGCTTAGGAGTAGTGTTCAGTGGAAAATTTTTCATGTGATGCCTTTACAAATTTGTGAATAGGAGGTCTGCCTTGGGGAGTTAAGACATTACCTCTGTGAAGTCTTTCACCAAGAGGACTGGTAGAAGAGATTAGCCAAGCATTCAACAAGTTTTGTTCTCGAGAGAGGCAATTCAAAAATAGATAATATGGTTTTATTATTCTACTTCAAATGATTTCTTTAATTTCAGGATATTCAAAGTCTGGGTGAATAACTGAAGATGCTATGGTTGGTGTTTCAAGTTTCATGCCTTTGTAGTATTGTGGACACGCGGCGTTCCACCACTTGCTTGTTTTAGTTTTGAAATTGATTTGAAAAAGAGAGAAAAGGTCTGTTGAAAACAGATACAGAGTCGCCACTTGGTCTTTGAGGAACCAAGAAACCTAATTTTGACTCACCCAAACGGATAAAGGGCACCGACCCTTCATAACCAAAGAACTTGGCTCGGGGTTTTGGTACGAGAGAGGCAGGAGCCTTTGTCGCGAATAAAACACCCTCAACTCGCCCCGTCTTTCAACGGGCTTCAATTAGCATCCAAATAATCATCTTATATTATGTATGGTTCGACAATTAATACTATGATAGTATATTACATCACATAAGAAAATTTGAAATGGAAGATCTAAAGATAAGATATCATTCATAAGATCTAAGTCAAATATCATACAATGTAAAGCGAAAGATCACACAAATAAACCTAGGAAAAATCGTCTAATCATGTATCAAATAATCAAGACTTCCTAATCTAAAGGGGGACATGAATTGTTCTTGAAACAAATAATCAAAGAAATCAAAATATGCTTAGCAAGCTAGTATGATGCATGTTATTCTTTGAGAAAGGAAGATCTCTCAATCCCCGGGTCGGATGAGAAGGAGGATTAGATCGAGGGGAAGCATGAACGTGTGATCATGATCATTCCTTATAATCTTCTTAGATTAGGAGTCACAAAGGCCCCAAATCTTTGCATGAATGCAATGTATATATCTAGAATGTGCTAAGGTTGTAGTGTGCCTTGTGTTCATGGATTCCTAGAATGACTTAGAAGTCTTGAATGTGTATGAATGGATAAATGAAATCATCATGAGATATGTACAAATGTAGTATGAACTATTTCCTAAGATATGAACTAATTTGGAGAGCATATAAGCATCAAATCAAAGGGGGAGAGTAAAAATGTGCTTGCAGTGAATAGTGGACAGAACAGTGACATGATATTTTGAAAATTGAAAAGAGGGGTTCGTAATGTTTTCAATGCATGATTTTTTATGTAGATCTTCCTTATTATGTCTAGAACACAACCCAAAAAGCCAATATTTAATAACAATTACAGATTGAGAGAAATCATATAAACAATAGAGGTCACTCAGAAACAGAGTCTGTACTGTTGACTGAAATGTTGAAAACTCTTAGAAAATGAAAACAAAAGATCTAGAGGCCCATTTTATACAGAAAGTTCCCTAAGACATTGAAGTTCAAGGGAAAAATAAGTTGAGACCACACTTTTTGGAAAAATTTTCTTTAAAACAAGTTGAAAGTAGACCAAGCTGCTGTGACAGCAAAAACTGTAATACCTGTAATTTCTCTACGTGCAATAATACGAGTTTTATGAATTTCTATATCTGGTCTATTATTATATTATTATTTTATTTGTGTGACTGTATCAGTGTAATGTAATTACTAATTTGTCACGCCCCGGAGCAGCATAAATAGAGAAAAATAAATTTCCTTTATGGGTCCATAAGGAATGACAGGTGAAAGTCACTAATAATCCACACCACGCAGTACTAGTCCAAAAGAAAAGCAACAGTAACCAACTGAGAATAACACACAGTGCTAACTATTACAAAATATCAGAGTATGGTCCACAGGATCACAACAGGTCTGAAGACAACAAATGCCCAAGTACCCGCTAACAAAAGGTTCAACAGAACAACCGAAATGAAATCTAACTATAACATCTTCAGTCTTCAACTGGCATAAGGATAATCCTTCCTGGCGTAACCGTCATCGGTGGGGCCCTCCTCTGGATAATAGTCATCAGTGTACTGGTCATTACCTACAGAATAAGGGGCAGGATATTCTGGACGGGGAATGTCCAGGCAATAAAAGGCCGTCAGCTTACTGAGAGCTGAGTGAGCATAAACTAACGAGATACCAATTATCTGAAGTAAACACAAGCTTATGAAGATACGAGTTAACATCTTATTATAAAGATAACATTATCTTGTTCTTGTAAACCGACCCTTATTGTCTTGTTAATCGAATACCGAACTCAACATATTCTGATTTTCATGAACAGACTCAATCGTTTAACTCTAGGGATACACCCTTATTCTGTCCATCGCTTTTAAGAGCAATATATCCTGCTCACCGCATGTCATGGACTCCACGTCAGTCTGTCCCCAGCTTTTAAGAACAATGGTCCTGTTCACCGCATTTCAGGGATATAACGTTTCGAACAAGGCATATCAATCTATTGCCACGACTTAGCGTCATCTACTAGTGATCTCAGCTCATCGCTTTTAAGAACAATGGTCCTGTTCACCGCTTTTAAGAGCATATCACAGATCATCCAGTCTATCTTAAGACTATTTGGTCCAGCTCACCGCTTTTAAGAACCATGTATCCGGTTCACCGCTTTTAAGAGCATATCATCATGACCAATCGTCCATCCACGTACCATTCCCAGAACTTACCAAACCTACTTACGTTCCATTCTACATCGACACATGACAATTCCCAATGTGGCCTGACTACTCGGATTAAAAGAAAGCGGACATCAAATTGATATCAGAAACAACACGTCACTCACGTCTTCATATTACTTTTTATTCATTATCCATAAATCTTTGGTGTCACATTACTCCTGTCTACCCCATAGTCGCATAACGGAATTCCGAATTAGAAATCGAACAACTAAACCTCTTATATAATAAATAGGCAAAGGAAACCATGTTCTGATCATGCCAATCGATTGGAACAGAGGTTCAATCGATTGGGACAAAAATTTATATCAATCGATTGAGAAACATGTCAATCGATTGGAAATGTCAATCGATTGGAATCCTATTCAATCGATTGGGAAGTCAATCGATTGAAATCCTATTCAATCGATTGGGATACGACTGATGTCAATCGATTGAGATTATGTCAATCGATTGGTACTACGTCATCTCCAGCAGATTGTAAAAACAGCATATATAAACGTACACTACAAGCATTTAACCCATCTAAACTTCATAATAACTTATATAAACTTCATATAGAGGGACCAAAGTGAGTTAGAACTCACTTAGGGAGCGTTTGGGTGGGTGTTTAAGCTTTAAAACTTCCAAAAGCTTCTTTCTCTCCTTCTTTCTCCTCTTCTCTGTCTCTGTCTTCCCTCTCTGTCTCCTCCTTCTTGTTCTTTTCTTCTTCTTGTCCTCCCCTTCGTCTTCCTCCAGCGGCCAAGGCAGTGTGTGTGTATATAGATATAGATATATAGATAGATATATGTATGTATATATCTCACAAGAGGTATCTCTCTCTCTCTCAATGGTCTGAAAACAGCCCCAAGGCCAATAAATGAGACATATATATATAGATAAGGGAGTGCCACACGTTTAAAGCTGAAGGAAAGAAGAAAACATTTCTCAGCTTATGTCAATCGATTGAGACACAAGTCAATCGATTGGCAACAGATATTTGTAGTCAATCGATTGGAAACAATGTCAATCGATTGGGATGAATGGCAATCGATTGGGATGTTGACACGTAATCACTTTTAGTCGGTTGAATGTCAATCGATTGGGAACATGTCAATCGATTGGTATCTGAAAAGTGTAAATCGATTGGGAAAACTTATCAATCGATTGGTATCAAAATTCACCAAAAGGAAGAGAAAGTTTATACGAGTATAGAAATGAAATACCAGGTCTTATTAATATACCAAAATACAGGGTATTACATCATCCACCACTCAACAAAAGATTTCGTCCTCGAAATCAAAAGCAACAAGATCTAAAATAAAAACGAAAACTTCTCGCGCATCTCTGACTCTAGTTCCCACGAAGCTTCTCCTTCATCGTGATGCTTCTACTGAATTTTGACTAACGGCATCTCCTTGTTCCTGAGTTTCTTGATTCCTCGATCCAGAATACGAACAGGTCCTTCATTGAACGTAACGTCGCTGTTGACTTCGATATCCTCAAAGTTGATCTCGTGCGCTAGGTTGTGAACACACTTCCTCAGCATACTGATGTGAAAAACGTTGTGCACTCCTGACATCTTTGGTGGCAACGCAAGGCGATAAGCAACTCTTCCAACACGCTCCAGAATCTCGAATGGTCCAATGAAACGTGGCGATAATTTGCCCCTTTTCTGACCAAATCTGACGATTCCTCGAACAGGTGAAACCTTGAGTAATATGTGATCTCCAACGGCAAACTCCAAGTCTTTGCGTCGCTTGTCAGCATAACTCTTGTACCTGGTCTGGGCTGTCCTCATCTTCTCACGTGCGACTTGAATCTTGTCACTGGTTTCTCGTATCATCTCTGGCCCAAGAAGTTGACTATCTCCGACTTGGGTCAACATAGCGGCGATCGGCAAGGTCTTCCGTACAAGGCTTTGAATGGCGCCATATCTATGCTTGAATGATAACTATTATTATAGGCGAACTCAATCAGAGGTAAGTGTATCTCCCAAGAACTCTCAAAATCAATGACACAAGCACGTAACATATCTTCCATCACTTGATTAATTCTTTCAGTCTGTCCATCGGTCTGCGGATGAAAAGCTGAACTCAAGTTCAATGTCGTTCCCATCGCTGTCTGGAGACTCTTCCAAAATTCTGCGGTAAAGCGCGAATCTCGGTCTGACACAATAGATACAGGCACTCCATGTAATCGTACGACGTGTTGTAGATACATTCGGCTCAAACGTTCTACTGCATACGTCATGCTATAGGCAATAAAATGTGCCGTCTTAGTAAGTCGATCCACGATTACCCATATAGCATCGTGATTCTGCTGTGACTTTGGCAATCCTACCACGAAATCCATGGTTATGTGTTCCCATTTCCATTGAGGAATAGGTAACGGCTGTAGAAGTCCAGGTGGTTTCTGATGTTCTGCCTTTACTTGTTTACAAGTAAGACACTGAGCTACATACTCAGCCACATCTTTCTTCATTCCTTCCCACCAAAAATTTCTCTTCAGATCCTTGTACATCTTCGTACTTTCGGGATGAATCGTCATCCGTGACTTATGAGCTTCATCCAATATTTCCTTCCGGAGATTTTCTTCATTAGGTACACAGAGTCTACCTTTACATCGTAAAGCTCCGTCTGTACTAATACTCCAGACTTTTGGTTCCTTGGCTGTCATCTTGGCGAACCATAACTTCAAATCCTTTGCTGTCTGTTGAGCCTCCATGATACGACTGATCAAAGTCGGTTGTACCATAAGACATCCAAAATGTTGTCCTTTCATTGGCTCCACTGGCTGAAGATCAAATTCAGAAATTTCTTCTAATGCTCTCCATTCTCTAATTAGTAATGCAGCGATCACTAGTCGAGGTTTACGGCTCAAAGCATCGGCTACGACATTTGCTTTACCTGGATGGTATTGCAAAGAAAAGTTATAGTCTTTGAGTAATTCCATCCACCTTCGTTGTCTCATATTCAACTCCTTTTGAGAGAATAGATACTTCAAGCTCTTATGATCGGAAAACAAGTCAAACTTTTCTCCATAGAGATAGTGTCTCCAAATTTTCAATGCAAACACTATTGCTGCTAATTCCAGATCATGCGTAGGATAATTTTTCTCATGTACCTTCAATTGTCTTGATCCATATGCGATAACATTTCCATCTTGCATAAGCACACATCCAAGTCCTTGGTACGATGCATCACTGTAGATCACGTACTTTTCTCCACTCTTAGGTAATGCGAGTACTGGTGCAGAAGTCAATCTTTCTCTTAACTCCTGAAATGCACCCTCATGCTTGTCTGTCCATTCATACTTCGTCTCTTTCCTGGTTAAGTTTGTCAAGGGTCCTGCTATCTTGGAAAATCCTTCGACAAATCTTCTGTAATATCCTGCTAAACCGAGGAAACTTCTGACTTCGGTCGCATTCGTAGGTCTGTTCCAGCTTAAAACTGCATCAATCTTAGATGAGTCTACCGAAATACCTTCCTGAGATATAACATGTCCCAAGAATTTGACTTCCTGTAGCCAAAACTCACACTTGCTGAACTTTGCATACAACTTGCTATCTCGAAGTGTCTGCAAGGCAACTTGTAAATGCTCCTTGTGATCCTCTTCTGTCTTTGAGTAGATCAGTATATCATCAATGAACACAATAATGAATTTATCCAGATATAGTCTGAATACTCTATTCATCAAGTCCATAAATACTGCTGGCGCATTCGTCAATCCAAAAGGCATAACTAGAAACTCGTAATGCCCGTATCTTGTCCTGAATGCAGTCTTCGATACATACTCTGGTCGAACTAACAATTGGTGGTATCCTGAACGTAAATCGATCTTGGAAAAGATCCTAGATCCTTGTAACTGGTCGAATAGATCATCTATCCGAGGTAACGGATATCTATTCTTAATCGTAACCTTGTTCAACTCCCTGTAGTCTATATAGAGTCGAAGTGTTCCGTCCTTCTTCTTTACAAACAGAACTGGTGCTCCCCAAGGCGACTTACTCGGACGAACAAATCCTAGATCCTCGAGTTCTTGAACTTGCTTCTTCAGTTCCAACATCTCGGTTGGTGCCATCCTATATGGAGTCTTAGAAATAGGCAATGTACCAGGTACAAATTCCACGCAGAAGTCTATTTCTCTTTTCGGTGGAAGTCCCTTAATATCCTGAAATACATCTAGAAAGTCTCGTGCAATAGGAATTTGATCCATCATAAGCTCCGTACTCGTACTAATGATCGTAGCCAAACCACTCGTAAGAAACAGGTCGCTTGTCGGTTGACACTGAAATCTGATCGTCGGCTTTCCTTGTATTGGAAATACAATCGTCCTAGTAGGGCAATCCAAATTGGCACTGTACTTAGTTAACCAATCCATCCCTAGGATAACATCGAATTCTGACATCGACAGAACTACCAAGTCTGCTGGAAGATTCCTATCTCCCAAAGTCAATGGGCAATCTCTACACACTTTACTTAACTTAACTGTCACTCCCAACGGTGACACAACATTCAGTGTTGACTCAAGTGTCTGGGGTTCTAGACCCAATTGACGCACAATCTTAACAGCAATAAAAGAACGTGCGGCTCCAGTATCAAATAAAGCTTTAACTGGACTATGAAAGAGTACAAGTGTACCTTCCAAATGTTGCTGCTCATCAGCATTAAAGCCTGCTTCTCTTGGAATAATAGCATTCATCCTTGTCTGATCAGGAGGTCCTTGAATTCCTTGCACTGGTGCCCCGTAGTATCCTCCTCGTGGTGCACGATAATCCTTGCTCAAGTGTCCTGGTTTGTTGCAGTTGCGACAGACGATATCTGGCCTGCGATTAGGTTTGTAGACGGTGCAGTTCCTTGCAATATGTCCCGGCTTTCCACAATTAAAACATCCTCCACTATTGCTTGGTGGGGCTGTTAGTAATGCCTGCGACTGTAGTCCTCGCTGTTGATTTTGCTGGGGTCGATTATAACCTTGCTGAGGTTTCCTGGCTCCTTCCCAGATTCTCTTGTTTCCTTGAAAATTTTCCTGAGGTCTCCATCCTCGGGTATTTCTCAGTGGTCGATTAGGGAAATTTCTCTGTTGAAATCCTCGTGACAACTGAGGTCGATTTGTTTGTGATTGCTGTACTGGATTAGCATCCTTTTCTAATCCTGTAGCAAATCTAACAATTTCCTCATACGACTGGTTCAGATGACCAACCATCATATGTCTGAGGTGGGGGTTCAGTCCTTGGTGAAATCTCTTCACCTTCTTCTGCGGAGTGTCTATCATATGCTGAGCGAAAATCTGGATAAACACTCGAACTGTGTTGTGTATTCCCGTACATTCCATCCTCATTATATCAAATTGAGAAAGTTCCTTTCCTGTTGATCTCTCTCATCTTCTGGAAAATACTTATCCAAAAATCTGCCTTTGAATGTCTCCCACGACATAGCTCTAGCGGCATTGATCCCAATTGTGGCTTGCTCAGCTTCCCACCAATCTGCGGTGGCATAAGTGAGCTGAAACATAGCAAGGCGACGTTTCTCTTGTTCGTTGCATTCCAATGCTTCAAATATTAACTCCATCTCTCTTATCCATTGTTCTGCTTTCCATGGTTCTGTTAGTCCATCGAAGTTTTCGGGACGTAACTCACAAAAATTTGCTAACAGTTTATCTCCAGTCTGTCTTGGTGGCGGGGGTAAAGAGGTCTCTGGTGGGTGGAGTGATTATATGTATCCCCCACATGCTCCATCCTCTGCATAAATGCTTCGAAAATTCCCGTCGGATCCATCCCTTCCGGAATAGGTGCTCCATTACGTGCTTGGGGATTTCTCAAGGGTCCTACCATGATGATAACGAGTATCGCCTACAAGAGACATATTGATCAGCTGAAAGTCTTCTTGTAGAAACGAACTCAAGATAGAACAAGAAACAGCAAAACTAACCATTCTACTAAACAACACATCACAACGTAATAACCAAACAATAACAAAAGTACCGCTCGTATATATATATATATATATATCAAAAGATGTACCGTATAGTACACACTAGTCAAACTGTGTACCATATGGGACAAGAGTTACAACAACTAAAGTCAGCTAATACTATACAAAGCTATGGTCAATAGCTATCTCTCAAGCTCCCAAAAATCTGGTGGACAACATGTCCTAATATAAACTAACAAAATCTACACCCTGCCGATCCTGACTCAAAAGTCGTCAGTATCTGATCCTGCTGGTGGTGCCTCGTCCTCTGGGTCTATACCCATCTCCTCGAGTGGATCATCCTCAACTGGTGCAACAAGATCCCCGACTACTACACCTATATCCCAATCCTCTATCATCTCTGCATCATCGTCCTCCATCACGTCTGCTATCGCCTGGTTAGCGACATCAATATCTACTGCAGCAAAACCGTCAGCTATGTCAAGAGCTCCTGCTATAGCCACCTCTCCCATAACAAAATCTACTGGCTGTGCTACCATCTGAGCTATCCATCCTACTGCCATATCGGCCATGGCTGCCATATGCATAATGGGTCCAGCTGGTATCTGAAGCACAACGGGTACCTCTGGCACAACTATCTCCTCGTCGGGTGCCTCCTCATCTACTACTACGTCTGCCTCAATAGCCTCTGGGTCTGGTACTGGATCCTCTGGCTCAAATTCTGGCTCCTCGAGGTCATCCTCAGGTTTATCATCTGCATCGTCTGCATGCTCATCCTCTACTGGGTCCTCGTCATCTATCGGCTCCTCCTCTCCATCTCCATCCATGTCCTCATCGGGATGCTCATCCTCAGGCTCTAGATCCTCCTCATCCTCAATCGGCTCATGCTCTGGCTCTGGGACAGGTACTTGTGATGGTGGGGCTGCTGCTGCTGGTGCAACTACGGACTCTGGTGGACCGGCTACAATGGCTCTCAACTCAATCTCATCCATCTCTGGCTTACTCAAAACTAGTCGCAACATCTCCTGGCAAATGTCTCTACCAACTCTCGCTAAGTGGTAAGCGTCCCTGCGCATCTGTGTCGGGTGAGTACTCCTGGTCACATAAAGCGCTCTCCACATGTCCTCCTCTAAATGTCGACTAGCTATCTGGCACACACGCTCAAGATAAAACTCTGGGCCAGCTGGCTCCACGGTATCTCCATGGATAATATGACCTCCATAAGCATCAGTCACAAACTGATGAAACTCCGGATCCATGCTATCCTCCAAAGGAAACTATCTATCGTCAGGAAGACGAACTTATCTTATACTCATATCTCATCTCAAAGAAATTCTATCATACTAGGACCAGATGGTGTGGAAATACTTAGTGAACAAAAGTATCACAACCTAGAGTACCAAACGCAAGCTCTGATACCAAAAACCCTGTCACGCCCTGAAGCAGCATAAATAGAGAAAAATAAATTTCCTTTATGGGTCCATAAGGAATGACATGTGAAAGTCACTAATAATCCACACCACGCAGTACTAGTCCAAAAGAAAAGCAACAGTAACCAACTGAGAATAACACACAGTGCTAACTATTACAAAATATCAGAGTATGGTCCACAGGATCACAACAGGTCTGAAGACAACAAATGCCCAAGTACCCGCTAACAAAAGGTTCAACAGAACAACCGAAATGTAATCTAACTATAACATCTTCAGTCTTCAACTGGCATAAGGATAATCCTTCCTGGCGTAACCGTCATCGGTGGGGCCCTCCTCTGGATAATAGTCATCAGTGTACTGGTCATTACCTACAGAATAAGGGGCAGGATATTCTGGACGGGGAATGTCCAGGCAATAAAAGGCCGTCAGCTTACTGAGAGCTGAGTGAGCATAAACTAACGAGATACCAATTATCTGAAGTAAACACAAGCTTATGAAGATACGAGTTAACATCTTATTATAAAGATAACATTATCTTGTTCTTGTAAACCGACCCTTATTGTCTTGTTAATCGAATACCGAACTCAACATATTCTGATTTTCATGAACAGACTCAATCGTTTAACTCTAGGGATACACCCTTATTCTGTCCATCGCTTTTAAGAGCAATATATCCTGCTCACCGCATGTCATGGACTCCACGTCAGTCTGTCCCCAGCTTTTAAGAACAATGGTCCTGTTCACCGCATTTCAGGGATATAACATTTCGAACAAGGCATATTAATCTATTGCCACGACTTAGCGTCATCTACTAGTGATCTCAGCTCATCGCTTTTAAGAACAATGATCCTGTTCACCGCTTTTAAGAGCATATCACAGATCATCCAGTCTATCTTAAGACTATTTGGTCCAGCTCACCGCTTTTAAGAACCATGTATTCGGTTCACCGCTTTTAAGAGCATATCATCATGACCAATCGTCCATCCACGTACCATTCCCAGAACTTACCAAACCTACTTACGTTCCATTCTACATCGACACATGACAATTCCCAATGTGGCCTGACTACTCGGATTAAAAGAAAGCGGACATCAAATTGATATCAGAAACAACACGTCACCCACGTCTTCATATTACTTTTTATTCATTATTCATAAATCTTTGGTGTCACATTACTCCTGTCTACCCCATAGTCGCATAATGGAATTCCGAATTAGAAATCGAACAACTAAACCTCTTATATAATAAATAGGCAAAGGAAACCATGTTCTGATCATGCCAATCGATTGGAACAGAGGTTCAATCGATTGGGACAAAAATTTATATCAATCGATTGAGAAACATGTCAATCGATTGGAAATGTCAATCGATTGGAATCCTATTCAATCGATTGGGAAGTCAATCGATTGAAATCCTATTCAATCGATTGGGATACGACTGATGTCAATTGATTGAGATTATGTCAATCGATTGGTACTACGTCATCTCCAACAGATTGTAAAAATAGCATATATAAACGTACACTACAAGCATTTAACCCATCTAAACTTCATAATAACTTATATAAACTTCATATAGAGGGACAAAGTGAGTTAGAACTCACCTAGGGTGCGTTTGGGTGGGTGTTTAAGCTTTAAAACTTCCAAAAGCTTCTTTCTCTCCTTCTTTCTCCTCTTCTCTGTCTTTGTCTTCCCTCTCTGTCTCCTCCTTCTTCTTCCTTTCTTCTTCTTGTCCTCCCCTTCGTCTTCTTCCAGCGGCCAAGGCAGTGTGTGTGTGTATATAGATATAGATATATAGATAGATATATGTATGTATATATCTCACAAGAGGTATCTCTCTCTCTCTCTCTCTCAATGGTCTGAAAACAGCCCCAAGGCCAATAAATGAGACATATATATAGAGATAAGGGAGTGCCACACGTTTAAAGCTGAAGGAAAGAAGAAAACATTTCTCAGCTTATGTCAATCGATTGAGACACAAGTCAATCGATTGGCAACAGATATTTGTAGTCAATCGATTGGAAACAATGTCAATCGATTGGGATGAATGGCAATCGATTGGGATGTTGACACATAATCACTTTTAGTCGGTTGAATGTCAATCGATTGGAAACATGTCAATCGATTGGTATCTGAAAAGTGTCAATCGATTGGGAAAACTTATCAATCGATTGGTATCAAAATTCACCAAAAGGAAGAGAAAGTTTATACGAGTATAGAAATGAAATACCAGGTCTTATTAATATACCAAAATACAGGGTATTACATAATTAGACTATAATCACTGCACCGACTCGACCGTAATTAAAATTAACTTAGTCCCGTACCAGGACCCGGACATTAGAAATAACACCCGTCTGCACGTAAACCGAGATCGACACGCATAACGAGAAACTTATGCACACAAATCGAGAAAGTAGCACGCAACCCAAGGTGGACCCCACATGGCCGGCCACATGGAAGCTACATGCAACACCATTGACACATGTCACCACCCCATGTGACACTTGTCCACTTGTTGGACACATGGCATGGCATATAACCATGCAAATGATACCTAGCACTTGGGTTTTTCTATATATACATGCCTATAGCATACATTACCCTCTCTTACTCTTCATAATCTGCATTTAGAGAGGAAGTTAGGAGACTTGCATGTCCATGAGAAAAATAGAAGAGAAGAAAGAGGATTAGAAGAGGAGGAAGAAGAAGATTCCATCACTTGAAGCTTGTGTCCAAGCTTCCTAAGCTCTAATCCAAAGCCCAAGCTCAATTTCAAGTTTAAGTGAGTATTCTAACTCACTTTAGAACCTATATAGTATGTAGTAATGTTTAGCAAGAGTTTGATGTTGTATTTTGAGGTTCTATGCAACATGCAAGTCAAATATTCAAATCTGGGAACACTACAAGAAAAAAGACTTTTTATGTCACTTTTCATATTATATTTATGTCACTTTTATTTTGAGTGACATAATTATTTCATGCAGGATCTTTTTATGTCACTTTTTAAGTATTTATGTCACTTTGTAAAAAAGTGACATAAATAATAATTCTTTTATGTCACTTTTTAAAAAGTGACATAAATAAAAAAGCGGTGACAATTTTGTAAATAAAACATTTTCTTTTTATGTCAGTTTTTGTAAAAAGTGACATAAATAATACACATTACTTATACATACTCCAATTTTTATGTCACTTTTTTCAAACCCACATAAACATTTTTAAAAAGTGACATAAAAGCAAAATTATGCGCGCGGGAAACGGAAAATAAATAGTGGAGAACCCTTTTTTAGTCCCTCTCTCTATCAGATTTTCCTACCCCAAACCCCTCTCTCCACGCCCCGCCTCCTGCTCCATGCCCATGCCGCCTCCGCCTCCTCCATCTCTCAGCCGCCGTCGCCTCCTCCTCTTCTTCCTCTCCAGGTTTCTCTCTCTCACAGTCTCTCCTCTCTCTCTCTCTCTCTCTCTCTCTCTCTCTCTTTCTTCATATATATATATATACACATTCATATATATATATTTGTTCTCCAGTAGACTTGGCACCTCAGCCGCTCGGTCCGATTGAAGTACTTGGAGCGGTAGACTTGTAGTCGTAGCCGCAATCGCAAACCCTAGAGCTCTTTACCTCTTCCAGAGAAGAACGCGAAACTCTATTGCAAGTACAACTTCTCCCTTTGAGATCTAAATCTCTATATTTTTCGAATAAATACATGTTTTTCTTCACCTCACAGTTTTTTTTTCCTTGATTGGAACTCCGATTTGCTTCAATGTTTAGATTGTACAAAATTGTGTTATATATTTTATATATACATGTATATGCATTATGTACGAACCTCGGATTTATATTTGTATTTTTATTTTTTTCAATTGTGATTTATTGGTTGGATATTAGAAATTGGATTTGGTGGAGTCGAATTTGAATTTTGAGGCACTCAAGCAATAGAATCGTCTCTCATTGTAAATCCCAGTTGAAATTTTATAAAACTGTGTGCTGAGTGTGGTGTTGTTTAATGTACACCTCAAGTAAGTAGTTGCTTAAAAATTTGAACTTTATTAATCAAAGTGTATCAAGCTGGGGTTTTTTTTTTTCTTTTTTGTTTTTTCAATTCGTATTTACTCTTGTTGATGTTTATGCTTAATAGCTATATTTTTTTGGGTTTTGTGTCACTTGGCTCCTCAATTTTTTGTATAGATCTGAGTACTTTAAGTGTTCTTCGGATGAGTTCGATTATGTCTTTGCCCAAAAACCAAGTTTAATAGGTCTTTGGTGGTGATTTGTTTACTGGAATTTGACATGGACATGAGTTTTTATGTGAATTGATGGGTACACTTTAAGGGCTTTACAACTGTTTATTCGTGCCACTGATCTTTTTTTTTTGGGTAAATTATATATACACCCCCTCATATGTATTGCACTTTTTTACTAGCACCCCCTAAACTAATAAAATTGGATAAGCTAAAGCTATACATTTCAAGGAAAAAAAAAGGCCCAACCAACCAACCAACCAACCTCTTTTTGTGAGGAACAATGCTTCAATGGGAAGTCATTGTAGAAGCTGAAACTTCCAGCAGAATGTTGTTTAGTAAAACAAACATTTCGAGCAGTTAAAAAATGGGAATGAGGCTAGGTTTTTTTGTGGAGAAAGCTAACTCATTTATCTACAAATAACTCTTCTATAGCTCAGTCTGAAAATCACTTCTTCATAGGTGAAATGTACATGTAACGAAGTACTTTAAATCTGAGAAACAGAAACCTCCAGCAGAATGTAGTTTAGTAAAATGAGTGTTTCAAGCAGCTCAGAAATCTGAATTAAGCTAGGTTTTTTGTGTGGAGAATGCTAACTCATTTATCTACAAATAACTCTTCTATAGCTCAGTCTGAAAATCATTTCTTCATAGGTGAATGTACATGCAACGAAGTACTTTAAATCTGAGAAACAAAAACCTCCAGCAGAAGGTAGTTTAGTAAAATGAGTGTTTTAAGCAGCTCCGAAATCTTAATTAATCTAGGTTTTTTGGTGGAGAAAGCTAACTCATTTATCTACAAATAACTCTTCTATTTCTTGGTCTAAAAATGACTCCATGATAGGTGAAATGCACATGCAACGCAGTACTATAAATCTGGGACAGAGCAGTCCGAAAATACAGAGATGTCTAAGTAAAATAAATATTTTGAGCAGCTCAAAAATGTAATTGAAGCTAGATTTTTTTGTACATGAAGCTAATCCAATTATCTACAATGTTCTAGTTTTGAGTTTGATCTACAAATCAATTTATCATGCCCAAATAAATCATATCAATTCATTCGATATAGTAAAATTAAATTCTGGCAGATTGTTTAACTACTTGTATGATGTGTTTATTGATGATGCTTGCTTTCCGGTACCTGTGTGGTTATGGATATCTTGTGCTATAGTAGTGCTATCAAGTAGATGAGTATGTTAGGGGCTTCATCTATATATATTATTGGTATTAAATCCACGAGCTACACGCTAGGTTTCCGTTGTTATGAATATAGTGTGATGACCATAGAGAGTTCATACCCAAGCTATAAGTATGTTGTACGGCATGATTATTGCGTTGATAGTGATTGGATAAGTTTCCATTGTAAGTATATTACGACATAAAACAGGATGACGGATGTATAAACGTAACTTCGAAAGTATATTCGGAAGTCCTTTAATGAACTAAATTCCGAAATGAGTGACGAATGCGCGGTCGGGAAAAACGTAAGGGCCGGCTGTGGTATGTTAGAAGCAGATTATGAAAGGATAATCGTCGGATAGGTAATCTGGGCAGAGGAGGTCAGGATGAGAAAAAGGTATGGTTGACGAATGTGAAAGTTGTGTATCATTTCGATCCTTCGTGACGAAGTGGATATGGTCTTCGTGATGTGTGTATCAACCGCGGAGGCCGGGATAGTGAGTAAAGGATGTGATTGATGGGTTGTGAAGTGATGACTATTGTGTATCCTTTCGGGTCTTCGGGACAAAAGGGGGTATGGGTAACGCTTTCGGTTCTTCATGACGAAGCGGTGATTCTTTGAGTAAATACTCCTTACGGTTCTTCGTGACGAAATGGATGTTCTTGTACTCCGTAATACTTTCGGTTCTTCGTGACGAAGCGGTGATTCTTTGAGTGAAGACTCCTTTCGGTTCTTCGTGATGGAATGGATGTTCTTGCACTCCGTAACGCTTTCAGTTCTTCGTGACGAAGCGGTGATTCTGTGAGTAAAGACTCCTTTCGATTCTTCATGACGAAATGGATGTTCTTGTACTTTGTAACGCTTTCGGTTCTTCGTGACGAAGCGGTGATTCTTTGAGTAATGACTCCTTTCGGTTCTTCGTGACGAAATGGATGTTCTTGTACTCCGTAACGCTTTCGGTTCTTCGTGACGAAGCGGTGATTCTTTGAGTGAAGACTCCTTTCGGTTCTTCGTGATGGAAGGGTTGTTCTTGCACTCCGTAAACGCTTCAGTTCTTCGTGATGGAGAAGCGGTGATTCTTTGAGTAAAGACTCCTTTCGGTTCTTCGTGACGAAATGGATGTTCTTGTACTCCGTAACGCTTTAGGTTCTTCATGACGAAGCGGTGACTCTTTGAGTAAAGACTCCTTTCGGTTCTTCGTGACGAAATGGATGTTCTTGTACTTTGTAACGCTTTCGGTTCTTCGTGACGAAGCGGTGATTCTTTGAGTGAAGACTCCTTTCGGTTCTTCGTGATGGAATGGATGTTCTTGCACTCCGTAACGCTTTCGGTTCTTCGTGACGAAGCGGTGATTCTTTGAGTAAAGACTCCTTTCGGTTCTTCGTGACGAAATGGATGTTCTTGTACTCCGTAACGCTTTCGGTTCTTCGTGACGAAGCGGTGATTCTTTGAGTAAAGACTCCTTTCGGTTCTTCGTGATGAAATGGATGTTCTTGTACTCCGTAATGCTTTCGGTTCTTCGTGACGAAGCGGTGATTCTTTGAGTAAAGACTCTTTTCGGTTCTTCGTGATGGAAGGGTTGTTCTTGCACTCCGTAAACGCTTCAGTTCTTCGTGATGGAGAAGCGGTGATTCTTTGAGTAAAGACTCATTTCTGTTTTTCGTGACGAAATGGATGTTCTTGTACTCCGTAACGCTTTCGGCTTTTCGTGACGAAGCGGTGATTCCTTGAGTGAAGACTCCTTTCGGTTCTTCGTGACGAAATGGATGTTCTTGCACTCCTTAACACTTCGGTTCTTCGTGACGAAGTGGTTGATGAAAGATGTTTTTGGTTGATGAAAGATGTTTCGGTTGACGAAGGATGTTTTGGTTGATGAAAGATGGTTTGGTTAGCAAGAGATACTTTGGGTTTGTATATGCTGTCGGATGTTAGAAATGAATGGTAGTGGCATAAAGAATGTCTAGACGGGCCTCCTGGATTGTTTGTATTCCTATCAAATACGTAGTCGTGTACGCTACTAGTTATAATTCGACGATGAGAACGTAAAGATCCTAAAAGACATGTTGAAAGGCAGTAAATGTATTCCTATTGCGTTTTACTATATACGTTCCATTTGATTTAGCTTACTCACTCAGCTTTCATAAGCTGACGACGTTCATGTCGCTGGACATTCCCATGTCCAGCTTATCCAGGTAACGAGTACACGGGTTATGATGCTACGCAAGCGGAGAACGTGGATGAAGAGTACACCGAAGATGGCTATGGATATACTTGTTAGAGAAAAGACTAGTGGCTGTCTTTTGTGAATGTCTTTGGTGGAAAGATCTATCAGAAGACTTATTATAGCTTTTGTAAGGCCCTAGAGCCATAAGACTCTGATGTATCTACCATGATGTAATAGTTAACTAGTACTGTGGCCTTTCTTTGTAATATATCAATGTGAGCAGATGTTGGTTTTATTCTTTTGGTTACGTTGTTTATTATTAGTATTTGGTCATGGACAATTCGGTAATGCAACCAGTCACGTGCCTCAGGATCCAAGATGGAAATTTTAAAATTTTCCCTATTTTGGCTACGCGCGGGGCGTGACAAAAACAGAATATCTGGAGGGAATGTTTGGGTCCAAATGGACCATTTTCAAGTATTTTCAAGTCAAACCAAAAATCATGGGTGTTCTCTAATGAGTTAGAAAGACTTTACAAGTGGTCTTGCATCCATACATTGAATATTGAGTTCTATAGAAATCTTTGAACTCAGATCACTCACTGTTTTGAAGATTTTGGGAAAAACTAGAGTTTTCTTTCTTGAGATCAAAATGAGGGGTTTTGTGTAATACCCTGTATTTTGGTATATTAATAAGACCCGGTATTTCATTTCTATACTCGTATAAACTTTCTCTTCCTTCTGGTGATTTTTGATACCAATCGATTGACATATTCCCAATCGATTGACACTTTTCTGTTACCAATCGATTGATAAGTTATCCCAATCGATTTACATTCAACCGACTAAAAGTGATTACGTGTCAACATTTCCAATCGATTGACATGATCCCAATCGATTGACATTGTTTCCAATCGATTGACTACAAATATCTGTTACCAATCGATTGACTGGTGTCTCAATCGATTGACATAACCTGAGAAATGTTTTCTTCTTTCCTTCAGCTTTAAACGCGTGGCACTCCCTTACCACTATATATATGTTTCATTTCATGGCCTTGGGGCTGTTTTTCAGACCTTGAGAGAGGGAGAGACATACTCTTGTGAGATATATACATATATCTATCTATATCTCTATATCTATATACACACACACTACCTTGGCAACTGAAAGAAGAAAGAAGAAGAAAGAAGAAAGAAGAAAGAAGAAAGAAGGAGACAGAGAGGGAAGACAGAGAGAAAGAAGGCCAGAGAAGAGGAGAAAGAGAGAGAGAGTTTGAAGGTTTCAAAGTTGGAACACACCCAAACGCACCCTAAGTGAGTTTCTAACTCACTTGGTCCCTTTATATGAAGTTTATATAAGCTATTATGATGTTTAGATGGGTTACATGCATGTTGTGTACGTTTATATATGCTGTTTTTACAATCTGCTGGAGAAGACGTAGTACCAATCGATTGACATGATCTCAATCGATTGACATCAGTTGTATCCCAATCGATTGAATAGAACTTCAATCGATTGACACTTTTTAGATACCAATCGATTGACATGATCCCAATCGATTGACATGATTTTGATACCAATCGATTGAACTTAGTTCCAATCGATTGACATGATCAGAACATGGATTCTTTTGCCTATTTATTATATAAGAGGTTTAGTTGTTCGATTCCTGAATTGGAATTTCATTATGCGACTATGGGGTAGACAGGAGTAATGTGACACCAAAGATTATTGGATAATGAATAAAAAGAATATGAAGACGTGGGTTGACGTGTTGATTCTGATATGAGTTTGATATCCGTTTCTTTTAATCCGAGTAGTCAGGCCACATTGGGAGTTTGTCATGTGTCGATGTAGAATGGAACGTAAGTAGGTTTGGTAAGTTCTGGGAATGGTACGTGGATGGACGTTCGGTCATGATATGCTCTTAAAAGCGGTGAGCTGTGCATATGCTCTTAAAAGCGGTGAGCTGGACCAAATAGTCCTAAGATAGACTGGATGATCTATGATATGCTCTTAAAAGCGGTGAACCGGACCATGGTTCTTAAAAGCGGTGAGCTGGGATCACTAGTAGATGACGTTGAGTCGTGGCAATAAGATTGATATGCCTTGTTCGAAACGTTATATCCCTGAAATGCGGTGAACAGGACCATTGTTCTTAAAAGCTGGGGACAGACTGACGTGGAGTCCATGACATGCGGTGAGCTGTTCATATGCTCTTAAAAGCGATGGACAGAATAAGGGTGTATTCCTAGAGTTAAACGATTGAGTCTGTTCAGGAAAGATCAGAATGTGTTGAGTTCAGTATTTGAGTAACAAGACGATAAGGGTCGGTTCACAAGAATGAATAGAGAAACAAGATATGGTTATAATAGGATGTTAACTCGTGTTTTCATAAGCTTGTGTTTACTTCAGATAACTGGTACCTCGTTAGTTTGTGCTCACTCAGCTCTCAGTAAGCTGACGGCCTTTTTATTGCCTGGACATTCCCCGTCCAGAATATCATGCCCCTTGTTTTACAGGTGATGACCAGTACACTGATGAGTGTCATCCAGAGGAAGGCCCCACCGATGACGATTACACCAGGAAGGATTATCCTTATGCCAGTTGAAGACTGAAGATGTTATAATTAGATTTAATTTCAGTTGTTCAGTTTAATCTTTTGTTAACGGGTACTTGGGCATTTGTTGTCTTCAGACCTGTTGTGATCCTGTGGACCATACTCTGATATTTTGTAATAGTTAGCACTGTGTGCTATTTTCAGTTGATTACTGTTGCTTTTCTTTTGGACTAGTACTGCGTGGTGTGGATTATCAGTGACTTTCACCTGTCATTCCTTATGGACCCATAAAGGAAATTTATTTTTCTCTATTTATGCCGTTCCGGGGCGTGACAGGGTTTTTGGTATCAGAGCCTGAGTTTGGTACTCTAGGGGGGGGATACTGTCGTTCACCGATCATTCCACACCATCTGGTCCTAGTATGTTAAGATTCTTTGAGATGAGATATGAGTATAAGATAAGTTCGTCTTCCTGACGATAGATAGTTTCCTTTGCAGGATAGCATGGATCCGGAGTTTCACCTGTTTGTTACCGATGCTTATGGAGGACATATTATCCATGGAGATACCGTGGAGCCAGCTGACCCAGATTTTTATCGTGAGCGTGTGTGCCAGATAGCTAGTCGACATTTAGAGGAGGACATGTGGAGAGCACTTTATGTGACCAGGAGTACTCACCCGACCCAGATGCGCATGGATGCTTACCACTTAGCGAGAATTGGCAGAGACATTTGCCAGGAGATGTTACGACTAGTTTTGAGTAAGCCAGAGATGGATGAGATTGAGTTGAGAGCCATTGTAGCCGGTCCACCAGAGCCCGTAGTTGCACCAGCAGCTCCAGCAGCCCCACCATCACCAGTACCCGTCCCAGAGCCAGAGCTAGAGCCTGAGGATGAGCATCCCGATGAGGACATGGACGGAGATGGAGAGGAGGAGCCGATAGATGACGAGGACCCAGTAGAGGATGAGCATGCAGACGATGCAGATGATGATGAACCTGAGGATGACCCCGAGGAGCCAGAGTTTGAGCCAGAGGATCCAGTGCCAGACCCAGAGGCTATTGAGGCAGACGTAGTAGTAGATGAGGAGGATGACCCCGAGGAGATAGTTGTGCCAGAGGTACCAGTGGTGCTTCAGATACCAGCCGGACCGATTATGCATATGGCAGCCATGGCCGATATGGCAGTAGGATGGATAGCTCAGATGATAGCACAGCCAGCAGATTTTGTTATGGGAGAGGTGGCTATAGCAGGAGCTCTTGACATAGCTGATGGTTTTGCTGCAGTAGCTGTTGATGTCGCTAACCAGGCGATAGCAGACGTGATGGAGGACGATGATGCAGAGATGATAGAGGATTGGGATATAGGGGTAGTAGTTGGAGATCTTGTCGCACCAGTTGAGGATGATCCACTCGAGGAGATGGATATGGACCCAGAGGACGAGGCACCACCAGCAGGATCAGATGCTGACGACTTTTGAGTCAGGACCTGCAGGGCTTAGTTTTGTTAGTTTTACCAGGACATGTTGTCCACTAGATTTTTGGGAGCTTGAGAGATAGCTATTGACCATAGCTTTGTATAGTATTAGCTGACTTTAGTTGTTGTAACTCTTGTCCCATATGGTACACAGTTTGACTAGTGTGTACTATACGGTACATCTTTTGATATATATATATACGAGCAGTACTTTTGGTTATTGCGTTGTGCTGTGTTGTTTAGTAGAATTGTTAGTCTAGCTGTTTCTTATTCTATCTTGAGTTCATTTCTACGAGAAGACTTTCAGCTGATCAATATGTCGTTTGTAGGCGATACTCGTTATCATCATGGTAGGACCCTTGAGAAATCACCAAGCACGTAATGGAGCACCTATACCGGAAGGGATGGATCCGACGGGAATTTTTGAAGCATTTATGCAGAGGATGGAGCATGTGGGGGATACTTATAACCACTCCACCCACCAGAGACCTTTTGCACCCCCGCCACCAAGACAGACTGGAGATAAGCTGTTAGCAAATTTTCGTGGGTTACGTCCAGAGAAGTTCGATGGACTAACAGAACCATGGAAAGCGGAACAATGGATAAGAGAAATGGAGTTAATATTTGGAGCATTGGAATGCAGCGAACAAGAGAAGCGTCGCCTTGCTACATTTCAGCTCACTTATGCCGCCGCAGATTGGTGGGAAGCCGAGCAAGCCACTGTTGGGATCGATGCCGCTAGAGCTATGTCGTGGGAGACATTCAAAGGCAGATTTTTGGAGAAGTATTTTCCAGAAGATGAGAGAGATCAACAGGAAAGGAACTTTCTCAATTTGATCCAAGGAGGATGGAATGTACGGGAATACACAACACAGTTCGAGCGTCTATCCAGATTTGCTCAGCATATGATAGACACGCCACAGAAGAAGGTGAAGAGATTTCACCAAGGACTGAACCCCCACCTCAGACATATGATGGTTGGTCATTTGAACCAGTCGTATGAGGAAATTGTTAGATTTGCTACAGGATTAGAAAAGGATGCTAATTCAGTACAGCAATCACAGACAAATCGACCTCAGTCATCACGAGGGTTTCAACAGAGGAATTTCCATAATCGACCACCGAGAAATACCCAAGGATGGAGACCTCAGGAAAATTTTCAAGGAAACAAGAGAACCTGGGAAGGAACCAGGAAATCGCAGCAGAGTTATAATCGACCTCAACAATATCGCCAGCAGGGGTCACAGCCACAGGCATTACTAACAGCCCCACCCAGCAATAGTGGAGGATGTTTTAACTGTGGAAAGCCAGGACATATTGCAAGGAATTGCACAGCCCATAGATCTAATCGCAGGCCGGATATTGTCTGCCGCAACTGCAACAAACCAGGGCACTTGAGTAAGGATTGTCGTGCGCCACAAGGAGGATACTACGGGGCACCAGTGCAAGGAATTCAAGGACCTCCTGATCAGACGAGAATGAATGCTATTATTCCGGAAGGAGCAGGCTTTAATGCTGATGAGCAGCAACATTTGGAAGGTACACTTGTACTTTTTCATAGTCCAGTTAAAGCTTTATTTGATACTGGAGCCGCACGTTCTTTTATTGCTGTTAAGATTGTGCGTCAGTTGGGTTTAGAACCCCAGACACTTGAGTCAACACTGAATGCTGTGTCACCATTAGGAGTGACAGTTAAGTTGAGTAAAGTGTGTAAAGATTGCCCTTTGACTTTGGGAGATAGGAATCTGCCAGCAGACTTAGTCGTTCTGTCGATGTCAGAATTCGATGTTATCCTAGGGATGGATTGGTTAACTAAGTACAATGCCAATCTGGATTGCCCTACTAGAACGATTGTATTTCCAATACGAGGAAAGCCGACGATCAGATTTCATTGTCAACCGACAAGCGACCTGTTTCTTACGAGTAGTTTGGCTACGATCATTAGTACGAGTACGGAGCTTACAATGGATCAAATTCCTATTGTACGAGACTTTCAGGATGTATTTCAGGATATTAAAGGACTTCCACCGAAAAGAGAAATAGACTTCTGTATGGAATTAGTACCTGGTACATTGCCTATTTCTAAGACTCCATATAGGATGGCACCAACTGAGATGTTAGAACTGAAGAAGCAAGTTCAAGAGCTTGAAGACCTAGGATTTGTTCGTCCGAGTACGTCACCTTGGGGAGCACCAGTTCTGTTTGTAAAGAAGAAGGACGGAACACTTCGACTCTGTATAGACTACAGAGAGTTGAACAAGGTTACGATTAAGAATAGATATCCGTTACCTCGGATAGATGATCTATTCGACCAGTTACAAGGATCTAGGATCTTTTCCAAAATCGATCTGCGTTCTGGATATCACCAGCTGTTAGTTCGATCAGAGGATGTATCGAAGACTGCATTCAGGACAAGATACGGGCATTACGAGTTTTTAGTTATGCCTTTTGGATTGACGAATGCGCCAGCAGTATTTATGGACTTGATGAATAGAGTATTCAGACTATATCTGGATAAGTTCATTATTGTGTTCATTGATGATATACTGATCTACTCAAAGACAGAAGAGGATCACAAGGAGCATTTACAAGTTGCCTTGCAGACACTTCGAGATAGCAAGTTGTATGCAAAGTTCAGCAAGTGTGAGTTTTGGCTACAGGAAGTCAAATTCTTGGGACACGTTATATCTCAGGACGGTATTTCGGTAGACTCATCTAAGATTGATGCAGTCTTAAGCTGGAACAGACCGACGAATGCGACCGAAGTCAGAAGTTTTCTGGGTTTAGTAGGATATTACAGAAAATTCGTAGAAGGATTTTCCAAGATAGCAGGACCCTTGACGAATTTAACAAGGAAGGAGACGAAGTATGAATGGACAGACAAGCATGAGGGTGCATTTCAGGAGTTAAAAGAAAGATTGACTTCTGCACCAGTACTCGCATTACCTAAGAGTGGAGAAAAGTACGTGATCTACAGTGATGCATCGTACCAAGGACTTGGATGTGTGCTTATGCAAGATGGGAATGTTATCGCATATGGATCAAGACAATTGAAGGTACACGAGAAGAATTATCCGACGCATGATCTGGAATTAGCAGCAATAGTGTTTGCATTGAAAATTTGGAGACACTATCTCTATGGAGAAAAGTTTGACTTATTTTCCGATCATAAGAGTCTGAAGTTTTTGTTCTCTCAAAAGGAGTTGAATATGAGACAGCGGAGATGGATGGAGTTACTCAAAGACTATGATTTTTCTTTGCAATACCATCCCGACAAAGCAAACGTAGTAGCAGATGCTTTGAGCCGTAAACCTCGGCTAGTGATCGCTGCATTACTAATTAGAGAATGGAGAGCATTGGAAGAAATTGCTGAATTTGACCTTCAGCCAGTGGAGCCAATGAAAGGACAACATTTTGGATGTCTTATGGTACAACCGACTTTAATCAGTCGTATCATAGAGACTCAACAGACAACAGAAGATTTGAAGTTATGGTTTGCCAAGATGTCAGCCAAGGAACCAGAAGTCTGGAGTATAAGTACAGACGGAGCTTTACGATGTAAAGGTAGACTCTGTGTACCTAACGAAGGAAATCTCCGAAAAGACATATTGGATGAAGCACATAAGTCACGAATGACTATTCATCCCGGAAGTACGAAGATGTACAAGGATCTGAAGAGAAATTTTTGGTGGGAAGGAATGAAGAGAGATGTGGCAGAGTATGTTTCTCAGTGTCTTACTTGTAAACAAGTAAAGGCAGAACATCAGAAACCACCTGGACTTCTACAGCCGTTACCTATTCCTCAATGGAAATGGGAACACATAACCATGGATTTTGTGGTAGGATTGCCGAAGTCACAGCAGAATCACGATGCTATATGGGTAATCGTGGATCGACTTACTAAGACGGCACATTTTATTGCCTATAGCATGACATACTCAGTAGAACGTTTGAGCCGAATGTATCTATAACACGTTGTACGATTACATGGAGTGCCTGTATCTATTGTGTCAGACCGAGATTCGCGCTTTACTGCAGAATTCTGGAAGAGTCTCCAGACAGCAATGGGAACGACATTGAACTTGAGTTCAGCTTTTCATCCGCAGACAGATGGACAGACGGAACGAGTTAATCAAGTGATGGAAGATATGTTACGAGCTTGTGTCATTGATTTTGAGAGTTCTTGGGAGATACACTTACCTCTGATTGAGTTCGCCTATAATAATAGTTATCATTCGAGTATAGATATGGCACCGTTTGAAGCTTTGTACGGAAGACCTTGCCGATCGCCGCTATGTTGGACCGAAGTCGGAGATAGTCAACTTCTTGGGCCAGAGATGGTACGGGAAACCAGTGAAAAGATTCAAGTCGTACGTGAGAAGATGAAGACAGCCCAGACCAGATACAAGAGTTATGCTGACAAGCGACGCAAAGACTTGGAGTTTGCCGTTGGAGATCACGTATTACTCAAGGTTTCACCTGTTCGAGGAATCGTCAGATTTGGTCAGAAGAGGGGCAAGTTATCGCCACGTTTCATCGGACCATTCGAGATTCTGGAGCGTGTTGGAAAAGTTGCTTATCGCCTTGCGTTGCCACCAAAGATGTCAGGAGTGCACAACGTTTTTCATATCAGTATGCTGAGGAAGTGTGTTCACAACCCAACGCACGAGATCAACTTTGAGGATATCGAAGTCAACAGCAACGTTACGTTCAATGAAGGACCTGTTCGCATTCTAGATCGAGGAATCAAGAAACTCAGGAACAAGGAGATTCCGTTAGTCAAAATTCAGTGGAAGCATCACGATGAAGGAGAAGCTTCGTGGGAGCTAGAGTCGGAGATGCGCGAGAAGTTTTCGTTTTTGTTTTAGACCTTGTTGCTTTTGATTTCGAGGACGAAATCTTTTGTTGAGTGGTGGATGATGTAATACCCTGTATTTTGGTATATTAATAAGACCCGGTATTTCATTTCTATACTCGTATAAACTTTCTCTTCCTTCTGGTGATTTTTGATACCAATCGATTGACATATTCCCAATCGATTGACACTTTTCTGTTACCAATCGATTGATAAGTTATCCCAATCGATTTACATTCAACCGACTAAAAGTGATTACGTGTCAACATTTCCAATCGATTGACATGATCCCAATCGATTGACATTGTTTCCAATCGATTGACTACAAATATCTGTTACCAATCGATTGACTGGTGTCTCAATCGATTGACATAACCTGAGAAATGTTTTCTTCTTTCCTTCAGCTTTAAACGCGTGGCACTCCCTTACCACTATATATATGTTTCATTTCATGGCCTTGGGGCTGTTTTTCAGACCTTGAGAGAGGGAGAGACATACTCTTGTGAGATATATACATATATCTATCTATATCTCTATATCTATATACACACACACTACCTTGGCAACTGAAAGAAGAAAGAAGAAGAAAGAAGAAAGAAGAAAGAAGAAAGAAGGAGACAGAGAGGGAAGACAGAGAGAAAGAAGGCCAGAGAAGAGGAGAAAGAGAGAGAGAGTTTGAAGGTTTCAAAGTTGGAACACACCCAAACGCACCCTAAGTGAGTTTCTAACTCACTTGGTCCCTTTATATGAAGTTTATATAAGCTATTATGATGTTTAGATGGGTTACATGCATGTTGTGTACGTTTATATATGCTGTTTTTACAATCTGCTGGAGAAGACGTAGTACCAATCGATTGACATGATCTCAATCGATTGACATCAGTTGTATCCCAATCGATTGAATAGAACTTCAATCGATTGACACTTTTTAGATACCAATCGATTGACATGATCCCAATCGATTGACATGATTTTGATACCAATCGATTGAACTTAGTTCCAATCGATTGACATGATCAGAACATGGATTCTTTTGCCTATTTATTATATAAGAGGTTTAGTTGTTCGATTCCTGAATTGGAATTTCATTATGCGACTATGGGGTAGACAGGAGTAATGTGACACCAAAGATTATTGGATAATGAATAAAAAGAATATGAAGACGTGGGTTGACGTGTTGATTCTGATATGAGTTTGATATCCGTTTCTTTTAATCCGAGTAGTCAGGCCACATTGGGAGTTTGTCATGTGTCGATGTAGAATGGAACGTAAGTAGGTTTGGTAAGTTCTGGGAATGGTACGTGGATGGACGTTCGGTCATGATATGCTCTTAAAAGCGGTGAGCTGTGCATATGCTCTTAAAAGCGGTGAGCTGGACCAAATAGTCCTAAGATAGACTGGATGATCTATGATATGCTCTTAAAAGCGGTGAACCGGACCATGGTTCTTAAAAGCGGTGAGCTGGGATCACTAGTAGATGACGTTGAGTCGTGGCAATAAGATTGATATGCCTTGTTCGAAACGTTATATCCCTGAAATGCGGTGAACAGGACCATTGTTCTTAAAAGCTGGGGACAGACTGACGTGGAGTCCATGACATGCGGTGAGCTGTTCATATGCTCTTAAAAGCGATGGACAGAATAAGGGTGTATCCCTAGAGTTAAACGATTGAGTCTGTTCAGGAAAGATCAGAATGTGTTGAGTTCAGTATTTGAGTAACAAGACGATAAGGGTCGGTTCACAATAATGAATAAAGAAACAAGATATGGTTATAATAGGATGTTAACTCGTGTTTTCATAAGCTTGTGTTTACTTCAGATAACTGGTACCTCGTTAGTTTGTGCTCACTCAGCTCTCAGTAAGCTGACGGCCTTTTTATTGCCTGGACATTCCCCGTCCAGAATATCATGCCCCTTGTTTTACAGGTGATGACCAGTACACTGATGAGTGTCATCCAGAGGAAGGCCCCACCGATGACGATTACACCAGGAAGGATTATCCTTATGCCAGTTGAAGACTGAAGATGTTATAATTAGATTTAATTTCAGTTGTTCAGTTTAATTTTTTGTTAACGGGTACTTGGGCATTTGTTGTCTTCAGACCTGTTGTGATCCTGTGGACCATACTCTGATATTTTGTAATAGTTAGCACTGTGTGCTATTTTCAGTTGATTACTGTTGCTTTTCTTTTGGACTAGTACTGCGTGGTGTGGATTATCAGTGACTTTCACCTGTCATTCCTTATGGACCCATAAAGGAAATTTATTTTTCTCTATTTATGCCGTTCCGGGGCGTGACATTTTGAAATAGAGGTTTTGAAAGTATATTTTCAACATCAAATAGAGATTATAACCTCTTGGAATATCAACATCAATCTCATCATCAAGAACCTCCATGATTGTTGGAGAGATTTATTTTCATTTGAACATAACTTCAAGGATACCTTGGAGGTTTTGAAGTTATCATCATCATCTATTAAACATGTTTTTGAGGTCAAGAGCTACTATCCATAAGGATTCACTCACCTCAAACTTCATGCCATCATTTAGGTGATGAAGAACAAGTAAGTAAATAAAGAAAAATAAAAGAAATGAGGTTAGGAAGAGATGAACATAATATGAACAAGCAAGTAAATAATAATCAATAGATGATAACAAATGTGATTTTGGACTTGTAGCATGGTGTTTCACTCATAGATGTTGACATTTGGACATGGAAGTAGCTTCCTAACTCAAAAATGCTTAGAGAAATTGTGATTGGGTGTATTGATGATGAAGTATATTAAAGAATGGTGGAGGAAAACAAGATTGGAACTCACTTTCTATAGAAAAATAGTAGGAAGAAGCTCCTTTCTCACTTCTAAATCTATCTCTATCTCTCTTTCTCTCTGCAACTTTTTCAAGATTTGCACTTGGCCCCCCTAGAATGAAGAGTAATGGAGGGTTTATATAGGCCAATTTGGGGTGGTTTTGGGATTTAGAAAGTGTTCCCATTGGTCCCAAACATCTGTGAACACAAAACTATGTCGTTTTGGCTTTCAATTAATCAAATTGAACCCCCAAAAAAATTACAAAAATGGACTTTGCGAGGGTTGAGTGCCGCGGCGGCACTGCTCCTCAAACGCCCAAAAATTTACGTTTAGGCCCCCAAAGGTTCCGGTATTCACGAAAATGCCCTATTTTGTCCAATATTCACAGAAATGCATACGAACTCCAAATTGAGGTTGTGATATACCGTTGGAAAGGTAATGGAGTCTAATTTACATAAAAAATAGTTCGGAGATAGGTCACTTTGAAAAGTTTTGCGGTATTTACGATAATAGCCGATTTGATCGACTTTTTCACCTTCAGAAATTCATAATAAACTCGTTTTAAATCCAAAAATTATGTGTGATATACCGTCGGAAAGCTATTGACCTCTATTATCCATGAAAAATGTTTGAAAATTGTTACGGTGCTGTGGTTTCAAAAGTCAAATTTTGGTCAAACTGGTCAAACATGTGATTTCCGGGAAGTTTTGGAAACCTCTGGGAGCCCCCAAGAGCTGACGTTTTCGCTTGATTTTATTTTAAAACTCATTTTAATACTTTCCACATGATCTATAATGATTCTGGAAAATTTGGACGATTTCGATCAAACTTGGTCAAACCTTGGTCAAACCGGTCAACGGGGACTTTCCGGGAACTTCCGGGCCTTCCGGGGGTCTCTGGGAGCTGACGATTTTATCCGATTTTACTTAAAAACTCATTTTATCATTTTTCTTATAACGTAGCATGTTTTCAAAACTTTTGGTCCAAATCTGGGAGCTTTTGGGCTTTCAGGGGCATTTTGGTCATTCTTAGCATTTTGAGAAATAGAACCAACTTTCAAGAGTCCTTTTGAGTCTTTTCGATCATTGTGAACCACCAAACTATGGGTCTCCTAAATCTGATAGCCGACAAAATGGGGTGTCTACAAGTATCCTACGCCTTCACCATGGGAAATGGGTCGTTCCCAAGCAGGAAGGAATGTTTGAGCATTATAAATTGACGTCGAGGAGCTTGAGGATGAAATTTGTTCTGATAAAGATGCACTTGATCGGTTTAACATTTTCTTCCATTTTCCCCACTTCGAGTATGTGAATGGTTCAGGAAGAATCTTGGGAGGATCCCAATCGGTTCGATGAGGAATTTCAGGGCATTTTGTTGTGTTTACACCCTAATTTGGGATTTCCTAAAGCACATGACAATCACATGGTTTGATGACGTCATCATAAGAGCGGGTGATAAGACCGATGACGAAGGAAAGTGATATCAGGAACAGTTGCGGATAAGGATGGTACATCCAATAAAAGAATATCGATGTCAAGACCGAGGATAAGAGGATACATGGTTCTCAAGGTAATACCTCGGCTTTAACAAGCAATGCTTGGGCCACAACAGCCATAAGATCGGTTAAATTAGGCCAATGTCCAACCAATTAAGACTAAAAAGGTTGATTCGTCCCAACCTATTATTGGTGTTGAAACAGAGAAGGATAAGAGGCTCTAATGGATATATTGGTCTCAACAAATAAGGCCGATGTAGAAGGGGAGCAGCGGTAGACACGATATACTTCGACCTCAGTGGACAAGGCCAATGGCCACCCTTGCAAATCCTGCAGTGGCTAGACCGTAGGATGATAGCTAACAGCAGCAAAGCAAGAGAATGTAATATCAGGCTTGGGAAAGGGTAAAGGCAATCTTTGGAACAATTAAAGTCAGAAGACATCGGTAGTAGACTTCCTACTGAGTAGGAGGCCGGCTTCCATCAACCAACAAGAATTAAGCTACTCAAAGAAGGATGAAATCGGTCACCTGGGATTTGCCCACAAATCTGTTAGGCAGTTAGCTGGGATGAGAATGTGTGCTTTAGAAGATGATGAGCTGGAAAGAAGGCAGTTACACAAAACAGGAACGTGGCAAAAAAAGGATAATCAAACAGATCATGGATAATCGTGGGGTAAAGAAATGGGTGTAATCAATTATTCATGCTTGAAAATCAGGACCTACCACCCACTAACCCCACTAACTTGAACAGTTCCTCTCTCTCAAAGTCTATAAATAGGGCAGGGTGTATAACATTTGAAGGGGGCTAACACACACGCCACTTCTGCTCTCAGCAGAATTTATTTTCTCATCATAACAACTCTACTTTTGTTCTTGAGTGATCTTGAGTGTTTTGTGAGTTCTCGTTTTTTGAGCGTTTGTAATAACTACTTTTTCAATCAATGAAGAAGATGATGTCTATGGAGGTATTCTGAATCTTTGTGTTTGATTTATCCTATTTCGAATCCCATTTGTAATTACTTGCTAGCATCAGAGTAGAGTAAACACCCATAATTTTGTTGTTTTTGAGTATTGTTAACAACAAATCGCTTAAGCTAGAAGTCAGATTAAGTTATCATCACCACTTTGAGTCCACGTGGACTCTGGCACGCCCGACGCACACTACACTAGAATTTGTTGTAAACATGTTGCCAACATTATTTCTTTAGGAAGATCTAAAGGAAAGTAATCACCAATATCAAACGAAGATTGAGAAGACGACATGTTTAATGGAGTAGATTCGAAGTGACAAGTGAAGTTGTAGATGCAAAGACTAAGCGAAGATGGTATGGTAATAGCAGCCAGTGTGAAGATAGATGCGAGTTTGAGCCCTCAATTTAACCATGTTCAGAAGGTTGCATAAAAATCTTAACTGTCCAGCATAATCTCGACATGATCGCCATTATCTTTTTTGGATCAAAAGGAAAATGGCGCGGGGGTAATATTTGTGATGAATTTATCTAGCTAATAAGGAGGCGTCACGAAGGATTTGACATGGCAATATAGTTAACTGATTGGGAAGTGGCGCAGAAGCAGTTACTGGCAGTTTGCCATTCACTCTATTTAAAATGTAAACTGCTAAGGGACATGTGTTGATCATCGAAGAATAATTGAAGACATGTGTCAATCCAAGGCAGTACCACGTGAATGAGCAGTTATCAGTTTGAAAAAAGGAGGATCATTCAACAGAGATTACTTTGAGGTCTCGCCAATTATAAATAGAACAAGTTTGTGATCAATGAGGGATCTCTCGATCAACAACAATCAATACACTTCAATACATTTACAATATTGTACTTTATCAGTACACTTAGAGTTTGGATTAGAACACCTTCGAAGTTATCTACAAGGTAAGATTGTAGTTTACTTTGCTTAATAAAATATTCTGTTTGTTTACAATTTTCATTTATTGTTCTTAAATAGGAGTAGTTATACATTACTTAGTTCGAAATTCTTTAACTAGTTATATCTTTACACGTTTGAAGTCCTTGTTAAGGCATCAAATATCACCACAATCTCCCTGATGAGGCGCAATTTGGATACTTATTACATCACACACATTGACAATAACTTGCCTGGCACGCTCGCATTTACATAATTCCACATATATCCTTAGAAGAATTTTCCAACCAAACAATTTCATAAACCAAAAGTTGGAGCATTTATAACTTAGGCATGAAAAAAATGATTACACAAACACCAAACTGTTTTGAATCGTTTCTTTAAAGAACAACATAACCCGTTATTGATTTCCCAAATTGACTGGAATTTTTGTCACACAGACAAATATATTTGGGTGTACTGCCTGATGTATACGGATTTTTCTCAACTTTAGGAGACCCCAATGCTTAAATAATGATAACCAAGTCCCTTGTGGTCGAGTGGTAAGCTTCTTGGGTGTACTACCCAAGAGGTTTAGTATTCGAGTCATGGGGAGCGTGGCCACTGGAGTATTCACTCGGCGCCTCCAGACCTCAAGGGATTAGTCGAGGTGCGCGCAAGCTGGCCCGGACACCTCCGATTACCAAAAAAAAAAAAAAATACTTAAATAATAATATTTTATTGACTTGTTATACCCACTTATCAAAATAACCATGAGAACTGACTAAAGGTTTTTATACTGTCCAAAAGAGGTAAAAATATGTGGAGAAGTATGAAGTAGATAGCCAAACACGTCCTTATAAAAGCCCCAATTCTATTGCAAACCCCAAACATATCCGCACGTGTATATTGACTTGCGAGGCTGGTTCGAAGAGCTTTTATAAGCTCTTTTCCTTAAGCCATGTTTGCCTGTTTGGTCTGTATTCGCTAACATAAAATCAGCATCAAAAGGGGACAAAGGATCGATCAAACAGACAATTTGGGGCAAACTGATACTACGGAACAGGTCCGGAGCCAAATCCAACTTCAACCTCAACCTCCTCGAATTAGGTCAATTTCTCTACACTTTGATCTAATTTTCAATTCGCTTACTGGGTTTTCAATTCGCATCACAACCTCAAAAGGGTTTCGATTACATTGCGAAATCTGCTCGATTTTTAATCAGAACAAGTTGAGAGGCAAATCCAACCTCAACCTCCTCGAATTAGGTTAATTTCTATATACTTTCATCTAATTTTCAATTCTCTTACTGGGTTTTCGATTCTTCTCATAATCTCAGTAGGTTTCGATTACATTCCGAAATCTGCTCGATTTTTACTTTCTATTAGCTTTCTTTATCGATTTCTTCAATCGCTTGATTCTATTTACGGGTTTTGATTCTCTCGCTGAATTTTCAAGTAGGGTTTCAATTGCTGCCCTCAAACTAACATTTGGACTTCTAATTTTGTTTGATCTTCGTTTTCTTCTGATTTTGTTATCTATAATTCTAAAATGTCGAATGAAAATAAATTATTTTGTGCTATTTCTATATTGATGATGTTAATTGGGGTTTAAGTGTGGAATTGTGAGATTATTCAATCCAAAGAATGTTGCCAACTGTGTTTGTGCTAGTTTTTGTTTTATAATTTAGTAAATTGATTTAGAATGTTGCTATCTTTTGTTGCAATTGTAATTAGAATACATCAACTAAATATGTAAACAGTGTGTGAAAATTCGGGTTAGGGTGTGCTGCTTTTAGCTGTATGTAAACAGTATGTAATTCATACGTAATTGCATATGTAAACGATGTATACGAAGTTGGAAACAGTGTATGTCTAATTAATTGCTTCTTTTTTCTAGATTTTGACGGGTTTGTTTTTGGTGGACATTAGGTGGTTGGAGAAACAATATGGTGGCAAGTAGACAGTACACTCGAGTCAACACTTTAGAACTGAAAGATCTAATATATCGCAAAGTCGGGAATCAGAGGGCAGATAAATACTTCGATCAGCTCACAAGATTATTTAGTTTAAAGGTTAACAAGAGCGAGTTTGATAAGTTCTGCATTCGGATAATTGGGAGAGAGAACATCTCCCTGCACAATCAGTTCATTCAATCCATTGTAAAGAATGCTTGTCTCGCTAAAACACCCCCATTGAAAGTTCGAAAAGTAGAAGGGTCTCTTAATGTTAAAGTTCCAAATGGGTACCAGAGAAATTGTCTTCAATCACTTTATGGTGAGGCATTTTCTCCATCCCCACGCAAGGGGAGGTCTCCTGTGAATCGGGATCGCAAGTTTCGGGACAGGCCCAGCCCACTTGGGCCACTCGGGAAGGCCCACAGTGTCACATCTGAGGAAGCAGGCCCAAGAATACAAGAGCAAAGCCCAACGGAGTTGAACTCACTTGGGAGCAGACCTCCTGTTGAAGTTGCATCTGTGGAAGATGGTGAAGAGGTTGAACAGCTTGCTGGAAGTCCGTGTGTTCAAAGCCGAAGCCCAGTTACTGCTCCTTTCGGTATTTCAATAAACGTGGGTGGTGCTCGTAAGACTCTTAGTAACGGTTCTGTATATAAATCTCATCTCTTGACTTGTGAGAACAGTGGCGAATTACCCGATACCAGATCGTTAAGGACTCGTTTGGAGCGGAAGTTGGAGATAGAAGGCCTTGGCATTTCGGTGGATTGTGCCAACTTGTTAAATAATGGCTTGGATGTGTATCTAAAGGGTTTGATCGAGCCTTGTGTGGCACTAGCTGGATCAAGAGGTGGGAAAGAGCACCTTAGACAACTACATGGTCAAATAGTACCCCGTTCTAATGGGATGTTACCTCAGAGATATATGCAAAAGCCAAACAAGTCTATGCATGCATCTATGTTAGATTTTCGTGTTGCAATGGAATCAAATCCTTGTATACTTGGAGAAGACTGGGGAATACAGCTGGAGAAGATTTGCTTGCGTGCGAGCGCGGACTAAGTACTTTATTGGCACAGTTTATCGAAAATTTGACATTGGGTGCGATAATGTGTTCAGAGTTCGGTGGTTGTTGAAGATTCACGCTTGAGGGAATAAGTTGGAGAAATCGTAGGCCTAATGTCTTGGATTGATTGAGTCCAAATGTCAGAATAGAAATTTTGGGGTTGGGAACATGTTTATATAGTCAATGTACTCCCATTAATACTACCCCCAATGTCTTTAGAGTTCAACATCATTCTTGAATTGTAGTTTTTTATGTGTCAATTTTGCTTGAATAAATCATTATTTAGTTTCACATTTGTTGAATTTGACACCAAATCAACTGCTTAATTATAATTGTTTTATAGAACATTTTATAGAACATGTTCCACTGGACATGGAATATTATTGCCTTTAGCTCAAAGCGAGGTTGTTTCCTGTTTGGTTGCAACTTGCAAGTCCCCGTAAGGTTCATTACTTAGGCTTTGTTTGGATCATAGATTTCGTGAGGGAAAAGAGAGGGGAAATGAAAACATGATGGAAAACTAGTCACATCCGTAAGGTAAAAGAAACTTGTTTTCCATACGGTTTTCCTTTCCCCTCTCACTTTTCCTTCACCAAATCCATGAACCAATCAAAGCCATAATGCAGGAAATGGACATGAAATATTTTCTATACCTAAAGTTGAGGTGTATATGTATGTGTATATGCAGTTCTTGTCTCCTTTAGGTGGTTTTGCACTTGTAATGCCATATGACATTACAACAGTTGCTCCCTGTTTGGATGATTGAGTTGCTTTAGATGGAAGTCACAAGTAGATTCTGCACAAGCACAGCTGTACAGGTCAGTTTGCTTTTAATTCAACTTTCAAGATATTTTACAATTCACTTTCCAGTATGCTTCAACGTCATCTTTTGATCTCAACTTACATTTTCGGAAAGATTTCAGTGCCGGTCCAGCAGTCAACATTATGTATGGAGATGGAGTTGTTTGGGCAGTAGCTCAATTTCGGAAAGATGTCTAAACAAGTCCTGGACGAGGATGACTCAAGTAAAAGTAGTGAGACTTGGTTTAAAATTTTAAATCATGCAAGCATCAGATATAAATGCTCTTCTTTGTTTATGTGAACCTACGTAATAAGTGTAGTAATCTATATATCCGAGTTTCTTAATCTTACTGCAGAATTTGAGTTTCTTGACCAACTCGTGTCTCATTTCAGAATTTTCCTTAAAAGGAAGCTAAGCACACAGATATGTATATAGGTACAGATGCATATGGGCATCGATTTTTGCATGTAAGTACTATAAATATTACCCTTTTGAAGGAATTTGATTTTGGGTATGTTGAAACTTGCAGTTTCATTATATTTTCATGTTATGAATAAGAAAAATGCTAGTCACAATACACATTCCACAATAGTACTTTAAATGTGTTGTACCCTGTGCTGTTTGAATTTTTCACACTTTTCTATGCACCATTTACACAGTACGTGGTACATGCATTTAAAGTCCTGTTGTGGAATGTTTTGTGGAATGTATTGTGTGCCTAGCATTTTTGTATGAATAAAGAGAGAAAGATATCTGTGATTGTACAAATCTTATAATATATTTGGCTTTGTTGGTAAATCAGGTAAGTTGGGATAGTAGAGAAATCAGCACAAAGTAATTAGAATATAAACTCGTTGCAACTGCTATATAATGTTTGGTACTTGGTACTACGAAGCAGACTCTAGCACTTCGTTTGGATTGAGAGAAGTGGAGAGAAGAGAAAAGAAACTTATCAAGAGAATAGAAGAGAAGAGAAGAGAAGAGAAAGTTGAGTTTTCTCCATCATGTTTGGATAGACAATAGAGGAGAGAAGAGAAAAGAAAAGAAACATAACTTTTTCTCGTTTGGATAACTTTCATAAGAGAAAAGAAAAGAAAGTACTTATAACCAATTTACTTTTTTGCCCTCTATTAGGGATATATGTTAGATGGAATAATAATATATTGGGGCGTATTTGTCTTTTACACATTATTTAATTAAGTTTCTCTTCTTTTCTCTCCGGAATCTCTCCGATTTGGAGAGAAACAAAACTGGGCTCTTTTCTCTCCACTTTCTCTCCGCTTTCTCTCCATTTCTCTTCTCTTCTCTCCCCACTTAAATTACCAAATGAGATAACTGGAGAGAAAGTGGTACTCTTTCTCTTCTCTTCTCTCCATTTCTCTCAATCCAAACGAAGTGTAGGTGTTCATCAGGAACTGCAATTACTAGATTTTGATGCAGGTCTCGACGTGATCAAGGAAGCACATTGTAGGGTTTAACTAATTTTTCTTTATTTATGCCGTGGCCTTGGGATTAGCGTTCTGCGTAAACACAAAAGCTAGAGCGAAATCAACGGGCCATCAATCTGTTAAGAGGAAAGATAATTTACTGTTCTCCCTCTTTTGCTCAGTGTATGTAAAAATTCCCTGTAACACTCCCAACTTCTTCCTTTCCAGTCGTGTAGGCAACCACTTTTGCTTCTGTGATTCAATAGGGAAAAACTACTTTTGATCAAAAGTTGTCTAAAGTAGCTATAGACCAGTCACAAAAAGCTTGTTTGCCAAACAGTTTCATCTCAACTTTCGGAATTCCTTAGTTGTTATGGAACCACCACTACCAAAGCTTACAAGCCACCAGATAGCTAAAATCTACTACCACCAAGGGAATCCGAGTTCTGAAAAAATAGATGTATATACAGAGATACAACCCCACTTCTGATGGGGATAGCTTCACAATAGCCTCTGTACACTAACCAAAATGGGCTTTATATTCAATAAGGTAAGAAGCCATATTATAAACTGTCACGGACTAATTATTGAAAAGAAAAAAGAACAAAAATTGCCACGTACTATAGTATAGACTCGTAATTTTTACTTCCAACTCAATATCAAGTGTAAAAATGGTGAATATTTTATCTACTATCTCAAACAAGGTGAATATCAACTCCAAACCAACCATTCGTAGTCTCAGCAAATGTCATTTTTCTTCAAGAATAGGAAAAGACCAAGAAAGGGCAAAAAGAACAACAAACCGAGACAAATTGACTGTTAAATTGATGTTGCAGCAAACCAGTAGTTCATGACTATCAAGACTAATCTAACTTTTAGTTCCTCTGAACAAGATTTAATAAATTACAGCATAAATGTCACCAGTAATATGGTTGCTGCACAATCCTAGTGAATGGTTGTGTAATCTCTTCACTTCTTCTTTAACAATGCTTCTGCCACAAATGTCACCTAACCCATTTCTGCAAAATTGAAGATAAAGTTCTCGAATATACGATTCCCACTGTAATAGCCAGCTGGTATTTGTGTAATAAAGAGGATGATCTGAGGCATTAGCGAGGAATTAGGAATTGGGTTGACCCACATATGTTGTTTAGTTGGCGCCTGCTTTTTCTAGGCTCGCCATGTATGTGATATAGATGGTCCATAGATACGAGAATGAATTGCTCACTAAAGGCTGCCATAGGAAAAACACCCAGAAGTTAAAAAATAAATAAAACAAAAATGAGTGTATAACCAGATGGTCCAGATTACATAATGCAGAGAATGGGTTTAAGTTTCTGGGTGAATCAAATGATTCAAATCACTCCAATACCACACAAAACGAGTACTGCACACATGCTCGCCTGAATCAATATCAGACCAAGAGATTTCCTGGTTGTGGCCTTTCCTCAGGCTCTGTTTGGTTTGCGGATTTTAGAGAAGGCAAAGAAAAGGTTATGTTTTCCCTAAAGTTGTCCTCCATTTTCAAATTAAAAATATAATAATAAATTAAGAAAGGACGAAGAGAAGTCACAAAATTCAAAATTTATAATTTACTTTTCACCATATTTCCTTTTCCTTCCTATTTTTCAAAATTTGGTTCGTGGATTATGTAACGAAAAAAGAAGAAGGAAAATATGAAGGAAACGGTTTTCCTTTATTTGGTTACAAAGAAAAACAGTGAGAAAATAGCAAGGAAAAGAAAATAAAGTGAGAAACAAATTTAAAAAATTGAAATTTGTAAGACACTTTCTTCCCTTTATTCTAATGTACAATTTTATTTTGAATATTTGCAACTTTTAATGTTGTTTTAAGCAAACTAATTTTCCTTCAATGAATCCACAAACTAAACAGAGAGCATTATTTTCATCCATTTTTACTTTTCGCTTGGTAAATCCATAAACCAAACTGAGCATTCGAAAGCCCAAGAAATCTATTTGGTTGCTTGAGTTGTGGTTCTTGTAAACAAGTTCAATATTGTTTTATAACAAGGAATCTTTGCATACCTGCAAATGAACAGGGATGAATTTGAATGTAACAAAATCACAAAAGGGCCAGTACATAACACCATTTATCATTGTAGGCAGCACGTCCCGCTTCAATCGTGCTACAATCTCTGAACCATTCTCACCTGGGTTTGGCAACCATGGTCATATATGATTTTGTGGCTCACAAGTTGGATCTAACATGATAACAACACTAAAGAATGTGAAATAAAAGCTTCCTTGCACATAAGACATCTCCATTTATGCGTGGGAGATGATTAGACAGTTTATTACGAGTAGATTCAACCAACTTATTAAATCAGAGTTCATTCAAAAGAAAAGGTCACAGAACACAAGAAAATATGGTGAAACATTTATCAAACAAGCCACACTTAAAGAAGACATTAGTCAAGACAATCTCAAGGCAAATAACCAAGTCAAGATGATCCATCCTCTATCTCTCTTTTATCCTTCTTAATTTCCTTTAATGTACATATATATATAAACCTATATTGCACTTGCATGTTAACGTTTCTCCCAGAATGACCTTACAGTTTCTGTACGTTTGATGACACACTTCTACTTTTAAGGTTATTGATTGTTCAGTTTGTTATTTTTCTTTTTTTAATTTTATGAATACTGTTTGTTTTCATGCAACCAAATGGCAAATGACACGTAGCAAACATAGGATATCCTCCCAGCGTCATTCTTGTCCCAGATATAGTCCAACATTGACTAGCTTATACCTTCCAACAAGTATATTTCCCCCTCCAAGCACCCTCCCCTAATATTTTAGGAACATTTCGAAGATTGTAGTTTTAAGTTTTCATTGAGTTGTACTTGGGGTACATAAGTCAATAACTCATAAGTGCTCATTATATAGAGTATTTAGCGTTGACACAAATTTTGCTCACATTCTCCTATCCTTTATTGAAGTTTACAGCTTCTGCTCGCGTATCTTTTTGGATGTAATGAGAAATGAGAATTGAAATTTTGTACTTTCAATTCTCCTTTTTCTCAACAGCGCACTTTTCTCATAAGCATGCTATGTTAACCATCCTTTTTCTCAACTGTGCACTTTTCTCATAAGCATGCTTTGTTAACCATCCTTTTTCTCAACTGCGCACTTTTCTCATAAGCACATTTTGACTGAAGCAGGTCTGGAGATGCTTCAGCCCAATCGTGATGCAGGAACAAATTGAGGTTTTACTTAATTTTTTCTAATTCCCGCACTGACCCTGCCCGGGGATTAGGGCTTCTGCCTAAATGCAAAAGTCACAGCCAATCCAAATTGGCCCTAAATCAGTAACGTAAGCTTAATATATTTGACTACCTATCTCCACAACGTTTGTTCAAAAGACTTTAGTAACTTTAACCACCTTTTACGACGTGCCTCGCCCGTTTTTTGAAGCAACCAGGAGTTGATGACTTTGCCACTATTGCAAACGCCTTAAAGTAAGATTTTACATTGCTTGTCAGCTACCTAATGGACCACTTGTCCATCTTCTAGGCAAAGATTTGTGAAAGAAAGACACTAAGCACAACAAATGGAAGAGTTGTAATGATGATTATAAAAATTAAAACAACAAATGATGCCAATAGCTCAAATGCAAATACTTAATCCTTTCAAGGTTAATTTGAAATAAGTACACAACACGTTTTATATATATATATATATATATACTAGTCATATAACACGTGCGTTGCACGTGATTGGTGCACATTTATAAATATCTTTAACCTTGAGAATAGTTTGTGATGAGAACTTGATGACTAACAAATTTACAATGTTAATTTGACACTTTTGGTGTAGTGGTCTTATGTGAGGACTTAAGTTCCGGGGACCAGTGAAGGAGAGAGGGGCAGTGTTTGAACCTTAGCAAGGAGCTAGGCATATAGATTCTTTTCCAACCGGGCTAAAAGTGTGGCTCATGTTAAGGATATGTTTGATAACCCAATTTAGTGTTGTAAAAGAAATATTTAGCCCTTATTATTTTCAGTGTGCCACTTAACACTAACTGAAATACCAAACAGATGGTTAAACTAAATTTAAGGGTGATTCTGTTCTTAATAAGAGGACATACATATTAAAGCAATTAAATGTCAAAGAACATGCAAAAATTTTGGGTTAAATTTAGTAATTAAAATTTTAGCACATAAAATTCAATACTTTTAAGTACTTAGTTTGTAGTTTTATCAAAGCAGTTAAATTTGGTCAGAACTCAAAAAATAAAAAAATGTTTATATTTTTTAGTCTAGAAGTAAAAATAAAAAATAAAAATAAAAATAAAAAAATAAAAAGATCATATAGAAGTACTTTAATTGTTGCTCCACAAAAATATTGTACGCACTATGCGGGCCCATTGCATAAACCATTTGATAGATCTAAATTTCTTAGTATCATAATCCACAATTCACCTACAAAATCAACCTATGTGGAGGTAGGCCATTCGGAGTCAAAGAATTCAAAAACTTTTCTTCATATATAATAGTTGCAAGTGTCATCAATTGTTTCATCAAAGCTTATGAATGTTTTGGCATCACCTAGAAAAAGACTAATCATTTTCTCATTCAATTTGTCCATATATTCATATTTTGGTCGCTAATATTGCTCGATTTGTCATGTAGTCTGGTGATTTAAAGTTTTGATGCAGAGATGGGAAGGTGCACTCTATAATTTGTTGCTCTGAAAACACATCATTGAGTCATTGACGTATTCAATCACCATTTCATTTGGAATTACAATCACATCATCATCATTTGTTGGTTTCATCGATCGTCATTTCCAATTCGTAGAAGCAACTGGCTAAATTGTGGACCAATTCCTACTCTCAGATTTTTTGTAAAGGTTAACATCTTCATTCTTGGTCAGGGATATGACTTTACCAGACTTGCTTTAACAGTTTGTTCTCTTGTAGCTCGAGGCACTACTGGTAATACTTAGGTGAAAATCCCCTCCAAACACGATAACTTTTCCTCTAAAAGCTTCTTGATTGTCTAAGATGTCTTTCAATGTTCTATCAATTGTTTGAATAGCCCAACTTCTTGCCATTGGTGCGTCATCCCAAATAATTAACTTTGATTTTGATTCACATAATAACTTTGTTGTTCCACTTTGTTTTGGTATGTTGCACATATTGATCTCATTAGCACTGATGGGTATTTTAAAGCATGAATGTGCAATTCATCCACCAGGCATCATCGCAGTAGCTACTCCTAATGTTGTTGTGGCAAGAGCTATCGTTTTTCGTGATCTTATGGTTGTAAGTAAGGCACGGTAAAGATATGTTTTACCAGTTCCTCTAGGATTATCAATAAAAAAAATACACCGCTTCCTCCAGTATTAACTCGGTCTAGTATCTCTGTGAATGCTATTTGTTGCTCTATATTTAAACTTGACTTTGAGTAACAATCTTCTGGATGAATATCAATTGATATTTCATCTCTGATTTCTCTTGGATAAGTTTGTTCAGAGTGAGAGTCATCATGCTATATACTTGGCAGGTCATAATTCTCAAGTAAAAGTTCAAACTTGTAAGGGTCTTCGAAATTTGCAACTTCATTGAATTATCATCACATCTAAAATCTTCAGACATTGCCTCAAAATGTTTATCCCATAATTTCCTTACATTAGTTGATTCACAATAAATGAATGTTGTTGTAAATAATCTGCAAAGGGCATGAGGCATTTGGAACATGGTTGCCTCATTTAAGCACTCTAAAATACTTTGATCAGATTCAAGTAAGCTTCTTTTTGTGGATAATCTTTAAAAAATTGACAACTAATATCGTTAACTGTTAACAAATCCTCATATGATGTTGGTCCTCTGACTTGAAGTAATAGTACTCTCAAATAATCTCTCACCTTCCACCGGATTTGCTGTGTTTATTCGACCAATCACTTCCCCTTTCTTTCATTCATACCAATGTTTATTTTTAGTATCTCACGCATAGTACTCTGGAAATCACTATACACAAGTGCTCCGGCCTTTTCACTCTTGGAACACATACTGAAATATTCTATAAGCATTGTTTTGGAATTCTTATCCCAATTGATAACAACTCTCAAGTTTTGATTATTCCACAGATAATATTATCTGTCAACTTTAAACCACAGTAATTCACTCATTTTTTATAGCATTTTTGGGTATTTTTTTTGTTTTGGATTTAATGTATTTGTTTGAGATCTATGCATTGGAATTCAAAATTGTACCAAAAAAAAGTAATTTGGAACCTTGTTTTCAATTTTATATGTCAAATAGATAATGTTATTTGTGGACAGACATATAATATTGAGTTAAACACCCATAATTTTATTTTATTTTTTTGGCCTTTTGGGGTGATATATATATATATATATATATTTGTATTATATGTATTTCTTCGAGATCTACACAATGGGCTTGGAAATTTTACCAAAAAAGATACATTCTGATTTTGAGATTTTATCTGTCTAATAGATAATATTATATTATCTGTCTCTAGACAGATAATATTATCTGTTTGTGTTAACGGCGATAGCTTTCTCAATTCTTGGACTTTTTGGGTGATTTTTTTTTTTTTTTTGATTTCTTGTATTTTTTTTGAGATATATGCACTTATAGTGCCAATTTTACGAAACGAATATATATTTTTTTATTTATGTGAAAAAACACAGTTTTTCATATTTGTTTAATTTTTAATTTTTTTTCTCAGTGTTTCTTTGTCAATATTGATCTCGTTTGATACATATCATTTTGCTGATTCCAAAATCAAATTTTACAAAAAACAGATTTGTAGAACAGAAGTTATAGCAATTGGAAGTTGTTTAGTCATAAAAAGGACCTAATGAGTTAAAGAAAAGTAGCATGAGTTATTTTTAAATGGGGCCTTCGGCTATAGCACCCTTAAATAAAACACGTCCAAGCTAAAACTTTTCTTTTGTAAAATTGGCACCATAGATGCATAAATCTCAAATAACAAAAACATATTTCTTTTGAAAAATTGGGTGCATGGTGCATAGATCTCAAATAACAAAAACACATTTCTTTTGTAAAATTGGCACCATAGGTGCATAGATCATAAAAAGAAAAAATTTAAAAAAAAATAATAATAATAACATGAGATTAAAAATAAAATAAAATAACACACAAAAATGATAAAATTATTTATTTGCAGACAGAAAAAAACCCAAAATAAGGCTGCAAATTATCTGTTTTTATAAAGTTTCCAACTCTAATGATAGATCTCGAAAAAAAAACATGAATTCAAAAAAAAAAAAAAAAAATTACCCACAAAGCCCAAGAATTGATAAAGTTATCGTCGTTAATTCAAACAGATAATATTACTTGTTGAAGACATATTAAATCTCAAAATAAGGCTGCAACTTACTATTTTATTTATTTATTTTTTTTGTAAAATTTTCAAGTCCAATGCATAGATCTCGAGGAAATACATGAAATACGAAGAAAAAAAATCATCCAAAAATGTCAAAAAAAAATGAGGAGATTTTGGTTATTTTCGTCAATATTATCTATCAGTCAACAGATAATATTGTCTATATTGATAGATAAAATCGAAAAATGAGGTTCAAAATTATATTTTTTTTTTGTTACAATTCTCAAGTCTAATGCATAGATCTTAACCAAATGCATGAAATTTAAAAAAAAAAAAAAAAAAAAAGAGCCCAGAAACGCAAAAATAAATAAATAAATAAAAAATGATTAAGTTATGGTGGTTTAAAGTTGACAGATAATATTTTGTTAGACATTTTTGCTTAGAAACAAAGGTCCTTTTACTGAATTACAAAAGTAGCGAATGGCTGTTCGTCAAATTGAAAAAGTAGCGAGAGAGGGACTTATAAAAAATGGTCAAATCATGTGAGTTTTTGGCTAATACACCTAATATTAAGGGATCTATCATCCAATATCCCTTTCTTAAATCCAATTAAAGTCTATATCTTTTAGGGCTCGTTATTTCATCAAAAAGTGTACAATAATAATAATAATAATAATAATAGTAGTAGTAGTAGTAGTAGTAGGAGGAGGAGGATAGTTTTTTAGTTTTAGTTTAGTTGGAATCGTGTAATTCTTAAAAAAAAAAAAAATTCAATAAACAATTGAATAGGAGTGCTATAGAATGCGACTTAGGAAAACCCATGATTTGATCTAGTTTCAGTAGCAATTGTTCTCATAATGTTAAAGGGAAAAAAAAAGACACGAATTGTGGCCCACATGAAGAAGCGTTGGCAGTTGGACTGATGATGTAAAAAAAAAAAAGGTAAATAGACAACAAACGTGAGGCAAGGCATGGTTCTTATTAATTTAGGAGTCCTAGTACAATTATAGCACACATTATATCTAACAAAAAAAAGGCTACGATTGGACACACGCTTAAAATCCAGTTCACTGGATAAGTTCACTCAACCCAATTCAATTTTTTTGAGTACAGAGTCCTATATTTGTAAGGATTAATATTAGGAAGTATTGCCAATTCATGGGGTCCAAAGGAAAAAAAAAAACTTGCGGCAGTGTTGTGGGTTCCAGTTTTAGTTGGAGTCTTAAAACCAAAAATCTAGTGTAATCTCTAAAGCAACCAATTTTTTTTTTTTAAAAAAAAACGCGAGCTAGCAAAAAAAAAATGGAGTCCACAATATTAAAGCTACTTTTAATTAAGAGTCCTAGAACTATATATAAGTAAGTTTACTTTTGTTTTTAGTTAATTAAGAGTCCTAAAATTAAATACAAGAAAGTGATGGTAACAATCATGAGTCAAAAAAGAAAGAGTTCACAAAAAATATATTGAAAAACAATGGGTTAGAGAGTACAATAGTTCGTAATAAATAAGTACTAATAAAAAAGAAAATAGAACAAAGAAAACAAAAACTTTAGGACTTTTATGGACAGACTAAAAAAAAAGTGGCATACTAAACTTATTAAAACATTAAGAAAATCACTTAATTAAAAGTGTACCGATTGATGAAAGGCAAGGCATGGTTCTTATCAATTTAGGAGTCCTAGTACAATCATAGCACATATTATATCTAACAAAAAAATGCTACGATTGGACACACTACAAATAAAAAAGTGGTATACTAAACTTTTAAAACTCTAAAAAAAAATAGTTACAAATAAAAAAGTGGTATACTAAACTTTTAAAACTCTAAAAAAAATAGTTAAGTAAAAGTGCACCGATTGATAAAAGTGTAAAACACTTATACCCATTGGTACATTTATATATATTATAGATATATATATTCAATAGAAGTATAACTCAAAGGAGGACATTACATGTTCACATTAGAATCCCAATCAAACAGTACACAAAATCACAAAAAAAGGAATCTATCTTTAAATGAGTAAATAAAAACTTTGAATACCTTGCAGCCCCGCATTCACAGAGAAGAAAACAACAGTCATTATAGGTCCATATATTGCCTGCCCCAACAATATTTTTTTCAATGTTGTCATTACATCTCGTTTTGGAAGCACTTTTGAGACGAAGTTGAAATAAAAATGCATTGTAGGCCCCAAGATTAACATCCCATATGCAGCCATGCGCATTGTCCTCAAAATATCATAAGGTTCTGAAGATGGCCGTGCAATCGTCTGAAGAAAAATGGTAGAGATGAGTTGAGAAAGATATTTAAATGTAGATGTCATAATTAGTATTGTGTTCAATAATAACGCAAGAATACAGAACATTCCATGTACAACACACAGTAGAAAAGTCGATACCTATTTTTTGGTGCAGTAGGAGAGAGAGGTCAGAGTTAATATATTGTGCCACATGTATACAATAATTTAACAAAAAGCAAATGCTCGAGTATAGAAGCAGAAGTTGGAGGGAGAGAGAGAGAGAGAGAGATCCCATGGGTCAGATCTAAGCACTCAATTCTCAAGAAGATGCATACCTCCAAAACATGACGTGTGCACTACACTCTATTCACGTGAGAGCCAGAATGGCAAATCTACTACCCTATACAGGACCAGGGGCGGACGGAAAAAGGACAAGGGGGTCTCCCCACCCACACCCACACACACGCGCGCACACGCACGCACGCACGCACGCACAGGTTTTCAAAAAATTCTACACTTGCACTATTATTTTTTTTTTGGGAATTGGCCCCCGCTGAAAATTACAATTAGCCCCTCTAAGATTTTAAAATTGTCATACTAAGCCCCCCCTCTCTTATGTTTTTGTGCCAATTATAACAGAGCTCCTCCCTCTTATGCTTTTGGGATAATTGTTTTAGCATTAGTTTATAAAATATACACAAAATATGTATAAATAGGTCCCAAAAAAAAATTCTGCCATACAAACCTCTGTCAAGCCCCTCCCGTATTGATTTTCGAGATCCGTCCCTGTATAGTACCAGCTTAATTCAAGGAGTGCAGTATCTATAACAAGACAAAATATTCTTATAAGATATATCTAACCAACTTGAAATATTGGTCTCGGACAATAAAAATACTAGAACAAGGATATCAAAAAAGGAATAGTTAAACATCTAGTAAGCGATTATGTTAAATTGACCTCCAACACTAGGTTGATAATGCTTATATTGTACATTGTTTAAGAAAGACTATTGAGCTACGTGGAGAGAACAACTCACTTACTAATTCTTACACGGTGAAAAGGTGTGTTATGGAACTTTGGCTAGTTATATCAGAAAATCCAGTGAAGGATTGGACCACACTTTTAGATATTCTTATCCTGTTAAAGTTCACTGCTTGTACTTTTTCTCTTTTTGGGTTCATTAATGCAAAGAGAAGCGAAGAAACACCAGGAAAAGATCAAACAACAAAGAGTAAAGAAAGGAAGAAAAGTCAGCATACCACAAAATTTGAGCTAAAAGTACTGTATGAACAGCATTATTACTAACTCACAGTACATAACAGAAGTTTCATTTTTCATCAATAGTACACTGAGGTAGGGCATTCTCTGCCTACACAGAATATGTGTTGCATTCTTTGTAGTAGTCAAAAAATATGTTACATTATTTGCAACATCTTGTGTCTCCGCCCTGATATTCAAAGGGCATTCTTGAAAGGGTTCTTTGATGACACTAAGCTACATCTTGTGCCTAATGATTTTCATGGTGTAGCCAAGCCGCAACCTAGGTGTAAGAGGTTGATCTGCAATGTCGGGCCCATCCCTAACATAAGCCTTTTCTTCTTGAAGTAAATTGAGCAGAAATAAATTAGGAAACCTTATATCGAGTAATCACACTAGCAGGAATCCCACATGCTTATCAGTAATAAAAAAAGAAAAGAAAAGATGCAATACACAAATGAAAAGCCTACGGGAAACTTATAAAAGGTCCATGCAAAGATGCTCATTATGACCGGGCTAACAAGTTGAAAAAAGAGACATAAATTCTCAAATGCTCCAGAGTGGTTTGATTGCACTAGAATTGGCAGTATTGACAAAACTTTTGAACACCACTCTAAATCACCTAGTGGAAGTGTTACAAGTTCACTGAAAACAAGTACACCAAGAAACAACTGCAAGTCAAAGACTAAATCAGGTGGACTCGCTCCAAAGATGTGAAGCTATCTCCACGGTACTGTAAGGCTGTAAGGTTATCTTGCCGAAGACACAATTCTTAATAGAGTCAGTCTCTAAGATTAGGATATAAATTCCACCCAAATGCTCACCTAACCCCCCAAACAAATAAGAGATACCAAGGCTTAGTTTGGCTCCCATGTGGCTCTTTAAAAGGAGCTTATGAAATTTATTACTAAGTTCTTTGATAATTTTATACAAGTGACACACTACTCTTCATAAAGACATCATGAAACCAAAAAGCAACCTTGAGCTTTTAAAAGCTCCATTCTAGAGCTTTTAAAAGCTCCCTCCAAAAAAGCCCTAAGTTCAATTTTTGCAAAGGTCATAAACTAGTTACCAAATGAATTAACATGGAATTGTGCTTTAAAAAAGGAGAAACACCACGTGGGGGCCAAACTAAGCCCAAGTACTGATGTATTCTTTTCTATCTTGAGGCCTTAAAGAAACCAGAATCCTCTAGTCAAAGATCACTAATAAAATCAACTGCAGGGGAAGAGTTGAGATAAGAAACAGAGATTATGCCATTGGGTAATAATTCCATTGCTGAAAGAAGATAAATTCCCTATCTAGCGCCTAGTTTGTGTTTTTTTTTTCCCCCTTCTTAAAACCAAGTCAAGGATTTTCCACTCAAAAAACCGTCGGCTTTTCCTGATTTCCACTACCAAACCATGACTAAGACTTCTTCAATTTCTTCCACATATTCACTATAGATAATAGCTCATTTTCCAATGGCCTCGAATCGCTTCCCCAACTAAGGAGCTCGTGGTTGTTTTTCTTAGTTGTCACTAGCAAAATGAGATGATTTTAAGTCCTTGAACCCATTATTAAGAACAAATCAAACAAAACGTACTGACAACCTAACTAGCAAATCCTGATGGAATCCACCTGCAGCACTCCATAGAACACATACAAACATCCCTGATAAAATGTTCCAACATTGTATTTTGCATATGTTAGAACAAATTAAGTCCAATGTGCTTTTTTGTTGCACTTACAGGATCTATTGCGTTCTTGATAACTATCCTTCAAAGCAAGGACATTGCGAAAACTTATATACACTTAACAGGGTGTTCGGCAACAGCTTTGGAGTTCAATAAAATGAAGTTGTTTGACAAACCAGATTACGTGATTCAATCACAAAAAGTTACGATTGCCTAAATGCTGCCTTGGGATGTTATGGTCAAAAGCAGTTCTTTTGCAAAACATCCTTTTAGAATTAAGTTCTCAAAAAGCGATCTAAAAATGACCCGGAACCTGAAATAACCCCTCAGAAAATTTTACCCTCAAACACAGAGAAAATTAGGAACAAAACTATGGACATGGCAAACTAGTTAAAAAGAAACACCAAACCAAAGAGTTCCTCTTTCTTTCTGCAATAACAAATTGATCCTAGAGTCTGGGCATTCAAGGGCACTCTATCGTAAAATTTACCAAACCCATGGGCCCACACTTCTAAAACCTCTCCATCTCAACTTCAACTTCAACTTCAACTTCAATGCAGTCACTTAAAAAAAAAAAGCTAACACTAGAAAAAATCAAATCCCTCAAACTCAAAATTTTCCAAAGCATAATCAGCATTTTACCGGAAAAATTGGATTATGGTTGATTTTTTTACCTGAGAGGAGAAGTCGGCGGTTGTATAAATAAGACCAGAAGTGACACTTTTGGTAAAAATGGGATGCGATTTGACCATCCCCAAATACCAACCCACAAACCCAAACCCAATCGTGGAAGAAGAAGAAGAAGACGACGTCGACGAGAACGGCGAAGAGAGTATACTCGGAGGAGACAAATCAAATTCTCTGGCTTTTCTGTAAAATGAATTAGGAAATTGAGCATAGGCTTTGGATTGTTGTTGTTGGGTACGAAGAATCGGAGCTCCAATTGAATCGGAGATCGAATGTCTCTTCAACAAGCTATTAATGGAGTAGTAGCTTTTGCAGCCATTTTTTAGGAAGCCGGCAGACATCTCTCTCTCTCTATCTCTCTCTCTGGAATTGGGGTTTTAGGAAAGAGAGAGGTTTGGTTTGGGGAGGAAAATGAAATGAAATGAAATAGCATCCTCGGCTCAAATAGGGTAACTTAAGGAGGGGTACTGTTTGAGCGGTGAAGAGATGGTGGTGGGAAATTTGGCATTCTTTTAAAAATAATCGAGTGCTCTATTTTTTATATGTTACTCTCGACTACGAATTGTATAGTACTCGCCTACTCTCCTCTTTGTTAGGAGTACTTTTTTTTTTTACTCCATGTGCTGGATTTGAGCAATTCTAGATGCACAACTTTGTTTTAAAATGTTGGATCTCGTGCTGAAAAGTTTGTACATAAAAAGGGAGTGTATATTGTGTGCAAGCTTTTCAGCACAAAATCCAACATTTTTAAGCAAGATTGTGCATTTGAGAGTGCATCCACGTTAGTTGCAGGTTTTATAAATATTAAGTGAAATTTCACTTGTTATCGGAAAAAAGTTAAGTGAAATTTTACTTTTTTTTTTATATCAATTGAAATTTCACTTAACTTTGACTATAAAAAAGTAAATTCACTTGTATTTTTTTAGTCGACGGGGATGGTGGGGTGGTCATCGGAGTTCCGATTAAACGTCGGATCTTCGATCTCAAATGATTTCTACAAGTATTTACATATTTTTCTCAAATTTTTAGAATTAGCTTTTCGAAAATAATTTGCCAAACGATGTCTAAGAGGTATCAAAATGAAACTCTTACCTCAAGAGTCCGTCCGAATATGAAATATGGAGAAAAGTTGACGATCGAAAGTTCGTCGTTTGGCGTCGTGAAACTCGAAGCCAAACATCTCCTTCTCTCTCTCTCTCTCTCTCTCTCTCTCTCTCTCGATCAATCAATCGATATTTAGACTTTGGATATTTTATGAAAATATCTCAACTCAACTATATACAGGTGCAACTCTCGAAAATTATGTTTACCTCCACACGAATTATCGAAACTTCTAAATATTCTTCGAAAAGTCGCACGCGTTTATTTTATTACTTTACGAGTGAAAATTAAGATTTTTAAAAGTTTTCATCTAAGTTTCATTTGGGTCCATAATTGTGTCTGAAATCTAAATTCCGTAGAATCTCTAGGTAACATACCTTTTTATGCAACGTATCACTCATGTTCTCACCACAGTATTCAAAAATATCTGAAATCAGATAAAAACTACTAGAAATTATACAAAATAGGGATAATTACTATTCGCAAGATATCAAAAATATCAAATAACATTTAGGCCATATAAATGTCATTTATTCATGTTGATGCCACGCGATTTCTTATTATCATGCCTTCGATTAACACTTCACCGTTGACCTCCAGTCAACCCCATTTACAATTATCGAATAACATTGATAATTCACAAAAATTCATTTAAGCATTTTAAACAAATTTTATTCCCGGGACGGAAGTGACAGATAAGAAGAAGGAAAAAAAAAAGGGCAAAAAAAAAAAAAACAAAGTGCATCACTGTGTGTGTGTGTATGTGTATGTGTTTGGCCGGAGGCGGTGAGGGGGTAGGTGGTGGCATACGGTAGAGGTGGTTGGAGGTGTGCTGAAGGTGGAGTTGCCGGGGGTAGGCAACGGTTGCCGGAGGTGGTTGAAAGGAGGTGGTAGTGTGGGTGGTTGGGAGTGGTGGTGTGAGAGGATGGGTTAAGGTATGGTAGTGGTCTTAGTCGTGGGTGGAAGTGGTGGTTGTGGCAGGAGGCGGCGGCCGGTGGAGGGGGTGGCCAAAGTAGGAGGGTGGTGGCTGGAGGAGGAAAGGGGGCGATTGGAGGAGGAGGGGCCGACCCCTGCCTTTTCTTCTCGTTTATTTTATTTTATTTTATTTTTATTTATTTTTATCTCCTTGATTTCTTTTGCCCCTTTTTTGTTTACAAGTAAAAGTAATGAACAACCAAAAAAATTCCTTTTTTTTTTTACTTTTGTTTTTTGCAAGTAAATAAATATGAAAAAAAATTTCCTTTCTTTTTTTTTTTTTTTTGAGAGGGAAGAGTTTATTTATATACATGTAAACAAAATTAAATTAAAATTTAATGAGAGATAAAATGAAAGTAAAATAAAAGAAATAAGGTAGTATTACAAATATTAATATAATAATCAAAATATCTAGATATTTATATCTAGATATTTTGTACAAGCGCTTGCATTTTTCGAATTTTCGAAATGCAGTGTGGTTGTGACTTGGACCGCCACGTCTCCTTTGATAAACGCGGAATTTTGATGAAAAGATGTGATTTTTAAAACGTTGTCTGGCACGCATTTGGCATCAGCTTGTGCCGAAAATGCATGACAAAGTGTTTTTTTTCCGGAATCCAAAGTCAGAATGAGATGAATTTCAGGGATCCGACTATCTCGATGTGAAAAAGTATGTTGGTCCAGTCCAAAAATAGCAAAGACGCTCCAAAATTAAAGAATAGAGCTTTCGACGATTTGACAGCGTAAATTGAATCAATAATGCGTGTCCTTTTACCGGAGTTTTCTGATTTTTGTCGTCGGATGACGATGAAATTTTTGGTAGTCCTTCATATTGACAAATGTTAAATTTTGACACCAATTTTGAGCCTCCGGGAGCTATCTTGCGAGGATTTGGAATTTTTGCATTTGAAATCAACACTCGATAAAGTAAATTTTTCATATCTGGTGTCGGATTGTGATGAAATTTTAGGGACTTGTCGGTTTTAACATGTACTTCAATTCTGGCATGAAAAATGTCTGCTCTGACTTTCGGAATGCCGAAAAAGTAAACATGCCCCTTCTTTTGAAGATCGCAGATTATTGTAATTTCAAAATACGATTATTTATTCGTTTGTGGTCTGATTTTGACGATTAGAAGTCTAGGTACCTTGCATTGACAAGCTTTTAACGTCTGTTGGATTTAATACAAGTTTTCTGTACTTTTTCTTTAGATGAGCAAAAATCAGGTGTCTACAAAAAGCTAGGTAATTTGGTATGTGTTTGTTTGTTTTTTCTTTCAAAATACTTCATTGATCAAATTTTTTATTATTATTATTATTTTTTTAAATATTTATTTTTTTGTTTTTTCTCCAACAGTGGATTACATATGTTAATATCTTGTTCTGCCGGGTAAAGTTTTATGAAGTTTTATAAAGCTTAAATGGATCAATTGTCCCAAAATTTGAAACTCAAATTAGTTCCTAAACTGCTTTGTCAGTTGCACCATGTAGTATAACAGATCACTAACACAATACGTGGTATAACTAACAAAGTATTTGAAAAATCAATTTGAGAAGCATAATATTATCGATTGTGTACAATAGCATGAGTTATCAATTAGTTACTTTCAATAACTGGGGACAGGTGTTGAGCTTTTACTCCGATTAGAGCTTTTACATTTAAGAACTAATGAAATGGGTATGCGATCCTCTAAGATTGATTCCATTTATGAGTTGATATCCTCAATACTCAAATTGTTGCAAATATATATGCACCACAATAAACTGTAATTCAGTATCATTTAAATGAAGAAAGTACTCTATAGTTACTACAATTCAATTAATTACCAACAATGTTAGACACACATCTTCAATCACACTCTAAATCACATTCTTGTTTTAAATGCATGTATTATGTGCTGTGTAAGTGGTGCACAAAAAAGTAAATGCATGTATTCTGTGCTGTGTAAGTGGTACACAGAAAAGTGTAAAAAATTTAAACAATACACGATACATGCATTTAAAGCATAGAATATGATTTGAGTGTGATTGACGTGTGTACTTAGCATTATTCTTTACTTATTTTTAACACAATAATAGTAACTTGTAAAGAAAGTGAGATTAAGGGATAAATTATTTATTATAGTTAGCAGCACAAACCAGAATGTATCTTCAAAGTGAAAACCCCACTACCATGTTTTTAGGACTTATATGTTTCCACATTAAATTTTTTTTTTTGGTAACTGTAGTTGTTCGGGTTAGTTTGCGCGCACCTCGACTAATCTCGTCTGGGTGAATCACCTGTGCCCACCCCTTGAGATTCGAACTTGAGACCTCTGAGTAAAACACCCAGAGGTCTTGTTTTTGTTCATTTTCTTTTCAATTTTTTTTTTAAAAAAAATAATATTCTTAAATTTAATTTTTAAATGGCTGAACAATTGTAATAGAATTGTTCAGTCACGTCCATCATATTTTTTTTTTTGGTAAAATACGTCCATTATATTTGGAAAACATTGATAGATTGTTCTTTTCTTCTCTGACTGCCTGGCCGATGAACCAAGCGAGTATGCCATTTCTGGTAGTACAGCGAGTAGGCCAAGTATGGCCAGCCCCTCTTCTAGAAGTCTCTATCCCAAACAGGCTAAAGAAATTGAATGTTTTCCCCAAGTTTTAGGTACTCTTCACACTTAGGACACGTGTGGTGATACCCATTATTTTCAAACACGTGTCCAAACTTTTCTACTCGTAGTTAACATAGGACTCATTCAGTGAGCCCGTCACGCCATTGAAGTGGTATAACTATTTAATCACAACCATTCACTTATTTCGTACGTTTAGGGAGATCATGACAAGTGATTAGTGGAATTTTAAATTTTAAATTTGATAACCACTTGTCATAATCGCCCTGGAAGGAGGGAAGAAGTGAGTAATTAAAATTAAATGATCACAAACTGACATGGCATGACCGGCTCACTGAATAATTTCTCTAAAAGAGTTCTGCCAGCAACGTCATGGACTCATGCACCCTTGTCGACATGCACCTTTTGGGATCATATGTATGGGACTTTATCATATTTTCCATTTATTTTCCAAACGAGTATTAATAGAGAATAAGAGTGTGTTTTGGCCGGAACGGATTGGAATATTCTCTTTTAGAAAATTTTTTAAAAATTTTGGAAATTAAATACGTGTTTTTATGTCCATTTCGATTTTTTTTGGAATTTCATTTTCCTTTCCGATTTCGGAATTTTTGAAAATTTTCAAAAAAAAATTCGGAATTGGAATCAGAATCGGAAATTTTCATAAAATTTGGAATTTTCAGAATACAAATACTATTGAAATGGTAAGTCATACTTTTATAGAGAGTCTCCTACTCTCTCCTTTATCTTCTTATTCGATGTGGAGCAAACAAGCCTACATTCTTCCAAATTTTCGGAAAATATTTAGATTTTTTTGGAAATATTTTCGGAAAACATATTTTGCGAATAACATATTTTTCGAATATTTTCGAAATTCTCAAAACAATTTCGATTTCGTTATGATTTTTTTTCATAATTCGGAATTTCGGAATTTAATTTTTTTTGTGCCAAAATCGAAAATTTTAGGATTGGAATCGGTCGGAATCGGAATTTCCATTCCAAATGACACCCCTACTAAGGAGCATAACAAATCTCCGAACCAAAATACACAAACATATAAATGTGTCTATCTTTCTCTTGGTGAGATCTACTGACACTATGTGGTTCACTAACATGTAAGGTCTACAGAGGAGAGACAGAGACACATTTTGACATTTTTGAATTTTATTTGTGAAATTTGTTATGCTCCTTAGCATTACTCTTCCCAAACCCATCACATTTCTGAAGTCACAAGTGCAATTCGCGACTTCATCCCCAAAAATTCTTTAGAAGTGGCTAGTACAGCTTACGATTTTTTGCCCAACGAAGAGTCGCTAGTTCAACTCGTGATTTCACAATCTTCCGCACAAAGTCCGCCAAAAGTCGCGAGTTGGTTAGTGACTTCTACGGAATTCTTTGGGTGAAGTCGTGAATAGCACTTACGACTTCAGAAATATGATGGTTTTGGAAAATAATTTAAAAACCTGATGGATCTAGTAGATATGACCACAAAAGTGATGGTCTGGTCAAAAATTCCACCCCTCTGACTTTTTGCCCATTTTGTAATATTTTCTTTTGGGCGAAAACAGTAGGGGTCAGAATGGAAGAAATATTGAATGCAACTGTTATAAGGGTAATGTGGTATTTCAAATCAATCACATGCCTTTTTAGTCTATTTATCCCCCTATTTTTAGAAAAATCTCAGTCCAAGTGAACAAAAACTAATTTTCCACCTGTTACAACAAATATTTACTCATCGAAATGGGTATATGGTTAAAGAAATAGTATGCATTTACTTGTACAAATTTGCATATAGTCTTTTATGGACTAATGCTGAGATTATCAAATTATTCCAAATATGCTTTATTTCAAGTTGTTATAAAATTATGGGGTATGGTTAAGTTATATTTTAAAGGAAAATATTAGACTCACACAGTGAACTACACACTTTTTCCACACATAACTTTAAATGCATGTACTCTATGCTGTATAAGTGGGGCATAAAAAAGTATAAAAAATTCAAACAACATAAAGTACATGCATTTAAAGCTGTATGTGAAAAAAATATGTAATTCACTGTGTGAGTATAGTAGTGCTCTATTTTAAAAGCTATCTTAATAATATTGCGCACAGAGACCCCTCACAGAACAAAATATGATGGAACTTTAATAAAGGTTAAATGAAGTACATCGGTCTCACTGAATAACTTATTGTTGAACACAGAGAGAGTTGGGTGGGCTTGGGGCTCGGCTGGCCCAGAATCCCGGATTGGGCTGGGCCAATTTAGCTGGTGGGAAGGTGTTTCGGCCCACATGCAAAGCTTCCATAGCAAGTCCAGATCCTTCATATTAGAGCAACTCCAATGGGCTAGTCAAAATTGCTAGGTAAAAATAAAATTTGGCTCATCAAATAGTGTAATGGTTTGTCCACTAAATTAATCTTATCCAACCACACTAGCCAAATCCACTAGTCATTTATTTTAATTTGTATTTTCTATTTTCATTCAAATAAGAAACACTCATTATACATGAATAAAAAAAATTAAAAATAGTGATTGAAAGGAATGACTCTCCATTTTGGCTTTTAAATTCCTCACTCTCCATTTTACCTTGTCATTTAGCTCCTCCATTGGAGCATCCATTTTTCAATTTCACTAGACAAAATAGCGGTCGGTGGGATGGCTCATATTTGCCTCTCCCATTAGTGATGCTCTTAATAAAGCTTTTTTTGCCTCTTCAACTGTACTTCTCTCCCTAAACACACACACACACACACACACACACAAGAAACTCCAAAATTCCCGCCAATTATAGTTAAATAGTTCGTCTCTCTCTCTCTCTCTCTCTCTCTCTCTCTCTTACTTGTATAGTTCGATCTTCTGTATAGAGTTGTTTTGCCCTAGATTTGTAGTATTCAAAATCCGTATGAGTTCTTTTCATTTGTTGTTTCTGGAATGAGACTCTCGCAGAACACATCAAACCTACTATACAAATACACAAGGTAAAAGCTATTTATTGGGTCTAATGCAGGTTCAAGTTCCTTTCCCCCCTCCCCCCTTCAAAGTACATCTTTAATTTTGTAGTAGTAATGATTATTTCGTTTTCTGTTTTGATTGATTTTGCAGGATCACACGCATTTGTACAAGGATTCAAAACAAGCCAGCCCCATGTGATGTCTCTCTCTAATTTTTTTTTTTTTTTTTTGGCGATCATGCCCCAATGTGGTTGTAATCATTGTGCTTTTTAGTATGTTGGATATTGCTGTTCATAATAAACACACACAAAAAAAAAAAAAAAAAAAAACAAAAACATGTGAATTGCTGAAAACTACTTCTCTGAGGCCACAGGACATTAGTGTGTTTTTTTTTTTTTAATTTATTATTATTATTTTATTGAGTAATGCTATGCTTCCCAAGTTTTTATCCCAAAAGTGTTCCCTAATGATGTGGCAATGGGGTAGGTTTAATACAGTGGGATCAGTAAATTTTGATTGGAAGTTATTTACCTGGCCAATGCTACATCATTTGGGAAGCACTTTTGGCTAGAAATTTGGGAAGCATAGCATTACTCAATTTTATTTTTTCTATATAACATATTTCAAGTTGTGTTAAGAGGCAGTGGATATGCAGAATCTGCGTTTTACAGTGTTCAATACATCTATCTCTATACTGTTTGTTTCGAGAAAAGAGAAGGGGGAGAGAATTTACTTGGGCAGGGAAAGTGGGAAGTTGTCACTTTCCAACCTCTTAATTAGTTCATTTCCTTACATTCACTTTTCTGTAATAATAACATTTGGTCATCTGTTTAGGACCCTTTTTTGTAGGGTGTGGTTTCTAATTTCCAGGTGACTTCTTTAAATATCTGGTATTCTGACTCCTGAGACTGGCCTTAACTTAATAGTTTTTTATTTTCCACTATTTGTTTGAAGGTAAACAAAAGATAAGACCGACTCTTGATTTTTGATGTGAAGATTCTCCCAACTTCCTAACACCTTACCATATCTTTATGTCCCTCAAAACGTTATGGAAAATCCAGTTAATTCTTTTCCCAATAATGTGCTCGCGTAGAGTATTTGATGTTTTTAACAAATGGATGATTGAAAGTTTCAAATTCAGCCTTGTAATCTAAATTTCAACCCGTTGAAGACGAGATATATGCCCAACCGGGTAGAGTAATGTTGAGTTGGGATTTAGTTTTAACATTTTTATGTCATGTAAGTTTATGTGGTGAGTGCCACTAATAAAATTTTAGCATGGAAATTTATTCTGTTCAATTTTCTCCTACTAGAGTGGATTTCTCTCCAAAATTTTAGCATGGAAATAATTGTTGCCCGAATGTGGAATGCAAATGTTGTTCCGTAGGAAAGGTGTTTTTCACAGTTCAAAGACGGTAAATCTAAATGATGTGGGGACAGGGTTGAAAAAAAAAGTAGGACAAAATTGCAGAAAGAGAAAAATCATGAATATGAGAAATATTTACATAACGTATATCAACCATCCCGTACCTTTTTGAACTAGAGTAGTGCACATGCTTAGCATTTCTGTAAAAGGGGGGAGATTTTGGATAGAAAGCTGGTGAGTAGTGTGGCTTGGGAATTTTGTATACCCTAAAGTTCTTTAGATGGGTTGTTTCTTGTAAAGTATTGTTGAAAATTGGTCTTTATTTGTAATTCTATGTCTAGACTTTATCGCATTTACCCCATAGCAATCAAACTAACTAATTTAGAGAAAGAAAAACTAATTGAGCATAAAGCAGAGATGTGCTTATTGAGCTAATAAACTTGAAACTTCTATTGGTACTGATGAGACAGATTTAGTTCCCTTTGCAAAGTAGACAGTCCCTTCAATTCCTGCAACAGGGACAGGAAGAACAGCAGTTTATCCAGTTTTTCAAAAACCAGGATCCAGATTTCCGAACAACTTCCTGCTGCCTTCTCACAATTGGAAATGCATCAACACCGACTTTCTGACATACAGAAGTTGAACAATCGGCTGTCAGAAATACAATCATTAAGTGAATCAAAGATTCAAGTGCCGTTTGGTTTAATGCTCAAATTTATTCTTCCCCAACTTCATAACGAGAAAGCTTCACAGCTTCAGAGTCTTTATCACAAGTTGAGGGTATGTCCTGCACATAGTTTTATTTATCAACTTTGCTGTGTGTCTCTCTGGAATAAACTGGTACTTTGGTTCTTCTTATAAATGTTAATTTGCATTCTTAGAACAATGAAATCTCCCGAGACTGCTTTCTCCGGCTTGTGAAGAACATTGTAGGAAATCAGATACTCAAAGATGCCTTTGGAAAAACTCTGAATCAGGTTAGTTGGCCATACTTCTCATCTGACTAAGTTAATCCTACATAAGGCTTTTTATTAACGGACAAGCGCTTTAGATTCATTTACTGACTTGTTTACTGGTATTTTAATATGATATCCTGATTATTTCTCTTATTAATTGACACTCACTCAGGTCTCATCTAGGAACACTTCAGTTGGGCTTGAAAGTAAAGACAAGGTGCCCCCCAAAGGGCATCTTGATCAAGAGAAGCCTACAGAAGAATATAAAACTCCACTATCACTTGCAAGGTCTTTTTAAGTTTGTCTTTTTCTGCTGCCTTAATCGTAAGACCTGATTCTGAGATTATGCTAAGCTTGACTGAAATATGCCCTTTTTTGGGTGTGATTCCATACAGGAAAAGGCAAAAGATATCAGAAATAGGGTCTGATCATAGCATTGAACAACTTAATGATTTCACTGCTTTCACTGGAATCAATTTAGAGGTATGATATTTTGGTTGGCCGTTGGTGTTCTTCATTAGGTGGGTGTACTTATAACATGCCAAAACACTTGAAGATTATGAAGCTTGCAATTTTTTAATAAGCTGTTTTGAGCAGGAAGAAGAAGAAATGCTATTTTCTGGGGCTAAGGTGGGAACTGAAGTATCAAATTCATTCCGGAGAATTGTTGAAGGAGAAGAAGATGGAATTCTGTTTTTGCAAAGAAGTCATCTACAGGAAAAATTGGCGCGAATCAGTTGATATTTTTTCTACCCTCTCCTTGAAAAATTTTCTTTTGAGTTACATTATAGGATTTTCCATCTCCAAATTAAAACAACAAGCAATTGGGTGACTCTATATCTTTATTTTTGTGTCTGTGACAGTATCAAACTTTGGGATTAAAAGTATAGGCAAAGACGTGGAACATTGCTTGTCAATGGTAAGATGATTGCTTTCTTGTTATTAGAATCGGTAGGTATATGAGTTGCTTCGAGTTTCATACACCCCTATATGATTCAATACTCAATATGATTCATGGATCATAAAATCGACAAGCTTTCAACATTTTGAGACTTGATATTGCATGAAACTTGTGTTAAAATGTTATTTGGTTCATTTTAAGCATTGTACATATGTTTTTCTCTGTGTACAATATACATATATACACACACACACACACACGTAAGATAGTGTTTACTTCTGAAAAAAAAGAATTTTACAATTCACGGTTCATAATTTTGGCGAAGAGATTCACGATTTGACAACCATGATTGCTTATACAATGTTTTCTGCAAGCTTCTTTATTAATTAAGTTCTCCTGCAACTGAACTTCAGTCTGTGGAGGGACGAATGCGTGGATTGATAAGTAATTTGCTAAGGATGTCAAGACAGGTTGGTGTTCTGTTTATCTCCCTTTGAAATTATGTCACCCTCTTTTTCTTACAAAGGTATCTTCTGTAGAGGATCGATTTTGAAAAGACAAGACACCAGATTTCTGTTACTTCGGATGTTCATCATCAGATTGTAGTTATGAACCAGAAAGACAAGGACTTGGAGAAACAAGAAGTTGAAGAGGCAGAGAAACTTCGTAAACTAAAAAATGAACACGAAGAGTGGATTTTTGATGAAAACTCAGAAACGCTGCCTGTCAGTCAGAAGTTCATTATTTCATTTATTGTTCAAGTTTTAAATGTGGACCAAGAAGGTTATCTAATTTCTAGCATATGTCTGAAAATACAGGATGAAAGAAATAGTAAGCTGGAAAGCGATGGAGGAGAAATTAGGGCTGGTGGTGATATTGACAACAATGTAGATTCTCCAGAAACATCCAAGGTGTGTCATCTTTATTTGTAGATTCTTTTTTGATTGATAAGTTTCATAAACAGATGCGACTTCTTATGGAAAATACTGAATGAAGACCAAATGTCTACTTCTCTTTTGATTTCATAACAATAAGTGAGGAAAACAATCAAAGTCCTCGTGTAACAGAGAGGTGTTACGTCATGACTTGTTTACTTGTCAAGTGGAGCAAGTTCTGAAATGTTCCAGTTTTTCACTAGTAAGAGCCTCTTTGATATTATATAAAGGGCTAACCTTCTTACACATGGAATCTAAACATTATTTCCTCCTCCATTTTCTTTGAAGAAATTTTGTACTGAGTTGAGAAATTATAATAGAACTATTTCCTTTCTACTTCAACAATAGCCCAATTTTACTTCTCTGAAGACTCATTTGAATAACTGTCAAATTGGAGAGTAGATCATTAAAGTATAACAGAAATTTTGCAGGAAAATTTTGATTAGAAATTAATGGAAAGCCTTTGTAATGGAAACTGCATTAAGACTTTCAATTTTAAGAAGTCCAACAACCCTTTTTCCTTATGGTACAGTCCGCAGAGCATTTTTGTTTAAACAGTTTCCTGGAGATGGTTCCCTTTAAAAAAATTTCATGCTTTTCCTGATTTCCTCAAGTTTTTCCTTGAGGAGAGTTTTCACTAGCGTTGAAATTACTTTTACAGACAAACTGTAGATCCATCGAAACAAACGGAAAGGATTACCAAACACCTTTTCGGTTTTCTTCCTCAAAAAGACAAAAACAGAAAAACGAAACGATCACCAAATACGTTTTCACTTCTATTTCCCAATAAAGAAAAGAAAAGAAAAGAAAAGAAACCAAAACTTAAAACTGAAAACCGCAACGTTACGAAACAGACCCTTAGAGCCTTGTTTTGAATCACAAGATGATGAATAAAATTTTCTTCAATAATATCTTGCACATGCAGGCAAGTAAAGCAAAAAGAATGGTGGATGACAGTCTGCTCACAGTTGCTGCAAACATTGCTACCCGGGCATTTGTTGGGGGAGAGGATTTGGCATCAAAATGGAAACTTATGGCGAAGAAAGCACGACAAACAGAGGCAAGATTTGGTGCTCGAGTAGGTGAAAAAATGATCAACATGCCTTCGAAAGCATCCGGAAATATGATCAGTTATCGTCAAGAATCACTAGGTACCTCCACTTCTGCTTGGATTGCTCATCTTAATTTTAGGCTAAGACATACATTTGATAATTGGAGCGGTGATAAGGTGCGCGAAACATCGGTCTAAACGCGAAATCTTTAGCTTCGAATGCTTTAAAGTTCAAACTGAAGGTGCGAAGCATTAAAATTTATGTTTCCCAAACAGCAGATTCCATAATAATGATTTGGCGCTCAAATTTCAATGAAAACGAAGTTTGAGAATGTTTTCCACTTTTGAAGATAAGAAGGTTGTTGTCAGTCTTTTAGGAAGCTACATTGCTAAAAGCCCATTTTTGGGATGCTTTTTCGGTGCCAACAATCATTTATAAGCCGTTGTGTAAGAAGCCATGACTATCTGGATTAGCTTTTGTGCAGGTTTCAAAAAATCTGATTCATTTGTAAAGCTAAAAAAACCGTTTTCTTTAAAAAGCTCAAATTTCTTGCTTTTAAAAAATCTCTTATTCCGAAGGTGATTGTTTTAAAAGATAACCTAAGTGCTTCACAATTCCCACTATAACTTTCCATGTTCTCAATCTGGCAATTGGTGGGCATGACCATATATTTCACATCTGCCAACCATAATTAGTAGGTTCCAAGAATAATAGTAGAACGATTAGCGTTTTGATACACATCAATATTAGTGTATAAATATTCATATTTCTTAGGACTACATAAAGTGAATGATGCTCTTTCATCGATGATTAATCACAAAACATTAATCTACTTATATTTGACAGGGGCTAAAAACAGAATCGAAGGAGATCGTCAGGAAGTGAGACACAGTATTTCTATAAAGGACATCCTAGCAGTGCTGCAAAGGGAGCCACAGAGCTCAAAATCAACATATATCTATAGTTTGCACGAGAGATTGAATGCCAATACTGCTACAGTATGAATGGAACTAGGAGGGAACTGTGCAAAACATAATATCAATTTCTGGGTGTGTGGTAAGTTCCATTGAATGATCATTGCTCATTGTCCTTTGCCTAAATTCTAGTCAGCCTTTTTCATGTGATGCGAGTGAAGTAGACAGAGACGAGGCAAAGACATTTCTTTTATATTGTTGCGGAGCCTATCACAATAAAAAAAAAAATTATGGATTAACTTGGTTTAGTTTCACTTAAATGGTACCCCCCCCCCCCCCCCCCCCCCCCCCCCCCCCCCAAAAAAAAAAAAAAAAAAAAAAAAAAAAAAAATCTGGATTAACTTGGTTCAAGTACTTTAGTTTCTTCTATTTTTCTTCCTGGTCTTGCCTCAGAGGATCAAGCAGATGTTTTTCTTAAATTCATGGCAGTATGTACCGAATGGTAAGTGCACATATGAGTAGCGATTTCTGGAAAAGTGATGGGTTTGAGAAATAAGTTGAAACAATGACGGATCAGAGATACATTACTCGGGTTATGAAGCTTCGGGTAAAAAATTCAAACCACCTGTATTTATTACTATTGGAGAAGTGTTTTAATTTCTAAGGCTGCATTTAAGTTGCACACATGGAAAAAAAAAATACTAGAAGAAAACTATTTTTCTAATATTTTCTTTCTAAGCTTAAATAACATAAAAAAAAAAAAAAAAAAAAATTAAAAATATGACTAAAAGTCGAGGGAAAAGAAAGGAAGGACTTGCAAAAGTGAGTTAAATTTTGTTTTTCATATTTTCCTTACGAACAAGGAAAAATTAAATTTCAATCACCTTTTTTGTGGGATAACTAAGAGTCAGTCAATTACTTTTTTGATTTTAGAAGAATATCTATTTTAAGTGAAAAAATTAAATACATCAAGACTTGACCAAACGGGGTGTCGGGAGCAACTGTCCAAACGTGAGGAACAACTCACCAAAAGGTGTTGAGACCCCGACACCATTTGGTTAAGTTTTGATGTGTTTTTAGTTTTTTTTTTTAATACTTAAAAATAAATATCCTTCTAAAATCAAAAAAATAATTGACCGACTTTTAGTTATCTTACAAAAAAGGTGACTAAAATTTAATTATCCCAATGAACAATGCTGTAATTCCCAAATTTGGTTCCCAAAAAATACTTGTACCACATACTATTGCAGTGATTGGTGGTACCACGTGCAGAAAAACATTAGCGAATCAAATTTGAGAAACATAGCATTATTCATCAACAAAAGGAAGACAATTGTTTTTTCATTTCTCTTTCCTCTTACTGGATCCCCGAATCAAAGAAAGTGCCCCAATTTGCGAGGCGGCACTTCAAATTAAACACAATACTTGCTAATTGGGAGTACAATTATGTTTGGCACACCGGTCGAACTTGAGCTTATCAGGTCGAACTTGGGCTTATCAAGTTCATTATTACCATACAGTACTTTTGCTAATTTAAGTTGCTGCATCGTTTCCACTGCTAAAGTAAAAGGTGTATGAATACATATGAACCTACATAGTATAAGAAATATGAATACATATAAACCCCGCTGCTTATAATTTAGTAAAACCTTCAGCCAAGGATTGTGTCATCAAAGTGTTTCTACTTTTCTTCAGCATCCGAAATCATAAGATACAAGTCCTTTCAGCTCTGGTCCATTAAGTCTGTTGTTTTCATAACTGAAACGAAAGCCAGAAGATCGAGTTAACTAAGGTTAATGACAACAAATGAGACTGGATTCAGAATTATGTTGAAGGAAGTATATAAGAACAGTGCAATTATCAAGACAATCACTAAGAACAATGAACTGTATCAGTGATCCGTTTAGAAGAAAAACAAAAAAGGATGGCTTCCTTATTTGAAAGGAACAATTCCTCCCTGAAGAGAATCAAAAACTTGATACGTGAACATCAGACCAAAGGGCCTTTGTTTGCAGCAAAACGAAATTACTTACCTGTATCCTCCACTCTCGTAGTATAGAACAGTGACAAGATATAAATAATGCACATAAGCATCTTATAGCCTTGTCAAGTCCTTTTGAGGTGGACTCGACTTGCAAAGAAAACCCTGTATTCCTCGCCATTCTATCACATTATTGTATGGCACTACAGCTAATTACAAGCTAGAAGTTAGAATGGGGAGTACTATAGTATGTTTTTTTTTTTGGATCATCCAAAAATACACACATACAGCTTGCAGCTAAGTCTCGCAGGATAAAACTGCAACATGCATCTAATGTGTGTGTTTTATCTTGATAGGCAACTGTCTACTAATAGGAACCATGTAGGGAAAATACAGGAAAAGATGTCGGTCCAACAATAGATAACAATGATTAGATTAGCACTTTACTTTTCCCCCTTTTCCTATAGTCTTTTATCTGTGCAAAAAAAGGAAACTTCAATCATGCCAAACATGCCTGTTATAAGTTTAGTAAACCAAACAGAACAGTAGTGAAAAGTGATACCCGTTACTAGGTAAATAACTATTTTCGGCATTTTGCCAATACATTTGACCCAAAATTAGCACATCCATCACTAAATTGTATAGTAGGATTTTTCTACCACTCAAATAACTAACTCTCGCAGGTGACTCTTTCTTAGTTGTTAGTTTGTTACCAAGGGAAAAGGTTAAATTATCTACTATACGGCCAAACACCAATATTATCAATCATGCAATAGCTTTTCTTTTTTCTTACTTAGGCACATTTTCTAGTTGATTTTCTAGTTGATGCAAGTGGCGCAAAGACCATGTAACCGGTTGGCCATTCCCATAGCTACGCATTTTTTTTGGCCATAGCCAATGATTCGAGAGTAATATGTTTAAGACTCAACACACATAATAGACAGAATTATAAGAGAGATTGCAAATTTGCAATGATACCTTTCCATGGGAAAACTTCCAAAAGGCCCATCTACCGGTATTGTTCCACAGAGATCATTATTAGAAACATCACTGCAACATTCAAGATTCAAAACATATTATACAAAACTCAAAAAACCAAATAGCTCTAGTGTGCATTTAAATACATTCCAAGACTGAAGACTCTACACATAATTGCCATCTGAACTTACAACACTTTCAAGTTAGACAGTTTGGTGAGTTCCCTTGGAATCGGTCCTGTTAGCTTGTTGTTGTTTAGCCGTCTGTACCATCAAATCACATATTCGATCAATATCATAAGGTAATTATCAAACACTATGGGAATCTAGGGTTTTAAATGTATGGTTGATTCAAATAAATTTGCTTACAGAAATCTGAGAGACTTCAATTTTGCAAAGGACTTTGGAATTCCTCCCTCAAATCTGTTCCCATACAAATCCATGCTGACAAGGCTTTTCAAATTTCCCAATTCTTCGGGGATCTTACCTCCTATATTGTTCCTATAAAGTTCCCTGTAATTTTATCAAGAGATTCACCCCATATCAAATACCCCCCCAAAAAACAAACAAACATAAAAACACAAATTAAATTAAATTAAATAAAATTACGTTCTGTTTGGTTGTCGGGAAAATTTGGAAAACTGAAAGTTTGATTCTTTGATGATTCATCACATGTAGCCCCCCCCCTATTATTATTACAAATAATTCCAAAACTTGCTTTAAAGCAACATGATCCTTAAATATCATTCCTTTACCCTTTTCATTTCTATAATTTTCTCATCAACCAAACAGAAGGCTTAAGTGAAAAACTAAACGAGCTCATGATAATCAAGAGTATGGGAATACAGGTATTGTAGGTTCTTGAGCTCCCCAAGTTCTGGACCCAAAGACCCAGAAATGTTTGAATTTCCCAAATCCCTGAAATTAAAATGAAAGAAAACTTAGTTTGTAGAGAAGATCTAACAAAATAGTGAACTATAAAAAAATACTTAAGACGTACGTATGTGTGTGTATATGTGTATATATGTATGTATATATCTATAAAAAGATAGAAGATCTGTACAAGCGAATAACATGGTTGTTGGAGTCACAGGTGACATGAAACCAGGTGCAAGGATTGACAAGAGTAGGGTCCCAGCTCTGCAAAACGTTGGTCGGATCAGAGAGTTTGCTTCTCAAGGCATGCAAAGCATTTCCTGAAATCACCAAAACAAAAACAGAAAGGAAAAAAAAAAAAAAAAAATCAGATTAAGAAAAAGAATTAAAGTAAAAGCCCTAGAAAAACAAACACAAATAAACAGATTTGGTGATCAAAATTGAAAATTTGAAAATAGAAGCCCTAGAATTTTGAAAGTTACTTACCTTCAGAGTTGGTGGAGAGGGTGGGAGAGATACAGAAGAGGAAGATGATGGGGAAGAGAAAGTAAAGGAGAGAAGAGAGAGCCATTAGAGAGAGAGAGAGAGAGAGAATGGTGGAAGCTGAGGGGGAAGTGAGAAAAGAAAAAGAAAGACAGAGAGAGAGAGAGAGAGAGAGAGAGGTGGAAACCGTGGACTGGGTTATAGCGAAAGTCCAAGTCAAAATTGGAGCAGTTCACTGTTTCTTAGTGGGGGAAGTCAGTCACGCTTTGGACGTGAGTAGTAATTTATGAGAAATTACTCAGTGAGATGGTCACACTGCTTCATTATATTGATGTCATCTGATGTCCAATAGTAAGGGTCTATGTGGCTCTTATTTTTGCACTCCACATGCCAAATCATTGTTGTCATCAAGCAATAAGTCATGTTTAAACTACTAGTTGTTCTTGTGACGTTCTCACGTAATAAATTCTCTTAATTTAGGCGTGTCGAGTGGGGTCGAACCTATTTCAACGAGTTTCTAGCACTGGGGAACTCGGAGTGGACTGACTTTGCAGCATCATTGGTTGGAAGAAAGAACACAACACTTTCCCCACGACCACAACCAACTAGTGGGCCCGTGTTCGGCACATTTTAGTTCTTCAAAACTGAACAGCTTAAATTACACAATTGACCTTTTGCCCCAATTCTATGTCGTGTCGTGTTATGGTGAGTTTGGCAAATTGGAGTTCATAGAACTCTAAAAGCTGTAACGGAACCATTTGGTAAACAATAAAAGCTTTGGGTATAAAAATTTACAAATAAATTCTACTAATAAGGGAAAATGTCTAGTTGGTAGGGTTCCAACTAGACATTCCACTTTGTTAGTGGAATTCATTTGTAAGTTTTTGTGCCCAAAGCTTTATTCTTTGGTAAATTAAATTATGTTATTTTGGTCACTCGTTACACCATTGGTGCGTATTGCTACTTATACGACAATGAGTTTCACTACTTTAGGATAACTAGTGTTACAATGCCACCGATTACCGGGCTTCCACAATAGCACAAAAATGTGTGCGCGTAACAAAAACAACAAATAAATTTTTTTGAATTAATCGTTGAAGTGTTATCTATGCAAAATGGGCCCCAAGTTATATGAAAAAAGTTTAGGTGTGTAGGTTTACAATATCAAAGATAATTAATAATTATGTTATGCCATGTCGTGTTTCAAGCTTCCAATTTCGATATCACGGATGTTACTCGATCGGTCGCTAGTTTTTTGTGGGAAAAGAGAGGTAACAACCGTAAACTTCATTGGGCCAAATGGGAGGGGTTGTGTCAGTCTAAGGTTGATGGTGGTCTTGGGTTTCATGATTTGACACGTTCAATGAAGCCATGCTTGCAAAACACGCGTGGAGGATTTTGAACAATCCATATTCTCTCGTGCATCGTGTTTACAAATCAAAATATTTTCCGAGTGGGAATTTTTTAGATGCTGCTTTGGGTTAACTATCCGTCATTTGCTTGGCGTAGTATCCGGGGCTCAATTAAGCTACTTCAATTGGGCATTTTGCTGGAGAGTGGGAAATGGTCACAATAACTGGATTGGCCAGGACCCTTGGTTGTCCCGTCCTTTCACATTTAAACCGTTTACCCCATTATAGCTTCATATCCTTCATATCCGCGATGGTTCGGTGAGCGACCTCATTAATGCTGAGTCAGATATGTGGGATGTGGATCGTGTCAGGTCCTTATTCTGGATGGATGATGCCGAGGCTATTTTTAAAATTCCCCTTGCTAGTGGAAGGTGCACAGATTGGATCATTTAGCACTGGCATCCTCGTGGTATTTTTACAGTTTAGTCCACTTATTATCTTGCTCTCGCTCATAAGAATGACCACGGGAAGTCCTCTTCTTCTAACTCGCATTGCTTTCCGTGAAGTAAACTTTGGGAGAGTAGGGTCCCGAGCAAGGTGAAGCATTTCTTGTGGCATGATTTCTTACCTTGTGGGGAGGTACTTAAATGTAGACGTGTGATTGACACGGGGCAATGTTTATCTTGTGGAGTTGAGGATGAGTCGATTTCTAATGCTTTGGTTGGTTGTTATCGAGCTAGGATTTGTGGTGTAATGTTTTCGATGTTGATTTTCACTCTCGTACTATGCACCTTCGGTTCGATGATTGGCTTGGTTCGATTATGATGTTTGATGATGGTTGGGTCATTCAGCAGTTTTTAATTTGTGCGTATCTCGTGTACGTAGAGATGTTGGGATTTTCGGCTGAGTTGGTGCAGACCTACATTGCTGAGATCAATAATGCTCTTGACGGGAGACTTTTGGTGGCACTCCCGATTGGTCGAGGTACTGTGGGACCGCAACGTGTTAGATGAAAACACCCAAATTCCGGGACTTTGAAGCTAAATGTGGATGGAGCCGTGTTTCGTATAACACCCACATTTGTGTTATGTCATTTGCATTACATTGTCATGCATGATAATGTGATGTGGCGTGTCTTATGACACATGTTTGGGTGAGTTTTGACTCACGAGTTGATTTGGGTGTCTGTATTTAGAGAACCCTCTGAAACTGTGGTGATTGAGGATTTGTTGTTGTGACGTATCTCCGAGTATGAGACGGTCACTGTGGAACACTTTAAATGTTTATCTGAAAATAAATGTTTACCTGTGTATTGCAATATATGTATTATTTTCTGGCTTAGAATATATTTCTGTTGTTAGATTTAGTATCCTGGTGAGAACGAATGAACACGCTATTAATTTGGTAGGCTAATTAGCAACTTCGGAAACGTCATATAGAAATTCGCGTTTTAGTGACCAAACGAAACTTAGTCGAAAACTTTTATAATTTTGAGTTTTCACTCGTAAAGCTATGAATAAGCTGTATAGAAAGTTTCAGAGACTGATTAGGAGTTTTGAAAATTCGTGGGGAGGTAAACGTAATTTTCCAAGAGTGTTGCCTATATATAGATAGAGATGAACTTAGATTTTTCATAACTTCTAACCTAAATTCAAGAAAGGAGGCCATAGGGAGATTTTGGGAGCTTAGAGCTTTGCGACGCCAAACGACGACCTTCCGTCAGTCTGTTTTCTCCTAGATTTCATATTCGAGCTCCTCGAGGTAAGAGCTTCGTTTTGATATATGTTAGGGCTTGTTTGGCCAAGTTTTCCGAAAAGTTGTTTTCTAGAATTTTTCATAAAAGTTGATAAATGGAATTTTGATTCATAGGAATTGTACTAGACGGACTTCTGCACGTTCTTTGTGCACGGGTTTTCTTGAGATTGAATTATAAGAGCGTAAATCGGAGGTGAGTGATTCAACTATGTTTTTGGAATGGTTTCTTGACATGTATTCATGTTTTGTGTGAATAGCATGTATTAATTCTTAGAGATATATTGTGTAGTTCATATTGGGCATTTATATTGATAAGTAGGCTCAATAGCACGGTGATATGTTTTGATTACCGCGAGTATGGTGATATGTATTTGAGCATGTTAAGTTGCTTATTTGGGTCAGAAGGAGCACGTGGTCACCGTGCCATTTTGTGGAGCCGATATAGGCATTAAGGTCGCACAATTGAAGAGAAGAATCGTGGGTCTTACCCTTTCGCGTGGACTTATTGGTGAGGAGTCGCGGATTGGGAGTATGGACGGCCACGTGATTCTCCGGCGACTAGTATGAAATGTAGAGATGTGAATACGGACATGTTTATCATTCATGTGCATATGTTGTTTTATTCACTAAGCATTAGCTTAAACAAATCGAAATATCTGTGGTTATTCAAATAACCATTTCAGGTGTAAATGCTGGCGAGGAATTAGAGAAGTGAGTACGTGGGTTGGGAGTTCTTTTGGAAGGCAACTTGAATGTTAATCTTGTAGTTTTGGGATAATAGGAATGTTGTAATAAGAATTTGGTTGTTTTAACCCTTGTTTAACTTCGTATGATAGAATGGATTTTAAATCGTTGTAATAGTTAGTGACATGTTGTAATCCTGCTTTAGAAATGTTTTAATACAGCTAGGATTACTTTGGATTGAGTGGTTGATCCTTGGTGAAAGTTAGGAAGCTTTTAAAACTTGAAAATGCTGCAGAATGTGCTGCTGCCAGGGGATCAGTCGACTGGTTTGTTGAACAGTCGACTGGAGCCTCCTTTTCAGCAACTCTCTGCATTGTTTCATAGGAGATCAGTCGACTGGGTCTCCGACACAGTCGACTGGATCATGGTTTTCAAAAGTGATATTTTGGCTAGGTCAAACTTCAGTCGACCGAACTTTATCAGTCGACTGAAAATTTGAAGCCCCAGTCGACTGGGTGTAGAAAGCAGTCGACTGGATGGTGTTTTAAAACCCAACTTTCTGCTGGACCAGGATCAGTCGACTGGGTCTGAGGATCAGTCGACTGGACGAATAGTTTTTAAAATGACTTGTTTATTCCGCTGCGTGTGTTCTTCAAAACTAATTTTTGGGAACGTTAATGAATTGGTTTAGCCTCGGTGGCGTGCCACGGGCTCCAGTTCCGCTATTGTGGGACCGGGCTGTGACATTTAGTGGTATCAGAGCATAAGTTTAGAGCCTTGGGAACGAGTGATGTTATATATATGCTGAGTGACGTCGAGTGGAGTGTGTAATTGAGAATATAATTATTATCATTGTAGAAATGCTTCATGTGTTAGCATTTGTTGATTGTGATGAACTGTGCGCATATATCTATATTGTGGCATAGCATGCATGGTCATTATGCATTGAACTCAACAGGGGAATATTTAAAACATTATGGCGGATCAGCCAAGAGAATTGTCACCGCATTCGCGGATGGACCAAATAGTGAATATGGTGGGAAATTTCATACAAGCGGTAAGTGAAAGAGAACGGATGAATGTTCAGCCTCCACTGGTACCGCGACCTCAACACACACTCGTGGAAACAGTTTCATAAACGGAAACCGACGTTGTATCATGGACAGGTTGACATAGACTTGGCCGATCATTGGATGATGGACATGGAAAGACATTTTCGTCAGGTAATATGTACCGATGAGGAGAAAATTTTATGCGCATACGATACGTTGATGGGTGAAGCCTTGGACTGTGGAACAACGTACTTGAACAAGGGAAGCCGACCACGTGGGAGACATTTAAAGAAGAATTCGACAAACGTTTCTTTCCGCAATCTGCTTATACTCAGAAACGTCAAGAGTTTGCGAGTTTGGTTCATGGAGATATGACCGTGGGTGAGTATGTTTCTCGTTTCAATGTCTTGTTACGATTTGGGAAAACTACTGTTCCGACTGATAGGGATAAAGCTCGTAAATTTGAGGAAGGACTTAAGGAGAATATCCGTGGCCGTGTGGACATGTTGCAACACCCGACCGTTTCTCTAGTTGAGGAAGCCGCTCGTATTGCTGAGAAAAGTGTCGACAGATATCGACAGGGACAACAAGGGAAGAGAGCACATGACAGTCGGGGTAAGAGTCAAGGGAATGCGAAGAAACCGTTTACGCAAGGTTCGGGATCATATATGAATAGCCAAGGAGGGAGTACGTTCATGGGGGACTCGAGACCGTTGTGTCCAACATGTAACCAGCGACACAGAGGAACTTGCTCCCAATTGAGCACCTGTTACTTCTGCAAGCAGTTAGGACACATATCCCAAAATTGTCCTTTGAATACAAACTCGACCGCACCAAATACCTTTTCAAATACGAAGAGCTACAACCCAGAGATGAGGGGAAAATGTTTTGACAGTGGACAACTGGGACACATAGCGAAGAATTGTCCGAGTAAGAGACAACCGGGAATGAGCACCGGTGCATCGAGTGTGCCAAGCGGGTCAAGAGTAGAACCTCGAGTGGATAAAGGGAAAGGAGTCGCGCAACAACAAGGACGATACTTCCAGCTCAGGCCGGGGAATACAGATGATACCGTCGTATCATGTATTCTTCCTATTTGTTCGTATCCTGCACGTATACTTATGGATTCTGGTTTAACGCATTCATTCGTATCACGTGATTTTGTTAAGCATTTAACTGTTAAGTCAGAACCGCTAGGATATGATTTGTGTGTATCATTGCCTAGTAGTGAACCGTTAGTTACTTCGTCGATATTCAAGTCATGTGAGATCAAGATAGGTGATAAAGTCTTGAGCATTGATTTGATTCCGTTGACGGTGAATTACTTTGATGTTATCTTGGGTATGGATTGGTTGTCGGTTAATCAAGCCAAAATCGATTGTGATCGGAAACGGGTTAGTTTCTATCCGTCAGGACGAGAAGAGTTTACTTTTCAGGGTAAGGGAGTAATCGTACCGCCGTACTTGATATCGGCGATCCAAGCAAGTAGGATGTTGAAGAAGGGTTGTTCGGGTTTCTTATGTTCAATTATCGACACGCGAGTTCTTGGACCACTAATAGAAGAAATTTCAGTAGTTCGAGAATTTTCAGATGTTTTTCTCGATGAGTTACCCGACGTATTGATTGAAAGAGAACTTGAGTTCACAATAGAAGTAGTACCAGGGTCACAACCGGTATCCAAAGCACCGTACCGAATGGCACCGATAGAGTTGAAAGAATTGAAAGTTCAGTTAGAAGAACTGTTGGGGAAGGGTTTTATCCGACCGAGTGTTTCGCCGTGGGGAGCTCCAGTCTTGTTTGTGAAGAAGAAAGATGGAACAATGCGTATGTGCATCGACTACCGAGAGTTGAATACGTTGACAGTCAAGAACAAGTATCCGTTGCCGTGAATAGATGACTTGTTTGGTCAGTTACAAGGGGCTCAGGTATTTTCGAAGATCGACTTGAGATCCGGTTACCACCAGTTGAAAGTCAAAGAGGAAGATGTTGAGAAGACAGCTTTCAGGACTCGCTATGGTCACTTTGAATTTTTGGTTATGCCGTTTGGAGTGACTAATGCACCAGCTGCTTTCATGGACTTGATGAATCGCGTTTTCAAGGATTACTTAGACGAGTTTGTCATTGTGCTTATAGATGATATCCTAATCTACTCCAAAAGCGTTGAAGATCACGAGCAACATTTACGATTAGCATTACAACGATTACGTGAGGAGAGATTGTTTGGGAAATTGAAGAAGTGTGAGTTTTGGTTGACAGAGATTGCGTTTCTTGGACATATAGTGTCAGCAAAGGGGATTTCTGTAGACTCTCAGAAGATAGAAGTAGTTACTAACTGGGTGAGACCGACGAATGTGACAGACATCAGAAGCTTCCTAGGATTAGCTGGGTATTATCGGAAATTTGTAAAAGACTTTTCGCGTATAGCAATGCCGATGACACAGTTAATGAGGAAAGATATTGCTTTTGTATGGAGTCCAGAATGTGAAAAAAGTTTCCAAGAGTTGAAAGGTCGACTAGTGAAAGCACCAATTTTAGCCGTTCCGTCAAGGACTGAAGGATTTATTATTTACAGTGATGCTTCATATAGAGGTTTAGGTTGCGTTCTTATGCAAGGTGATAAAGTCATTGCATATGCGTCAAGACAACTTAGACCGCACGAGAAGAATTATCCAACTCATGATCTAGAATTGGCCGCCGTGATTTTTGCATTGAAGATTTGGCGTCATTATCTATACGGAGAGAAATGTGAGATCTATACGGATCACAAGAGTTTGAAGTACTTGTTTACACAACGAGATTTGAACATGAGGCAAAGGAGATGGTTAGAGTTGATGAAGGACTATGACTTGTTAATTCAGTATCATCCGGGCAAGGCGAATGTCGTCGCCGATGCTCTTAGTCGCAAAGTACCAACCAACACTGCATCAAATTTGACTTCTCAGAAAGAATTGATACAAGATATGGAGAATATGGAGCTTAAGGTGATTCCGAGGATTGAAGGTGGATTGATGTCGACGATTGTGGCACAACCATTCTTGATTCACGAGATTACAGAGAAACAACTTCAAGACGTGGCTTTGAAGAAGATTTGTGATGAGATTCCAATGGGCAAACAACCGGGATTCACGTTTGAGAACAATGTGTTGAGATTGAGGGGTAGAATTTGTGCACCTAGTGAGAAAGAGTTGAAGCGAAACATCCTAGAGGAAGCACACAACACAAAGTATACCGTTCACCCGGGAAGCACCAAGATGTATAGAGACTTGAGACATGTTTATTGGTGGCCCGGAATGAAGAGAGAAATAGCACGTTATGTTTCGCGTTGTACTAGTTGTCAACAAGTAAAGGCCGAACGCCAAGTACCCTCGGGATTGTTACAACCGTTACCGATAACCGAGTGGAAATGGGAGCACATAACAATGGATTTTGTTAGTGGGTTTCCGAGATCGAGGAGATCGAACACTATTATTTGGGTGATTGTTGATCGTTTGACGATGTCGTCGCACTTCCTACCAATCCGAACAGCTAAGCCAATGACGTTAGCTAAGTTGTATATTCGTGAGATTGTGAGACTACATGGTATCCCAGTTTCTATCGTTTCGGATAGGGATAGTAGTTTTACGTCGAAGTTTTGGAGGGCCATGCAAGAAGCAATGGGTACCAAATTGCATTTTAGTACCGCTTTTCATCCTCAGACCGATGGTCAATCAGAAAGAGTAATCCAGATTTTGGAAGACATGCTTCGTTTATGTGTACATGCTTCGTTTTGGAAGACATCCTCAGACCACCTACCGTTAATTGAGTTCGCATATAACAATAGTTTTCAGTCGAGTATTGGAATGGCTCCTTATGAAGCTTTATATGGTCGTGTATGTCGTTCACCGATTAGTTGGACAGAGGTGGGAGAAAGAATGATTGAAGGGCCGAAAATTGTACAAGAAACGACGGATAAGATAAAGGTAATTAGGCAACGATTACTGACAGCCCAGAGTAGGTATAAGAGTTATGCCGACAAGCGCAGACGGCCGTTGGAATTCGATGTAGGAGACGTGGTGTTTTTGAAGGTGTCACCTTCAAAGGGAATAACCAGATTTGGTAGATACGGAAAACTCAACCCGAGGTATGTAGGACCTTTTGAGATTATTGGGAGAGTTGGACCTATAGCTTATCGTTTGAACTTGCCGAGCGAGTATGCTCAAGTTCATAACGTGTTTCATGTATCGTTGTTACGCAAACAATTAGTGGAAGATAGAGATCAAGTGATGACTCCGACATCGAATGAGATTCAGAGTGATTTAACGTATGTCGCATATCCGGTAGAAATCTTAGACCGGAAGGATCAAGTCTTACGAAATAAAGTAATATCGAAAGTGAAAGTATTATGGCGTAGCCAAACTACGGAAGAGATGACGTGGAAGATAGAAGATGAGATGCGTACTCAGTATCCGCACTTTTTTGAGACATGAGGTACAAGTTTGGGGACAAACTTCTTTTAAGGGGGAGAGTATTATAACATCCACATTTGTGTTATGTCATTTGCATTACATTGTCATGCATGATAATGTGATGTGGCGTGTCTTATGACACATGTTTGGGTGAGTTTTGACTCACGAGTTGATTTGGGTGTCTGTATTAGAGAACCCTCTGAAACTGTGGTGATTGAGGATTTATTGTTGTGACGTCTCTCCGAGTATGAGACGGTCACTGTGGAACACTTTAAATGTTTATCTGAATATAAATGTTTACCTGTGTATGGCAATATCTGTATTATTTTCTGGCTTAGAATATATTTCTGTTGTTAGATTTAGTATCCTGGTGAGAACGAATGAACACGCTATTAATTTGGTAGGCTAATTAGCAACTTCGGAAACGTCATATAGAAATTCGCGTTTTAGCGACCAAACGAAACTTAGTCGAAAAATTTTATAATTTTGAGTTTTCACTCGTAAAGCTATGAATAAGCTGTATAGAAAGTTTCAAAGACTGATTAGGAGTTTTGAAAACTCGTGGGGAAGTAAACGTAATTTCCCAAGAGTGTTGCCTATATATAGATAGAGATGAACTTAGATTTTTCATAACTTCTAACCTAAATTCAAGAAAGGAGGCCATAGGGAGATTTTGGGAGCTTAGAGCTTTGCGACGCCAAACGACGACCTTCCGTCAGTCTGTTTTCCACTAGATTTCATATTCGAGCTCCTCGAGGTAAGAGCTTCGTTTTGATATATGTTAGGGCTTGTTTGGCCAAGTTTTCCGAAAAGTTGTTTCCTAGAATTTTTCATAAAAGTTGATAAATGGAATTTTGATTCATAGGAATTGTACTAGACGGACTTCTGCAGGTTCTTTGTGCACGGGTTTTCTTGAGATTGAATTATAAGAGCGTAAATCGGAGGTGAGTGATTCAACTATGTTTTTGGAATGGTTTCTTGACATGTATTCATGTTTTGTGTGAATAGCATGTATTAATTCTTAGAGATATATTGTGTAGTTCATATTGGACATTTATATTGATAAGTAGGCTCAATAGCACGGTGATATATTTTGATTACCGCGAGTATGGTGATATGTATTTGAGCATGTTAAGTTGCTTATTTGGGTCAGAAGGAGCACGTGGTCACCGTGCCATTTTGTGGAGCCGATATAGGCATTAAGGTCGCACAATTGAAGAGAAGAATCGTGGGTCTTACCCTTTCGCGTGGACTTATTGGCGAGGAGTCGCGGATTGGGAGTATGGACGGCCACGTGATTCTCCGGCGACTAGTATGAAATGTAGGGATGTGAATACGGACATGTTTATCATTCATGTGCATATGTTGTTTTATTCACTAAGCATTAGCTTAAACAAATCGAAATATCTGTGGTTATTCAAATAACCATTTCAGGTGTAAATGCTGGCGAGGAATTGGAGAAGTGAGTACGTGGGTTGGGAGTTCTTTTGGAAGGCAACTTGAATGTTAATCTTGTAGTTTTGGGATAATAGGAATGTTGTAATAAGAATTTGGTTGTTTTAACCCTTGTTTAACTTCGTATGATAGAATGGATTTTAAATCGTTGTAATAGTTAGTGACATGTTGTAATCCTGCTTTAGAAATGTTTTAATACAGCTAGGATTACTTTGGATTGAGTGGTTGATCCTTGGTGAAAGTTAGGAAGCTTTTAAAACTTGAAAATGCTGCAGAATGTGTTGCTGCCAGGGGATCAGTCGACTAGTTTGTTGAACAGTCGACTGGAGCCTCCTTTTCAGCAACTCTCTGCATTGTTTCATAGGAGATCAGTCGACTGGGTCTCCGACACAGTCGACTGGATCATGGTTTTCAAAAGTGATATTTTGGCCAGGTCAAACTTCAGTCGACCGGACTTTATCAGTCGACTGAAAATTTGAAGCTCCAGTCGACTAGGTGTAGAAAGCAGTCGACTGGATGGTGTTTTAAAACCCAACTTTCTGCTGGACCAGGATCAGTCGACTGGGTCTGGGGATCTGTCGACTGGACGAATAGTTTTCAAAATGACTTGTTTATTCCGCTGCGTGTGTTCTTCAAAACTAATTTTTGGGAACGTCAATGAATTGGTTTAGCCTCGGTGGCGTGCCACGGGCTCCAGTTCCGCTATTGTGGGACCGGGCTGTGACATTTCGTGATCTTGGGGGTGTGGGCTATGAAGCACGGGTACTCCATTCTAAGTGGTGTACCAGTACCGGGTACCTGTAGGGTACTGCTACGCATACCATACAGCTTGGTATGTACCGGGTACTCTTCCAGCCGTGTCGAACGGATTTTGACTCAAAGTTTGTGCAGGGGTACGGCTCTGACATGGTATGGGTACGGTCGTACACAGTCAGAGAAGAAGAAAAAAGAGAAGAAGAAAACATAAAATGGAAGACGAAGAAGAAGAAAACAGAGAAAGAAAGGACATACCTGATTGTCGTCGTATTGTTCTCCAGCCGGCGTCGTCTTCTTCTCCAGGTCTATTCTTCTTCTTCTTCCTCTTCTTCATCCCCTCTCTCTCTCTCTCTCTTAGTGGTTGCGAAGCGATCGAAGCCCTCTTTTGGGTCGATGAATCTGACCTGCAAGTATACGACCGTAAAGTTTGTATATAATTGATATTTTAAGTTTATTATGAATAGACCCCTAATATATTGTTACAAATATTAAAAACTTAATTGTAATTTTTACTTATTTGAAAATAACACCACATCACTAACATATATCTACTATTTAAATCCCAAATTTATGATTATTTCTAAAAGACCCACAAAAAAATCATAAATTTAATAATTTTTATTTATTTAACATTTGTAGTATTGGTATTTGTATATAAATATTATAAAAAATATTTTTTATTCAACGTACCCTAGATGTACCCGTACTCTATATTATTTTGATTTGTCGTACCCGTATCTTAGCGTACCCGTGTCACGTGTCGGTACCTGTGCTACATAGGGTGTGGGGTGTTCTTCGTGACCATGAGGATAGCGTTTATCTTGCTTTCTCGGAGTTCATGCCTGGGTCGTTGGATGCTACGACGGCTGAGTGTTTGGCCTTGTGGAGTGCTACTATTGTTGCGATTGAGGCGGGTTTTCATAATTTTATTGTGGAGTCGGACTCGTTAAAGCTCATCAACCATCTCTCCAATCAAGATTACTCTCTGGCTCCATACGGGCATATCATTGAGGACACAGTCCGTTTGTTTTGTGGATGCTCAGTTTCTGCATGTTAAACGTGATGGTAATATGATTGCTCATGAGTTAGCTAAGCTTTTAAAATATTTTTAGAGTCTGGCTTGAGGAGTATCCCCTTCTAAGTTGAACACTTTGTAATGTTTGATTCTAATCTTTCGTAATGATATTGTTATGTTATGATAAATAAAAAAAAATAATAATTATGTTATGCTATAAAATAAAATTAGTAATTTCATTTTCAAATGACCTGATTGCCCATATTGCAGAATGATCTCAAAGCACTCCGCTCTGTCTCTTTGTTAACTTCATACCCTTCATCTTATCCTTATTTATGTTGAAGGCCGGGATTTTATGCAAACCATTCTTTCTCACGAATATGCTCAAAATGTTAGGAAAAATTAAGTTATTTTAGAATAAATTATATCTTTGTTTAGGTCTATCTACATTTTATCCTTCAAGGTTCAAAAGTTGACAGTTAATTGCAAAGTGAAAAGACTAGGAAAGCTTTAAATTTCTGTTTGACTGAATAAAACTACTGACCAAACTCTAAATTTAAAAGCTCAAGTTTGTCCCTACTAAAAAAAATTTCCTTTTTATTTTGTTCCACCACATTCTTTCTTTGGTAAACTAGCATTGTCACCACTACATCAAGAGTACAACAATGGCAAAGATATCTAATAACATATCACACATAGTAATGTTTTCATTAGTAGAATAAGAGGTACAGAATTGAGCCACCTCTGGTACTAAAACAGATGAGAGACAAAGGAAGAACACTACTGCTTTAAAATGAAATTTCAAGCATGAGAAAAGCTTGTTTCTCAAAATCAAAACATAGGATCACCAAAAATATGTCTTTAGCAAGTTTGTTTATTCACACTAGACACAAAAAGAACAGAACCAAAAGTCAATGTGTGTACAAGAATTCACAACTCCATAGCTCGTCTTCTTTCCTCTTCTTCGGCTTTAAGCCAATCAGCCTAAAACAAAAAAAAGAACTAAACATCCATTAGAAATTTAGAAATGGTAAAAGAAAATAAATTCTTATCATTCTAGTCCAACAAATTTGAAACACGACGCATTGGAACACAAAGTAGGGCCAGCCCTGTGCACAAGCCGCAAAGCAACTGCTTTGGGCCCTCCAAATTCATAAAAAATTTGGGGCTCCGTTTTAAGTCCAACCGTTATACCCTTATGCGTATATGCGTAAGTCACTTTAAGTTTTCTACCTCACTAGCTCTCAATTGCTCTCATTCTACAATTAAATCTCTGTCATTTTCTATGTATATTCGAATGAATAACCTTCCCCCCTCTTGATCATCTTGGGACTCTAACATTCTCTTGAGCATCCTAAACATTCTCTTGAGCATCTTGGGACTCTAACATTCTACCACTAGGTTCTAGAGTCTTCCATTCACTCCTAGAAAATAACAGCCTTCTGCAATTCTCTAGAGCCTTCTAGACCCTTCCACAATCTTCCAGACCTGTCTCCAATCTCCTAGAATCCTTTGGACTCTTCGGGATCCTTTTAGAAACTCTCTAGGACTTGCAAACTTCTCTAGACGTACCCACACCACTCTGGACTACTCTAGAACACTCCCCCACTGAACAAGCTTTTTTCTTTAGAATTCGAGGTTTGGAATAACCAAATTCGTTGTCGGGCAGCAACGACCAATGTTTTGGTCACTTGGGCCATTCCAATTTAGTTTTTTATTTTAATTATTGGTTTAAACATTGTTTAATAGATTTTTTTTCCTTGTTGCATACTGAATTTTGTTGAATTTTTAGTAATAAGCTAGAGAAAATTTTATCTTTACTACATATTGCATTATGTTTTTTTTTCTTCTTAATATTAGTAAACAAATTTTGCAGATAATTTGATACTTTTAATTTAGGTTTCAGAAAATAAGCTAGAGAAAATTTTATCTTTACTACATGTTGTATTATGTTTTTTTTTTTCTTCTTAATATTAGTAAACAAATTTTGCAGATAATTTGATACTTTTAATTTAGGTTTCAGAAAATAAAAATGTTAAAAAAAATTTGAATATGTATAGGGCCCCGTTTTTGGAGTTTGCTTTTGGCCCGGATAACTCGGGGCCGGCCCTGACACAAAAGCTTCGTCTAGTTCATGATGGATTTAGCGAGGGAAAAGAAAGAAAACAATACGGAAAACACCTTTCTTTATTTAGTTACTAAGGGTCTGTTTGGTTTGCGGATTTAGACAAGGAAAAGAAAATGGGTAAAAATCTAGTCTCCCACCGTGTTTTTCCTTTGTGCTTAAAATAGCATTAAAAATTACAATTTTCAAATTATAACTGTAACATAAGGAAAAATGAAGGGAAATGATTCCAAAATTCAAAATGTTTAACTTATTTCTCCAAAGGGAAATGTTTTCCTCGATATTTTCTTTTCTTTTCCCTCACTTAACCCATGAACTAAGCATAACCCAAGAAAAATGGGAAGGAAAATAGGAAGAGAAAAGAGGGTGACAAATAAATTAGTAACGTAGAATTTTGTGAGCCACCTTCCTTCATATTTTATTGTGTTTGTAATATATTCTGAAAATTGCTATCTAAAGTTTTTAAGCATGAAGGAAAATACCAGGGAAATTCATTTTCCTTCTCGTTTTCTTTCCTTAACTAAATTCACAAACCAAACGGAGCCAAAAAGATTAATTAAACAATAAACTTGCCTTGTCTCGTTGAAGTCTTGAGAGATGTGGACGCATAGAGTTCCCTAAACTCAAGCCTCCCCAAGCTTCTTGTAACTCTCTCTCCCTCGCTTCTCTGCGAGTTACTGAATTTCTGATCTCATTGTCAGGTTGCTGAGCAGCAGCCATTTTTTCCCTCTCAAGTCTTGACTTATGTTTGATCAAAATCTGGTCCAAACCACTTTCGCTATTCTCCAACTGTGTTTTTGTGTCCCTCCTTTTATTCACCTTCACCACTTCTTCATTCGCACCAAGTCCCATTTTCTCTCTCTCGAGCCTTGACACGTGCTTTACTAAAACTTTATCCAAACTTTCATTCTCTGATACATTAGTTCCTCCAAGATGATTCTTTTGACACCGATTACTTTTGTAGTCTCTTCCAGTAGATAATGCTTGAATTTTCTCCCTTTCCAAACGGTGAACTGGCTTGACCAGAATCATGTCCAGGGTATTTTCTGTTTCTTTTGGCACCTCTGAATTCTCTTCAATCTGAATCGAAGATTCATCAGAACAATCTGTAGCGGCGTTTTGAAGAGGCAAAGTCTGTGTAATTTCCTTGTTCAAATCAATATTTTCTTTCCCCGCTTGGTCACTATCAGAATTTGATGAACTTGCACTGTCCTCCGATTGTGTGATTGGCACAGTTGAAGAGGCTTTCGTCTTCAAATCTACCCTTTCTCCTTGAATGGACTCAATTTTTCTTCTGTTCTTTGCTTCCATGACCTCTCTTTCGAGTTTTGAGACATGTTTCACCAGAAACTTATCCAAGCTAGAAACTTCTGCAACATCTTGTTTTCCGTGGCGAACTTCCTCTTTCTGCACTCTCTTCATTTCAAATGAATTTCCGTCTTTTGTTTTTGCCTCTTCAATCTCCTTCTCGAGCTTTGAAGAATGCTTCACGAGAATACTCCCCAAGTCCGGAATAGTCTCGGCCGAGCTCATGCCATTTTCCAAATTTACCCTTTCATTCTCTTTCTTCTCCCAATTTCTTTCCTTATCCTCATTGCTTCTTCTGTCCTTGGCTTCTTGCACCTCTTTTTCAAGTTTTGTCAAGTGCTTGACCAGAAACTTGTCTAAGCTAGGAAGTTCTGCCTCGACTTGCTTCCGTCTCATCTGCCCATCTGTGAAGTTACTGAAGTACCCCACGTTAGATTTCCTATTAAGAGCTGTTGCCGAGGTACAACCAACAGAAGCGGAGCCCAAGTCATGCTTAGTATTTTCTGCTTCAGTTAGTGCAGCATTTAAACCACAAGTTGCAACTATAGTGGCTAAAGAAGCAAGTTCATCTTCTTGCAAACGTCTAAGCCTTTCGAGCATCATATCCACAAGCTTTGCCATTTTAAACTTCTCAGAAACTTGCCACTTCTTGTATTTCCTTTGTCTCGCTTCTTGAGAGCTCAAACAATTCTTTTGAAGTCCTGGTTCGTGATCTGTCCCACTATCCGATTCACATTCTGAAGAGAACTCCAATAATTCCTGACTATTTTCTGGGTTCTGACTGATTTTTCGTAGAAGTTCTCTAAATTCATCTTTGTTAATAGATGAACAATTCGCAAGCCTAATGAGTGCAGTTTTGACGGCTGTAGCTACTTGTTTATCCACCTCGAATGCAGTTTCAAAAGATGTCGTGACAGTGTGAGTAGTAGATCCTCCATTAGCAGAAAATGTTTCTATTTCGTAATGCTTCTGAGAGCAATCTGGTATATCGTACATGATCACTCCAATTGCTTTTGCAGCTTCAAAAGCTTCTGCGGCAACTTTTTCCGCTTCCAACAGCAAATTTTCTGCCTCTTTTGTTTGAATCCTGCACAACAAAGATGGAGTGTTGGAGAAATATAATCAAACAATATGTTAATCCTGTTCAATCTGAATGAGCACACATGGGCATTGTTTGGTTCAGGGGGTTGGAGAGGAAAGTATAAGAAAATATTGAGAAAAGCACTTTTTTCATCGTCCAGTTAAATAATGAAAACTAAGTAAAATAGGAAGGATTATAGGGTGAAAACCAAATTGAAATTATTGGATTTTGTGAGCCACTTAAGTTTCTATTTTCTTGTGTATCTGTAACAATACCAAACTTTTTGACTTCTAATGTTATTCAAGCATCGAGGAAATGTTTCCCCATTCCCTTTCTAAATCTGCTTACCTTGCCGCTCGAAGTATTCGACACCAAGAAGCTTCCACCATTTCAGCTTTCCGAGCCTCCATTGCCTTGATTGCAGCCTCTCTAACTGCCATCTTTTCTTTCAAAACTCGAGAGTAATGAGGGTTTGAATCGCCTAATGTCTCATCAAGAGTTGAATTCAAGCCACCTACTTCCTGTAGCAAGTGGGTCAGTACTTATATAACCAAAGGGAAAATCTATTCAATAATAATAATGTAACATATGAAACTACCTGGAGGAGTTTAATTTTCCTCTTTAAGTAGGAGTCCACCTTTTTCCTCGGGAACCAGTTGAGAGGCGAACTTTTTCGATGCGGAGGCTTTTTTATTTGTGATGTAAACTTGTTCAGAGCACTCAAATTTGATTGGCCAGCCTCTTTCAATGCCTTATTCTGCAATAAATTGGAATAGCCAAAAAAAAAAAAGGGGCATGGGACTCCATGAAAATATCACAAAATACACAAAAGAGCACTTTCAGTCATTTCTCTTTTCATGCTTACAAGTTTACATTGCATACATCCACCAAGCAGTAAAATGACTGTTTCAAAATATTTAACGACGTACTCAAGCACATTTGCATATAGAAGTAGGGCTGTTAGCTAAAAGAAGTTAGTGTAAGCCACATCATATCAATATATCAGCATTGGTTGAAATTTTTCTCGAGAAACATAGATGTATAGAAATGGCATTTCAATATAAAAGCCCAACCATCCAAATTTAATGAGTTATAGCATCCTCATAATGTCTTTCCAAAACCTACGAGCACTAAAATGTAATCAAGATGAAAAGATGGTAAAGAAATCCTAGTACTATGACACATTCACTTGGGTAGTAACCCCTTTCCATTTTGTACAAAAACACTCTATCGTCTTCAGATTCAAATCCAACTAAATGAAAGACCCTTTTGGGCTTTGTTTGGTTCTTGAATTTAGTGAGGGAAAAGAAAAGAAAACATGGAGTTTATTTCCTTTGTTTGGTTAATAAGGAAAACGATGAGGAAAATATGAAAGAAAAGAGAATGAGTTGAGAATTAAATCAAACATTTTGAATGTTTTGAGTCATTTCCATTCCTTAATTCTTATATTTCAATTATATCTTAATTAATTTTTTTACTGTTTAATGAGATTCAAGCATGAAGGAAAACACAAGGGTAAACACGAAAGAATTAGTTTTACTCACGAAATTCATGAACCAAACAGGGCCTTAGTGGGCAACTGTGATGGTCATTGAGAGCCATTCACGGAGCCTCGAGTTAAATCAACCTTCTCACAAGTTCCCCTTTATAAAGAAAACACACTAAACTACGGCTTTGTTTGGTTTGCATACTCATTAAAAGAAAAGAAAAAGGAGAAGGAAAACTAGTTTCCTAGTGTTTTCCCTTGAGCTATTTTTCTCTGCATATTCCTTTGGTAGCCAAATAAAATATGAGCAATGCCACACCCACACCAAATTCCGCAACTAACAATTCTGGTCATTGATTCCAGTGAACCTACAAGAATCAATGGTCAAGATGTGTTTGGATGTGGATTTTGGTGTGAGTGTAGCATTTTTGATAAAATAAAATGTTTTCCTCGTGTTTCTCTTTTCTTTCCCCTCATGAAATCCATGAGCCAAAAATAGAGCCTACAGTTTGTGGTTCCCATTTGTCAGATTTCCAATGAGTATATGCTGGTCTTAGTCAAAAAAAGTTTTGAATGTTGGAACACAAAATCCAATAAACAACTGAAGAGAGAAACACATTCAGCAACAACACAGGAATTCTTTTGTTTTGGATTTAGGGTTTCTAAAATCCTAAAATTGATTTATAAAAATACCCAATCTGAATCGTTCAAACGTACTTTACTGGTAGATGAAGAGATGAAGATAGATAAAATAATAATAATAATAATAATAATAATAATAAAATTAGGGTTATGGTTTCGAAAAGAACTTAATCCGTAACCAATAAACACAATCTAACTCAAATACTTGGGGTTTAAACTCCCACACTCACTTACATTACTATATCCCTAAACCTAAAGTCTACTATATACAGAAATTAGTTGTATAGGCAGACATATACATAAAGATAGTACCTTTCCGACCTTGGAAGTAGCCTTTAGTACAGAGTCATTACCACTGTTCTCTGAATCAAGAAACGGCTCATTGCTTTGCTTTTCAATGCAACCCAAATCCAAGCACCCTAGATCCATCTCCGAACCAAGAATTCTTTAAAATGACAAACAATTCAGACTATCGATCCCAAGAAATTGAATACCTTTCTTTAGTGATATATATATATATGTGTGTGTGTGTGTGTGTGTGTGTGATACACAGAATCTATGTATCGATTGAATGGTTGGTGAAAATCTTGGAGATTGAATTGTTCTTTGACTAGGAGAAAACAAAGGAAAATGGGAAATTGAGTTTGGGAGTTCTGAGAAGTGAATGATATGAAAAACTTCAGATACGATTCTTGGGACGTAAGGTTTCGTTTTTTTTTTTTTGAAAAGCAAACTATCCGTTACAAGCTTTTCTTTGGGGCTCCAACGGTTCTTTTTTTCATATAAAGGAGATGTAATCTGGTGCATCAGTGTTCGTGATATTGCAGACAACTGTCTGAGCCACGTGTCATCTTTCTTTCTTTCTTTTTTTTTTTTTCCCTCCTTTAGGGTGCATGCAAACCGACTGAACCGATTGGTTCGCTCTTTAAATAATATTTTCAGTGTGAAAATTGAACTGAATTGTGAAACTACATTACTAAATTGAACCAAATCGAACCGAAATCGATTGCTTTGTTTAAAAATTGGAAGGAGCCGAACCGTTTACACCCTTAGTTGCTTAACACAAACTAGAAATTATAAGGTGTTTCAAATTCTCTCTGGCTACACCATGAATGCTTCCCAAATTTCGTGTACAAATGGTTTTCAAACACATCTGACAGTGAGATCATCTTTAATAATAGTGGGACCACTTCGATACCATATTAGTCTCACTATCACATGTGTTTGAGAACCATTTGGAATACAAAATTTGAAAAGTATGTGCTCCTACACAATGGTGGGATTACTTCAACATTATCCAACCAAAATCAAGTAGGTCCATTACCATATGTGTTTGAAAACATTACAAAATTTGAGGAATCCTAGCATTATTCTTACACCATATTGGTGGAGTACAAGAACCAACTATTGTCATACATGAAAGTCTAGTTCGAATTTCTAAAAAAAAAAGACTCTTAATGAAAATTTCCCCCCTAGCTAATAGGAGAGATGAAGTATATATATATATATATATATATATAATTTTTTTTTTAGGACAGATGAAGTATGTTTTGGTTGATCCAATTCCTTTTATGTATCAACTTTGGCTTAAAAACCCAATGACTTCATTGTTTCTAAAAGAATTACCAATACTGCTAGGGGTAAACCTTACACATCAAAAAAACATTCGCACTTCGAGGTGGACTAACAAGAAGAGACTACCAGTAGACCCCGGCCGCAGAGGCTGCCAGTGGACCTCGACTGCAGTCTCTATCTTTGTTCTTATTGGTCTACCTCAAAATATAAATACTTTTTAAGTGTATAAGAATGTGTCCAAAAATTGCTCAAGAATTAAAGGCTTTAAAATTAAAGTAAATGGTTCAACTTTTATTCTTTGTAATATAATGTGTGTGTGAGCGGGCACCTAGCACTAGCACGCTAAATGTTTCCATACATAATCTGTGGAGTATGTATGATAGCATTTGGTTGTTTAGTCATTGTTTAATGGATGGCAAAATTAAGTTTGTCACATCGTTCAAGTGAAGTTACTAAAGTAAGCTTCTTTTAAAAAAGAAAAGAAAAACAATAAATTAAAAGAAGACGATTTAAAAATTTAAAACTTTAGCTGCTTAGCACTTTAATTTATTATAAAATTGAGTGTGAGGCATAGCTCATATGACGAAAAACTTTGTATCATTTAAGTTCCCTTTAAAATATTAGTAAAAAGACAGTTATTCGTGAGTTGGAAAAATTATATAGCAATAACAACTAGATTATATAGATGCTGTAGAGTTGAGCACTTTGTCACTAGCTTTGACGCGTCTCATTTCATAAAAAAAGAACTTTTCAACTTTTTTTCCCCATTCTTTCTTACCTCGTTGGTTGTTTAGAAAGTGAAAACAAGACATTAACTCCGTCTTGGGGGTTCACCACCAACACAATAAGTAATCCGGAGGACTATATATCTAGATTAGTTAGTGAATTCCTGGGGCAGACCCAAGAAATTGTGATCAGGGTGCCGAATTTGCCAGTAACTCAGATCCCATACCGGAGCAGTGCCTTGAGGTAAAAAAAATGGGTCTATTTATACATATTATAAAGTTGTATTTTTTGTATTAAAAAGGACCATTGTTTTGTTTTGTGAGATTTTAGAAAACTATGACGAAACATAAATAAATGAAAATAATAATAATAAATATATATATATATATATTTAAATTTTGGTGGTGTCGATAGATTTTTTTTTGACAAAACCTATATATATATGGGGGAAATAATGAATATATAATTATTTTAATAAAATTATATGGGTGGCAATAGAATTTTTTTTTCCTTGAGCACATAAACTATAAGGTAAATTACACTGACACCCCTTGAGGTTTGGCACTTTATCACAAACCTTCTCTGAGATTTCTGACATGACACCGACACCCCTGTCAGTGTTGTCCCCTTAACGCCGGTAATAGTGTATCGTAAAAAGACTGTTATGGCCTCTCTATTAAGAGTGAATAAAATGCCCAATTACATCCCTGCCCCTCACATCGATCTCTTTCTTTCTTTAATGTCTCTCTCTCTCTCTCCTTTATTTGCCCTAAACGGCTAATTGCTACCACCCACCACCATGACCATCAAATTTTTCGATCAATCCCAAATTCTCTGTAATTGACACTAAACCCACAATACAACTAGTACTCATCTCCACTCTCAAATCCTCCTCTGTTTCTCTCTCTCTAAAAACTTCTTAATTTCTCAAATGGATGATCAATTGGATCAAACCCATCAAACCTCCAGATCATCGGAACACGAAACATACTATTCGGAAAGAAGGCATGATCGATCAAATCAAGCGCGAAATCTCAGTTATGAGACTGGTTCGACACCTACATATCGTCGAATTAAAGAAAGTATGAGGCTGGTTGTTTCACACACAGTGTGAGACGCCGGCCTATGTTGTCCCTGAGATTTTGAAGGAAAAAAGGTACGATGGGGCGAACTCCAATTTTTGGTCTTGTGGTGTGATTTTTTATGTTTTGCTTGCTGGGTTTCTTCTACAAACAAGCAGATGCGATTCTTAACAAGCAGGTGATCTCTCTCTCTAAGACCCAATTTGGTTTTCTCTCTCTACCCTAAACCAGACCAACCAGCACAATCCCTTCATTAAGTCAACAATTCGCCTATTAATCCACCCCAAAAACCCAAATCAAACCACTACATTGCACCATGGTGCCACTCTCGTCCACTTTGCCGCAATGCCATTGCCGCCAATGTGATGAGGAGAGTATGGGAGACAGAAGATTGAATTTGGAATTTTGTTGTTGATTCAAGTTACTTGGTTTACTTCTTGTTTTTGTGTTATATTCATTTATGGATCTGTGAACAATTAATCACTGTATAGATATAGTTGTCTAGTGATGAATCTGATTTCAATTTGATGATAGAGATTTAAATTTTTTTTTAAAAAAAAAAATCAATTTTTTAGTATTCCATGAACATTAATCTAAAAGATCTTTTTTAAATAAGATTCTGATTTGCTAAATAACCACTTTCAGGAGTTAGATAGACAACGCATCAAAACGAGTCCTTATAAAATTGAACAATAGTAAATTCTCCACAAGTTGTGAATTCTTTTCTCTGAGATTTTAGTTTAATGAAAATCTTAATATTTTGACCTCGTATAATAGATTTTCATGGATGTGTTTAGCTGATAGTAGATTTTCTTATTGGGTTTCAGGGGATGATGAGTTCTATTCTGGGGGTTCTGTTTACTCAATGGATTCAAGCCTCTGTTTTCTTATTGTGTATATGTATGTGTGTGTGTGTGTGTGTGTGTGTATGTGTATGTGTGTGTGAAAGAAGAATAAGATAAGAGTATTTTGGATATTTAAAAAAATTATCTTGCTAATGTCAGCCATTTTCTAATGCCAGTTTACAGCAAGGGGTGTCAGTATTATCAATCCACAAACTTGAAGGGAGGTCAATGTAACCTAAAAAATCTCAGGGGATATGAATAACAAAATGCCAAATCTCAGGGGATGTCAGTGTAATTTACCCTAAACTATATAAGTGTACGTTGAAAATTTAAAAACTTGCAACTTTGCAAGGTGCTAATATGAAAGAAATTTTTTTTGAGGCACTTGTGCTATAAACTATCTGTAGAGGCAGTGAGAGACATGAGGGGTGCCATGGCACCCCACCCGTTAGCTACAGATCCGTCCCTGGTGGATCATGTTCCTAAATTTTCTATTTGCACATTTGTTCCCTTCTTTATTCGTGTGACTAGTTCGTCTTTTATATCTCTTGATCAGAAACGTATGTACACTCTATGAGGATTGCCAAAAAAATGGGTATAACTCGTATATATATCCTTATCAAAAGAGAGTACATAGACCTCCGAGTTTGTTTTCACAACGGAGTTCTGAATCCATTTATCCACCAATGCTATATCAACATTGTTTTTCTTTCTTACTCAGCTTAAAGGCTGGTGCATAGATGATAGTGTTGGAAAAATGGACTTTCAATTATCAAGTTTGTGTCAACTGGAGCCCAATTTTAAGGTGGGTTCCACACATTCATGGGGCCGGGACCACATTGGAACGCATTTTCCTCCGTGAAGTGGGTAAAATCTAGTTGTCCCACATACAAAATCTTAAGTTGAAAAGCATATATAACCTAAGGTTGATACAAGAAGAATGCCCCCTTTGGGGTACCCACTTTTATTAAGGAGGAAGGACCTAGGCAAACCATATACCACCATATGCATGCGTGCTGCCGCAACCGCCCGACTGGGCTGGTTCGTGGGCATGGGCTTTGTTTAAATATAAATATTATTTTTGGAGAAATACTTTTGAACCAACCAGCCCTAAATTTGTGAACTGTTTCGAACGGACAAAAATATTTTCCCCTAAAAAACTGTTGAATTTATATCTGAAAATTTCTCTCTCTCTCTCTCTCTCTCTCTCTCTCTGCATATTAGAATTAAATATATTCGGGTATTATACATACATTTGCGTTCATTGGGTTCTGCATATTGGAGTGCAACATATACTGAACTGTCTTGGGAGGCGATTGTTCATCAACCTTGTGCACTAAAAGAGAGCAAATTCGTCTTAAGGAATCAGTGTTGACACCGGACTCATATTCTTTCTCAAATTATAATTCTGTATCATTTTTCTTCAAACAGTAAATTTTCTGGTTTTAATTTGTATTTCCAATTTCTGTCTCTTGATGTTAATTTTGTCTCAAATTAAATTTCAGCTGTTTCAGATTATATATATTACTTTAATATGTCAGATTGTCATTAAAGAATAATAGATAGTAACCTCCTTTCTATTGCCCTCAATCGTGATTCTCTCGACTTTGCCACACCACATGTACGTACATATCTAGATCAAATATATATAACAAATCATATCTTGGCTTGTCACCTCTTTGTATAGAAAGAGTATATTTTGTAGCCAAGTGCCAACATCATGACCCTCTCTTTAAATTTTACGGTATCTCAATATTAAAAAAATAACCAGAAGCCCACATCACAACCAGTAATATAATTGTGAGAACTCAAAAGTCACCAAACTAGAAAAAAAGGTTTGAGCATCACTTTTGCTTTGAAAAGTTATTAACTTTGTTCAAACTTCACCAATATTGATCTATCAGCTTCAGAATTTATTCTTCATTTGACACCAACCACATATATAGCACAGTACTAGCGATATATATTATTATTTATACTGCCTATATATTATATATAGTAGGGTTTAAGGTTCAAACCTTTAGTTATCTCTTTAGCAATCTGAGATCTTGATCATTAACTTTCCAAGCTTAATATATTTCTTGTGTTCGCTTTGGGTTTTTCATATCTTGTTGAAGCAATGGCTGGAAATGGTGTCACCAAAATGAAGATGTTATTGATTAGGTGATGTGATTATCTCTTCATGTTAATTATTCGTGGAGTTTGGCTTAATTAATTAATGAGGTTGTTATGGGCTTAGAAGCTTGCTGACATGGAATTTTCTTGTTTTATAATATGTTTAAGCCAAGGAGCTGTTTGGGAATACTAAGAATCACTTAATTATTTGGTTCGTAAGTGATAGTAGTTCTCTAAAGTCCATCAAGTGTGTGTTAGCGAATGTTTAAAAATACACAAAATATGAACTAGGTTCTGTCCAACTCGCATTAATTATATCTTATTCTTATGAAAACTACCATCATTTTAGTTTGACAAAGAATCGGCCTTTACGAGTGATATGAATTGAGCACGGATTCTCTTACAAATAAAAGTACATTTACCAAATACTTGAAATTGTAGAACTAATCTATTTACTTGTGAACTAATTTGCACATCTCTGAATAACCCCTAATTGGATACCCTTTTATTCCATATGAGTCAAACTTCGATCTAAAATCACCGTTAAATTAAATAATTTTTTTTGTCAAACTAGTATGATATTGATTTTCATTTCAAATAAAATAATAAATAATAAATGAGAGTTGGATTGAATACGATCTTATTTTATGCATTTCCAAACATGCCTAATTAACTTCTTGGTTGTAATTGTCTTCATGCTTGTGATGTCCCTTTTACTCTCTCCAGATATCTCTGTCTTTATCTATCAATACTAATTGAGCAATAAAGTAATAGTAAGTGATAATTACATTTCAGTCTCTTAATTGTGTTAAATTTGAAGTAAGTTTACTACTTTTTCAAAAAAAAAAAAAAAAAGTTTAAAAAAAAAATTTGTATAAAAATAAAAGTTATCAAGTTTAATTTATTCAATGTTGAGAACAACTATTTGTAACGATGGGGAACAACTCTTAACAATGTCGGGAGCAACTCTTTATATTGTTGTTATGTTTTGATCATGAGGAGCAACTATTTACAAAGTCGGGAGCAACTCATCACAATATGTTTTGGAGCAAGTCATCACATCATTAGGAGCATCTTCGCGATATTTGGGTGCATGTTTTCAACGTGCAAATATAGAGTAGACTGAAATATATATAAATCAACTTTTCAAAAGTTGTTTTTTGAAATTTTGTTGATGACTTTTTTTTTTTTAAATAATAATTATTATTTGTATTTTTTCAATTTTAAAAAATTGATAGGTTGACTTCTAAATTAGTCATGTAAAGTTAACTGAAATTTAATTATCTCATAGAGTAATGTTAATTCATGATATTCTCACATATTGGAAACCCTTATTTTGGGAGTAATTTAACCTAATTTTAGTCCTTGCAGTGGAGCAAAGCCTTATGGAACTAGCATGAGCAAGACCGTGGGAATGGCGAATACATCAAGAATGTCAATGGAAGATGACAAGCAGGACGATGCGTCGTCGTTTTGGGTGCCACATCATCGTACTGGGATATACTATCCTAGAGGCCATGAATGGGTGATGCATGATGTGCCTGATGGTGCAGCAACTTTTGGGCAGACTCATTGGTTCAGGAACATTGATGAGGTTGGCAAGCCAGACCATGATGATCGAAAAATTATTCCACGTGATCGTCATACTCTATGATTATTATTTTGATTTCCCCCATTATGGAATTCATGTATGTGTGTAACTCACAAAACACTTAGATTATAACACAAATGTGATGGTCACATAATGATCTTGTACGTTGTTGCATGAGAATAATACCACATCTCTAAATGTATGTACTTTGTGTTAGAAACTTTAATCTATAAAACTGTAGAACCATAGAGTAGTGAAACCACAGCCCTAGGATCATATCATATTAGATTATTAAGGATATAATATAGTAGAATACATACCTGTATCCATGGAAGCAATTAGTAAACCTTACAAGAACGATGATGACCAGTTATGTCTTCCTCAGTCAAATCTCCTTAGATCTGTAATGGGTTCCTTCTCTTGATGGGATGGAGGAGGAAGTAGTATAATGATTTGACATATTGGGGACCATAACCTATATGTCTTTATATACTGATATGTTAGGGTTCCCATTATTCCTAATATGATTAGTATTTGGTATCCACTCATTAAACCCATACCTAGTAGGAGTCTATTGGCTTCCTACAATTAGACCACATAATATAAGCCCCTTTAAATAATAGCCCTTATAATATAATTGCTATTAATATGTTGCCCACTCTTATTAGGAAATATAATTTCCTAACAATCTCCCACTTGGGCTACATATGATTCCTGAAACAATTATATTACATATTCCTTAGATGCGCACCTGTGCTATTTATCTTTGGACTTCACTTTAGTTTCAATCTGGTCCATTTCCTATATTAATATGGGATCAAGGCGGCTTTCGTTACACATAATCGTAACTAGACCTTCAATGGTCACCATACCAACACATTCAATGACATAGATCAAGTATGGATGAGTAGCATGGAAATTACATGCAATGTGATCTCAAACATGCCTATTTCCAACTGGTTCTAATTTAGTCTTTATTGAGATCAATCCGAAACAATATTGCAAAACCGCATATGTCACGACCCATCCCACTACGCGTGGAAATAGGACACGTGGCACGCCACCAAGGCTCATCCAACATCCATATAATAATACGCAGCGGAAAGAACTTCTATAAAACAACCCTGGTAGTTTAAAACTTAGGAAAACGTTCCCCTCTGTATTGTAAAATACATTGAAATTAGAGTCATAAAAAGTTTTGCCATTGAAAACACATACAAAGATAATAGTTTTGAAAACAGAGGCTCAGTCGACTGCCCCGTCGACTGCACCAAGGTCCAGTCGACTGCTCCGTCGACTGTGTTAAGCAGAACAAAAAAACATCATACTGCAAAGAGGTCCAGTCGACTGATCTGTGGATCCAGTCGACTGCTTTCTGAAACCAGTCGACTGCTTTTCAACCAAAGGAAGCAGTAGCTAAAGTCAACAGTGTTCAGTCGACTGCCCAAGGGGTCCAGTCGACTGCTTCTCTGATATTTCCTTACAGTATCTCAAATACACGAGGTCCAGTCGACTGATCAGGGGGTCCAGTCGACTGCTCCTCTGCTGGCAGCCCTGTGCTTGGAAATTAACAAATCCTACTACTCAATACCAATAACAATCACAACCACCACTGATTTCAACATACTAAAACACAGTTACAGGCGTTCAATTACAAGATTACAGTACTGCAGGACTAATCTATGGTTCTATTACAACATATTACCAAACCTTACACAAGTTTAGGATTTAAAACAAAAACATATACAAGTGTTATCCCCGGCGTTCATCGGCCTCACTCATCACGCTTCTTCTTATCCTTCTTCTTACCTGCAATGGAGTACATCTCCACTGCTCAGCTATATGCTGAGCGTACAAGTCTAACATGCACAATATATGATGAAACATGCTTTAATCTCATAAATCATACAATAGTCTCTAGGAAGAAAAATACGCATTCATCCGGTAGCGGCAAGTCCAAGCCTTAAACCGCGATACCAATGGCAAGTCCAAGTCTATCAACCATTGTATCCACAAGTGCCATGGCAAGTCCAAGTCTATCAACCATGCACAGTAGCCGTCGCTACTAAATTCTCAAACATCGAGAAGCTTACTCCGGCATGAATTTGTATAAGACTCCCCTTTGACCCACATAGACAACTTAACGTGCTCGCGGAAATTTAGACATGCTTTTCACAATTTAGCGCGTGCATAATTAACGGGCCTACAATTAATACATGGATTTCGCCCGGATCACAATTTCGTCGTCGAAATATAAAACATGTATTTCCCTATATTTCACAAGTTAGAACTTCATACCTCGTGCGATTTCCCCCAAACTTTGAAGGATCGGCTAGGAGGCTAAATAAACGTCGGATTCCGAATTTGGTACAATTCCTACAAGTTTATACCTGTTTTTCCCAAAAGTCCAAAATTAAGATTTTTACAAAACTTGGCCAAACACGGCCTAAGTGGTATCAAAACGTAGATCTTACCTCCACGAGTTCAAATCTGAAATCTGGAGAAAAACTGACGGACGAACGGTCGTCGATCGGCGTCGCAAAGCCCGTGGCGACTAAATCTCCCTTCTCTCTCCTCTCTCTAGATATTTGTTTGGATTTGGATGAGAATGAATTCTCATCCTCATCTATATATAGGCAAAAGTTATGGAAATTACGCTTACCTCCCCACGAGTTTCTCAAACTTCTAATTAGATCTCGAAACTTCGCACCCGTCCATTTTATGCCTTTACGAGTGAAAACTATAAATTTCAAAAGTTTCCGACTAAGTTTCGTTTGGGTCCAAAATAACGTCCGAAAACTAAAATCTGTGGAATCTCTACACAACCTACCTTTTTCAATTAACGTATCACTCACGTTCTCACCACAGTTCTCAAAATGATACTACCAAATCAAAGATTATCAGAATTATACTACACAGGTATAATTACTATTCACAGAAATACCAGATAAAGTCAAATAACATTTAAATCATATAAATGTCATTTACTCATGATTATGCAATATGAACTTCCATGTTCCCGTGTCCTCACTGACACCTTATCGTTGACCACAGTCAACCACTTATCCTCAATTATCATATATCAATGATAATTCATAAAATTTCATATCATGCATGATTAAACTATGAAATTCTGGAACGGGCATGACAGCATATAGAAAATAGTTAGATTCAGAGATAAACTTTAAACCATCAACTTTATTCTGCAGAAAATAAAACCATAAATGTCAAAACTAGAACATCCAAAGTTAACTCCCACTAAACCAAAGTATCGTTAGACAGCCTAACACCCATATGAGCAGTGTGCTCGTGAAAGACCTCAAGAGGTAATCCTTTGGTCAACGGATTCGTAATCATGGAGTTTGTCCATATATGTTCTATCAAAATTTGACCACTCTGAATTCTTTCCTTAACAACTTGAAACTTTTATTGTCACAGTATATCTTTAAGGCCTTTCAATGCCATCTACCACACGCAGCCTAGTGACAAAGTTTCGCAACCATATCCCATGATTGGATGCCTTATAACAGGCTATGAACTCCGCAGCCATGGTTGAAGAAGCTATGAGTGTCTGCTTAGCACTCTTCCAGGATATAGCTCCTCCAGCCAGCATATAAACATAGCCTGACATGGATCACTTACTGTCTTGGCATCCAACAAAATCGGAATCAGAATACCCGACGATCTCCAAAAGATCTGATCTCCGATACGTGAGCATGTAGTCCTTTGTTCTCTGTAAATACCGCATAACCCGTTTGACTGCTTTCCAATGATCCATTTGTGGGTTACCCAAATATCTGCCCAATACTCCCACTGAACTTGTGATATACACAGTCATCAACCACATTCGCCTCAAAACCATACGAGGTGATTACTTGATGAAACTTGTGATACCATTGACGGGAAGCCTGCTTGAGACCATTGATCGAACTTTGTTTGACTTGGTGAAAGTTGATTGATCATCTTCCACTATCCCTATGTCAAACTCATGTTCTTGGAAGAATACAATATAATCATCCGAAATTGCATTTCTCCTTTCCCTAGTGGATCTTCTTAATGGCATCTTCTCTTGAGGTTGTTGAGTTTGCACTTCAGGTATAATTTGTTCATTTTGCACAGGGAGCTCTTGTACATTGTCTCGTATATCCGGATTTGCATCTTGAACAATGTTAGGAATAGGAATCTGAATATTGTCAATAGCAATATGATTAGGAATAAATTCCTCTTCAAAGACAATGTCTCTAACCTTATTTAAATTCCTCTTCAAAGACAATGTCTCTAACCTTATCTCCCCCACAAACTCAACTTCCTCAAGAAATCTTGCATTTCCCGTTTCAAAAAAATGTCCTAGCAGCAGTGGGATCATAAAACTTAAAGCCCCGAGAGCGTTCAGCGTATCCAATAAAGTAGCAACTAACTGTTCTAGAGTCCAATTTCTTTTCATGTGGCCTATAAGGCCGTACCTCAGCTGGACAACCCCAAATGTGTAAATGCCTAATGCTAGGCTTCTTTCCAGTCCATAATTCATAAGGGGTTTTGGTTACTACTTTACTTGGGACCCTATTGAGTATATATGCTGCAGTCTTTAGAGCTTCTCCCCAGAGTGATTCTGGTAAAGAAGAATGACTAATCATACTTCTTACCATGTCCTTAAGCGTTCTGTATCGTCTCTCATCTACACCATTCATGCTAGGTTTGCCTAGCATTGTGTATTGAGGGACGATACCGTACTCCTCTAGGAATTTAGCAAAGGGTCCTGGACATTGTTCACCTGATCCATCATATCTACCATAGTACTCACCACCACGGTCAGATTTGACAGCCTTAATTTTCCTGCCAAGCTGAAGTTCAACTTCGAATTTAAATGACTTGAAAACACCCAGGGACTGTGACTTCTCATGTATTAAATATAGGTACCCATATCTTTAGTAGTCGTCTATGACCGTAATGAAATATTGTTGTCCATTTCCAAGAGGCTGTAGGGAATGGACCACATATATCAGTGTGAATGAGTTCTAAGACGTCTGTACACCTGTTGGCACCTAATTTCTTTATGTTTGTCTGTTTCCCCTTAATGCACTCAATGCAGACTTGAAAGTCTGCCAAATCTAAGGGGCCAAGAATCCCGTCACGCACAAGTCTCTTAATTCTCTGTTTAGAGATGTGACCTAATCACTTGTGCCATATGGTGGCGGAATTCTTACTTAATTTCGCTTTGTACCTCGTGAATAAGTATGCAGAATTTCATTATAGGAAATAATAGTGTTCAGCATATAAAGATTATCAATCAAAGAACCGGTACCAATAAGTTTTGAATCTTGAAATAGACTAACTTTATTATTTCCAAAAGAACAAGCACAACCAGATTTGTCCAAATTAGAAATAGAAACTAAATTCTGTCTAAAAGACGGTGCAACAAAAGTCTTAATCAAATCCAAATAAACACCAGTCTTTAATAATAATCTAAAATTTCCTGAAGCTTCCACTATAACTTTCTTGCCATTACCCACAAAGATGAATCTTTCAGCATCAGTTGGCGGCCGGCTCCACAGGCAACCCTGCATAGATATACTTATGTGAGTAGTAGTACCAAAATCTATCCACCAAGTATCTTTAGGTACAGAAGCTAAATTAACTTCAGAACAAACCAAAACGAGAAGCTTACCCTTCTTTGCACGCCAAGCGGCATATTTGGGACAGTCTTTCTTCATGTGGCCTCCCTTCTTGCAGAAGTAGCAAAGGAATTCCTCATTTTGCTTCTTTAGATTCTTCTGCTGAGGTGTCACATCTGCAGCATCCTTAGCTCTCTTCCTTTTATTATTCTGAGAGGTTGATGCTAAGTGAACACTTTCTATCTTGTCTCGCTGAATTCTTTCCTCTTCTTGCACACAGTGAGATATGAGCTCATTAAGAGTCCATTTGTCCTTTTGAGTGTTATAACTCACTTTAAATTGACTGAATTGTGCAGGAAGAGATATGAGAACCAAATGCACGAGTAAGTCCTCAGACAGCTCTAACTTTAGTGCCTTGAGTTTCCCACAGAGATGAGACATTTCCATAATGTACTCCCTTATGTTCCCCTTTCCTTTATACCTCATGGAAATTAGAGTAGCCAAAACGGTACTCGTTTCCGATTTTTCATTTTTAGCAAAATATTGTTGTAATTCAGAGAGGAACTTCTTAGCATTTGTGCTCTCAGTGATTGAGCCCCGAAACGCTTCCGGAATGGAACGTTTCATAATCATTAGACTCATGCGATTCGAGCGATCCCACTTCTCAATTTTACCCTCATTCGGGTTTTCCGTAGTCGAAGTGGGTCGTTCGGTCCTTAGCACAAGGTCCAAATCCATACATCCGAGAACGATTTCTACGTTCTCTTTCCAGACCTTAAAGTTTCCCCCATTCAGCATTGGGATAGCGCTAATTTGAGCAGAAACATTTGTAGCAGTAGCAGAAACTGAATAGAGAACAAAATAAAATAGAATAACATACTCACAATTAATAACATGTCATAACATAAACATATCATAAATACTTTATATATATGCATCCATGACACATTAAATAATTTACTTAATGGTGGGCCCATCACAGGATACCTAGAACAACATTGGCATTTAGTCTTTGGACAGAAATATCAACTGTAAGTGGCACTCCCCGTGTAGTGATCAAATACTGACAATAAGTCCTGTCAAACAGTGGCCTTCCTTTGGGCCGACTCATTGCCCACATGGATAATTATATCTTGATAATTGTCACATATTTACCACCACATGTACATCCATCATTCGGCCAATTAAAAATCTTCCTTTGGGCCGATTGTTAATCGCATGAATAACAGATATATCATCTTAATATTTTAAAATAAATAAATTTACACAACAGAGGTTACTTTGGCAACATATTATTTCAATTTATTTATTTAAAATATCAGACTTATTGTATTGGGGCCTAAAATAGACCCCAAAATCTTAAGCTACCATAGAACATAATTCATGTGATGAATTACCCAATATTCTTTATCCAATAAAAATACCTCAATTTATGTTATAAATTTTCCAATATTGTGAATCACAATAAAAATAACTTAATTCACTAATAACTTAATTCACTAATATAACCCAATTTAGGAAAGGGGAACATAATCTTAAGGTACCATAGAATTTATTTCATGTTGTGAATTACTCAATGTTCTAAAGCACAATAAAAATAAAAATAAAATACCTTAATTCATGTTGTGAACAACCAAGATTTCACATCACAAATAAATCCAAAAAAAAAAAAAATTTCTGAAGTGCTATAGAAAACCCAATATCATATTATAAATTAAAATTAATATGATATTAACCCAATATACTTGCAATTCGCATTAGATATTATTTCATCTAATTGTTACTCTGTGTAATAGTTATCTCTTTATTACTCAGGACCCACGTGGACTTTGGAATACTTAAATCACACCGAAAAAGACACATAAGTGGTGGTGTAACAGTCACAAACTCTCACTAGATAATTTCTCCGTTGCATAGGAAGGAAATCATCAGTATAATAATTCCGATGCTTTTAAGAACCATAATATTTAAAACATTCTATGCATACTTGTGATTGTTGATGATTGACACTTGTCTGTGTCCATGAACATGAGGCATAAGAATTAACTATATTATTTTATTCCAATCACCTAATCTTGGAGTCTCCTTCGTACTGATTCAAGAAAACCTAAGTAATATTTTACCAATTCGATCAACAAACAGTGTTTTACGTGGGACCGCTTGTGTTTGAAGACAAACACCAAAATCTTTCATGGTTACAATTGTATGTACTCGACTGTGATGTTAATCGTGAATCAGCAACACTAATAATTGTAACATGAAGCCGAATTAAAATTATGTATAAAATCTCTAATAATCAACATGATAATTTGCTCTGATACCACTTGTTAGAAACTTTAATCTATAAAACTGTAGAACCCTAGAGTAGTGAAACCACAGCCCTAGGATCATATCATATTAGATTATTAAGGATATAATATAGTAGAATACATACCTGTATCCATGGAAGCAATTAGTAAACCTTACAAGAACGATGATGACCAGTTATGTCTTCCTCAGTCAAATCTCCTTAGATCTGTAATGGGTTCCTTCTCTTGATGGGATGGAGGAGGAAGTAGTATAATGATTTGACATATTGGGGACCATAACCTATATGTCTTTATATACTAATATGTTAGGGTTCCCATTATTCCTAATATGATTAGTATTTGGTATCCACTCATTAAACCCATACCTAGTAGGAGTCTATTGGCTTCCTACAATTAGACCACATAATATAAGCCCCTTTAAATAATAGCCCTTATAATATAATTGCTATTAATATGTTGCCCACTCTTATTAGGAAATATAATTTCTTAACACTTTGATAAATCATTCTCGAATATCTGTATTGTAACAAATATTGTAGTCGGGCCATACGGGCACCCACATGAAATTGGACTGGGTCCAAAGAGGTCTGGTTTGGATACCAAATAACGGGCTTTTAGAGTCCCAAGGCTAGTAGGTTTATCATGTGCTTATATATATATATATATGCATATATATATATATATCACATGTAACGACCTAATGAGACAGACTTTCAGCAGCATCTCTCTCTCCCTCACGTTAGTCTCTATCTCTATATACACTTGGTTTCTCTCTCTAGCTAATCACCAAGGAGCTTGAGATTTAGATCGTGGCATCATCGGAGATTGCTCTAGTAGCTTTCTCTGCGACTAATACGAAGCATAAGAGAGTACACGGAGGCTATATGGAGCAGCAGTTCGTGGGTGAAGACGCCGGGCTCGTAACAACACCGTTCGGCAATCCGCCGGGTTATTCCGCTAGGTAATGATCGAACCTATACCCGACTCATACATGCTTGCGTGCATATTTATCTACATGTATGATAGCTAGCCTATGCGCGGTTACGATGGTTGTCATGTTTACGTATTCTAGGATAGAACACAACCTACACTATCTAGAGTGCTCGACAACAATAATAAACAGATTACATTTGCAAGCAAAAAAATCCGACATTTATATTAAGTAGTGTCCCGCGCAACTTTAGGACACCTATCAGTATTTCTGACGGTTTATTTATTGCCGTTTTATCGGAGTAGAACAGTGGGCAAAAACTTCAGGTACGTGCGCTGACCCCACAATACATGTGTCAATGAAGTCAGAGAAATTTACAATTAAACCAAGTAAATTTCACTAAGAAAAAATAAATAAAGGTTACTAATTAATTTGTCATACAAATAATCGAAGCAAAACCAATTAAAAATTGACAAAAACCACCTCAAAAACTCCTAGAAAAAAAAAAAAAAAAAAACCAACAACAACAACAACAACGCCCGAATTTATCTCTTCTTCCATTTTTCTCTCCACCTAAAGTGAGTAGGCCCCTACTAGTTTCATGAAAGTAACCACCTCTTCCCCTCAGAATGTTAATTGATTATGTTTAGTGGTACATAACAAATAAACCCGTTGCACGCGCAACGTGTGTGCCTCAGTCGTTAGTTAGTATAAAGCAAGTAAGCATCTTTTGCTTGCGGTAAATACGGTTAAAAAGATGCTTACATTGCTGATGCAAAAACCCTTTATTACAAAAGAATTAATGCTATAATTGTCAAATTTGGAATGTTTCCTAATAAAATGGCAGTGAGATGATATAAAGAAATAATTTACAATTAAAATTCTACAGTGCAACCACCCCCCTCCCTAAAAATTACAATTTGCCCTTCTGAGACATTATAAAATTGTCATACTAAGCCTCCTTTCTCTTTGTTTTTGTGCTAATTATAAAAATCCAACCTCTCTCTCTCTCTCTCTCTTATATTTTTGGGATAATTTTTTTAGCATTAGTTTATATTATTTACACAAAATATGTATAAATAAGTCCATATTTTGTTTTTGGGAGGGGGGACCAAATCTCCATCAAGCTCCCCCTGTATTGATTTTCTAGATCCGCCCTGTTTTGAATGATGATGCTTCCTTATGTAATTGAAGGGAATTTCTTTTAATCATATTAATAATTTGGTCAAGTATGGATGTGTGGGAGTTAAATATGTGTCTTGGAGTTGTTACACGTGTCCTAATCTGTGCATGCGCGGGTTGAGGTGTGACAAGAATAGTGGCTTAAAATCTAGGTACGTGCATTGACCCCAGAACACACGCACCGAATCTTAATTCAGTTTCGGGAGGCTTCGAGCCCCTTTTGAGTCTACATATTTATGGTTCTCAAATTTGACAAATAAACTAAAACGTGCACTTACAAGATTGTGAGGTCTTGGTCAATAAAATATGTGCTAGAGTTAATTCTTGGAAATCTAAAATTTTATTTTATGTAGGTAGAGCTCAGCTCATTAGCTCGGTCTTGACAGGGATTCAACTCTATTGGTCATGAATGTTTGTATTGCCTAAAGGAGTTCTCAAGAAAGTATCTCAATCCATGGCCAGATTTCTTTGGTCTGACAAGATAAATAAACTTGCTGGAGCTAAAGTTGCATGAGATAAAGTTTGTCGACCAATAAAGGAAGGGGGTTTGGGTTTCAAAGATGTCTTTTTGATCAACACTGTTTTGGATCTGAAACATATTGGGAATTTATTGGACCCTTTCAACATGCCCCTCTGGAATAAATGGATCCACAAGTATATGCTTAAAGATAAGAACCATTGGCAAGACAAAATTCCTTCCCAGTACTCATGGTATTGGAGGAAGTTGTTAAAACTTAGAGAAATAGCCAAACCTTTACTAATACATTGTATTGGTAATGGTAATCATACTTCTCTCTGGTTTGATAATTGGCTCCCTTTGGGACCTTTGTTTGATAATGTTTGCTATATTTTGTAGTTCGGGCGTGCCAGAGCCAAACGGGCTCGGTGTGTGCAAACTAATTTCCTAAAGTGCTTGAGTGAGTAATACTCAAGGCTTTGAGATCTGACTTCTAATAGGATGATTGTGAAAGGTAAGTAGGAAAGTACCTTCACCTAAAGTTTTATGGCAGTATTGAAGGGCACAAGCCAATTCGTGAAGAGTTTACCAGATAAACAATCACAAACAATTAATAAATATGAAGATATTATATTGAGTGTGTTTGGAAAAAATAACAAAATAAAGAACGAAATCAGAACATGTTTTGATTGTTCAATAGAGAATGAAAATAGTAAGAAAAAAACCAACAGGGACATACCTATTTGCTTTGGTTGCAGAATAAGAAGAACGCAAGGTTGAATGCTCTGAACGCTATTTGAATGTTGTTTCAAGAATGACGCGGAATCCTTTACACGGTTGGCCAGTCTTTGTATTTATAGCGGCCTTTAGGAAGTTCTGATATGGTAAGGACTCCTTCAATTGCGCCCCAAGCAAAAGATATGGATGGTAGAATCCTTCCCAATCTCAAACTTTTTCCTTATCCTTATCTTGATTGAAACAATTTCCAAAATCTTCAGGATTGACCCTCCACCTCCAGCTGGATGTGACCAGATTCATTCCTAAACGGACTCTGCTACCTTAATTTAGGATGATGACTATCTTGACAGTTAAAGACAGAACCGCCTAATCAGTTCAACCATCGGGCTGCCATGACCGTGATCCACACCTCTCTCCCCATTGGATTATCTTATATGCCACTTGTCATGCCTTCTGAAGTGCATGAGCCCGATGACAACTATATGCATGCTTCCGACAATCGCGCTTAAACTCTCGCCGTTACTGTGTATTCCAAATATGGTGCCCGATTGTTGGGTGTTTTACCTTCATCGCCTATCGGGCTCCATCGAACTTGAGTCTATGCCTTACCCTTCTGAACCATGTGATGTTTTACCTCTTAAGCCCAATCGCCCTCTGCAACCTTGGATCGACAGTTCCAAACAAATCCTGGGCTAGCCAGATCCAAGCCGACTCCAATTCATTGGGGCTCAAAAACCCTTGGCGGTTTTTGGGAGCAAACAGATAAATACTCAGAAAATATTGTTTATGATTCCACACTTAATCTTAATACTAAGGTTAGCAACATCATTAGGGGGTTGGATTGGAATTGACCTAGGTACAACTCCAATGAGCTTAATGAAGTCATAAATGTTTTGTCTAATTTCTATAAACTTAAAAGTTGTCTTGATGCTGTGAAATGGACTATAACCTTTAATGGTGTGTTCAACACTTCTCTTATATGGGACCATTTGAGGATTCATCACCCTGTGGTTCCTTGGTATAATATTGTATGACTCTCTAGATGTATTCCCAAACATAGCTTTGTTCTTTGGCTAGCTGCCCAAAATAGACTTTCTACACATGATAGAATTTCTAATTTTACTCCTGGCCCATTAGCTTGCATGCTTTGTCATAAGCATATGGAAACACATGACCACTTGTTTTTTACTTTTTTTTTTATTATACTTTTGTGTGGCAGGACCTTATGAATAGATGTGGATTGCATTGGCAAGGTCATAGCTGGGTTGACACTTTAGATTTGATGGCTCAAAGGTTGAAAAGCAAGACAATCCAACATGTGATATCTAAAATGTGTCTTGGAGTGACAATCTATGGGTTATGGAGAGAGTGAAACAATAGGACGTTTGAGAACACCTCCAATCTCAAAGAAATTCTTCTGAAGAACCTGATATCTCAAATCAATGCACAAATCAGGGTGAAGTAGGAAAACCATTCAAATTTTGATAGGATTATCTGTACTGGGATCTAATGACCCTAGTGGGGTTTTGCACATGTTGATTTGCTAAGTTTGTAACTTTTGGGTTACCTTGGATGCTTGGTAGCCCTTCAGTTTATTTTTGTAACATGTAGGGCCTACCATTATTTTTGATGTTTTCGTTGCTTTTGCTTCATGTCCTCATGCAATGAGTTCATTGTTTTATCTTGGGGTATGCCCCTTGTACATCATTTTTTGAATTTTGACCTTTTTTCTGAAAGGGAGAATTAAAAACCAGTCTATAATTTATGAGTTTTTAAAGGACAGTCATATGCTTTTTAAAAATACAAAAAGAATTTATTTAGAACTACAAATTTAAGTTTACATCAACTTTTGGTCTTTTCCTAAATAAGAGATATTAAAATTATCCTTTTACCCTTATCTTCTTCCTCTTCACCATCACCAACCAACGACCACCAGCAACCGCCACAACCACCACTGGTCGTCGCCTCCACTACCACCACCGGTCGCCGCCTCCATCATCAATCCAACCCCAACTTCTCTCTATCTGTTCTTTCTTTGGTCTCCTCTCCCTCTCTTCTCACTGGGCCGCCGCCACCACTACCACAACCAGCCGCCGCCACCACTACCTACCCAAACCCTAACCCCAACCCCCAACCCTAATTCCAACCCCCCTCTTTCTCTCATCCACAACCACCACACCACCACCAAACCCCACCTCCCAAATCACCTTTTCTACCACCAGAGAGAGAGAGAGAGAGAGAGAGAGAGAGAGAGAGAGAGAGAGAGAGAGACCAAAGTGTGCTCAGTTTTTTTCAAAGAGATAAAAGTGAGAAAGGAAGAAAATCTTACCAAACCCAAATTTGTAAATTGCAAAGATAGTGTGTATTTATACATTATACATATGTACGTACGCATATATATATATATATATACACAGAGAGAGAGAGAGAGAGAGAGAGAGAGAGAGATGAAATTGTGGGTTGAAAGATGAAATTTGGGATCAAAGTGTGTCATGGATGGGTTATTTCTCTGTATAAGTGTGTTGGGGGTTGGGGTTTGGGTTGAGATTTGGGTTGGGGGTGGAGGCGGCAGCCGATGGTGGTGGTGATGGCCGTCTGTGAAGAGAGAGAGGAGAGCCATTCTTTTTTATTTATTTATTTATTTATTTATTTATTTTCAGCAATAATGACTATGAGGAGAGAGAGAGAGAGAGGAGACCAAAGAGGGAGGGGTGTTTGGGCATTTTTGTCCTTTTACCTAAAAGTTGATGTAAATTTAAATTTATAGTTTAAATAGATTTTCTTTGTATTTTGAAAAAACACATGACTGCTTTTTCAAATCTCTATAAATTATAGACTGAATATCTAATAATCCCTTTCTGAAAACAACAATGATAGACTCACTCCCCCATTCACACCCCCAACCACACTCAAGCCTCTCTAAGCAATTTTTAAAAAATTGTGGGACCCACCATTATTTCGTTTCCCCCCAAATCAAACGAAACACCACAAAATCAAGCCCCAAATTACTTCCAGCCCCAACCCGTAAGAACACACCCAGCCCTAGCACCAACCCTCCCCCAACCCCAGCGGCGGCTCCGACTAGTGGACCACGGCGACGACGACGGCGATGGAGACAACCACTGATCCGGCGCACCAACTCTCTCTTTCTCTCCTGGCGGTATGTTCTCTCTCTCTCTCTCTATACATGTACACATATATATATATATATAGATGTAGATATATAGTGATATAGATGTACATATCTACATATACACATATATAATTGTTCATTTTTTAACAAGCTCCAATCAATTTATTGGATTTGTTCCAAGTTAAAAGTTTCATATCTACATATACACATATATTTGATTTGTAATTGTTCATAGGAAATGAAATTGAAGCAATTGCCTCATGAAAATGACTCATCAGTTGTATCTTAAATGGTTGTTGATCACTTTCTTTATTTGCAATTATTGTTGTTTTGAGCAATGTTTGTGTTTTATTATTTCTCAGTCATTCCAGCCCTTCTAGTTTGTGGTCCGCTAAAATCACCTGATATCGATCAATGGGTGATTTTTATGGTAACTCTGGTGTTGGACCAGAACAAGTTTTTTGTATTTCTTTTTCATGATTTCTAGCTAGAGGGAAATTGTTTTGAGCAATGTTTTTTGTATTTGTATTTCTTGTTTGCTATTCAACGCTCCAATGTTTCTGTCTTTTTGCTGAAAATTTCAATGATTGTTTGTGCAATATAAGAAACCGAGCATTAGGTAGATTCACTGGAATCTACCAATAACAGTGGATGGCAAGACAACGATTTTGCATTTACAACTCAACAATAATACACTAACGTCATACGGAAACCATGTTTAGGGAGATTATTAATTGAGCCTATAAACGCCATTGTTACTTGTTTATTGCTCTTTGTGAAGTCTGATATCAACGACTCTTACTAGTGAAACCATTATATAACACCATCATAGTGACCCTTCGCTCTACATTGTTACAATCCTTTAATATTCCCTCTTAATTGAGAAAATGTTATTAACAACAAAGGCTGTACACTGCAAGTTATGATTGTTGATATAACACCCACATTTGTGTTATTTCATTTGCATTACATTGTCATGCATGATAATGTGATTAGGCGTGTCTTATGACACATGGTTGAGTGAGTTTTGACTCACGAGTTGATTTGGGTGTCTGTATTAGAGAACTCTTTGCAACTGTTGTGATTGAGGATTTATTGTTTGTGAAGTCTCTCCGAGTATGAGACGGTCACTGTAGAACATTTTAAATGTTTATCTGAAAATAAATGTTTACCTGTGTATTTCAATATCTGTATTATTTTCTGTTTTAGAATTTATTTCTGTTGTTAGATTTAGTATCCTGGTGAGGACGAATGAACACGCTATTAATTTGGTAGGCTAATTAGCAACTTCGGAAACGTCATATAGAAATTCGCGTTTTAGCGACCAAACGAAACTTAGTCGAAAACTTTTATAATTTTGAGGTTTCACTCGTAAAGCTATGAATAAGCTGTATAGAAAGTTTCAGAGACTAATTAGGAGTTTTGAAAACTCGTGGGGAGGTAAACGTAATTCCCAATAGTTTTGCCTATATATAGATAGAGATGAGTTGAGATATTTCACAAAGCTTAACCTAAAGCTTAAGAAAGGAGGCCAAAAGGGGGCTAGAGGGAGATTTAGTTGCTTAGAGCTTTGCGACGCCAAACGACGACCTTCCGTCAGTTTGTTTTCTCCCAGATTTCATATTCGAGCTCCTCGAGGTAAGAGCTTCGTTTTGATACCTATTAGAGCCTGTTTGGCTAAGTTTTCCGAAAAGTTATTTTCTAGAATTTTTCATAAAAGTTGATAAATGGAATTCTGATCCATAGGAATTGTACTAGACGGATTTCTGCACGTTCTTTGTGCACAGGTTTTCTTCAGATTGAATTATAGGAGCATTATTCGGAGGTGAGTGATTCAACTATGTTTTGGAATGATTTCTTGACATGTATTCATGTTTTGTGTGAATAGCATGTATTAATTCTTAGAGATATATTGTGTAGTTCATATTGGGCATTTATATTGATAAGTAGGCTCAATAGCACGGTGATATGTTTTGATTACCGCGAGCATGGTGATATGTATTTGAGCATGTTAAGTTGCTTATTTGGGTCATAAGGAGCACGTGGTCACCGTGCCATTTTGTGGAGCCGATATAGGCATTAAGGTCGCACGATTGAAGAGAAGAATCGTGGGTCTTACCCTTTCGCGTGGACTTATTGGCGAGGAGTCGCGGATTGGGAGTATGGACGGGCACGTGAGTCTCCGGCGACTAGTATGAATTGTAGAGACGTGAATGCGGACATGTTTATCATTCTTGTGCATATGTTGTTTTATTCACTAAGCATTAGCTTAAACAAATCGAAATATGTGTGGTTATTCAAATAACCATTTCATGTGTAAATGCTGGCGAGGAATCGCAGAAGTGAGTACGTGGGTTGGGAGTTCTCTTGGAAGGCAACTTGAATGTAAATCTTGTAGTTTTGGGATAATAGGAATGTTGTAATAAGAATTTGGTTGTTTTAACCCATGTTTAATTTGGTATGTTAGAATGGATTTTAAACCGTTGTAATAGTTAGTAACATGTTGTAATCCTGCTTTAGAAATGTTTTACTACAGCTAGGATTACTTTGGGTTGAGTTTGGATGAAGTGGTTGATCATTGGTGAAAGTTTGAAAGCTTTTAAACTTGAAATTCTGCAGATTGGGCTGCTGCCAGGGGAGCAGTCGACTGGTCCTGTGTTCAGTCGACTGAACCCCTGTATCTGTTAGCTACTGCTTCTTATTATAGCAAAAGCAGTCGACTGGGCCCCGACTCAGTCGACTGGACCCCCAGCCTCAGTCGACTGGAATTGCTATTAAACATTGTGAAAACTCCCTGCCTTCTCCCGTCGACTGAGCAGTCGACTGAACCTCTGGTTTTAAAATGTGTTTTGTTTTTCCGCTGCGTGTGTTCTTCAAACCTAATTTTGGAAACGTTAATGAATTGGTTTAGCCTCGGTGGCGTGCCACGGGCTTCGGTTCCGCTATTGTGGGACCGGGCTATGACAGTTGACAAGTGATTCAGCCTTCTTATCAAACAGTCTAGATTGGAACACTCTCTCTGCTCTCTGTTCAGGATTTTTTTTTTTTTTTTTGTGCTTGAACTGCTCTCTGTTCTGTTGACTACTCACTTGCACACATACAAATGGTTCTAGAAAATTGAAAGGAATTTTACTATCACATTTCCCCTCAGTTATATACTTCATGGTACTTGGTTACTGAACAATATGATCAATTGTTACTATTAGAAGTTATGATAAAAAAAAGGTTAGTATTACTTATTAGCATAAAGTAAGTTATTACTAATGGAATACTAACTAAATGTTGGTCTCGTCGGATAAGCTCCATCCATTTTGTGAAGCTCCATCCATCTATTGCAAAACAAGAATTACTTTGTATTTAGCCTATTCATTTAGTTAATTGAGACGAATCAATATCAACGTTGAATTTGGAATGCAGGTACTACAAGATAGTGGAAGCTGATCACATACTTTTCATCGTGAATCGGGAGAGAGCAGGAGTCCAAGTGCACCAATAATGTTTACACATTGCTCTCACTAATACCCTATAGCTAGAAGAAAATGAAGACGCGACAACAAAAGAAATAGTGGTGCCTGGCCTATACAATTTGTTTTTGGTTTCGTAATTTTTTCCTAATGTAAATGTGACTTCTTTAATGTATTCTTCTGATTTAGGTGATGTATTCAGAAAAGACATTTCCTTGAAGGTCATATATGAATTTCAATTCTAGTTTTGTTATCTAAATCTTTGTTTTGGACTACTTGTAGGGCGGGTTTATATTATAGCAACTTTGCTCAAGCCATTATGTATACAAAATATGTATAAGTAAGTCCAAAATATACACAAAATATTGGTTAAATAGGTCCAAAATATGTATAAATACCAAAGCATAACATCAACTACAACCACTATCCAAATTACATTACATCTACTACAACCATTATCCAAATTACATTACATCAACTACAACCATTATCCAAATTATCTATCATTATCTTCATTATCTTCACGGAATAATCCTCTATCTGAACTTGATGGATGCATATTTGTGAAATCATTTCCCACCCTCCAAAATAAATTTTGATAGCCCTACACAAATTAAAAATGAGTCATTTATTACAAGTAAAAAAGTATTAAAGTGTACAACAAGGAAACAAAGAAAGTTTATACCTGAATTGCAAAATTCCCCAAATTTGGTTGAAACGCAAAGTTTCCCCCAATTCCTACTCCTCCAGGTTGTGGTATTAAGGGTGTATGTATGTTTGGCCGCATGAGTGAGGAATTTAAGACAACACTTCCAAATATACTATGCTCTTCATGTCCCTACAAAAGACAGAAAAAAATTATTTGTATAGATTGACATATGTGGGTTCTTTTCTAGATCAGTTACTTTATTGTTCTCATGTTCAATCTCAATAGTATTATCATCCACATTCACAAGTGCACCTATATAATCACTTGATACTTCTTCTTCCATTTATCTAAAATATATGGATTACAAAAAAATCAAAAAAAAATTAAGATAATAAATAGTAACAATTAAACATATAAGACATGGACATTTCAATGAAAAATGTGATTCATGGAAATGTGGTTCATGGAAATAGTAACCACTTGTTAATGTTCTTTCAATCCAGTTAGTCCTCTCAAGGGGTCCTACAATTGATGGAGCTATATATACATTTTTTTTTCAATGTCTGTGTGGATTTCTCTGCTTTTTGTTGTAGCTGTGTGCAAGTGAGTAGTCAACAGAAACAAAACCAATGGAGGTAAGTAGCTTTGCTTTATGCCTTAATGGGGGAGCTTTGTTGGGATATCTAGCAAGATATCAATCCTAGTTTTAAATTTGAGAACTTTTCACCATTTTGACCTTGGAAAACAAAAACCTCCATTCAGTAGAGCCTAACAAATGTTATCTTATTGACTTATCCGAAGACCTCCACTCAACTAAAACCTCCATTCAGCTATAAATCTAATAATATTATCTTGTGGTTCAATTGGGTAATTGGGTAAAGATAAAGGAAAGAAATTATGAAATAAATCAACAATGGAGCTTGTTAAAATATTTTAAAAGAAAGAAAATATGAAATAAATCAACAATGGAGCTTGTTAAAAATTTTAAAGGAAAGAAAATATGAAATAAATCAACAATGGAGCTTGTTAAAAAATGAACAATTATATATGTGTATATGTAAATATGTACATCTATATCACTATATATCTACATCTATATATACAAATATGTGTACATGTATAGTGAGAGAGAGAGAAAGAGAGAACATACCGCCGGGAGAGAGAGAGAGAGTGTGAGTTGGTGCGCCGGATCAGTGGTGGTCTCCGTTGCCGTCGTCGTCGTCGCCGTGGTCCACTGGTCGGAGCCGCCGCTGGGGTGGGGGAGGGTTGGTGCTAGGGCTGGGTGTGTTATTACGGGTTGGGGATGGAAGTAATTTGGGGCTTGATTTTGTGGTGTTTCATTTGATTTGGGGGGAAAAGAAATAATGGTGGGTCTCACAATTTTTTAAAAATTGCTTAGAGGGGTTTGAGTGTGGTTGGGGGTGTGAATGGGGGAGTGAGTCTATCATTGTTGTTCTGAAAAGAGTAATACTAAAGTTACAAAGATATACTCACAAAAGATATGACATTTTATGTGGCAGATTCCGAAAAAAAAAAAAAAAGAAAGAAAAAAAAAAGGATGTTTATTAAGTAGGTAGTTGTCTATCACCATAATTTAAGTTTTATCCAAGGAGTTATTACTACTTAATTAGTAAAGTGCAATTAATTAAGAGCGAAAATATCTTATAATGTAGACTGAAGTGCTCAAAAAATAGGAACTGACAAATCTGATTCTATATATATAACACAAAATTTCACAAATGTGTTCACCGTCATATCCGTTCTCTCTCTCTATCTCTACTTTCTCTCTCTAGAAACACCAGTTTTTTTTTCTTGTGCTGCGGTTTCGTCGAAGGTAGGGACTTGTCGGTATTGAAATCGCTTCTATTAAAGTCTTTATTGATAGAGAGATTTGGGAATTGAATCAATCGCAGGGTAGGAGGAGAGAGAGAGAGAGAGAGAGAGAGAGAGAGAGAGAGAGAGAGAAGAGGCTGTTGCATGACGAGCGCTTCGGAGCTTTTCTACAATCGGAGGTCTCGTTTTGGCCGAAACACTGTCGAATTAGGGCTCCATTCGTCTATCGATCGAAATCTTCACAACCATTTCAACAATCGTCACCACCATAATCAGAACAACAACAACAATAATTCTCGTCGTGATCGCTACTCTCTCGATGGCTGTGATTCTCTCCGCGGATCTTCCCACCTTCGTCATTCATCTAATCGCCCCTCTCATGCGGTATGCTATGCATATTTATATTTATATGTGTATGTATATGTATATTGCTCTCTGTGACTGTGGCTATGTATGCTTTAATTTTTTTTGTTAGGTTGTTTTTCTATCTGGGTAATTTTATCCCTATTAAATGGATTGTATGATTGATTTTGGAAGAGAATTGTGGAATTGAATTAGAACTAACTTTGTTGGTCTTAGGTAGTTTGTAGCTTTGGGATATTTGGATCTGTAGATTCTTACTTTTGTGAAAATGATAAGCTGATCCGGATTCTGAACAAGTAAATTGCATTACTGGGTAATTTTGCATTTTTGCTATATAAGAACATAAGTGTATAGGTGTATCGCGTAGTCATATATACTCTCTTGTTAAGGTTCGAGAAGGGAGTGAATGAAAGTGGGAGGTCCGATATGGAGTTTCTATTGTTTGGTAGGAACAAAGGAGGAGGGAAGGAAAAAAGATGAGGGAGCACTCGTCCCCCTAGGCCAACCTTTTTAATTGAACTAAGGCTGATTTTCAGTGAAGCTCATACCGATTCCAAATTATTAGAATCTTAAAACCCTATTCCTTTATTTTTGAAGAAATGTCAGAGTTTCAAGAAAGTTTTGCCTTTATGGAATCATAATTTTCGGAAATTTTGGTGAGATTGCTTTCCAATTAGAACTTTTACCGAATACATGGACCCCATCGCTTTACAGTGCGAATTTTACCAGAGATATGTTCATTCGAACAGAGAAGTAGATTACAGTAAATCAAGAAAATCAAGTAACTGGCAAGAAGATAAGGAATAGAGCGAAGTCGATAGATCACTTTGGTCAGCAACGGCGGAGCCAGGATTTTATCCCTGTGGGGGGCAAAATCCTTAAAGCAAATCTGGATTTAAAATGGATTACAAAACAAAAGCCACCAATTTTAACCTCTTAACACTCGAATTAAACTCAGTGAGTCAGTTCTATATAGTTTTGTTCACATGTTCACAAAAATATTTCCCTGTTGGTTCTGGCTATATCTTCCATGTGAAATGAATGTTCGTATTGATATGAACATGAAGATTTTAGTTTGAGGAATAAGCAAAAAATGGTTTTGAACTTCTGTTTATTTGGAGAAGAATTGGGATCATCTAGGTGGAAGTGATTTAATCTTTCAATAACAGTACTCCAAATTCTTTCCAAATCATTTTTCGTACATGAATTGAAATTTACCTTTTAATTAGAAAAAGTTGGACATCCTTTGACAGCAAAAGTTCATAATCGAAGTAGCAACAACAGTCAGTTCGTGAATCCACAAAGATAAATAGAGTAGTAACTAGTTAACTTGTTTTAGGAAAACTTAAAAACAAAATAGCATACCCTCAAATTGTCAGAGGGTCCTCCTCCATAGCTTCAGCAATGATGGATTTGGGGTTAGGGTTTGGTCCAATTAGAGAGAAGAATAGAGATGGTTCTAGCGATCTAGCCTTCTAGGGTTCCTAAATGATGGAGATGAAGAGAGTAATAGAAAGGATTTCGGAGATTTGTTGTGATTTTCAGGTCTGCCCCCGTTTTTCTTCTCGAGAGAGAACCAACCTCATTTTAAAAAAAGTTGACAATAGACGGGAAGAGATATGTGATACCTTATATCCTATGTTACATGGACTCTTCTAAATAGGAGAAGTACCCGTGTCGACATGACTCTTGCGGACATGGGTATGACACTTGGGTAGGATCTTTCTAGTGTAGTTAGTGTAATTTTCAGCCAATAAAGGCAAAGTACCCGTGTCGGATATGGCAATCCGTACCCATGTCGTATATGGCAATCCATACGCGTGTCCTCTGGACACTTTGAAGAGTCCGTGTAACAGCTTATGTCATGAAAGTAGGGGCAAGTTTTCAAATGAAAATCTCATGGGGGCAAACTTAAGGAAGTATATAAAACTTAGAAGATGCTAAACTGACCTCTCCGTTTTTTAATATTCCAGTGGAGACAGGTGCCCCCATTGCAAAATCATCCCTGGTCAGCAGGGTGATGTTTAGAGGTTTCAAGGGCGAGATCTACCCAAGGGTTCGTATCAATAAGATTCATTTATAGAAGTATCTATGCTCCGTGGTTCTTCCTTTTGGTCATTAGGATATCACTTCAATACAATTTGTCACTGCCTTAAACTATTCAAAGTCGGCTACATGAGTCTTGTTGTTTTGGGTGGAAATCTCTTGTTCCCCCCTTGTTTTGGTAATGATGAGGAACCTCGCAAGAGGCTTGCATCTTGACCGCTTAAACCTCACCACTCCCCAAATCCTTTTCACATAGGTGGACTTAGACCGACCTATCCAGTGGGATGGCTACATTGGCCTCTCGAACCAACGACGTCAGAGTAATACCCGGACATAACCTTAGTATCGTTAATATTTAAAATTACAACAGTGAGAGTAATCGACATCCTCTTGCATCCTTGTCCTCTTCTATGGTGGCCCCTTTTTTTTTTTTTAATAATTAGCTCTCATACATTCCCTTGTGTTTATCCATATTGTACCTAATGATAATTGCAAGCACATCGATTCAATAGCCTGGTTTACTGCCTGTGACTATGATTAATTGTAGCTTTGATCATCTATGCATGTAACAAGCATTCATACCTATGTAAACAGATATGGTTATTTCATTTGTACCTTGCCTTTCTTCTAGTTCGTCATGTTTTAAAAATGGATAATTATCAATACATTGATTCCAGTGGCGCAGATTGCAGCCGTTGACTATTGGTAATTAGACTAATACTTGATCAACCATACTTATGATGGGTACATGATGCATCCATAAGTAAATAAACTGACATATGGTAATTTCATAAGTATGTTTCCAGTTCACATGCAAATGTACATGCGTGCATACTTTTGAGAGATATGATTGTTGAATTCTGTACACGGTTTATTAGGCAGCTTGTTCAATCTCTCAAAACTAGAGCTAAGGAAAGGATCTGCATCCTGTTCTGAGCTCATCACTTTCTCGCTTACTTAGTTTGGAATATCTACCTGTTAAGTGGGCTGGCCCGTAGCTCCGAGTCTTTTATTCGTCTCTGGGTGTATCACTGCTTTCAACAGTGGAGTATAGTTCCCTTTTGCTCCCCCTTGCACAAGTTTGCAAAAAGATTGGGTAGGATATCGCAAAGAGTCTTTTTCTTAGCCCATTGGCCCAACCTAGATGTCATAGTTTTATGTATCTCCACAACCTATGTATGCCCTTTTTATATTTACGAACATTTTCTTAGCTTTTGACAAGGGCAAATACCTACGAGAATAATTGAATTTTGAGATTCCAGTTTTTTTGTTTAATAATGTGTCAATTTTTTTGCGAAAAAGGATTAATGGAAGGTTTTTGAAACTTGGGTTAAATGCTCTTCTGATGGTAACTTACTTCACTTTTGCAAGGGTCCAATATTGCAAGAAGACAAAAACTTGTGGCATCATCCCACTATTGTGTCCATAATATAGTTTTCAAATCATGATTAGTTGTAGGTATCATTTGTGTATTTTTAGTTTACAGAATTTGTATCGTAAGATACCTTATCAGGTTAAAGAAATTCGTACACTCGATGCATGATATAATAATATTATGCTTTATTTAAGTTAATAGAGGCTTCTCACTCATTGATATTGATAATACATGTGAAGTATGCGGATGTTGGTTTAGTAGAGGATCATATATGTTATGTAGATGGTACTATTTACAAAATGTCCATTATCCATGCTTTGAAATTTTGAAGGTCAAATACTTCACTAACAGTTAAAAGTACTAGCTTCAAATTGTAAGGTAACATTTCAAGATTTTAAAATTTTAAATTCCAACCAGTTTCCTACCAACAATTTAGCAAAATCAGCCCTTTTACTTTTCAAATTTGTGGTTGACCCACTGGCATAAAATGTCTTGTCAACTCTCGTCAACTTAGTATTGATATGGTGTCCAAAACTTAGAAATACTTTAGGAGTTTCTAATATCGTACGCTCAAGTTCTTCTGTTCACCACTCAATAATTTAAAACACTCAGATGGAAGTTTAGACGATTTGGATATCATTTCGTAAGAGTCCTAATATGTGGCCGAAAGAGAATGTTCTTGCCACATATTTGGGTGGTAGACTAGAACTTGATGTGCTGCCTCTAACATTGTTCTCTTGTTTTTGCACTGATCTTTAAGCCTAATTGGTCTCAATCTTTGGGCAAAATTTTATGGGACTCGAATGACTATAGATTTTGGATCAAACAGTAGTTGATCTTAGGAAAATGCCCAAGGGGAGGCAGTAGTTGGCATATCAAAGATTTTGAAATTGGTAATTGACTTAAGACTGGTTTCTTTATTGGATTATAACGTCGTCATTTAAACATCTTTCATTCAGACTTCTAAGATCAAATCAAGGCCCTCTGCCCACTGACTAGTTTGCTTGATCTAGGACGTATGTTACTTGATGTCCTTCCATTGTAGTGGAGGATACAAATTATGCCTTGGATTCCCTTTTGCATTCATTCTTTCACTCTATTACTTTATCTCCATGTATTTGTTCCTTTATTTATTTTCTATTTATTTTTTAAATTTTTTTTTATCATCTGTTGCATCCTCTTGGGTTCTATTTGCAGTGGTGGATAAATTTTCTGTAATGCTGATTTTGAACCTTGCCCAAGTCTATCCTGCTAATTAGAAACTATAATCACTGTTCATATGAACATTCTTATTTGGAATTTAAACGGAAGAAGTTGTAGTCTCTAAGAAGTCATCGCAGAGACCTAGACTCCTTTATACTAATTTAATTCACATTTTGACCGTGCAGGAGCGTGAATCAGTTGAACTCGACCAAGTTAACAGCCAGTCTGCTTCAGGAAATGCTATCAACTTGGAAAGTTTTAGCAGCACTCGCAGTAGGTTGAGCTTAAGTGGAAATGATAGGCTTCCTGGAGAAGTACTACTAGCTAGAGAAAGGCTTCTTCAAAGATTAAGAGGTGTATCTCTATCTGGAAACAGGTTGGTATTTATAGTTTTGTGGAAGTTTTCCATGTGTTACATTATTGTCCTCACATATTTTGGGGTTATGGTGAATGTTCTTTAATCATTTGTTGATAAACCTGTTGTTACAAAATTTCATTGAACAGTGAAGGACCAAGATGTGAGGTTTAAGGAACCTGTTGTGCTTGTTCTCTCACTCAACATTCTACAAATCGCTAGGCGGTAGGCGGGCAGTGGAGGGGGACCTAGCGCCTAGAGGCCTAGGTGGGGCTTAGGTGGAAAATTTATTTTAAAACAAAAATAATAATATAGAGACAATTCTCATATAAAAAAAACTCACATTATCAAGAAACTAAGGGCTCGCATGGTAACGTTGTGGTTTTTGGTTTTCGGTTTTTGTTTTCATTTTTGAATTGATCATAGTCAACTCCTAATACAAAAAATGAAAACAAAAACTAAAAATCAAAAGCCACAACGTTACCATGCGAGCCCTAAGTTTTCTTCTTTTTTTCCTTCCCAAACTTGCTTTTTCTTCTTTTTCTTTTTTTAAATTAAAACTTAACCCATCAAAGTTTTCATCTTTTCCAAAAACACCCTTGAATTAATTTAATCCCATTTTTCAAAAATTACAATCTCACCTCCACATTTAAAAAAACACTTCAGTAAAAACCTGCCTAATCTCCTTGGCGATTTTTACCAACGCCTATGGTAAAATCGCTGTGCCTAGCTGCCGTCTAGGGCGATTTTTAGAACAATGCTCTCACTTGTATCTTGGAGATATATACTGTTCTATTCTTATCTAAAGGCTCAATCTTTTCCTTCAGTCCCTTGTTGAGCACTTGCTTAGGCTGTGGATTAGCATATAATCTTGGTGACTTACTTTAGAGGAGCAACATCTAAAAACAACAATCCCAAGCATTTGCTGGGTATACTAACAACAATCTGTCATCGTGTTTTACTTATTTATGATTTTCTACGCCCCAATTGGTACAATTTCTAGAAAATCAAACTAAAGATGTAAAATAAAATTATTTCTCAAGATATCTCGGAGTATTGGTGAACTTCATTTGTAGCTATAATTCCCGAGTTATTTGGAAAAAAATAATAAATTTAACTTGATAACACATGCATCGTCGTCATGCAATTGGGAACTTTTCATATTACATAGCAGTAGACTAGTAGTAGCAGTTTATGGTTTGAGAACTCATATGAGCAACTCTTCAGTGGAGCTGAAGTAGCCCTTTAGATGTGGGCTACTTTCTGAATGATTCCGTAAAATTTAACTGCTTTGACTAATTGCTTTAATTTGTCCTTTTGAAGTCAGTATTTTATCCAAATTGGGATGTCTTTCTCTTGTACCAAATGTTGCCTAACTAGCTATTTATTGTCTTTAATAGGCAAAGCAACAGGGCTTCATCGGGCATCTTTCAGAATGAGACAAGATCAGCCGACGATTTTAGGCTTGTCGATGCCGAGGATTGGGAGACCGGAACTTCTTCAATGGCGTGGCCAGCCAGAGGCATTTCCTTTTTTGATTCGATTTCTCAAACAGAGCTTGTTTTAATTCCAGAAGAAACAAGCAAAAGGCCGCCTGGACTCACCCAAGAGGGCCTAGAAAGTTTACACCTTGAGGTGTTCAGTAATTTGAGAAACGGAGACGAACAAGTGATGCCAAGGGAATCATTGGACTGTTCCATATGTCTGGAGAGTTTTGTGGAGGGAGATGAGGTGACATGTTTGCCATGTCAGCACCGATTCCATTCTGGCTGCTTGGAACCTTGGGTTCGGGCTTGTGGGGATTGCCCATACTGTCGGACTGCTATAGTTGCAAGTAGTTATGGAGGCATAAAAGGCCCATAACATTTATGTATATATTTATATGTATCTCCTTGTTTAGATGTTTCCTCGCTTGGGTTCTCTTGCATCGTTACAAAGGTTTTGAGACCTAACTGAATAGAAGAGAGATGTGATGTGTAATAATAGAAAGCGATGTGTCAATTGGGTTTTGTTTAATCTTGTAAACAGTTTTGAGACATAAGCAAATGAAACAGAGATGTTTTGTAATTTGAACTTATTATAGGATTAGAAAATAATCAACTTTTTCTCTGCAGCTTTCTGTATAGTGTCATAGTCAGATTTTGCTGCCCAGGCCATGTATATTGCAAGAGCCCTAATCAAGTTGCTAAGTCTTCAATGGGGAAGATTCATGACCTGGTGTAAGCCCTCTACCTTGAAGTGTGTATTTTTTTTGGACGGTGTGTGTGAGTGTGTTTGTTTGTGGCTTAGAATCATAATTGAATTGTTGTGGGAATACAAGTTTTTTTTATTTATTTATTTATGTATTTATTTATTCATTAAATAGGTAGATGTTTCAAAAAGAGTGTTTTCTTGTAGAGTTGTTTAAAGAAAAAAGGGAAATATATATATATATATATATATATATATTTGTTTAGCTTTTGCCACCGCCGTGGGTATAAAGGTGTTTTGGAACGACAGTTCTGGAATGCATTCTATAATCACCACATTGTCGAACCAAATCTAATACAATTCAACAATGGAATTCCTGATCTCACCAGACTATAATAGTAAACTGTTGCATCATATGAGTGAATTATGACATGAAAAAGCCACTCAAAACTGCCTTCTAGCCGGCCACCACTACTTCTCTTGTACAATAGATCAATTTAGTTGTTTCATTTCATAACTGTTGAACTTTTATTGATTGAAGCCAATACTCCAAGCAAAGTGTCAACTTTGTTTGGTCACAAAGTGAGGTTGGTCACTGACAAAGCTAGTCTTCATTCCACACTAGTGGAGCTTCTTTATTTCACACCAAGAGTTCTTTTCCTTTTTTTTTTTCCTCTTCACATTATTAGGGGGATCACCTTTAACAACAATGATAGGGATACACACCAAACGACACACTGTGTTTTTTAAATGCATGTACCCTGTGCTGTTTGAATTTTTTACACTTTTCTGTGCACCACTTATATAGCACAGGGTACATATATTTAAAACTTGTGTGTCGTTTAGTGTGTCATTTGGTGTGTATCCCTATCATTTTTGCACCTTTAACGTACTAATAAAAAGTTGGGAGATCAAATTCAGGCGACAAATATAAAACCAGAGTATTAATTCTAGTAATAATTCAATTCTGCTCAAATCTTCCAAATTTAACTTAGTGAAGGCAAACACCTAAGCTTGTGCATTCCTTCATTACATTTTTTTTTTTAATTATGTGTAATCTTTTTTAAGGATGCCATTGATTGGAAGTATGCGTGTAAATTTACTTAAATGCCATAAAAAGCTCGATTTGAGAAAGACCGCTCGCACATAAAGTCACATGATCTATTAGTTCTTCAATGTCCTACTTACCTAGTTCCAAAGCCAGACTAGAGCTCGACTTAGCCAGTAGAAATGGCACGAGTTTGGGTGAGGCTGGATGAGTTCAGTTTTTATATCCTTAATTGAAGGATGTTGAAAATGGTCCTCTTATCACATCATTAGGATTCAAATTGGAGATCCATCTCATTATTATTATTACTATATATAAATTTTTTTTTTGCATACTAGTTCTTTTTATAGAAATTTAGTGAAAATTCTCTCATTTTAGATTAATTAAGTTTAAAAGACAACCTTTTTTTTTTTTTTTGGGGGGGGGGGGGGGGGGGGTCAAAATTCCATGACTAGTGACACTTAGGGTATGTTTGATAACCCAATTAAGTGATGAAAATGAAAAGATTCAGCATTTATTATTTTTCAGTGCGTTTGATAACATACCACTTAATTGAAAAAGCAGTAAAAAAAACCACTGAAAACTTTAAGTGAAATTTTTTTACTGAAAATAATCACTGAATGCATTCTATTTCAATAGTTGAAGCACTGTTTTCAGTAATACAAATTCAATCACTTAAAATTTTCAGTACTTAAAATTCAGCACTTAATTTTCAGCACTTAATTTTCAGTTTTATCAAACGCACCCTTAATCTGATCAAGTCCCTATGTTTTAAAAGTTATGTAAAATCTCTCCTAACTTTTTTTCTTGGGGTAAAATTTTACATAACTAGCTCAAATTTTTTTTAAGAGCATCCCCAGTGGTGATATTGTGTATAGGGTAAATCTAAATTAGGTTCTTATACATATGAATCGAATTCTACAGCGGTGTAAACGTGTAGTAGGCTATGGAAATTGTGAGACCCGAACCTAAAAAGAATATTAAAATAATAAATCATTTACTCTATTAAGCTGAACTGAGTTGTTTAAAATTTAAATTTCTGTGATTTAATTATTTAAGTTAAACTTTTATTAAATTTTTTTATGCTGAGCTATTAATTATTAAATAATTATGCGTTGGGTTAGAACTGGGAAATTCTATTTTTGGGATTTTGAGTTAGGAAATAACTCTTTTTGGGGGTACTAAGATGATATGGAAAAATTTGGAAACTCTGGAAACTCAAGTGCCTGGTTTAAAGAAAGTTGGGAGGTGTTAAACATAATTTTTAAAAAAGTTGAAAATCAATTTTAAGGGAGATACGTTAGTCTCCTTTACTGTATAGTTTGAGAGGGTTTACAGTGAAGAGGAAGAGAAGAGAAAGAGAGGAAGAGGGGAAAAAGAAGAAAAATGTCACGACCCATCCCACTACGCGTGGAAATAGGACACGTGGCACGCCACCAAGGCTCATCCAAACATCATCTAATAATACGCAGCGGAAAGAACTTCTTTAAAACAACCCTGGTAGTTTAAAACTTAGGAAACATTCCCCTCTGAATTGTAAAATCCATTGAAATCAGAGTTAGGAAGAATTTTGTTCAATTGAAAGTGTCCACAAGAATCCATTTCAAAATACAGAGGCTCAGTCGACTGCCCAGTCGGCTGTCCAGTCGACTGTGTCCGGCAGAAACTAAAATCCTAAATCCTCAACAGAGGTCCAGTCGACTGCCCAGTCGACTGGGTTAAGCAGAACCCAAAATACAGCATATAACACAGGGGTCCAGTCGACTGATATGGGAATTCAGTCGACTGCTTTTCTATTATTAGAAGCAGTAGCCAAAATCAACAGTGGTTCAGTCGACTGATGAAGGGGTCCAGTCGACTGCTTTTCTATTATTCACTTACAGTGTCTCAAACACACGAGATCCAGTCGACTGACCTTGGGTCCAGTCGACTGCTCCCCTGCTGGCAGCCCTGTGTTGAAAAATTACAACACATGCTTCTCAAAACTAACAACAAACACAACCATAACTGATTTCCAACATATTAAAACATAAATACAGACGTTCAATTACAAGATTACGGTACTACGGAACTAATCCATGATTCTATTACAACATCTTACAATATTCAAATCCTTACACAAGTTTAGGATTTAAAACAAAAACATATACAAGTGTTATACCCGACGTTCATCGGCCTCACTCATCGCGCTTCTTCTTGTCTTTCTTTTTACCTGCAATGGAGTACATCTCCACTACTCAGCTATATGCTGAGCGTACAAGTCTATCATATGCAATATATGATAAAACATGCTTTAATCTCATAAATCATACAATAGTCTCTAGGGAGAAAAATACGCATTCATCCGGTAGCGGCAAGTCCAAGCCTTAAACCGCGATGTCAATGGCAAGTCCAAGCCTATAACCATTACATCCCACAAGTGCCATGGCAAGTCCAAGCCTACAACCATGCACAGTAGCCGTCGGTACTCAAATTCTCAAACATCGAGAAGCTTACTCCGGCATGAATTTGTATAAGACTCCCCTTTGACCCACATAGACAACCCAACGTACTCGCATGAATTTAGACATGCTTTTCACAATTTAGCGCGTGCATAATTAACGGGCCTACAATTAACACATGGATTTTGCCCGGATCTCAATTTCGTCGTCGAAATATAAAACATGTAATCTCTATATTTCACAAGTTAGAACTTCATACCTCGTGCGATTTCCCCCAAACTTTGAAGGATCGACTAGGAGGCTAAATAATCGTCGGATTTCGAATTTAAGACAATTCCTACAAGTTTATACCTGTTTTTCCCAAAAGTCTAAAATTAAGATCTTTACAAAACTTGTCCAAACACGGCCTAAGTGGTATCAAAACGTAGATCTTACCTCTACGAGTTCAAATCTGACAGACGAACGGTCGTCGATCGGCGTCGCAAAGCCCGTTGGCTCCAAATCTCCCTTCTCTCTCCTCTCTCTAGATATTTATAAAAGTTGTGGATGAGAATGAAATCTCATTCACTTCTATTTATAGGCAAACTTCTCGGAAATTGTGTTTACCTCCCCGCAAGTTTCTCAAAACTTCTCATTCACCCATGAAACTTCGCACACGTCCATTTTATAACTTTACGATTGAAAACTATAAATTTCAAAAGTTTTCGACTAGGTTTCGTTTGGGTCCAAAATAACGTCCGAAAACTATATTCTGTGGAATCTTTACACAACCTACCTTTTCAATTAACGTATCACGCATGTTCTCACCACAGTTCTCAAAATGATACTACCAAATCAAAATTTACCAGAATTATACTACACATGTATAATTACTATTCACAGAAATACCAGATAAAGTCAAATAACATTTAAATCATATAAATGTCATTTACTCATGATTATGCATTATGAACTTCCATATTCTCGTGTCCTTACTGACACCTTACCGTTGACCACAGCCAACCACTTATTCTCAATTATCATATATCAATGATAATTCATAAAATTTCATATCATGCATGATTAAACTATGAAATTCTGGAACGGGCATGACAAAAAAGAAGAAGAGTAAAGGGAAGAAAACATAGAGATTGGGAAGAAATGGAAGAAACTTCATCTTCTACACCCTAGGTAAGTGAAATTGGTTGAAAGTGTGAACTGAGGTTTTTTAATTATTTTCTTAGAATCTGAAATTAAGAGATTAAAGTTGTAAATTTATGTTTTAGAACTTACTTAAATGCTCCTTGATATATATATATGGTGTGGTATGAAGTTTTTCATGTTAAACTTGAATTTTGAGCAAGTTTGTAAAATGTGTTTTTAGGGTTTAGTAGAAATCCGAAAATTGGGGATTTGTGGGGTTGATTTTGATAGTGAATATGTGTTTTATATGCCTTGGGTGATATGTATACCATGTATGGCAAGTTTTGCTTGAGTATTGTTGATTTTGCAATTGTTGGGGGTGTTGAAATTTAAGGGTTTTTTAATAAATCCGAAAATTGAGGTTTTTTTTGTTTTTTGTTTTGATTTTGGTGTTTTTGGTGTTGAGAGTATGTTATTAATGTCTTGAAACATTCCTAGTTCAAGTCTTGAAAGAATTGAGTTGGGTTTGAGGTGATAACCACCATGGATGAAATTTGAACCTTTTGGGTCTTATGGGTTCTTGAAAATTGTTATTTCAAATCTATATGTGGGTTGATTTTTGTTGTTATAATGATATTTTTAATGCTTTGGATTACTCGTACAACAAGTTTTGAAAGAGTTGAGTTGGGAAGAGTAGTAGAGATTAGTGTGTATTCTTGGTGTAGTGTGTGTTTTTAAAACTCTAGTTTATTGGTCTTGCTTGATTTGTAAAAATTGTTGATTACAACTTAATATTTAAATTTGCTAGATGCTAATAACATATTTGAAAAGCATATAGAGAATGTTAGTTTTGGGTTTGGAAAAATTGAGTTATAATTTGGGTAAAACACCATTGAAGATGTTTTTGAGCTTTAGAAGCTAGAAATGGGTTCTTGATTTTTTATTTGATGGTTGTGGTGAACAATGTTAGATGTGATTTTTTTTTAATGCATTGTGAATATTATTTTGAGTTATATGTTATTGAAAACTTATGTCTCCAAGAGTTGGTAGAACTTGAAAGCCTCCATGGAAGAGTTGTTTATTTATTTATTTTTTTATATATAAACTTGACTTGGGTAGAGAGAGAAAGTTAGAAATTAGAGGCTATTTGGGTGTGATTTTGGAAATTTGAATTGTTTCAATTACAACTTGAACTTCTTATGTAATGACCCAAAAATTTAAAGCGTATATTAAAATATTATAATATTTATTTTGGTCAGACAAATATACCAGATTTGAGATTTACAGTATAAAAAAAAATACCTGAAATTAACACATGTCAAAATCCTTGTAGGAAACAAACATTTGGCCATATCATTTTCATTCACATGGTTTTCAATTCATCCACCTACCACTTTCATTTTAAAAGAAAAAGAAAAGAAAGTGGAACATGATAAATCATATTTTTTTAATAAACTAAAACTCCACTTAATTTAAAAGAAAAACAAATAAGATTTTAAAAGAAAAAGAAAAGAAAGTGGAACATGATAAATCATATCTTTTAATAAACTAATACTCCACTTAATTTAAAAGAAAAATAAATAAGATTTTAAAAGAAAAAGAAAATAAAGTAGGAGTATCAATGTAATAAATTAAAACTTTACCTAATTAAATTAATGAAGCACTACATCTTTTTCTTGCTATATAAACACACATCCATGAGTTATTTTTCACACCACAAATTCCTCACCACTTCATAAGTTTATGTTTGGAGAAAGAGTTAGGAAGTAAAAGAGTGAGAAGTCTTGTATTTTCCTATCTTCAAATCAAGGTAAGTTCTTTTCTTCCCTATATTTATATAGTTTATAAACATTCACATTTACATTATTTTCAGTAATAATTAGATCCTATTAGCTTAATTTAGGAAGGGTTAAATTAATTATTAATCTAGAATTAAGAACATAACTAGATTTGATCAAAATGGTAAAATTTTTATATCTCTTTACTCCGACCACATTAAATTCTGAAATTTTAGAGGTAGACTCTTTTAATGCCCATGAAACTACCCTTAAAACAGTTTTTGATTTGCTTGTACCGTTTGGATTTTATTTAGGATTCGTCTTAAAGGGTAAATTAGTCATTTCACATTCTGTGATTCGAATTTGCTAAAACCAACTTTAGATTTGGATTCTCCACGAAATTTCACTCAAGATAGACACTGATTTCACTTAAAAAGGTTAAGAAATGAGTGAGTTATGACCATTAGAAGTTTGGAATTACAATCTGCCAAACAAGGCATTCTGCCCAGATTTTTATTCTGAAATTTCACTTACATCCCCTAAAACTTTGAACGAACATATAAAGGTCTACCGATATCGGATTTGATCACGGTTTCGAGCATAGTACTTGTAATATTGTTTATAACAATCTGAGATATAAATTTTACAGTTTTGGAAAATTTTTGTATAATCCCTATATTTTAGTATAATTACATATCAGCCCCAAAACTTTTAAATACATGTTATATTATGTATAAATATCATATTTTAAACATTAATCTTGGACATATTATTTAGACATAAGTATATCATACGAAACTTATTTTTATACATTTTCATATTAATCCTTAATATTAGTTAAATTTCATAAGTGACCCGAATTCTTAAATAATAGTATTTATCTACAGGAAAATAATGATTTTCTTTATTATATTGGATACATGTTTATGGATAGAATAATAAATATGAAAAATTCAGTTTAAAGATTTCGATTTAATACTTTACGTGTAAAATAATGTTTTTATCCCTAGACTTTAAACGTGTATATTTAATTGTAACGAACTTATAATCGAGCTTAGTCAATGGCATTAGTCTTAAAACCACACAAGGATCGTATTGATAAGATTAAAATACATATTTAGTAACATTACGAAATTACCCCTATAAAAATAATAATTTACAATTTTGCTCCTATAAGTTAAACTTAGATGTTAGTTCTTTTACATGTATTTATGTAGGATTTGCGAAGTATCAGATTCCCAGAAAAATACTAAGATATCAAGGTGAGTGTTCATACCCGGTATTCAGTTCAACTCCATATGTGAGTGTTCATATCCTTTTTGCTGATTCTACTCCTCTCGAGTGAATCTGATTCTACCTTCAGTTAATAATAATATTATACAATTGTTATAATTCATTTTTGGAACATTATCATTTGGTTCCACTGAAAAAGGGATTATGTTAATATTTGTTATGCCATTGTGCAATTCATTCATTATTCCCAATATCAATTACCACTACAATGAACTATAAAGTATAGCCCTAAGTGGTTGGTCCTATTGGGCCCATGTAATGAAGCCCAAGTGGCTGGTCCTTTTGGACCCATGAACCCGACTAGCAGGGTTGCCTTTGATCAATGTGCCATGTAATGAAAGGAACGTGTGTGTGAGTGGGTGGTTGGTAATTTGACATTTATGAAAAGATGCCTTTCGCATAAATATTTTTTGAATCTGTTATAATATTTCGTATTCATCATTATTAATATTGTTATCTCTTCTATACAAATCCTCTTTATGATTATTATCCAGGTTTATGTTCATTCACTGAGCCTTCTGCTCACACTCTCCAAATGTTTTAAAAACCCTTTTCAGGTGACGAAGTGACGATGATAGGCTATTACAAAACCCTTAGAAGAACAGAACATTTCGATAGAAGATAAAGATTATCTTCTTGATGCAAATGAGGAATAGATGATTGTTAGATATGTAGAATATTTAGAAGATTTACGCCTTCAAATGTAATAGTAATTTTCAAGATTTATGTAGACTTCGATATACAAACAGAATTAAGCTATGATTGCTTCCGCTAGAGCTCTATTTAATTATGAAGAGGCCTAGAGGCCGGTCTCGAGCCTAAAATTTTGAAGTCGAATTTTGGGGTCGTGACATCTTAAATTTTTACTTATTATGGAAGTTGTTTCTTTCTACATTTTTATTCATTATAGAAGTTGTTTATTTTTACTTACTAGTTATGAAGTTGAAGTTTGAGAAATATAAATTCTTTTTCAATTAGAAAGCCTAAGTTGTTAATTTTTGTTGTTGTTATTATAACATTTGTGAATTATTATCTAAATTGATATTATATTTGCTATGGAATCTAATTTTTAAGATTTCAGGGACCGAGGCTAGTAGTAGCGGACCCAAGGAGTTGACCGATGAGCAAGTAGAAAGGTGAATTTTACTCGCTTGCCGAATTTGAGATGGGTCTTCTAGATATTGCTGTATTGCAATTTATGTTTATATACATAACTGGCATGACATGAAATGTATGTTGTGCACTTGTATTGCTGAGCTGTTAAACCAAGTAGCTGAAAACTTGGTAATAAGCCGCGAAAGGCTAAACCTGATGGGCCCGGGTGTGTGAGTCACGGCATGTATGAGTTGCATTTTAATATTGCATAAATATTGTATTTGTGCTGTGCTGAGCTGTTTATATGCTTAAACTTGCATATTGTTTTATCTAGTTGTCGTGAGCCGTGGTTTTGCTCACGCTCACACAGATTTTCTGTGCAGGTATACCCCTTTTATGAAACTAAATTAGGAATTGCACTGCCATAGGTCTGGGGTTGCTGTGGGTTGCTATGGGTTGACCACAAGAGTGGTATTTTGTCGAAAAATTGTAAAATACAATTTAGTTGTAACTTTTGTAAGATGTTATTTAAGTTTGGTTGTGTTGGATTAGTTTAATGTATAATACTTGGGACGTGTGAATATTTTAAACTCTCTAATAAGGTGTTCTTATATAAGTCTGTTAATCACATATTTAATTTAATGTTGTTGATTAGTTGAGTTGTACAAGTAGGTATTTTGACCACGGCGGGTTGGGGTGCCACAGTTTGGTATCAGAGCTTAGGTTATAGGTTCTGTAAATGGTACGGTTGGGTCTAAATCGTGGCAGTGCTTTAGGAGTTGAGTTGTCTATTGGTGGATTAATAAATATATAATTATTGTGTTTGCATTGCAAACGTGGTATGTTGCAGATATTATATATATGGATGGGGAAAGACGAACCGGACAGGAGGAAGGGGAGGGGACACACCAACCCCTGGGAAATCAAGAAGTTGAACAAGCACGGCCAGTGGAGCATGGGCAAACGTCTCATCCTAAACAGATGTTTGAATCAATGGCCCGATATTTTGATACGAAAATTGAGACAGCTGTAGCCGGTTCAAGTAAAGCTAAGGAAAAAGATGAACCTGGGAAACTTTATGAATTTTTTTTGAAATATCATCCACCAGCATATTCAGGAATTGGAGCACCATTAGAAGCCGAACAGTGGTTTAAATGAATGGAAGATATATTTGAAGTAATGCGAATTGGGGGTGATCAACGGGTAATGTTGGCAGCCTTCAAATTTACTGATCGAGCTAAAGATTGGTGGAGGGACACCAAAGCCCATCTAACGACGCCGGTTGTGGGAAACACAGAGCTAAATACGATTACATGGGAGAAGTTTAGAAATGTGTTTTATGAGAAGTATTTTACGGAAGATTTTCGAAAGGAGAAACGACCAGAATTCATACACATAGAACAAGGAAGGAATATTGTGGAGGAATATGATGCGCTATTCACTTTCTTATCCCGCTTCGCAGTAAAGCTTGTGGAGAATGAATACGACAAATGCCAAAAATTTCAAGATGGGTTACAATTTCCTATTCGATCAAAACTGTCTGCATTGAATGTTCGTAATTATATAGAATTGGTGGAAAGAGCTAAATTGGTTGAGAAAGATGTACAAGAAAGTCGAGCCTTCTGAAGTCAACAAAAGCGAGGGAGAGTGAAATCGGGAGGATCTAGCCGGGGAGTACCAAGACCGAGAATGCAATACGTTCCAAGTAGAGGCCGGGGTTTATTTCCACCAAGAAAGGGTGGAGGAACTAGCAGTGTAAGTGGTTCAAGGTCTCCCTCGCTTTTGTTTACTTTGGAAGGCTCGACTTTCTTGTACATTTTTCTCAACCAATTTAGCTCTTTCCACCAATTCCATATAAATTATGAACATTCAATACAGACAGTTTTGATCGAATAGGAAATTGTAACCCATCTTAAAATTTTCGGCACTTGTCGTATTCATTCTCCACAAGCTTTACTGCGAAGTGAGATAAGGAAGTGAATTGCGCCTTATATTCTTCCACGGTATTCCTTCCTTGTTCGAAGTGTATGAACTCTCGTCGTTTCTCGTTTCGAAAAGCGTCCGTAAAATACTTTTCATAAAACACATTTCTAAACTTCTCTCATGTAATCATATTTCGCTCTGTGTTCCCCACAACCGGCGTCATTAGATGGGTTTTGGTGTCCCTCCACTAATCCTTAGCTCAATCAGTAAATTTGAAGGCTGCCAACATTACCCGTTGATCACCCCCAATTCGCATTACTTCAAATATATCTTCCATTCATTTAAACCACTGTTCGGCTTCTAATGGTGCTCCAATTCCTGAATATGCTGGTGGATGATATTTCAAAAAAATTTCATAAAGTTTCCCAGGTTCATCTTTTTCCTTAGCTTTACTTGACTCGGCTACAGCTATCTCAATTTTCGTATCAAAATATCGGGCCATTGATTCAAACATCTGTTCAGGATGAGACGTTTACCCATGCTCCACTGGTCGTGCTTGTTCAACTTCTTGATTTCCCGGGAGTTGGTGTGTCGCCTCCCCTTCCTCCTGTCCGGTTCGTCTTTCCCCATCCATATATATAATATCTGCAACATACCACGTTTGCAATGCAAACACAATAATAATATATTTATTAATCCACCAATAAATATACCCAGACAACTCAACTCCTAAAGCACTGCCACGGTCTAGACCCAACCGTACCATTTACAGAACCTATAACCTAAGCTCTGGTACCAAACTGTGGCACCCCGACCCGCCGTGGTCGAAATACATACTTGTACAACTCAACTAATCAACAATATTAAATTAAACCTGTGATTAACATACTTATACAAGAACACTTTATTAGAGAGTTTAAAATATTCACACGTCCCAAGTATTATACATTAAACTAATCCAACACAACCAAACTTAAATAACATCTTACAAAAGTTACAACTAAACTGTATTTTACAATTTTTTGACAAAATAACACACTTGTGGTCAACCCATAGCAACCCACAGCAACCCCAGACCTATGGCAGTGCAATTCCTAATTTAACTTCATAAAAGGGGTACCTGTACAGGAAATCTGTGTGGGCGTGAGCAAAACCACGGCTCACGACAACTAGATAAAACAATATACAAGTTTAAGCATATAAACAGCCCAACACAGCACAAATACAGCATTTATGCAATATTAAAATGCAACTCATACATGCAGTGACTCACACACCCGGGCCTATCAACTTTAGCCTTTCGCGGCTTATTACCAAGTTTTCAGCTACTTGGTTTAACAGCCCAGCAATGCAAGTGCACAACATACAGTTCATGTCATGCCAGTTATGTATATAAACATAAATTGCAATACAACAATATCTAGAAGACCCATCTCAAATTCGGCAAGAGAGTAAAATTCACTTTTCTACTTGCTCCTCGGTCAACTCCTTGGGTCCGCTACTACTAGCCTCGGTCCCTGAAATCTTAAAAATTAGATTTCATAGCAAATATAATATCTATTTAGATAATAATTCACAAATCTTATAATAATAACAAAAAAATTAACAACTTAGGCTTTCTAATTGAAAAATAATCTATATTTCTCAAACTTCTACTTCATAACTAATAAGTAAAAATAAACAATTTCTATAATAAATAAAAATGTAGAAAGAACAACTTCCATAATAAGTAAAAATTTAAGAAGTTCAAGTTGTAATTGAAACAATCCAAATTCCCAAAATCACACCCAAATAGCCCATAATTTCTAACTTTCTCTCTCTACCCAAGTCAAGTTTATATATAGAAAAAAAATAAACAACTCTTCTATGGAGGCTTTCAAGTTTACCAACTCTTGGAGACATAAGTTTTCAATAACATATAATTCAAAATAATATTCACAATGCATTAAAAAAAAACCACATCTAACATTGTTCACCACAACCATCAAATAAAAAATCAAGAACCCATTTCTAACTTCTAAAGCTCAAAAACATCTTCAATGGTATTTTACCCAAATCATAACTCAATTCTTCCAAACCCAAAACTAACATTCTCTATATGCTTTTCAAATATATTATTAACATCTAGAAAATTTAAATATCAAGTTATAATCAACAATTTTTACAAACCAAGCAAGACCAATAAGCTAGAGTTTTAAAAACACACACTACACCAAGAACACACACTACACCAAGAACACACACTAATCTCTACTACTCTTCCCAACTCTTCCCAACTCAACTCTTTCAAAACTTGTTGTACGAGTAATCCAAAGCATTAAAAATATCATTATAACAAAAAAAATCAACCCACATATAGATTTGAAACAACAATTTTCAAGAACACATAAGACCCAAAAGCTTCAAATTTTATCCATGGTGGTTATCACCTCAAACTCAACTCAATCCTTTCAAGGCTTGAACTAGGAGTGTTTCAAGACATTAATAACATACTCTTAACACCAAAAACACCAAAATCAAAACCCCAAAAAAAGCTCAATTTTCGGATTTATTAAAATCCCTTAAATTTCAACACCCCAAAAATTGCAAAATCAACAATACTCAAGCAAAACTTGTCATACATGGTATACATATCACCCAAGGCATATAAAACACATATTCACTATCAAAATCAACCCCACAAATCCCCAATTTTCGGATTTGTACTAAACCCTAAAAACACATTTTACAAACTTGCTCAAAATTCAAGTTTAACATGAAAAACTTCATACCACACCATATATATATATATATCAAGGAGCATTTAAGCAAGTTCTAAAACATAAATTTACAACTTTAATCTCTTAATTTCAGATTCTAAGAAACTAATTAAAAAACCTCAATTCACACTTTCAACCAATTTCACTTACCTAGGGTGTAGAAGATGAAGTTTCCTCCATTTCTACCCAATCTCTATGTTTTCTTCCCATTACTCTTCTTCTTTTTCTTCTTTTTCCCCTCTTCCTTTCTTTCTCTTCTCTTCCTCTTCACTGTAAACCCTCTCAAACTATACAGTAAAGGAGACTAACGTATATCCCTTAAAATTGATTTTCAACTTTTTTAAAAATTATGTTTAACACCTCCCAACTTTCTTTAAAACAGACACTTGAGTTCCCAGAGTTCCCAAATTTTTTCATATCATCTTAGTACCCCCAAAAAGAGTTATTTCCTAACTCAAAATTCCAAAAGTAGAATTTTCCAGTTTTAACCCAACGCGTAATTATTTAATAATTAACAGCTCAGCATAAAATTTTTTTATAACAATTCAACTTAAATAATTAAATCACAGAAATTTAAATTTTAAACAACTCAGATCAGCTTAATAGAGTAAATGATTTATTATTTTAATATTCTTTTCAGGTTCGGGCACAGCCCTCCCCCCGTTGAAGAATTAACCCCGAAATTTACGTACCTTGATCAAATAAAAGTGGATATTGCTTCTGCATGCTTTCTTCTGTTTCCCTAGCCATTTCTTCTATAGCTTGACTCCGTCATAGTACCTTCACCATTGGAATCGATTTATTTCTCAGCTACTTTATCTGTCGATCAAGTAATTGCACAGGCTTTTCCTCGTAAGTTAGATTTTCATCTAGCTCAACTGGTGGTGTTGTGAGAACATGTGAAGGATCTTTCACATACTTTTTTAGCATCAACACGTGAGAAACATCATGTAGTCGCAATACCTCCTGAGGCAATTTCAATTTATATGCAGCATCTCCAATTCTCTCTAGAATTTCATAAGGTCCGATATACCTCGGCGCTAACTTCCATTTCTTACTAAATCTCATTACCCATTTCCACGGAGAAACCTTTAAAAAAAACTAAATCACAAATAGCAAATTCTAACTCTCTGCGGCGAGTGTCTGCATAGCTCTTCTGGCGACTTTGTAAAACCTTAAGTTTCTCTCGAATGACGTCAATCTTACTTACTATTTCTTGAATGATCTCCGGTCTAAAAACTCTACTCTCTACTTTACTTTCTCCAAGTTCACCCCAGCATACTGGCGTTCTGCATTTACTTCCATAAAGAGCCTCAAAAGGCGCCATCCCAATGCTGCTGTGATAGTTGTTGTTGTAAGCAAATTCAATTAATGGCAAATATTTTTCCTAGCCACCCGTAAATTCTATCACACAAGCTCTTAACATATCTTCTAATATTTGAATAGTTCTCTCCGATTGCCCGTCTGTTTGCGGGTGAAAAGCTGTACTAAACTTCAGTTTAGTACCTAGAGCCTCTTGCACATGTCCCCATAAATGTGAAGTAAAGTTTGGATCTTGATCTGATACAATCGATATCGGTGCTCCATGTAATCTTACAATCTCATTTACATACAACCTTGCATACTGCTCAAGTGTAGTAGTAGCTCTAACCGATAAAAAATGTGATGATTTCGTCAGTCGATCAACTATCACCCAAATAGAGTCATTACCCCTCTGTGACTGAGGTAATCCCCGCACAAAATCCATCGTTACATGTTTTCACTTCCACTCTGGCATCGGTAAAGGTTGCAATAAACCTCCTGGTCGTTGATGTTCAACTTTGACTTGTTGACATACCAAACATTGGCTCACAAATTCAGCTACTTCTCTTTTCATTGCAGGCCACCAATAAAACTCTTTAATCGTCTTATACAGCTTCGTGCTCCCCAGATGCATAGCATAAGTGGAACTATCAGATCGAATATAAGACCCGTGACCTGTAACATAAGCACTGGATCTCGAGGCACACACATCTGTGACCCGTAACATAAGACCCCATCAGATCGAATAATAAAGTCCTTTGTCTTTCCATTTATCACATCATCTGTATACTGTAATAGCCTCGTATCTGCAGCCTGTAATTCTCGAATTCGATCCACCAAGATCGGCCTAACTTCAAATCGTGCCACAAATACTTCTGTTTCTAACATTGATAATCCTGCTCGAACTGTTTTCATGTCCCGAATAAAATTGACCGTTTTACACTGCATACACGATATTTTTCCTAACGATTTTCGGCTTAAAGCATCAGCTACCACATTTGCTTTTCCCGGATGATAATGAATAGAGCAATCGTAATCCTTGATTAATTCTAGCCATCATCGCTGTCTCAAATTTAATTCTTTCTGTATAAACAGATATTTCAGACTTTGATGATCAGTATAGATCTCACAACTCACCCCATACAAGTAATGACGCCACAACTTTAGTGCAAAAACAATTGCAGCTAACTCCAAATCATGTACTAGGTAGTTTAACTCATGTGGTTTCAGCTGTCTCGAAGCATAAGCTACAACATTTCCATTTTGCATTAAAACACCACCTAATCCTTGGTGTGACGCATCAGTATAAACTACAAAATTATCAGTACTTGACGGAAGAATAAGCACTGGAGCTCTCGTCAAGCAATTCTTCAATTCTTGAAAACTGTTTTCACACTCTAAATTCCAATTAAATTGCACTCCCTTTCTAGTCAGCTTATGGCAAAGCAATATTTGAAAAGTTCTGAATGAAGCGACGATAATAACCAGCTAACCCCAGAAAGCTTCAAATTTGTGTCACATTTATAGGCCTTGGCCATAGAGACACTGCTTCAACTTTCTTTGGATCCACGGTAATTCCTTCTCCCGTAATCACATGCCCCAGAAAAGCAACTTCTGTTAGCCAAAATTCACATTTGCTCAATTTTGCATATGATTGCTCCTCCCTCAGTTTTTGAATTTTAGTATCAAGTTCTGTTAAATTTTCTAACAGTTTGTTTAAGAGAGAGAGAATCTGATACTAAAACTCAAAAAATAAGATAGGTAAGTGAGATTCCTAAAATGAGGAGAGGTATGTGTATTAAGCACAAATCTCAAGGAGATAAGTGATATTTACCCAAAAGTTTACTTTAGGAGTAATGATAGACACACAACGAATTGCACAAACGTGCAGCACATGATTGAACCTTGTGCTGAAAAGTCTGTACACACCTTTTTGTGTGTATAGGCTTTTCAGTACGAGCAGTGCTACATACACACATTTTTTGACACACTTTTTGACACACAACTTTCAATGCATGTACCCTGTGTTGTGTAAGTGGTGCATAGAAAAGTGTAAAAAAAATCAAACAACACAAGGTATATGTGTTTAAAGCATAATGTGTCAAAAAGTGTGTCAAAAAATGTGTGTACCAAACATTTTCCTTTCAGTACAAGGTCCTGTGCTGCAATGTTTGTGCAATTTATTGTACACCTATCATTATTGTTACTTTAGAGAGTACTTTAGACTAAAATTCCCTCACTTTCTTTCGAAAAGTGCCAAATATCACCCCCAATCTTTTAATTTGGTAATCTCTCATGACACTCTCCAAGATCAGCAATAAATTATGTGCTTTTTTAACAAACACGCTTTTGTCACTTTCTTCTTCTTGGCTTGTTAATTCTTAACGCAATATTACATTCAAAATTTAAACCATTGTTAATTGAATTGATGGAGTTCAACTATTTTATACCTTTAGTCAATGAAAGGAAATTGGATCCGTAACCGTAAGTTTTCATGCTTATCAAAGGAAGGCTAGTTGAACCTAATTGACTATGACCATGTCAAGGTAGGTAATAAGCTGTGTAACAAGTTGGGTATCAAAAACAATTCATCTTTTCACACATAATTATGACTACAATCATAGAGGAAAAATAAAACTGATAATTATTCACATTCTTTTGTATATTCGGTAAAAGTTTCTAAATGTGATTGATGCATATAGCCCCCAAAAGATAAAATGTTAGAAGGTTAATCGAGCACTTCTTTTTGCTTGTTCGGCCTAATTTTGATATGTGATTAATGCACGTGATATTCATATACGCAACACTTCTACATAGCCAAAAAAATAAAGGTAATTCATATTCCTACTCTAAAATTAAACTAATGTACTCGATGATACTACTGACACATTATGCAGTATCATGTAGTCAATATATTTCATGGAGTGCATATAACAATTTCTAAAATAAATTGAGCAATAATATATGTACCACGTAATAAAAAATAAAAGTAACTATTGTACATATGAAAATACAACTCTAGGAGCTTGCTTGGCAATACTGAAAATATGATAATGTTAAAACCAAATTTCACTTTATTTAGAGTTTGTTTGGAAATGCTTAAACGAAAATCTAAGTCTCATTCTCACTATTTATCTACTAATTTTTATGAGAACCAGATGTTATATAGTTTGACAAAAACAAGTTTTACAAGGGAGACAAAACTAGCACTAGGGGTGTAAGCAAACAGACCAACCGACCGGTTTGGTTGATTTCCTAGATATTTCTGCACATCGAATCGAACCGTAAAATTACACTAAATCGAATCGAACCGAACCAAAACCGATCGATTGGACTGAAAATTAAACCGAAATGAACCATTTATACCCTTAAATATCACACTTATGTACAAGAAACGGACATCCACCATATACCTATATTTATAGAATCGATTCACTTATAAACTACATAATCAGTTTTTAGTTTTAATGAAAATCAATATTACGTTGATTAAATAAAAGTGAAAAAAAAAAAAAAAAAAAAATCTTGAGGCATTTTTAAAACCCCTTTGCATCTATAAAATAGTTTCATAAATACAAAACAATATCCAAACACCCTTTTGAAGGGAGAAATGAAATATTACACTGTGTGACTTCCACTCTGAGCCTTTTATTATTGTAGGATCCATATAATACTCAAATTATAATGAAAGTCACACGAGTGTGACAGTCACATGAAATAATTTCTCAATTGACCAAGGTCAATTTCCTTCTTCCAAAAAAAAAAAAAATTTATAAAAAATAAAAGCAAGAAAGTGGAAGAACCCCTATTAAAAAAAAGAAAAGAAAAAGAAAGTGGAACTTAGTGGTATTTTAAGAAACTACAGTGACCGCTTAGGTAATTTATCCTTAAAAATAGGTGAAGTTTGAAAAAATTTCAGCTTTTATTCACGCGTAGTGTGGGTGTCATCAGTCATCTTCTTCTTCTTAACGCGGCATCCCCACGACTTTCTCCGTTACCCTTTCCCCCTCTGTTCACGCTCTGTCTCTCTCTCTCTCTAGACTAGAAAGTTGTTTTAAAAAACAACACAATCCACAGAGAGAGACTTACAACATAGACATACAACCAACCGACATTCCCTCTAGAGCGAGCGATCACGATATATATATATATAAATACATATACATATAGAGAAGAGATAGGGAGAAGATGTTACGATCATGTTACAGGCCGCTTGAGAGATGTCTCGGCCTAAGGAGCGGTGACGGACTGTTGTGGCACATGGACTTGAAGCCTCACCCGTCCGGTGACTTCTCGATCGCCGTCGTTCAGGCCAATTCGAGTCTCGAAGATCAGAGTCAAGTGTTAACGTCGCCGTCCGCTACCTACGTTGGTGTCTACGACGGCCATGGTGGGCCCGAAGCTTCTCGATTCGTCAATAGGCACCTCTTTCCGTATATGCAGAGTAATTTCTCTCTCTAAAACCCTCCAATCCTCTATTAAGTGTTTGTTTTACAATATTCAATTCTCTCTTCCAGTATAAGCCTAAAAATGTTTGTTTTCTCGAAATTATTCGTTTTCAGTTTTATCTGATCTCTCTCTTCAAAATGTCAGTTTCAGTTGTGTGTGTGTGTGTGTATTTGTTTATGTATATACGTATAGTTTACATTGTTTATTTGGCTCAATTTGGTCTCTCTCTCTCTCTCTCTCTCTCTCTCTCTCTCTCTCCTGTTTATTTGAATTGAGCAGAATATGGTTTCTGTAAGTGGTTATTTCAACTTTCAATTGTATAATTCGTGTGGAACACGAAAATTGAGCACTATCTTATGTTTGGATTTAACTTTGTTGTAGAATTTGCTACGGAACAAGGGGGATTATCGGCAGATGTTATAAAAAAGGCATTCAATGCAACGGAGGAAGATTTTGTGCATTTGGTGAAACGATCATTGCCAGTTCGGCCACAAATTGCTTCAGTTGGATCATGTTGTCTTGTTGGTGCAATTTCGAATGATGTATTGTATGTGGCAAACCTAGGAGACTCAAGGGCAGTTCTTGGCCGGAGAGTTTCAGAGGAGAATAATAGTGAAGTGGTGGCAGAACGGTTGTCGAAGGATCACAATGTCGCTAGTGAGGAAGTGAGGAAGGAGGTTGAGGCACTTCATCCTGATGATTCTCGAATCGTGGTGTATTGCCGCGGTGTTTGGAGAATTAAGGGCATAATTCAGGTATTTGAGTCGTCGTGTTCTTATTCTGCTTCATTTTGTTCATTTCATTGTTGATTGATAAGGCACGAGTGCACTACACTAAAATAATTGAAAATTTGTTAGTCATTAGGTAAAAAGATAGCATACTGGTCTGAAATGCAATTCAACTTCGTCAAAAAACCTCTATGGGTGTACCTAGAGAGAATTCGTAAGTTGTGTGTTACAAGTTGATTAAACGTCTAGAGTTATTTATTTTTCGTGTAAATTCGCAGTGTAGTTAGAGATTTCGTTGATTGACGCAGAGCATTTGAAGCTTGATATTCATGGCATATGCTGCGTGATGGAAGATATCGGCGCAACTTTATGTTCTGAACGAGCCCTTGTTCTGTTTTGTGTAATAACTGTGCTTTGAGTACTTGCGTTCTATGTTTCTTGCTGAATTGTCAAAATCTACGAGCATTCATGTGGGATTCATTTGGGCATGTTGTAAAATGTAAGTATAGTAGTTGATGGTGAGTTATAGCGTGGGATCGTGGATGAGTCATGTTTATCATATTAAATATAGCGTCTTCCGACTCATGATGTTCCTGTGGGTGACGTGGCCCTTTGTCTTTGCTGGATGTAATATTGACGGGTTGCACTGCTTGTGAAATTTGAAGTGCACACAACACGGCTCTTATTTCAAAACCAAATTCTGAGTTTTGATAGGATGCATGTGCATGTGCATCTTCCTTCATCTGATGATTTGGACTGTTTTCAGTGATGTATGAGTTGCAAGCTTGTAGTTTTCTAACTTTTAGATGCCTTATTCATTTCCACAAGGATATTCATAGATTTATGAGATGTTTTTTCGATATGTGTTTTGCTACAACATGGTGGTAAGTGGGGATGATTGTGGTAACATGCATAAACTTTGTATTTTCACACTGTTGTAGGTCCTGGACTTGGTTGCATCTCTTCGTCTTCATACTGGGTGCTAACAAGTAAAAGTTTTTTTTGGATATGTTTTGTTTTGTTATTCCACTCAATGACTCAAATGATGCTTATTACTTCTAACCTTTACAGTAGTTTTAGCAGACTTCCACATTCACTATGAAATAGTTCTGAGACATTGCATAATTATGAGAAATCAGAAATGTGACAAAATCCTTTTTCTTCGTGTAACAAGCAAGTTGCATTACTTAGGAAACTTCATACTGAAGGAAACTTTATTCCCTTGAAAGCGAAGGTGCTCCTCAAATTATATTTCTAACTTTATGACCTACATCTATTAGAGGTGGTGGAAAATTTGTTTCTTATCCATTATGCCTTGGTGGTTTTAAATTGACAAACTTGAAAACTATTTGTTATCCCATCTTATTATGCTCTTTACTTTTTCCTTTATCCGTGTTCTTTACTTTATGGAAAGAAATTTGTCTGGCATGGTACACTAGAATCAAAATCAGCTGTTAGACTTCATTATTTTTTGCCATATGTTCTTGTGTCGGTTGCTTTTATCTTTATTTCTTTCCTTTGGCTTTCTTCGGAGGAAATTCATATTACATAGTAAAGTTGGGAAACTCTGTTCTGAAAGGGCTTATATATTCCCAACTCTTCACGGGATCACATGTTCTTCCTCTTGGTCCACCGTCTCATGCAGCTGAAGTCAAAGTGGCCTTTTTTCCACGCATGAGACATACATGAAGATCTTAGAAAGCATAATTCTGGGACCCTAGCAAGGATATTTATTCCACCTCCTTTACACCTTGGCTATCCCCAAGACCATCATGATGGCTATAAAGTCACATGAATCTCCCGTAACTTCAAATATCTAACATTGGTTTCCTTTCATTCTACCTTGTGAGGAAGGATAATATTCTAATCTGGTTTGTTGTGAATGTATTCCTTCTCCTAGGTGATTCTTTTCCCTTCATGCCATTTAGCTTATCCACGAGAACCTTAAAAGCATGTGTTCTAAGATGCTAATTTAAGCACTATGTTCTTTTCAGGTGTCAAGATCAATTGGTGACGTTTATCTGAAGAAACCCGAGTTCAACAGAGACCCTGTGTTCCAGCAATATGGAAACCCAATCCCTTTGAAACGGGCTGTACTGACAGCCGAACCCTCGATTCTTGAAAGAAATCTTAGGTCACAAGATCTATTCTTGATATTTGCTTCGGATGGCCTCTGGGAACATTTGAGTGATGAAGAAGCGGTGGAGATTGTATTCAAGAACCCAAGAGCTGTAAGTGTCCATGTCTAAATTTATGTGTATGTTACTATTGTGGGAGCTTACTTAGATTGTTGTTACCTTTGGGCCATGGGAACGAAATGTCTCTTTTATTGCATTTGAAGATTCTTCCATTTCATCATGTAAACTGAAGAACATACTAAAATGAAGAGTTAAAAATAGGATTGAAGAAATAAACCCGCATGTGATCTTATGTAGAATGCACATGGAAGACATCAAAAGCTCTTCTAAAAAGCGTAGGAAACGCAAGGAAAAAAAAAAACCCACAAATGTTATGGAATGACATGGTAATTTTAATTGCAGTTGACCATAACTTTTTAGACAAGGACGTGACCATAACGATAATTTCTTACTTTTCGTTGGTGAAAATACTTGCAGGGAATAGCAAAAAGATTGTTGGGAGCTGCCCTACAAGAGGCTGCCAAGAAGAGGGAGATGAGATACAATGACATAAAGAAAATTGAAAAGGGCATTAGGCGTCATTTCCATGATGATATCACCGTGATTGTGATGTATCTCGATCATCAAAAAGGCTCCGCCAGTGGTAGATTCAAGCACAGTGCTGTTGGATGCACAACCGCCCCTATTGATATCTTCTCATCCACTACAGAAGCAGTGTGAATCATGACACAGAGAACCCACTTAATGGTGAGAGAGTAACAAGATAGGGTTTTTTTTTTTTATACATGCATGTTAAATTTTGGTATATACATGTAGGTCTATTTTACTGGACAGAGAGTGAGGTTGTGGAGAAGAATAATACTGGAAAGCCGGAGATAGTTAAGTGGCTAATAGGGGATGATTTCGGTTGAACAATTAGAAGCCGTAAAGTATTAGAAGTTATAACTTATATATTCTAACCACAGATTTCTTCTTTCTTTTACTGATTTTGCCTAGTTTTACTTGACCCTAAAAAATAAAAATAAAATGGAAGAGTGTGCCACCTTGTGATCTTGTTTTAACAATGACAATTTTTTCTTTTATTGATTTTGTCAAAAGCTTGAAGTATCAATGGCAGTTGTAAAACAAACTGTAAGCTGAAAAATTGGGTCCTTGCCCTAGTTTTTGGACCTGATCAAACAGAGTTGGTAATATGTAGACTATTGTAATCAATATTTGCATGCGTATATTGCCTTTGAAGAATGACATTTGTGTCAACCCTGACTGCACAAAAGTGGAAAATGAATAATGGTTTCTTAATCTTTATTCCAAATTTGATTCGCAACACATATGGCGGTGAGATCACATGAAACAACTTCCAACAAAAGTCTCTGTGGTCTTACAATAATTGAATTTGGTCCCCCTACGAGGTGTATTGGGATCCTTTTTGGGACAATTTTTGAACCGGATCATTATTCTTGGAAAATGCACTCTTCTCCTAATTATTATCATCTGTCGAGCGAAGCATCAAGCATTAAAATGATGAATTTTTTTTCTTCACATTCTTATCTTTTGGGAAAAATAATTAAGATCTAAAACGATTGTGACTAACTTGGGTTCTATGAGTGACTTTATCTACCTATTAGTATTACCCTAATCTGTGTATGTATTGCACTTCCAAATCCCAGTTACACTAGCTATATTCGCCACATCTACTCTCTTTTTGTTTTGGGACTTACAAGATACTAACATTGGACACAGTTTCTGCTTCTGAGATTCAAAACTGTTTTTACTGAAAATTACAACCGTAAAATTTTGGCATTGACAAAATCTGTTTCTGTGATTGAAGCTATTTTGCCTAATAGTTATGTACCCCGAAAGCCCATTATCATTAATATCAATAAAACCAAGTTGACATGAAATGGTACGATCTTCCAACAATTTGACAATAAAGAGACGTTACCTCATGTCCCACCAAAAATTTCAACCATGTTATGAGAATGAGCCCTACAAACAAAACATTTCAAACTGGAACAATGAAATCAGTCAAACGGATTCCTATTTGATCCAATTATACGTTGATCACACACCATTCATTCTTAATTCAAAAATTTTCCCACTCAGTAACCATGAAGTCACAAGATGAACACAAATGAGAGTGTGAAACAGTCCATTGAGCAAAGGTTAGCTTGATTAAACCAAAGAGTGCATTTTTGCTCACCCAATACTCACCCAATTCTCCCACTGGCGAATGCATAGGACCCATGATTAAATGAGAATTAATTAATGGTATAAAATCTTGTATCCCACTGTATTAGCCAATGAGAGAGTTAGGTGAGCAATATTTGGGTGAACAGAAATGCTCTCTAAACCAAAATAACCACCTCTCTGTCTCCATATTGGCCAGGTTAATGCACACCATTGAGAAAAGATTAATAGTAATAATAAAAAAATAAAAATGTGCCCAAAATGCCAATACCAGGATAGAAAGACAACATTAACATAAAAACAAACACAAGAAGAGAGATTCTGATCCTTCACTCACTCAATCAACTACCAAATGATTATATTGTAATTGTGCATGAACTTATGAACAGCTATAGATACAATCAACTCAAATTAACCATACTGTGCTTGAGAAAAGATCTTCAAATCATTAGCAATAAAGTGGCTAATCAATAATAGATTGGCTCTTCCATCTTTTGGTTTTCACAAGTTACATTCAAACATGGGTTCACTATAGCCAACATTTCCGCACAACAACAATAACAATTGGGAATTTGATTGAATTGATAATTACAAGAAGAAAAAACAGGAAGTACCAAATCTACAGGGTGTTTCAGAAAGCACATGGCCCTTTTCTTTTCTTTTTTTTTTTAGTTATGAATTATTCAACTAATTTAACAACAATACAAAGACAACCAAACTAAGCATCAACCTAATGAATAATTTTGTATGCTTTCATCTTATCAATCCAAGAAATCAACGAAGACTTCGAATTCTTAAAACCCAAGACCCATGCTCTTGTTTACACTATATATCCAAGAAGGACTAAGCAGTCACTACTAAGACCATCATCGACAAACCACCACATCCCAGCATCATCTTCCAATTTAGTGGGACAAAAACTCTTATCTCAGACAATCAAACTGGCCCTTTTCAGTTTTATTCACTTCTTTTAACAACACAACAAAGTTAACAACAATGAACATCAATCTAAGGAACAATCTTGTAAGCTTTCATCTTGTCAATCCAAGAAATGAACGACGTTTTCGAGTTCCTAAAACCCAAGAACCCATGCTCTTTGCTCTTGTTCATACTATCCAAAAGGCACTCCCTACCAAGAACATCATCAACAAATGACCAACACCCAACATCTTCCAATTTAGTGGGAGACAAACCCTTCTCTCTCACAATCTCATCCCAAACAGGCCCCTTATCCTTCATTATCTCCTTCAAACTCAAATTCAACCCATCCTCAAACTCACCACACTCCACTCCAAATTGCTCAGCCAGAAAACTCCACAAATGCTTCCACTTAAACACATCCCCATTGCTACAATTGAATGCCTCATTCTTGGCATACGGGTCCACCGCTGCCCATATCTGGTGCTCGGCCACCAAGTCGGCATCAGATGCGTCCCAATACCCGTCCCATGTTGCCCGGCTACCCAGGAACCTCAACGGCATGCCCTCGTGCTTACAGATTGTGGCGTAAACACAAAGAGTACCAACAATGTTCATCAAACTATAGGGCGAAAACCCAAATATCACCCAAGGCCTATGCACAGACCATGTTAAATTCTCACTCTTACCCACCTCTTCAAACAAAATATCCTCAAGAGTATAGTAAAAATTTGGGGCATTTAACCTAGGAAGATCCTCCTGGAATGGAGGATCATGGAGTTGAATTTCCCCCAAATCCTCAAACGGGCCTGTGTAATGCTTACGCCCCGTTTGGAGACATATGTGTTTCAAATTAGGGCAATTGGGTATCAAAGCATTGAGTACATTTCTAAGCATATTACCGTTTTGGACGCAATTTTCGGATTCGGTGGCTTTGATGGTCAATGTGACGTAGAATAGGTGAGTGACGTCTATGAGATTTGAAAGCTTCGATTGGGTCTCGTCGGCGTCTGAGACGTCGCATTGTATGTATTCGATGGGGTGATCGGCGTTCCATGTGGGCTGAGGGCGGCGTGCGACGCCGTAGACCTTCCAGGGGCCGCCGGGTGTGTCGGAGAGAGGGAGGATCTCGGAGAGGCTGTTTCCGACTATGCCGGTGGCGCCGATTATTAGGGCCACGCTCTGGTACTTTGGTGGCGCGTTGTCTTCTTCGAATTTTTTCTGCAATTATGGAATAGAATGATTGATTTGCCAGTCATACACACACTTATGTATGTGTGTGTGTGTGTGTGTGTGTGTGTGTGTGTGAAGATGATGAATGAGAATACTTGCCTTTGCAGCGCCGATAGCACCAGACCACCACCAGCTCATTGTTCTGTTTCGGATTGCAGAAATGAAAGATTAGAGAGAGAGAGAGAGAGAGTCAACACATGCAGACACAGGAGAAGAGAGGGAATTAAGAGAATTGTACATGTATCATGGGGCCTCACTCTTATCTGCTTTTAGTTTTTGTGTCACCTCTCTGAGTTAGATGGATGCTTGTACATTTTGTATTGGATAATTCTTGGGTACATAATAATTTCATAAAAATAATTTATATATTAAATTTTATGTGTCTTCATCTCTTTTTTTTTTTTTCGTGGACACCGTGGTATCAGTGAACTGTAGACATATTATGGTTTATGTAAATTATTTTTGTGAAATTCTTATGTGCCTCAAAAGTTATCATTTAATATTTGAGTAATGTTAATGACACAAAAATGTCACAAAAAAAAACTTAAAAAGAATATGACATCTCATATAATAGTAAGAAACTCATCACACTTAATTTAACCCATTGTCCTTTTGGTAGAGCCTCTTTTGTGTGCCTGAGAGAGTGCTCAGCCATATTTTCATTAAAAAATAATTCTTTATAAATCCAACATGATATTGATTGTTATGTGAAATAAACAAACCCAAAAAATACTATAGAAATCAGATTTACAGTTGTTATTTCGCAGATATCTGAAGGAAAAAAAAAACTAGCAAAATCGACAGGGTGAATTAATATAAGTCCATTATGGTATGTTTTTTTTTAGATAAGGACAATTAATTTCACCGATGTCGAAAAATGCCTTTCGTACATGAATATTAACTAAGAATTAAATTAGACTTTAAACTCTTAGCACTTGATACTAGGGGAATTTTTGCCAAAATTTATAAACTACATATATAATTGACAAAAACAATAGAAAAATAGTGCTATAGAGACAAATTACTTTTACAATTTGTTTTCAAATTTAGATTACAATATTGAAGTTAATATGACTTTTACAGTGAGATGACACATTTACAACTCAAGAGACCACGAAAATTCTTAAAAAAAGAGTGAAATCTTATGAAGAAGAACATCATTTCTCGTTAGGAAATTAAGTTGAGGTGTTTTAAAACAATGTAATTTTATTCAAAAGCCTCTAATAGACTTTTTTAGTATTAACTCCAACCCATTTTTTATTTTAGTAAAAAGTTCATATGTAATAAAAGTTATGTGAAATTCACGTAACTTTTGTATTAAAAAAATGAACTAGTTATATGAAATTTCACACAAAAAATTAGGTGAATCTCACGTAACTTTTAAAGCATAAGGACTTGACCCGATTATGTTTTACTTGTCATGGAATATATATATATTTTTTTAAAAGTGCTTTGTACTTTAAATATAATTAATCTAAAAAAATGAGGGATTTTTACTAAATTTCTATTCAAACAATTATATAGAGTTCACTACTTATCACGTTCCTCCATTTTGTTCTGTCAAATTTTTCTTTACCATATATCTTTTCTTTGTTCATAAATAAATTTCCGTGTTATCACACTTTGAATTGCACGCCAATATGAGCATTGTGCTCCTACTACATTTTCAAACCAAAACATGAATTGCTAAATTTCGTGCACAATGTTGAATTAGTCACTCTTAACTTATTTAGTTATTTGTGGGACATTTTGAAGAATTGTGATAGAAACTTATTAATGATTTTTGTTTTTTTATCTCAATATAAAGCCAGCCAATGCTGAATTTTACAAGAAGAAGAAAAGAGAAGTAGATGGAGTTGACTAGTTGAGTGAACATCTTTTTTTTTTTGCTGAAAAAAGAAGAACATCACTAACAAGTAACTTTGTGTGCTCTGTGTCAATCAATTCAATAACATAAACATTGTACCAAAGATTTGGCATAAGTTGTTAAACCCTCCTATGATCATTGTAGTATAACCATATTTGGATAAACTTGGTTCCTATATAACATATAGTCGAAAGAAGTGAAATGTATCATCCACGGAGCTATCTATATATATATATATATATTATTTATAAATATATATACATATATAGACAACACTGCCACGGCACATAAAATGTTCAATCAAATTTGTTTTTCATGTCTTTATCATGTAGTAGTTAACTACATTGCCACATAAACTCAAGTAACATTGCCCGGCAAAAAAACAAAAACTCAAAAGTAACATTAACAGTCCGTTTGGTATGATTGTAAAATAGAATTGAATTGAATTGAACAGAATAGAATATAAAAGAAAAGAATAGAATTGATTTGTAATTCTAATTCTCCTGTTTGGTTTAAAACAGAAATGAAAAGAATAGAATTGAAATGATTATTGCTATTTCCTAAAATACCCAAACTGAACCTTAACATTATCCAAACAAAACTGAAGACACAGAAGACAGACGCAGAAGACGAAGAAGAAAAAGAAGCTGGGAAAGGAAGAAGAGAGAGAGATTTGAGAGAGACATCAGAGACTGTGTGTAATCTCTCTGTGTGTGTATGTGTGTATATATGTAACATGTTTATATATGTATATATAGATATCTCTGTGTGTGTATATATATAGAAATCTGTGTGTGTGTATATATATATGTAATCTGTTTACATATGTATATATAGAAATCTCTGTGTGTGTGTGTATATATACAGACGAGAGAGAAATCAGAGAGAGAAAGAGTACCTAATCGCAGGAGAGGGAGACGAGAGTGGAAGACGATGAACAGGAGGGGCAGTTTGGGAAAGGTAAAGAATCCAAATCAATTCTTGTCAAATCCGACCATTTTCGGTCGGATTTGTAAACAGCCCAAAACAAGATTTGGGTGGAATTCAAAATCAATTCATTTCTTGTTTTGTGTCAGACCAAACAGAAGAATTCCACAAACAAGAATTGCAAATGAATTCTTTTCTAGTTTGTGGCATACCAAACGGACTGTAAGTTGGCTAATAATAGGAATGAGATCTTATCTGAGTTGACCGATACAAACTTCCCATACGCCTTTGGTGTAGGTTCGAATCGCCCCTATCCTACTTACAAAAAACATTTAAGTTGACTAACCTCGTGAGTAGCTGGGTCGAGTGATCGAGATACCATAGTAGATTGGTGTACGCCTACCTACAAGGAAACGAGGAACCTTGCAAAACTAATTGCAAGATTCCTCGGTATCGCACAAATATATATATATATATATATATATAAAAAATTGGTAGGATAACCTTACTGGTATGAATGACAATGAAACGGACTTTAGTTAGGAGTCCCCTTTACCATCTCCACCTAGTCCAAGTGTATACTCAGTTCAACTCCGTCCTCCGTTTAGTGAGTTATACGAACTCCTACTCCGTTTAATACATTCGGACTCCACTCCGTCTTGGCCCATTTAATGTTTTTTTTCTCTTTTACATACGATTATAGAATAAGAGTGTTCAATGTTACAAAGAAACGCGATGTTTAAAACGTGTAATTACCACATCAAAAGGCCCGCAACTTATGTTTTAGATTGATCACGCATAACATTTATAAAATTGAAGGCTAGAAGCACATAAATTATTCACATATACCAAGGGTATTTCATGAATAAGGCAGAACATTGACGGTGTACTAGTAAATTAACCTCATAATCAGGGCAGAGGGAATTCAAAACACCTATTAGCTACTTTGACCCTAACTCTATTAGGTTTTAATCTTAAGAGTACCAACCCCGCCCCTACTCTTGTAATGCCTCCTCCAACCACGTTCCATGTCGGGCCAAAGAAATTTGGAATCCCTACCCTACCCATGGGTTAGCTCAATTGGGAAGGTTTCAAGGGTTAACAGCTCAAGGTTCTAGGTTAGTCTCCTTTCAATCTGTGTGTGTGAGCTATGAGGTGTGTACATACCCCGAGTCTGCCTTTTATCCACGCTCCAAAGGCTTGTGGTTAGCGGAGACGAGAGACTGTAAAGACTAGACTGCAATAGTATTAATCTTATGCCGAGTGTTGACTCATAAAAGTCAGAGAGCGTGAACATATAGCAACCTCAAAATCTACCACAGAAACTAAAGATAAATTGTAATAGGTTTTTGTGAATCCCTTATTTGTCATCCTGGACCTCCTGGTTAAGATTAAATTAAGTACTAGAAAGGCAAAACTATTCAAAGGGCAAGGAAACTTCAAAAAAAAAAAAAATCATGTCTTTCGTAATATTCTCTGATATGATTCATAATTTTTTCAGATTCTTTTGATAGTAGATGCTCACATCTTGAAGGTTTACTACTGTGCATGAGTTTTAAGTTTTTAGTTCTCTTTTCATCAAATGCATAGCAGCATATGACAATTTCCCTCAGAACACATCAAATTTTGTTACTCCGATTAAAAAGAACATCGGTGATAAATTAATATAGAAAGAGTATTCCTTGTTGAAGGCTTTAGAAACTTGAGGTATTCCAAAGAGAGGCTCAAAATTGTACAGGTGATCGTAGAATGGATTGGCCGATTAAATTCATCAAGAAGGTTGTAAACCAGAGAATGCCATCTTAAAATCACTTAAAAATACAATGTGATATTCGGTGTTCAAACCACGATTGTTCCTGTTTGCCATTAAAGCTAAGATCTAAGAAAACTGGAGGAAAATAGGATAGAATATATCTCATTTAACCTGTTGGTACTGGACAACATTGAAGACCGTACATTGGATTGCACCGCCAGAAAAAGGAAGTCTTGAAATCACTAAATGATCTTTAGAGAAATCCTAGAAGATATCACACAGTATACACATTTAACCATCATTTGTGTAAACCCTATAGTAAATATAGTGGATCAACCTATCAAAATTACAGAAGGTGAAGAATATGTAGTTATACATACCTGCTATAATGCAACTTCCAACAGTATTTCTTACCAGAACTATACAAGGCTTGTTGCCGGCTCTTGCAAGCCGTATGAACTAATAGCTCATGGCCCGTAAGTACTGAAGTCCATGTATCAGCTGCTATATAAGTTTTGGAGACCAAAAAAGTATGATGTGACAGCATTACATTTCTGATCATCTTCTTGTAAAAGGATATCAATAATCAATGGAAAAGGCTCCTCTATGATTATTTCCTCGTTAAGCGTTCCGATAATCTACTTACTGTCTCCTTAGAAACATGTGGATCAAGCTGCCGAAGATTATTAACAAATGTTATTGCTTCATCCTGGCGATTGAGTTTACAATACAAATCAACAATAGAGTTGTAAGTACTCTCATTTGGTTTACAGCGATTCTTGATCATGTATCGGATCACATCAATAGCCTCCACAAACATTGCATCAGCAGCATAACTTGCAACAATTGTATTGTATGTGATCACATCCGGACTAACACCCGAGTCCCTCATTCCCATAAATACCCTTGAGGCCTCTCTCATCCGACCATTTCTGCAATATGCATAGATTACGGTGTTATACGAAATTACATCAGGCTTGATTCCTTTTACCAAAATACCCCTCAGTATTTCTTCGGATTTCTCAAAATTTCCGGACCGGCTATACATATACATCAGGCTGTTGTAAGTTGTCAAGCTAGGAGTATAACCACTCTCATTCATGAAGTTCATTATTTCATTTGCTTTGGCAATCATCTGCCTCCGACCATATATTGAAAGCATCGCATTTAGAGTAGTTATATCAGGAGAGGAACCTTTTCTCCTCAACTCCAAGAAAGCTCTTTCCGTTTCCATTAAAAGGTCGCTTTTGCTGTTAACTAGGACAAGGGTCTTCAACAGAGCGGCATGGGGTTCAATTTCGCCAGCATATATCTCCTCTGCAAGGGCACACATCCGATCAATTGCTTTTCCGTTGGCATAAGCGTGAAGCAAGGAACTGTATGTTAATTCATTGGGTTTACACTGACGATCTCTCATTTCAGCAAGTACTTTTTCAGATTGCTCCCAAAGCCCTCCCCGAGCCAATGCTGCTAACACGGCATTGTAGGTGGATAGATCTGGAGTGACCCCAGATTCCAACATTCTCTTGTAAATAGCCATGGCTTGGTCAAAAGACCCACATCGGCTATAAGCGCTTATTAACGTGTTAAAAGTGTCTCTCTCAGCTACAAACCCTGCTCTCTTCATTTCCTTGAACACTCCCGATACTTCTGATTCCATCCCGTTTTGGCCAAACACTGCCAAAAGCGTATTCCAAGAAACAATATCGTGGGTACACCCACATGTTTTGATCTCTTCAAAAACCTTCATCATTTCCATAAATTTTCCTCGGTTACCGTACATCTTAATAAGAGCATTGAAGGTACAGATATTCGGATTAATGCCCGCACTTCTCATCTCCTCAAAAATCCTCATTGCTGATTCATCCTTCCCGGCTTTCTCAAATCCCGACAAGAGAGTTGTATAGGTGAATACATCCGGCTTGATCCCTTTTTCTACCATTTGGGTTTTGAACTCCATTGCTTCCTCCAATAAACCATCCCTCGCACAAGCTGATATCAATGAATTGTAAGTCACAATACTAGGGGAAAATCCATTAATCTCCATGTCACGCAAAACCTCCATTGCTTCCCTAGGCCTCCGAGACTTCCCATAGACATCCAATAGAGCATTATAAGTAACCTTATCAGGCATAAAACCCGATAACTTCATCTCCTCAAAAACTCCATTTGCTTCTTCATACAAAGACCCACGTCGACAACAACTGATTAAAGTGTTATAAGTATATGCATCCGGGGCAACTCCTGATCTCTTCATTCCCTCAAATACCCCCATAATTTTACTCCAAGGCATACCCATTTTCCCATATACATTCAGAATGACATTGTACGTAATCAAAGTAGGTTTACAACCCTCTTCCTCCATTTTCTTAAATACCCTCACGGCCTCTCTGTACCTCCCATTACTAGCACAAGCAGTTATCAGAGAAGTATAAGCATATACATCAATACAAAACCCATCTTTATGCAGATTGTGAAGTAAAGAAGCCGCAGTCGAAGTGTGACCCTCTTTCCCAAGAATGCTTATAATCACAGCAATCACAGACCCATTCAATAACAGTTCAGAATCATTACGACTCCGAACCCAATCAAACACATTCATTGCCAAATCACATTTCTTGTAATACCCTAAACCCTTAACTAAACCCAATATATCAAAAGACAATGATTCCACAACTAATTCAGTTCGTTCATGTTGTTGTGAATTGAATAGTACAAGCAATGTTTCATCAATTTTAGAGTAATCAAATTGTGGGTCGATTAGGGTTTGGAAGATATGCTGACCTTGTGGAGAGAGGCGGTGGTGAGACCATGGCTTGCCTTTGTTGGGGTCACTGTATTTGCCGATGCGACGCCGTCTGGTAATGGGGGAAGAGTTGTTGATTTGGGGGTTTTGGGATTGTGGGATTTGTTGGGTGAGGAGGTCTTGGAGGAGAGGGGTGGTTAGTGGCGGCGTTGGTGGAATAGGAGGTTGGTGATGCGGTTGGTCTTGAAAGAAGGGTTTTGGAGGTGGGGGGCTTGGTAGTATAAGAGTTAGAGCTAATTTCTCTGCCATGAACTCTCTCTGAGAGAGAGAGAGAGAGAGAGAGAGAGTATTTACTAGCAAACTTGTTCGTGTGGACTATTGGAAGCAGAGTTGGGTAACTGAAAAAATATCTCCTTGGTTTGAGGCGAAGACACAGAGACGAAACTCATCAGACAGAGAGGTAAACCGTAAATATCTGTTTGAAAATGGATTTGAACTTATTCTAAGCTGTAGGCTATAAGTTGCAGCTTATTATTATTATTATTATTATTTTTTTGGTGATAAGGAATGACATAAAACAAAGGACAAAATAAGCAAAGCTAGCTTACACGAGGGAAGCTAGTTCCACCAGAATCCGCCATGAGAGGCATATAGAGGTCCCTAATAGGAGTGTCTAAATACACAAGAAGATCTAGATGATCAGTCCCAAAATTAGCAAGTATGTTCGTACACCTATTTCCTTCTTTCAAAACATGGGTAATATTACCCTTACACAAAAGAAGTAAAGTCCTACAGTCATCAATAATCATCCTAAGGGGGTGATTTTCTTCCGTCTTTTCCATAAGCAAACAAGCACTCAACGAGTCAGTCTCAACAAGAATGTCTTCCATTTCTTCCCGGTGAGCAAGGTCCAGACCTATTCTGATGCTTTCGAGTTCTGCAGAGAGGCTTGTGCAATTGTCGAGGTGTCCATAGTAGCCTTTTCTCCATCGGCCTTGATCATCTCTAATGAGACCTCTAAAGCCTCCTTGGCCTGGGTTCCCTCGACAACTTCCATCCGTGTTGAGCTTGAGGGTTCCTGCATTAGGAGGAAACCAACAAATAAGATTCAAATTATCATGATTTCTTAAACCACTATCTCTATTGAAAGCTTTGAGAATAGCAATCCCAAGATCCTTAGTTGTTCTAGCAATTTGTCTATCATGACTAGTGTTCCCTTGGAAAATTAGATTATTCCTATCTTTCCATAATTGCCAGCAACCTGCAATAAAAATAATATTAGTAGGAAGATTAATCCAACCATTAGAATCAACATCTTTCATTCTCTCCTGAAGCCATTAAGTATAAGTGAGAGAAAGATTCAACAGCCTTAGGTAAAACAAGGCTCCAAAGGCTGCGGGCTTTACAGCAGTCCCTTAAAATATGTATTGTATCCTCCTTCCAAAAGAAGCATCGAGGGCACATAGAATCAGAGGAAATAGATCTTATATAGAGGAGATTTTTTAAAGGCAGACTATCCAAAATACACTTCCAAAAGAAGAATTTCAGCTTATTAGGAATTTTCCACTTCCATTGGTAGAAATTATATCTTCCACCTTCAGGTCTAGAGGGGATCTAGTAGGATGCCTTTGGGACAAGGCGAAATTACCACACTGATGTTGTCAATATCAAGATATAAAAAGTGTACTTTACTTTTCTAAGGATTTGTAGTAGTGAAAGTAAAGGTCGAACCCACAGAGATTGAATTACTACAACTCTTAATTTTAAAACCTAAATCTAATTAATTATGAAAACGAGGTTTTGATTTTGAATTTAATGAAACTAAGAACAATAAAATAAATCTAAATTATATATGAAAGCGATTTAAAAGTGTTTTTATAAATATGTTTAAAGGAAACTAGGATTGCAAATCCACCACTAGCGTCATAATAGGAATATCTATGCATTCAATTAGATTATTAAGTTGGATGTTAATGGGGAATTGTAGCTACAAGCCCAATTCCTCCGTCAAGAAAATAACTATGGTTCAAGCACCAACATAATCCATCTTCGGTTAGCACGAATTATCCCACACTAAACTAGGGTTGTGACATAATTCATCTAACCTCGGCATGGACTATTCGGATACTTGATAGCGCAATTCAATAAAGCACCATTACATGTAAACAATCCATACAAGCACAACAAATATAGATCATTGAGCACATCACAGTCAAAATAGATCTAAGACAAGAATAAACTTTGAAAGTAATGATTTAATCAATAGAACTACGATTTATTTATAAAAATCCTCTAAACATGTAATCATCATCCATACATAATAAAACTAAAATAAAAACATAAAATACACCCTATTACTTGGCTAGGGTTTCATTGAAACCCTAGATCTTGAGTTTAGTTGTCCATAGAAGCGGCGGATGGCAAGTAGTTGATGGAGGAGGCCATGAAAATCCTTGGTCTTCTTCTTCTTCTCCTTGTTTTCCTCCCTTCAATGGCTGAAAAATTGTCTATTATGGCTGTATATTGATGTGTATATTAGTGTGTAATGATTTGTATATCTAAATTTGATTTAGAATAAGATTTATATAGAGTTTGGAAGGATTTAGGAAGCTTTCCTAAGTTAATTCGCACTAAAACAGCTATTTTTTACGTTTCTGGACGTATTCAGCCAATTCGGATCGCACTGGGCTCTTCAGGGCCTCGAAATATGAAACTTTGACTTTTTCAAAGGGTCGCTCGCGCGGGTCGCTCCAGCGACCTGGGCATTTTCAGAATTTTCTCAGATTTTTCGCTGCTCTGCGCGACTTTCGTAGAATTGCAATAACTTTTGACTCGAACCTTGTATTGACTCACCGTTTGCGGCCACGCGTCCGTAACTCGAAGATCTACATTTTATATCTTTGGAGAAATTTCTCAAATCTGAAGTATTACTTGTCAAAAATGCAATTTTCCGAGGCTGCTACTGCATTCATCCTTCACCGGAATCATCTTTTGAGCCCAGAATGACTTCCGAAGCCACTAATCGTTGGATTTTTGTGCATTTTCATATTAAAGCTCCAAAACCTACAAAATATAGAATGCTTATTAAAAAACAACTAATAACTACATGAAATGGGCTAACAAAGCGTATATTTAGGACTTTAAACGGCAACTATTCGTCGCCGATCACACACCGCCAGTATTTCCACAAGTTTATCTTACTACCATTCCTAACAATCCATTTAGTGCCTTTTTTTAGAAGATCCGAGGAGCAAAGAATACCTTTCCAGATGTTTGAGTTTCTTCTTTTGGCCTTCCACTCAGAGTGAGGGTTGCCATTAAGATATTTACTAACAATCACCTTGGGCCAAAGATTATCTTTGGAATTCATAATATTCCAACCAAGATTCCCTAGCATTGCTAGGTTATTTTCATGACTTTTCCTGAGCCCAAGACCTCCTTGATATTTTTCCAAACAAACTTTATCCCAACTAACCAGATGGATTTTCTTTTTATCTTCTTGGTCACCCCAAAGAAAGTTTCTATTAAGGCGATCCAGTTGCTGATAGACAGATACAGGAAGCAACATGGTATGCATCAAATGGTTAGGGATGACTTCATTCACCGATTTAATGAGAGTAGCTCTCCCAGCACAAGTAAGCATTTGGGCTTTCCAACTTGAGAGTTTCTTTTGGATTTGTTAATAGTACTATTAAAAAGAGCCTTAGAAACTCTCCCATGGATGAGAGGAATTCCCAAATATTTTCCAAGATCCTGGGTTTGAGCTATTCCACTTTTCCGGGTAATGGCATTTATAATGTTACCTCTAGTATTAGCAGAGAAGAAAATGTGGGATTTAGCAATATTAATTTTTTGCCCCGAAATAGTGCAGAATTTTCCTAGAGTATCCATGGTGGCTTCAGCAAAAAGGATAATGTCATCCGCAAAAAAGAGATGGGATATATGAGGCCCTCTCAGAGAGGCTTTTATCCCTTTCCATTTTTTAGAACTAACTTGTTTCTCAATCATATTAGCCAACATTTCCATGCAAAAGACAAAGAGATAGGGGGAGATAGGATCTCCTTGTCTTAGGCCACGATTAGGTTTAAAGCTATCTAAAGGGATACCATTAAAGAGGATTTGGAGTTCAGTAGTGGTAGTGCACTGCATAATGATTTCAATCCATGTGTGGGGGAATTTAAAAGCAATCAAAGTATCCTTTAAAAACTTCCAATTGATTCTATCATAGGCCTTTTCAAAATCAATTTTCAAAATCATCCCCCCCTAGTACTTTTCCTACCTTTAAGAGAGTGCAGAATTTCCTGAGTGATAATAATATTATCCTTAGTAGATCTTCCAGGGATAAAACTACTTTGGGTAGGGCTAATAAGATTGTTTAAGAAAGGCCTCAATCTTCTAGCAAGAATCTTGGTAATGATTTTATAGGAGACATTACACAAACTAATCGGTCTAAAGTTTGTAATAACTTCGGGATTATTAACTTTGGGAATAAGAGCTACAAAAGTTTGGTTTACCAGAGGAGGGAGTTTCCCGGTGTAAAGTACATTTTTAGTAAAGTTAATGATAGAAGGGGAAACAATCCTCCAAAATTTTTGGTAAAACCCAGCATTTATACCATCGGGTCCAGGGGACTTAGAAGGACCAAGATCAAATAAGGCATTTTTAATCTCGAAATCAGTAATGGGAAGACAAAGAATGTTCTTGTCCCTATCATTCGGCTTTTTAAGAGGAGGAGAAAGACAAATCCCATCTCCCAAATGATCGTTATCATTAAAAAGATCAATGAAGAAATTTCTGACATGATTCTTAAGAAGATCCTGATTGTCAATCTAGTTCCCATTGAGGTCTTTTAAAGCAAAAATTTTATTCTTTTTACGTCTAATAATAGTGGAAAGATGGAAATAGGAAGTATTCGAGTCTCCTAAAGCCAGCCATTTCACTTTAGACTTTTGGTGCCAAAAGTTTTCCTCTTGATGAAGAATATCTTTAAATTCCTTTTGGAGAGAATTTTCAAGAAGAAAGAGATTATGAGAGTAAGAGATCCCTAAAGCTTTTTGGATCCCAGAGAGTCTAGCCAAAAATTTTTGTTTTCTTCTAAAAATATTTCCAGACGTATTAAGATTCCAGTGAATGGCTTTTTCTTGGAAAACAGCATTAGCTACAGTAAGGTTCTGGTGATTGTTCATACCACATATTCTCAATACGAAAAGGTCTAGCTGCCCGAGGGGGTGGAAGAACAATACCAGACAAATGGATAAGAATAGGATTATGGTCCGAATAGTCTCTTGGGAGCACCTGGACAGCAGCTTCAGGAAAGGCATTCCTCCAGCTTGCATTAGCCACTACTCGGTCCAATCTTTCCATAAAGTTAGCCAAACCTTTTCGACCATTGGTCCAAGTCATACTAGGTCCCGAGGCCTTAGATCCATGAGGCCATAAGCATTAAGATTGTTATTAAATCATATAGTTCTGGCCCTGGAGTCACAATCAGTATAGCCTCTTCTTTCACTGATATCAGCATAGTCATTGAAATCTCCAGCCGCAACCATGGATTATTTTGAGGATGAGATAAGTCTTCCATATTTTGCCACAGAAGATCTCTGTTTCTAGGGTTCGGGCTACCATAGATAGCCGAGAAGATCCAATCATCATAATCTTTATGCGAAATGAGGGTGTAGATTACTTGCGACTCTTTTTGAAGAGTAGCGACTGTCACAATTTCTAAATTCCAAAGAACCCAAATACCTCCTGATCTTCCAACCGGTTCAATGTTAGCATAGTCATTAAGCCCCAGATTATTGAAAAATTGATCAAGGGGAGCTATAGGCACTTTAGTTTCAGTTAAAAGAACTATAGAGGAGTAATGAGTGTTAAATAGTTCAGTCATATTGAAATCAGTGTTACCTGCACCACGACAATTCCAGACTAAAATCTTCATAGAAAATAGATTGGGAGTGTTGGGAGCAGGAGCGAAAAGATCATGTCCTCTTTCCATGTTGAGACAAATCTGATCCTCGAACTCTGCCGCTGTTGGTCCTACTCGTACATTGTACGTTTGGGTTCCGACTTCGTGTAACACCCCATCTGAAAATTAGTGTAATTAAATTTAGGATATAGCTATTCTATGGAGCGGGTATGTAAATAATTAAACTATTGGGGGTTTATATAAAAATGAGTTAAATAATAAGACAATGAGTCATAGGACACATGTCATGGTTAGGGGGATTGTCTTGAAACCAAAAGATGAGTAGATGAGTTTAAGGAAAGAAAACAAGTGCTGGGCTATTGTTCACTTTATGGATGTGTCATATGGCACATGTGGGTTAGTTAGATGCATTTGGGTGTGTAATCTTGTGACTAAGCAAATAGTAAATATAAAATTGGGTAATAATATATTACTTATATTTAAACTGATAGAGGTATGAGATTCATGAGGGGATATAGAATAAAAGTCGAAAACTGTGAGTATTATTCAACTATGGTGCTCGTGATGTTTAGAGAGCTATATTTCTATTGAAGTCGACTACTTATTAGGTACAGGGGTTGTATACAATATGCTTCTAAATCTCCGGAGTATTTCTTTATTATCTCTCTTGTACTCTTTTGGAGTTATACTGTGTTTCATTTGGAATCTATGAATTTCTGGTAAATGTGTTGGTAGAACGTTTGTTGGCTAAATCCCATGGAACTGATGGGTATATGAGTTAGGAGCACCTACCAAGAGCCAATAGTCCAGAGACCAGAAAAGTCATAAGTGGCTTGGTAAAAGGTGAGGTGAGGTAAGGTGACTCTTGCTATATTACCACGAGGAATCCTGGTATGATGCTCTTGGGGGTGAGCGATTGACTGTGGGATAGACGTATTTTTTTTTAAACCTATCAAATTGCGTATTCTTTATTCATTGAGCTATTTATTCCTTTCATATGGTATACTTCCCCGTGTGTTATTGGTAAATGCAGGTAACACCAGTAGCTGAGGAAATGAAGGAATATAATAAAGTCAATTGGAGCGCCGTATAGAGTACCGTGGGGGTTCGGGCTAGTTGGTTTTAATTATGTGAGGGGAATTGCTGTAATATTTTGTACAGCTCAAGTGTAATTATTTTGTGGTTTTGAAATACATTTGATTATTTATTAAATATTTCAATTATTTTAGAAAGTGGAGCCGGGGTGTGACACTTCGTCTTGATTCATCTAAGCAATCAATCTCACTGTCTCGGTGAGCCAATGCACGTTCATTATCTTTGCGGATTTGACTTCTTGAATTTCTTGTAGATTGATTATTTCGATCCTGGGAAATGGGGTGTTGGGTCCATGGTTATTAGAAGCAGTAGATCGGTTAATTGGTGGTGAGGTGGAAGAGATGATCAGCTCTAACTGCTCAAGGTCAGGTTCAGGGTCAATAACAGCAAAAGGGTTGAAAGTCACAAGTATAGGGTTGCTTGGAGAGGGTTGGTAATTTACAGCGTGTCGGGTTTTAGAATGAGAGTTTGCGAAAGAGGATTGGGGGAGGTTTGAAGGGTTGTCACAGGTTGTAAAAGCATGGTGGGATCTAAGGGTAGGTGAGGAGGGACGGTGGGGATTACTACCATCAGGACAACACCTAAGGGGATCTAAGGCCACCTGTTTACCTTTGTCAATTGAAGCTGATTTTAGGGAGAGTTGGTCACGTTTCTTACCTTTGAGCTCAACGGGTCTGATACTTGGAATATGGCCCTTCGATCTGGCTAGCTGGGGGTTAGCTTCATAGTGGTTTTTCCTTAGGACGTTGGGCTTTTTGGTTTTCCTATTTTGGACCATCATCCATGGCCCATAGTTGCTGTCAATACTCAGCCCATTTTTTTGGCCCAACTCTTCGCTGGAGCTATACTCCCTAATGGTAACCTGCAAATTTTCCCGTTGGTTTTCCGGCGAAGCTTGAGCAGTTTCCGGCGTGATAATTTTCTTTTCGGGGACTTTCAAATCTGGACAAAATTCAGTCCTATGCCCAACACATCCACAAGAGAAACAAATTGAATGTACTCATATTCAACTTTGTATATTAAATCCCCAATTTTGAAACCAGGAACCAGGGGTTTCGGAGATCAATTTCAACGCAAATTCTAGCAAATTTTCCCCTAGTAGTAGAGGTTGTGTTATAATCAGTCTTTAATGGCTTACCCATAGCTTTTCCAATCTGAATCAAGGCTTTTTCTTCAAAATATTCAATTGGAAGCTTTGGAAGACGAACTCACACCACTGTCTGCACTTCATCTTCTTCAGATGGGTTGAAATCATGCTTTCACTTCCTAACAGTAAGGTAATGATTTTGGATGATCCATGGTCCTCCTGAGTAGACTCTCCAATAGTCTGCCACCATGTCAAATTTAACTAAGTAAAATCCAGATTCAAGATCAATCATCTCAAAATCCTCATTTAAATTCCATAGTCTTCTGACTTTGTCCTTGAGAGATTTGTATCCTATATACCTCCCAAGTAGGCTAATGATGAGACAATCCTTCCATTGAGGCCTAATTTTGTCCAGATAAGAATTAGGGAAGGCGATCGATGGGTATAAAGGGTTGGGGTCAACATCTTCTTGAGGAATCATTTCTTCTTGTTTTTTTTCAAAAGGATTATCTATATTACAGTCAAAGGGAACATTAGAGGGTTTGATTCCATTGAGAGATTCTGAGTAAGTTTTCGCCTTTATTCCCTCAGATGGAGCCCCCGCATTTTCATTAAGGGTTTCATTCTGATTTTCTTGCATGTCTTCATCAATGGTGTTACTTTCATGGGTATTCTTGCTTTTCTTAGTGTTGCGTTGTAAGTGATCAAGATCTTCCGAGGAAGGATGAGCTCCCAAGGCATTTGTATGTTGAATCTGAGATGGGAGTTGATCCGATGGAAGAAGAAGTGGACCAGAGCCAGATTGGCCAGAATCGCAAAAATCGCCAGACGTTGTTCAACAGCTAGTTGATGTATAAATAACTCGGATTTCTATTTTCACATAGATGCGCAGAAATAGGGCCACAGAAATTGGGAAAACAATAGTATCAAAAAAAAATAATAATAATAATGCTATAATTTTCAAATTTTGGATCCTAAATACTTCTTGAATACATGTGGCAGTAGTACTAAATTCAATAATGATGGAATCACACATCTTCTAATCAAAATCTTGTTCCCAAATGATTCCCAAATACATATGGCAGTGGGATCACCTTCATTAATGATGAAACCATTTCAACATCGTCCAATCAAAATCCAGTAGGACCATTGACACATGTATTTGTGAAGCATTTGTGATTCAAAATTTGAGAACCATATGATTACTAAAAATAAATAAATAAAAAGGAAGAGAATTATGGTTAATTTAGGACTCGCATGATAATGCTTTTAATTTTTTATTTTTAAAATATGAAAGCGGAAACTAATTTTCATTTTTTTAACACAATTCTGTGGTTGTTTAAAAAATGAAAATGATTACCAAACAAGTTATTGGTTTTAAAGAAAAAAAAATGACACGTTTTTAATTTTCTAAATGAAAATAAAAACTGAAAATTGAAAGTTACAACATTACCAAACGAGTTGCAACCAAATGAGCCCTCGACAATAAAGTGGCCTTATGTGGTATTATAGTAAAAGCTTATGAACTATTTGGAAAGGCCAAAAAATGGTATATAAGTGAAGAGTAATACTTCTGACACAACCATTCACACAACTTTTTCTACACAACCTAATAAATGTATCTATCTCTCTAGTGTGTCTCTCCTGTGTCACTGTGGGGTCCAGTGACATCATAGGAAAGAGATAAATACATTTATTGGGTTGTGTAGAAAAGATTATGTGAATGGTTGTGTCTCAATTATTACTCATAAGTGAAACGAGATATTTATACTTTGGGTGCATGAGAGTTCATGCTAAATATACAAAAACTCTTATGAGTATGTTCTTTATTTAGGGCAACGCTATGGACACACCCAAATACACACCCCCACTCACATCATTTTAAAGGACCCCACACTGATAGTGGATCCCACAATCTCTCTCTCTTTCCATTGATGCACCTTAGGGTGTGGACTTGAGTGTGTAGATTTTGGTTGTGTCCCAAACTTTACCCCTTTATTTAATTAATGAGAGTTGAACTAAACCTAACCTTGTTGTATACATTTCTAAACATGCTCTTAGACGCCGAACGGGTTGTAGCCCAATTAGCATAACATCGCTCTTCCCAGTGGGGAGGAAGAGGGTTCGAATCCTATGGGGATTCTAGTTGCTTGCCCCCCAGTTATTGGAATGAGTGACCCTTATTGGACTTTATTATAGACTAATATGGGGTTAGATTGGGACTGGAGGTGTGTGTATCAAGTCTGAATCCAGATAAATATTAAAAAAAAAAACATGCACTTTGACTAAAATTTGGAAATGATGCTGAACATATCAACAACTTTATATAAAAGAGACTTATTCTCAATTGAAATTGTCCAATTTGGGTATTTTGGATTTGTTTGAAATGACAATTTTACCTTTATTTTCCTTTTTTGTTCCATTTTTCTTTAATGATAACTTTAAGTTTTTGTCATTTTGTGAGGGTAGGTTGGTCATTTCACCCACAAAACAACATTTATTACTATTAGGTCAACTTTTAAAATTTAATTAATCTAGAAATGATGATTCAATCAACTTTTCAGATAATAATTACAAATATTTATAATTTGGTTCAACTTTAAAATTAAATTAATCTATAAATAATGTTTCAATCAACTTTTCACCCAATAATTATAAATATTTACAATTTGGTTCAAAAAACTCAAAACTCAACAATTGTAAGTTGTGCCTTGTTTGGCACAACCGCTTTTCGGCTTTGTGGTTTGCGCATTTTTTCGTTCTTCCCAAACAAGTCACTAACTTGTTTTGTTTTGTTTTTGTTTTGTTTGGTTTTTTTTTTTTTTTTTGGGTTTTCCCAAATAAACCACTAACACAAGCAAGACACAACACAGCCCTAAACTGGGCTATGCTTTGTTTGGTTTATTTTATTTTATTTTGTTTGGTTTTGTTTTTCTTTTTTTGGTTTTCTCAATCAAAGCACTAACATTTGTTTGTGTTTTTGGTATTGTTTTTCTCAAAAAATTCCTTCAATTTAATTTTAGGGTTAACTACATTTTACCCCCCCTGTGGTTAGGCCCATTTTCACTTTACTCCCCTTGTACTTCAAAAGTAGACATTTACCCCCAGTAGCTTTGGAATAAAGTGAAACTGTAAAGATTTCCCTCAAAACTAATGCAAATTCTAAAATTAACCAAAAATATTTAACACTTAACCCATTTTGTGAGGTTAATTTTGGAACAAAACCCATATGTGACGATAACGCTACCATTTAACCAAACTATCTAGGGCTAATTTTTAGCACCTAGCTCTTTTATGAGGCTAATTTTGGGATTAACTGTCTATGTGGAGTTAATTTTAACACTTAAAATCTCCTTTCCGGGGCTAATTTTAACATTAATACCTGTGTGGAGCTGTTTTTAGAGAAATGTTTACAGTTTCATTTTAATCCGAAACCATAGGAGGGTAAATGTCCACTTTTGAAGTACATAAGGTAAAGTGAAAATGGGTCTAACTACATGAGGTGAAAGATAATTAATCCTTAATTTTATACACATACCTTAGAAATTTAATTTTATTACACACATACGTAAATTTCATTTACACACACATAAAATTTAATTTCATCTTTTTTTTCCCCTTCTCCCCCTACACATTAATACCTTTTATATTTTCATATTACACAAACACAAGCCAATAAATTTAATTTACACAACGCCTCCCCTCCCCCCCCCCCCCCACACACACACACACACACCTTTAAATTAATTTAATAAATTTGCTTTACACACACACCCCTTTAAATTAAATTTTTTTTTTATATTTATATATGTATTACACACACACATACCTATAAATATAATTTATAAATTTAATTTCACACACATGTCTTTAAATTACACATACACATAAATTTATTTTTGTATACCCTATAAATTTCATTTTATTCTTTCATAGTACCCTATTAATTATATTGTACAATTCGTCGCCCCGCGCCTTGCGCTGGCCCCACCCCCTATTTTATATGAAAGAGGCTTAAATGGAATAGTCTTTAAAGATGTCAAATTAATTTGGCCTTATTGGTCTTTTTTATTTCTAATTTGATTATTTGGTAATTTCACATCAATCAATCCACATCAAGCTTGAGGCTTGTTTGACAAGTCTTCTTTGAGCCTTAAGATATCTTTTCAGGGAATCTTTGAATTACCAAACATGCCTTAGATTATTTTTGTAAATTAATGCTTATTTAGCAAGGCTTGTTTGCTCCTTAAGGCAACTTTTAAGGAATCTTTGAATTATCAAACAAGCCTTACGTCACTTTTCTAAATAAGCATTAGGTTACTTTTGAAATTTAAGGCTTGTTTGAACCTTAAGACATTATAATTTATTAGTATTATTATTTATGTATTTAAAGTGTGTGCAATTATAAATTAAATTACCAAATTACCCTCTTGTTGAATATGATTATCAAATTACAATTATAAATTCCCGTTTCTTAAATTGAAATACGAAAAACCCTTTTATTATATTACGATATATATATATATATAATAAATAATCTAATTACCCTTATACCTTTTACAAATTACCATTTTGATAAATCAAATTACCAAATTACCCTTTTGTATGCACGAGTGTGCGCGCGCGCGTGTGTGTGTGTATATATATATATTTATCTATACGTTAAAGAAAAGAGCCTAAAATTAAAGTTTCCAATATGTACAATTACAAATTGAATAATCAAATTACCCTTAAGCCTTTTACAAATTACTCTTTTGTTAAATCGAATAACCAAATTACCCTTTCGCCTTTTCATATTGCCCTTTTTGTATATATGTATATATACATATACATATAAATATATATATATATATATATATTATCTATACATTAAAGAAAAGAGCCTTAAATTGTAGGTTAACATCAATTAATATAATTGTTGTTAAACTATATTTTTCTAAAACCATCTTAAGAATTAATAAAACTTATTTCTCTTTCTTATTCACGTTAAAAAAAATATATACATCGTATTTTTTTGTACGAAATTCAACGCCTGTGCATTGCAAGGGCAATCTTCCTAGTATAAAAAAAAGTTTGGAAGTATGCCTCCAATCTACAAGTAATGCCATGGTCCCTATATTTGAGATGGATAACTCTTTGTACACATAGGAATTTCACAAAAACAATCCACATAAATCATAATGTGTCTATCTCTCTCTTGTGATATCTCAAATGCTGTGAGAATGGTACTGCATGTAGTAGTCTATGGTGCCATTGTCACAGCATGTGAAACAACTGTTAGTATTTGAGAGTCAAATGTAAAATTCAAATTTAGGGACCATAACATTACTCCAATGTACCCATTTCAATTCTTTGCAAGTGGGGATCATCATTTAGAAATGAGTAACTCTTTGGGCACATAAGAGTCACAAAAATAGTATACATAAACTTTTTGTATCTAATCTCTCTCCTGGTGGAATCCACTAACACTATGGGATCCACTGACACAGTGGGATCTACAGAGAAGAGAGAGACATTGTAATTTATGTATACTCTTTTCGTGTAACTCTTATGTGCCCAAAGAGTTACGCTTTAGAAATTGTTTCCGTATGGATATTTGTTGAGTAATGTCATGCTTCCCAAATTCATATTCCAAATGATGTAACAACGAACCTATTGCAGGGTCAATTTAACATTCTCCAGAATGAACTCCAATCAAAATCTAATGGACTCACTACTACATCATTTGGGATGTGCATTGGATCGCATAGCATTACTCTAATTTGTTTCACAGTATAGATGCATAAACAAGAAAGAGGAAAAGAAGGGAGATGAGAATTGAAACCATGTTTTTCACAAGCACAAAAATGAGTATTATAAATTCCTATTTAGAGCGATTTGGAGAGATGAAACAACTCAATATTTGTAGTTTGTACAAATGAGCAGCCCAAGTGAAGGTGCTCTTTCATAATCTCCAACTCTCTGCTTTTCTCCTCTTTTATCTAATGCTCTCTCCTTATTAGCAACTGGCAAGAGGGGGAAAAAATGCACCAAGGTATTTTTGGCTGATTTAACTCGTCTGAGTAGGAAGTAAAAAGTTTTTGAAAACTGTGGTAAGGGACAATATGAGTTAAATAATTTTAAAGAAATATTTTAAAAATCGGTTAAAATATTTGACATAAAAATATACATCACAGCCATCTTTGTAATATGCATGTAATACCAACATGTATTGCAAAAATAAGTTCCCATAAAAAATAAAAATAATATAAAATAAAGAAGCAGAAGCTTATGGGCAAAATGATCATTTGCTGCCCTTGTTTAATCAATCAGTTTAATCACACTTCTACAGCTATATGATCTCTAAATTTAGTTCTAAACTCGCGTAATTCTCAAGTCAATCAGATGATCTCTGAACAACAGCTTCAAACAATGCCAAAGCTAACTCCAAGTTTTTAGATTAACCCAACTGACCATTGATCTACACAAACTAATCATGTAACCCTAACATTAAAAAACCAGACTAGAACTCATGTCAAATGTCAAGGTACTGCCGAACCTGTTGAACAAAATCAGTGTTCTGCATCAACGGTGTCCATTTGACCAAAATGAAAATTGACCCAATCAAGGCAGAGAGCATTTATTTCCCAAAACAAAAAAAAAACAAAAAAAATTTATTTCTCGAAAATGCAAAGGATTCGAGAGAATTAGATGTGGCATCAATTGAAAACCATAATCACATTCTTCAGACCAAAAGGTTGAAGAAGAAGAAGTCATATAAACTTAAAACTAAATGCTCTGGAGAAATAACGAAGGGCAAATCCTAGGATTTGAGAGCTTAAGGAGAGCAAAACAGGAAGCATCATAGCCACATCACATGTATTTTAACATTTCCGTAATACTGAAAGTCAAGAAAACATTCAATAATAGCCAGGAAATAATTTGTGCATATTTGAATCAACACAAAGTTCAGGATGTTGAAAACAGCAGATTTCTAATCACTAATGCATTTGCATCAAATGCCCACATATTCAGGAAGGCAAAAAGGCAAAACTACAAGTCAAAACCGAAAAGAGCAAAGTCCCATATGTAGACACTGCGATAAAAAGACTTAAAAATCCTACTACTAACTTCCATAAAGGAGCACTGTTGTTGTTTATAACTAGTATCATCAGTCAGAAATCCGCATATACTCAATACTAACAGTGATGGCTTTCAAAATTCAAAATCCGGTTCCTCCAGCAAACTGGCTTACTTAAGAAAGTGAGGACTAATCAAACCTGCGATCTCAAGAAACCCAACACGCTCCTTCCCACCAAATATTTTCTTCAGATTCTCATCACAGATTATAATCTTCTTGTTTTCAGGGTCCTAATAACGGAAATAAGGAGTAGGTCAATACCAAACGACGGCAAATGCTTTTAGATACAACAGAAATTACAAATCAGTTCAACAAATACCAGACTTGACTGGAGAATAGCGCCTGATTAGATGAAATGGCACCACACGTATAGTTTAAGACGTTATCATGACATTGCTACTTCCAAATAATCAACTCAAGCCCAGGCTTGTGCGGTTAAGGTTGTTGAACACGATATCATAAAATATTTGAAAAAATAAATAAATAAATAAATAACTACAAAAGGGACATTTGAAATATTGTATGATGTGCTTCAGTACGATCAACGATTGAATCCTCATTTAACTTAAGTGGTGCCTTGTGGGTTCGAAAAAATCGATAGGTGCTCAAGTTATGATCACCCCATTCATGTCCCTGGCACACCAACTTACAATTTCAAGCAAATATAACCCTCGCCGACATCAGCTGTTGAAAGTTCCGCACACCTCAAAAGGCATACAGTAATTAAGTTTACGCTCACGGATTTGTCAACTATGCTTATCATTCATGCAATGTTACATCAACTATCTATTGGTAATGACTAAAACTACAAGCTTAACACAAGGATCATATTTGTCAAGCTTACATCAGGAGAAAAAACTCCTGGAAAAAAAGAAAATGTCACAGAGAAAATCAGTCCTTCATATTAAACCATAATAGAAAAGGGAAAGGAAAAAATAAAAACATCAATCAGAAATACTTTTTCACATTGTCGAAAAACAAACACAGAAGAGTTTTAAGTTACTTCCCAATGTTTTTTGGCCATAAATGAGGAAGAATAAGAATAGGGTACAAACCAACTCAACCTACTTAGCATTATTGGTGGTAACATTAACGGAGACTTTCTCGATTAAGCATCACCTCCTTAAAAACACAATAATCATATACCGAAGAAGAGTATGAAGCACGGACACACCGACACGGATACGACATGACACCGGCGAGTCGACACGACAAAGTCCAAAAAAAATTACACGTCAACACTACCAGACACGACATGATATGCGACATGTTACCTTCTTTAAAGTGTCGGTGCTTCCTTAGTACTAACAGAACCTACAAGCTGTCCCCACTACTGTTCAGATAATATATAATCCTTTGTCGAGGTGAATTGATTAGTATTCTTATGTGGGTTATTAGCAACAGCGCTTTAAGCCTTCTACCAATCCTGTGAAAAGACATTCCATATATACCATCTAAAAAAACACATAAACCCACCAAAAACCCTCAACAAAACCTAGCTTAAATATGAGAATGTCCAACAATAACACATAAGGAGAGATAATTACAGGTGAAATTGGTATATGCAACCAATATGTAAGCAATAGAACTAAACACGCGCACATTTAATCCAAAGGACAACGGACTTCTTAAAAATTTAACCAACACTAAACAGTGAACTATTAGATTCCCAATAATAAGCAACAAATAAGAAATAAAAATTTAGGAATACATAGATACATACATATATATATATATATATGTGTGTGTATATTGATATAGAAAGAACCTGAAGGTTATGTTCCTTGATGTAGGCCCAAATCTGCTTAAGGGCTTGGGTGCGAGGAATCTCAGGGACGCCGCCGAGGAAAGCTTGCATTTCCGGCGAGATTCGACGGGGCTTCATGATGCCTCTCGGCTCCCTCTTTCCGGTCTCCGTCGCCGGCTTCGACACGGCGGCTGAGGTTACAGTGCGCACCGTGCGCAGGTGAGAATGATAAGGAGTGACTGTAGGAGCTGCAACAAGCCGGAGAGACGACGACGACTTCGAAAGCGACGACGTTTCTCCGGCCAAGAATGTCGAGAAAAACCCTAGCGATGTCGCCATATTTGCTCACCTTTGTGGTGTCTTTCTCTCTCTAGAATGCAGGCTGTGAGCAGATAAGAGAGGGGTTTTGGGGGATTCTTCGAGAAATTATTCAGTGAGTGTCATGTCACCATGATGGCGTAATGTGACATCTCAATCTTAACCACACATATACTTCCTTACTTCTAGGAGATCTTGGTATGTGATTATCAAAATAAAAAAAAAAAAAAAAGGAAAAAACTAACCACCATATGACATAGACTCATAAACTCCTAGTGTTAGTGGTCACATGACTCTTTTTTATTAAAAATGTCACACCATGTGATGTGACGGGCTCACCGAATAAAATGCCTTTTTGGGTCTGGACACTGAAAGGGGTTCGTTTTAACACTACTCTATAGCAACTATACAAAATTACAAACGGATAAAGGATATTTTCGTCAAGAGTAAGTGCTACATACACACACTTTTTGACACACTTTTTGACACACAACTTTAAATGTATGTACCCTGTGTTGTGTAAGTAGTGCATAGAAAAGTGTAAAAAATTCAAACAGCACAAGGTACATATGTTTAAAGCATAGTGTGTCAAAAAATGTGTGTACCAAACATTTTCCAGTTGCTATATACTCCGTAGTATTCCAATGAGAAACTCGGTTTGGTTTGTTCATATTTCTTTTTGAATGGGCCTTCTAATAAAGTTGTTTATAGAGGGCCTTGTAAGCCCACCGGTTGACCGAGTGGACTTTAGGTGTGTGGGTGAAAGCCCATATTAGGGATTCAAGGGCTCTTTGAGAGGAGAGAGAGAGAGTAAAAGGTGCTTAATTAGTTAATTGCTTATGGTCCTAGGGGTGTTTAGTTGGATTTGACCCCCACCAGCTTATCTATCTAAATCATATCGAGTTGACCATCTAGCACCCATAATCCGTCTGACTAGACGGGTGAAACTGACTCGTTGGTTTTGGATGGAGTCGGGTCAATTTCGGGAGTCTGGGCGGTTTCGAGTGAAATTGACAATTTGTGTGAAAATGAAGTTGAAACAAAAATCGGATAAGAAATTGGGGTAAATTGGACCAGGGCCAAAAGAAGAAACGAAGGCCAGAGAAGATGGAACAAACCTGGGATGAGATGACATGTCGATAGGCAAAGATGGCAAGGCCTCCAAGCTCCGGCGATGATGGCGAGAGGACTAAGGAAGGTGATGAACTACTATGTTAATTCGTGATGTGTGAGAATCGAGATTTACTTCGCGAAGTCTGCTTCTTTGATGGTGTCACGTCGACATAGAGGTTTGTGTGGAACAGTGTGTGGTGGTTGTTCGTGATAGTGAGGGTGAGTAAGGTTAGGGTTGGGGTTTCTCCATGTTAGAATGAGAGTGTGAGAGCTGAGAGGCATCAGGATAAGATGTGAGATTGTGGGGGACTTAGGGTTTCTCAATAACTTATATACTCCGCATATATTATAATATATATATATATATATAATACTCCACTATTAACCTATCATCATGTTGGGTCGGGTTGGGTTCATCGAGTTTTACATACCAAGAACCTAAACCGAGGAAAAAAAAACTCATCTACCACCCGAGACTCGACTAATGGCTTTCAAAAATTGAGAAAAAAAATTGTAAAAAAAAAAAAAAAAACGCTCGGGTGGAGTTGGTCAGATCTGCGGATTGGGATGATCGATCATCCCTACTTATGGATTTCAGAACCATAGCCTTTGAGTTGGGTTGGAAATGGGTTGAACTTGCTCCATATTGTCTCAACTTCTTAAGATTGAGCTTAGATAATGTGAGTTCATATTATAGGTAAGCCTGTCAATCCTATTATGCATTTAGGTGAGCTTGAGTTTGGCTCAATGTGCTAGAGTGGGTTTCTGGCTGAGCTCGGGTTGATCCGAACTAAGGCTTTAGCTACTTATTTTTATGATTTTTTTAAATACGAAAAAATATGACTATGAGCTGACAGTGGTGACCAATTTTTTACTTCTTGAACTTTAAGAAAAAATGAACAAACTCAACCAAATTTAACAGTTGTAAGAGACAAGTTAAATTACAAATAATATGAAACAAGTTAAATTACAAATAATATGAAATTACGTACATGTATAGTAAGCCCGTCTTGGCCCGAATATCAATTGGGACCATAAATTTGTTCATACTCAGCTCGGCTTGCTTTCATATAAAGCTTGGCCCAAATTTTAGCAGGAGCGGGCTTCGGGTTTGTCCGGTCCAATTAACAGTCCTATATAGGCCTAAACTATGATAATTTTTTCTATTTTTTTTAGTACATCGCCACATGATGATTTGGCCAATAAGGCACTGCTATATAGCCAAATTTGGCTATAATATAATATCTAAATCTGCATTTGGCTACATAACATTCCGTTGCTGGTCAAATAGTCTAGAAGCATACAAAAACTTCTCCTAAACTACAGGATGAGATTGAGCTTAATTACACGAGAATTTGTCTCATGTTATGATCACATTCATGATTTGAGTATTCTGTGAATTCAAGATAGATCTCATAAATTCATAATACTATAGAGCTCACAGTGGCCACCATATGTTTGTGGCAATCATATGGTAAAGCTTTTCCACCTGTGGACACGAAGAAATAAGTCTAGTATGTGTTGAAGATGAAAGTGCAATTAGTAGGATATCCTCTATTTTAATTTTTGCACTGCAATTTGATTAACTAACTAAATTGATGTTTGGTGAGATACATAATAGGAAATGTTAAAGGTTTAAACCAAATTCGGTAGTCACATATTTTTTTTGTGAAAATCAGTAGCATCATTAACATGTAGGTTAAAATTTTAAAATAATGTCAGTGTTAAATCATGTGAACAATTCACATATGTGAAATATAATTAGTTCTACGCATTAAGACTGAGCTCATATTCTCGAGCGCTATTTGTGCGATCTTTCTTTCTTTCTTTTTTTCCTTTCCCCCAAAATATTTACTTGAAGCTAATTATCGAATATTCTTCTGCTAATTACATTAATACTTAATTGCTAAAAAAAACTCAAACATTAAAGTCTATTGATTGATATATGGTAATAAACCATTAATCAAATTTTCTTCAATTTTTCCACAAGTACGTTCACGTGTATATATAGAATATGGCATGACACCTACTTTAAGCCCAACTTTTAAATAGTTTTTATTCAATACCCATGGTGATAATAACAATGTGTATATATATACAGTCAGATTCTCCAATATACTGGGTGAGTGCACTGCGCTTTTAAGTCTAAAAAAATTGTGGGCCGTCTTGCCACCCCGCTCACCCGCAGTTTTTTTAGGCTTCCAGTGCGCTTTTACCTAGTGCGTTGGAGAGCCTAACTGTACATATATATATATATACACACTGTCATGACCCATTCGACTACGCGAGAAAATAGGACACGTGGCATGTCACAGGCTGGTCCCACAATATCGGAACCGAAGCCTGTGGCACGCCCCCAAGGCTCGTCTAAATCAACTTAAGTAAATAGCAGCGGAATAAATAACAGTAGAAATCCACAGTTTCAGACCATTAAAAGTTTTTCCCATTGAAAACACTTGAAGAAACACTTCTTTTGAAAATAGGGATCCAGTCGACTGAAGACATATGGATGTTATATGGCACGCCATCTAGGCTCATCCAATCATTAAAAGTAATAGCAGTGAAAAAAAAAATGTTAAAACAACCTTGAGTATTTAAAACTTTTGGAAACAATATCCTCCGAGTGGTAAAATTCGTATAAATTTGAAAACGTAATTATATTTCGAACCATATGAATTTATGTTAAAAGGGATCCCAAAGGTACCCTAAGAACCAATCAAAACATTTAAATAATTTCCGGAAAGAGCATAAAAAGATTTCATGCAACGGTCATTTCGACCGGTTGAACGACCCCCTTCGACCGTTCGACCGGTCGAATGACACTTTAGCAGAATTCCTTCTAGCAGTAGAATTTTGCTAAGGAATCACCCAACCTTCCACCTTTGCAACTTCACAACCTCTCATATTGTCATCCAATCTTTCCAAACATCCCAAGGTTATAAGAACACACATAAACCTTGTCAAACAATGAAAAGAAACGGAATTGGAACAAGTTAGGACTTGTTTGGATCAATTTACAAAACTCTATTAACTTTCCTCCAAAAACGAATTTGACAAGTTAAGCATTCAAACCGCAAATACATGAATTTGGATCCATTACATCATAATCAAAAGAAGTTTTGAAACATATTACAACCTTACTAATTCATTCTAAAGTTCTAAGTTAAAAACATAATCCGAACTGCCAAAAATTACAACATTTGGAATGGAAACAAAAACATATACAAAGATGATTCTCGTCGTCCCACGGCCTCACTCCTCACGCTTCTTCTTGCATTTCTTCTTTTCACCTGCACTGGAGTAAAGCTCCACGTATTCATCCGATAGCGGCAAGTCCAAGCCTTAACCGCGATGCCCACGGTTAGTCCGGGCCTACAACTGTTGCACCCCAAGTGCCTTGGCAAGACGGAGTCTTAAGTCATGCATAGTAGCCGTCACTACTAAAATTCTCAAATATTGAGAAGCTTACCCCGCATGAAATTGTATAAGTCCCCTTTGACCCACATAATCAACTAACGTGCTCACATAACAATTTGACAGGCTTTTCACGATTAAGCATGTGCATAATTAACAGACCTAATACTAACGCATGAATTTTGCCCGGATCATAATTTCGTTGTCGAAAATCAAAATATGTATATTTCCTATATAACATAGGCTAGAATTTCATACCTCGTGCGATCTCTCTATAACTTTGAAGGAATTACTAGATGCCTCATTAAACGTCGAATCTCCGTTTATAAGCAATTACTACAAGTATACATGTGGTTTTCCCAAATTCTAGAATTAGAAATTTTATAAAAAAAACTTAACCAAACGTGGCCTAACAACTATTAAATCGAAGTCCTTACCTCGAGGAATTCAAGTATGAAATTTGATAAAAACTGTCGAACAACGAACGCTGATTCGAGTCTTGAAGCTCTAAGCAATCAAATCTCCCTCCTTAACTCTCAACTTAGGTTTTGAGAAAAGTTGTAATGAACAAAATATCTTGACACCTTCTATTTATAGGCTCGACTCTTTGAAATTGAGTTTACCTCCTCACGAGTTCTGCAAACTTGTAATTATCTTCTAAACATCTTATACGTCTAATTCATTAATTTACGAGTGAAAACTATAAATTATAAAAGTTTTCGTTTAATTTCCGTTTGTCGCCGTAATTACGTTCCGAAAACTAAGTTCGTGGAATTTCTAGATAACCTACCTTTTATACAACATATTGCATTGGTTATCTGTAATTTGTTTTAATTGATACTTATCAAGATCAAAACTATTAAAAATTATATTATACAGGTTAAGTTACTATTTACAAATATCAGAAAACGTCAAATAACAGTTAAGTCGTATAAATGTCATTTAGTCACATGAATGCCTCAATAATAATCGAATCACAGTGTACTCACTTGGCACCTTTCGTTGACCACAGTCAACCGCTCATCTTAATTTTCAAATAACATAGAAAATTCTTAAAATTCAATTATGTAGTTTAAAACAATATAATTTTTCTCCGAAGAGTGTGACACACACATTATACAAACTGTGAAGAAAACGACACGAGTGCATAAAAAAAAACACTAGTGAAATTAATGGTTGGTACCAACTACCTTTTGGATCTATTTAAATTAAAATGTGAACTTAAAGTATGTCATATACATGAGATAGAATTTTGATCAAAAATCACCATCTGCTAACACACACGCACACATATTCTATACATGTATATCTTTGCGTAGAGATGTCCACATTATATGATCAATAAAATTCTGTTGGATTAATTAACTAGCAAATAATTTCAATTTTGCTTACAGTTTGACAAGAGTGATAGACATGATAGAAGTATTCACTCTGATTGTTCGTATTGTATAACTAACGTACCTCAATGTAAAGTTATTAAAAGGTGTAAAAGGAATGAGTAATGCTAAGTGTACACAAATTTGTACACATTTTTGCACATAAATGTTATAAATACATGTACACTGTGCTGTATAAGTGGTGCACAAAAAAAGTGTGAAAAATTCAAACAGTACAAGGTACATGCATTTAAAGTATTTGTGTGCAAAAATGTGTTAAAAAATTATGTACATCTAGTATTATATATGTAGAGAGAATGTATTTATTTCTATTTGTTTATAGTTTATATATGTAAAAAATTATGTTGTATATATTTATTTCTATTTGTTTATAGTTTATATATGTAGAGAGAATGTACGTATGTGTGTGGTAAGTTGTTAGGGGCATCATTATGTGTAACCTTTAAACTCACAAAGTCAGCCGATAGATTTGAATTGGAGGTAAGTCCACAAAATCAGAAGAAAATATATAAGCCAACGGTCGGAGGTTATCAGGTAACATCAATATTCATTATTCCAGCTATATATACACATATATCTATCTATATATATATGACTGTTGAACCAACAGAATATAATATATATGGCCCAATACCTTCAACTTTACGCTGTTTAGGAATTGAGTTTGGGACCAGCATCTTGTTCAATTCATGTGGACAGGCGACAGCCGTCCCCTAATAAAAGTTTATAACATGTGTTATGATGATATATAGTATCACTCCTTACAATAACTAATTCTTAGATCATAAATTGAGGTTTTACTTATTTTACATATGATGAAGAGAATATTAACATTTTGAGTTTAATTTCAGTAAACTATGGTTGAAGACATAAATTTGAATGTGATTATTTAAAAAATTATTAAAAAAAACAAAAAAAAGAAAAGAAATTACTATAATATAAAAAGCAACCATGTTATCTTAAGAGAATTTTTATTAAATGCACTACCTGTTACCACTCCCAAATCATTTAGTATCATCATAATTATGCATTCCATAAATTAAAGTGCATTTTAGTAATGCATGGAGTGCGAATAGTAGTTTCCTATCTTAATTTTAAAAACTGAATTGAATCTAAATGATGATCTTTTGCATATATAATTACCATTTTTTCTATTTGATCGAGTCTCGTTAATTTTTAAAATACTTTATAGAATTATAATATTCATGAGACGCACACCAATGTTCTAGTTTGATGGGTGTTAAAATTTAATTATTATTATTATTATTATTATTATTATTATTATTTTAATTTTTTTTTTTCATGTTGTGAAACTCTAATATGAACTCTTTCACTTTGCAGCTAATTGAAGTTTGATATAAACTTTTTTAGGGATATTGCAAGAACATTATTACTAAAATGGTGATATGTAATCATTCGAGTTTGGGCAATTTTTTGGTAGGTCACAAAAGTAAAAAAGAGTCTCAGTAATCAAAATTTAGGCCGGTGGTAACTCCAGCTAATGATACAGTTTGGATTGCTTTACAAGCAAATGCTATAGCATCTTAGATACTACTTTTTGAAATTTTGTAAGTCACCAGCCAAACTTATCCACGTGTGCCCAGCCTAGTAATGCCTCGTTTGGCAAAAGCTTTTTGGACCCATAAGTGGTCCCTTCTTTTCCCGGGGGTGCGCAAGTGGTTATGAAACTCTATAAAGCTAAAATATTAAAGGGAAAATTGGCTAAAAGGTCATTAAGAAGGGTTTTATTGGAATCAAGGACAACTTAAAATACACATTGGGTATGAGTCCTCCCAATGTCCATAGACAAAAATGCCCTCACCTTCAACCTCTAACCCTAAACAAACCCTAGCCACCATTACCACTACTCCACACCACCTCCGACCACCACCCCTGCCACCTCCGGCCACCACCACCCTCATCTCCGGCGACCACCACATGGCCATCTCCGGCGACCACCTCCATTAATGCACCTTTTGACCAGCACAACGCCACTCCTAACCACTAGTGACCACTCCCTACCACTCGATTGACCTCCAGCCACCACCCTCACCATCTCCGGCGACCACCACTCTCTCAATCTCCGACGACCACTCAGTAAGTCAAATTTGACTTAGGATATATCCTAAGTGAAATTTGTCTTACAAATTTCTCTATTCAAATGGGACGGTGGTGATGGTGGTGGTGGCGGCGGTGGAGACTGGTGGTGGTGGTGGATTAGGGACGGCGGCGGTAGAGACTGGTAGTGGTGGTGGTGGTGGTGGAAGTGTCGGTGGTGGAGGTTGACTGAGATCAGTCATCGTAAGAGAAATTTCTCTTAGGATGACTGAAATCAGTTTGGCCATGATTTTTGTGTGGCCGGCGGTGGTGGTGGCCGACAATGGTGGTGGCAATGGAGGGGGAAGACAGAGAGATGGTGGTGGTGGTGGTGGCTATGGAGGGGGAGGAGAGAGAAACTTAGAGAGAGAAGAGAGTTGGGGTAGTGGTGATGGCTCCGGCGATGGCTCCGGCGACGACTCCGGCGACGACGAGGACTGCTCCGGCAGTGGCTCCGGTGGTGGTGGTTGTGTTGGTGGTGGCTATGGAGGGAGGAGGAGAGAAAGTTAGAGAGAGAAGAGAGATGGTGGTGGTGGTGGGTATGGAGGGTGAGGAGAGAGAAAGTTAGAGAGAGAAGAGAGTTGGTGGTAGTGGCGACGGCGACGGCGACGGCTCCAGCTCCGGTGGTGGTGGTTGTGATGGTGGTGGCTATGGAGGGAGGATGAGAGAAGGTGGTGGTGGTGGCTATGGTGGGGGAGGAGAGAGAAGATGGTGGAGGGAGGAGGAGAGAAGATGGTGGCTATGGTGGTGGTGGTTGTGATGGTGGTGGCTATGGAGAGGGAGGAGAGAGAGATGTTGGTGGTGGTGGTGGCTATGGAGAGGGAGGAGAGAGAGATGTTGGTGGTGGTGGCTATGGAGGAGAGAGAAAGTTAGAGAGAGAAGAGAGATGTTGGTAGTGGTCTCTTAGGAGTCCATGGGCAATTTTGCCATTTAGAATGAAATTTAAAATTTTATAGGACTAAGAGGGATAGTTTAAATTTTAGAAGACTTTAGGAGGGAAATTTTTTTTAGAGTGTGTCCTTGTATGGGTGTTTGATTATGAGTTGTCCTTTAGTCCAACTTAGCCCAACCTTATGGGCCTTACACCAAGTCTCCCAAAATTAAACTGTTTGGTAGGGATGTTCGCGGTCGATTTTGATCAATTCTTAGTGGTTTTAAAACTAACTTTTCGGTTTCGGTAAGTCGGTTTAGGCTTATGTATTCCTTTGAAAAACCGGCAAATCAGTGTTTAGTCGATTTGGTTTCGGTCGATTTTCGATTTTTTTTAACACCCCTATTGTTTGGCAAACTAAGTACTTCAGCCTTCACACCCCAAGCAATTTTTTGCGAGTGAATTAGAAAAGAAAATTTGTTGCCAAACAAACCCTAAACTGTAATTTTCCGTGAATGTGTTTGGCTCTACTTACGGAGCCCCCAAACTTGATTTCAAATCGTGATTGAGCATTTGACAAAACTACAATTGTGTTTGCAATCACAAAATTTGCGATTGGCATGAAACATCCAAAGGCTGCTTTTGACAAATCATGTATTTTTTTTTTTGCCATCGCAATGACAACCGCAATTGCTACATTAGATTTCGCCAAACGGTCCCTAAATTCTTTAGCCAACATGGGCCCACAAAATTGAGCTTTGGTACGTATCAGGCTATCAGCAACTATTCTGGAACTCAATTCCCAGATTAACTTTAATCTTCCATTTTATCTGTTAATTTAAATTTCCTTTTGTTTGTCTTTCTTTTCAAATTGTTTTTTACTGAAGCATCCAAACTCACTTTTACAAGTTTTTCCTTCAAGACACAAAAAACGCCGAACTGGGCCCACATGTAATAACTGGTGCTTTTAAAATAATAATAATAATAATAATAATAATAATACTCCGTAATAATAATCAACTCCAAAACTTAGATCCAATCACAGCTGCCATCCATAAATGGCCCACCACTAGTGCTCGTAATATTACAATGGCTTCATTATGTTTGGTCCATCTTATAATCCTCTTAGACCTTTCATTATAGCATTCAATTATGAAAGGAAAATTGTTATTTTTTGCGCAACTAACCGGCAAAAACAACTCATTTTTCTCAAAATTATGAAGAGGCTCTTCTTATTTAATCTTTGAAAACAGAAAGACATGGTGGTTGTTGTTTGTTGTGTGTTTTCTTTTGTTTTTCTTTTCTTTTTTCCAAATGTGTGTGTTGGTTGTTTGATGATTACTACTAGTAATAGAGCCCAAACGGTTAAACAAGACTCTTTACAAGTAAAACTTCCTAAATTAGGATCGTCAACCTCGTATTAGTTGAGGAGGTCATAGAAAAATCTGAACAATATATAATACGTAGAAAATTTGTTAGGTGTAATTAGGGGTAGAGATGAGCCATGTCGACCTTGCTCACGAGCTCAAATGAACCGAGTTTTCAAGTGATCGCGAGTTTTTTAATGAGTTATTTCACGTGCCCTTTAAAATTATATAGTTTAGTAATAAATCAGTTATTTATTAAGCCTATTTACGAGATTTGTAGTATTTTATTTAAAATTATATAGTTTTATAATCAATATATATATATATATAAGTCACTATATATACAAGCTCTTTATCAAACCTATTAACGAGCATTTTTACAAACTTGCCCGCGAGCCTTAATTGATTGTGTTCACGAGCTTAAATAAGCGAGCCGAGCCAAGCCGAGCCTAACCTTTATCGAGCCGAACTTCAAATTCTTGTTGAGCGGCTCTTTCGTTTCCACCCCCAAGTGTAACCTTTTTCAAAGTCACGTTGGATCCATATTTGAACATCCAAATGCGATAGCACGATATAAAATCCAAACATTGAGTGACATAGGACTAGTACTGATAATTAAGGCAGAAAGTCATCAACCATTAAGCAAAATGATATGACAATTTCGATTTATCAAAACCAGTTCAAGAATTGCGATTACAAAACGAGGTTATATCAAATTGTCTATGATATTATATTGTAATTTTACCTCATTTTTCTACCATCTTTTCCCCCTTTCTTCTCCACTCTAATTAAAGCTCGAAAAATATACAATGATAAAATAATACTCTCAATCATCAAAATTAGGTGTATTCATGACCGATTGGAATCTAACCGATCGGTCAATTTTTTAAAAATTATTTTACATTGAAAATTGAACAAGATCGATCAAAATCGACCGATAAACACCCCTAATCAAAATTGACATTAAAAAAAAAACATTTTATCTGAGAAAAATATGATCCATACACGAAAGGACGCGTGTTAGGAATGCAAATTTACTTGAGGTTGAAAAGTTAAAACCTAACAAAACCCTAAATAAAAGGTTTTTTTACTGTGTAACTTGTACTACCATAACATGGTGGTTCAAATATGTGGCAACTAGATCTGCTGATAATTGCATCTAAAGTGGGGCCCAATTTTGCCAGACTTAGATCAAACGCTACAGAGCCTTGCAAAATTGTGTGCTAGTATGTGGAATACAAAGGTTAAAACCCTTGCATTCATTTACTGATACAACTAGTAATAATACAAACACTGGCGGCTATTTATACTCCCCATCTGTACCTCTGTATCAGTCGCTCACTCTCACTCACTCTCTCTCTCTCTCTCTCTATAGCTTGTAGTGCGCACATTAAGCCGAGAGAGAGTGCGGAGGATAAGATATCGCGACGATGGATCGGAAAGCCGCGTTTGTGATCAGTTTTATCTGCATTGTCGTCGCCGGTGTCGGAGGTCAAGGTCCGGCCACATCTCCGACGACCACTCCGACTCCACCGGCAACACCAGCTCCGACACCACCCACAACACCAGCTCCGACACCACCGACAACACCATCTCCGCCGGCGGTGACTCCGACCGCCGCTCCTCCAACTCCAACTCCTCCGGCGCCGGTGGTTGCACCTGTATCGCCACCACCTGTTGTCACACCACCGCCAGCCGTACCTCCACCGGCAGTTCCGCCACCAGCCGTTCCTCCACCGGCAGTTCCGCCACCAGCCGTTCCTCCTCCAGCACCGACAAGCCCTCCGCCAGCAGCATCACCTCCTCTGGCCGTTCCACCGCCAGCACCTCTCGCCGCTCCACCTGCGCAGGTTCCGGCGCCCGCTCCAAGCAAGAAACCGGTATCTCCGGCGCCGTCGCCCTTGGGATTAAGTCCCCCGGCACCACCGACCGAATCACCAGCCGGATCTCCTTCACCATCGCCAACTGCATCTTCTTCCGATCAGGTTAGTTTACTTTCAATTCCATCGTCGATTGCTCAATCTATTGTCCGTTTCGCTACAATGTTCGGTAGATCTATGCCTATTTTTGCGGATTTTGATTCAGATCCGAGCATTTAATAAGTCGCATTGTGTTTATTTTGATAGATCGATCACTAACTGGTTTTTAGTTCAGTTCAAAGTATTTTGAAGCTGAGCTTCAACGGACGATCATGTTATATTGGTTATGTGAACACAATGCGTATATTAGTTGAGATCCGTTTTAATTTGTTAACGTGTACCGATTCCTCGTGCTGCTTCGATCTTGGGTCTGGAGCTTCTCACGTAATCTGGTGGGACCAAATGTATGTGAGTTCGGGTATACTGGAATAGTTGATTAGAATGGACTCTTCTTAAAATCTCTTTTTACTCCTTGGGGCTTGAGGACACACTTGACTTCGTGACCGTGTTAAATGTGAGGTAAATGAAGGGTAGAATTGGAAACAACAGGTAAAGCCAAAGCAAAATTATGGTGCATCATGAGACTAAAAACAGTGTCCTAGTTTGACCCCCCAAAAAAAAAAAAAAACCCCAGACTTATGACTTGATGCCAGCTAGCAAAGGACAGAGCATCAGAAATACTGTATGTTTGTGGTTTAGCCTTTTAGGGAACACAAAGAGGGAGGGGCACAGAACTCGAGGTGTTCAGTGCAGTTATATCATCTGTCCTTTTATTGGCTATAATACTCTCATTATTCTTTAATAGAATAAATCCATAGACCTAATAGCTGCTTTTGGGGCAATGGATTTGGATTGGAGTCTCTAATCTAACAGGCTTACCCCAGCCCATTCCAAAATTTGACAAACTTTTAGGGTGGGATTTGTCATTTGAGATGTAACATGCCATGTAATGTTTTTTCCTCAAAAAGTTCAATTTAAGGTTTGAACTTTTTTTTTTTGCCTAAGAATTTAAGGGTCTATATTAGGAAAAAAAAAAAACTTGAATGTCATGGTTGTATTCCAAGCCAATAAAAAGTCTTAAGGATCGGCTGACCCTCTATTTCTAGGAAAATCTTTTCCCCTCCGTGGTACTCCAACGGTATAACCTACCCAATATATGCTCCTAACAGTCCTACATTAGTGGTGAAAATCATTTCATGTGATAATCGTGTCAAAACCTGTACCCAAACCCGAACAAGTACGGGTTGCCCATTTAACCCAGTCTAACTAAAATTAAAAACAAGCATACATCAGTCTAAGAAGTAAGAACACCAGTCCTTCCAAATGTACCAATTTGTGATCTAAACCCGTATAAGATAAACTGAACCCCATTTACTAATCGTACAGGTTCATGTCGTGTTGTCCTTTCATGGCAAAATTGTCACCCCTAGTCTATAGTAACTCTACTGTTCAACTTTGAATCTCCAACTTCTAACAAGAGTGACATTTTGCATTAGATTCTTTATTCAATCGTTCATAAAACATTCACACGATTTGGTATTCTAATTCAGCTTTCACTTTGCTCCAAGAATAACATTTGTCAAATGAGTGATATGGAAATTGTACAATGATTACTGGAGATTCATATGCATTGAATTGAAGTTTGTTTCTACCAGTGCATTGTGTGTCATTGAATTTTTGTATCAACTATAGCAATTTGTATACACCATGTATGGGTAGTAGGTTTTTAAATTCAGAAATTCAGTTCTATAATACCAAACTATGATTTTTTTTTTTATCTATTATGTTTTATGGAATTAATTATGTTCTTTTGTATTATTTTATCTCTCTCTAATAATTACAACACTCACATTGCAGAGTGGAGTGGAGAAGATGTTAACAATGCAAAATATGGTTGGGAGCATGATCTCTGGATGGGCTCTTCTCAGTTTGTTTCTGTAGAGAGAGATTTCTCTCTCTCTCTACATATCTCTGTTGCTCTCTCCTTATTTCATTGTGTCTATTGCTTTTGACTTCATATGTTACTGGCTCTTATTATATCCCACATTATGGTGGGACTAGACTACCTATATTTGGATTATTACACATTCAGTTGGATTCTTTGGGAGATTTTTGAGAGGAACTTTTGTATTGAAAGGAGTTATTTTTAATGGGATTATTATTAGTAAACCTTAATTCTCTCATAATTTCCTTTGTTGTTGTCCTTTTCTTCACGAGTAATGCTAGGCACACTTTGAAATCCACACTGAATTTGACATTCTATGCTTTAAATACATGTACCTTATGCTGTGTGAAATTTTTACACTTTCTGTGCATCACTTATACAGCATAAGGTACATGCATTTAAAGCTAGATGTCAAATTCAGTGTGAATTTCAAAGTGTGCATAGCATTAATCTTTCTTCACTAGCTCTATTGCGATAATTCTGCATGCAATTTACTTTTTGGAATTGCTATTCCCACTCCAAAATTAAACTAATTAGCTCCATGAAACTACTACAAATTATGACATAATGTAATTAGGGGGCCTAAATGGCAACTACTTCTATTTCTGAGATTCGTTTGTATAAAATCGTTTTTGGACAAAACTTGCCCAACATGGCTTTGGGCCCATTGTAATTTTCCGCTAACAATGAAATATAAAAGCCGGTTTCACATATCAATTTCATTTCGGAAAGTTTTGTTGAAACTTAGTGCGTGTGTTTGATATAACCCAATTAAGGCTTAGTTTGCCCCCACAATACATTGTGCTGTTTTTCATTTTTTAAAGCGTAATTTCATGTTAATTCATTTGGTAACTAGTTTATGAGCTTTGCAAAAATTGAACTTGAGAATTTTTGGGGAATTTTAAAAGCTCTAAACTAAAGCTTTTAAAAGCTAGGTTGCTTTTTGGTTTCATGATGTTTTTTTTAAAGATGTAGTGTGTCACTTGTATTAAATGATCAAATAACATAGTAATAAATTTCATAAGCTCCTTTTAAAAAGCCATGTGGGGGCCTAACTAAGCCTAAGTGATAAAAATGAAAGCTTTTAGTACTTAGTTTTTTCTAATGTGTTTGATAACATACCACATAATTGAAAAAGCAGCCAAAAAATCACTGAAAACTTTAATTGAAAATTTTCTACTGAAAATAATCACTAAATGCAGTCTATTTCAGCATTTAAAAAATTGTTTTTAGTACTGTAAATTCAATTGCTTAAAATTTTTAGTACTTCAAATTTAGCACTTAATTTTCAGGACTATCAAATGCACCCTTGGATTTTGTTAAAAGTTAAAAATATATAAAATTAAATTGTTGCAATACAATGGAACCTAGGATTCTGTTTGATAAAACTGAAAATTAAGTATTGAAAATTTAACGCAATTGAATTTACAATATCGTAAAATAGTGTTTTAAATACTGAATATACTGTATTCAGTGATTATTTTCAATCGATATTTTTCACTTAAAGTTCTTAGTGAGTTTTTGACTGTTTTTCTAATTAAGTAGTGATGATGTCAAAAATTGGTAACAGTAAAGTAAAGCAATTTAGGAGGGAGAGAGAGAGAGTGAAAGACTATTTTTTGTATGTGGTTCGGCCCTGTTAATGAAGGTACCTACGTCCACGGGTGTGTCTGAGCACGTTCACTAGCAGATCACCGGCGGGCCTGGTGAGCCAACAAATAGGGGCGGCACTACCAGTAATACCGGCCGGGTGTATGCATATAATGGTGAATTTTGTAGAGGTGCTGTGTAGACTAAAGAGTTGGCCGCCGCCTTCATGAGGGGTGAGAGGTCTCTTTTATAGATGTAAGAGACCTACTCATACATGGATAAGGAAATATAATCCTATTAGGGTGTGATTGACACCAATCAAGTAAGCTTCCTAATTGTATTAGGATTGATTGACATTAATTGCGGGGGTTTCCCAATTGGATTAGGAAATAGATGCACTTTCCATTAGTCTTCTAGCTTGAGTAGGAAACTGCCCATAACTTTGGGCGTATCAGCTGCCCCCCATTTCCAAGATTGGCCAGATGCTATATCGGGGCAAGTTTGGAAATTAGTTGATGCCACTTGCCACTGTCTGAGTGCTTGAGGAAGCTGCCTCGGGGCTTCTGAGCCTGGTGAGTCCTCGGGAACTGGCTGAGAGTTGAGACCCTGCCTAGCTCGGGACTTTTAGGTGCTCGGGAACCGACCGGGAGTTGAGACCCGGCCTAATTCGGAGTCTTTGAATGCTCGGGAAGTGACCGAGAGTTGAGACTCGGTCTACTTCGGAGTCTTTTTTGCTTGAGTTAGCTCCCAGGATGGTTATCTCCTGCCCGTAAACCTTCGTCAAGGCTGTGGGTAGAAGGATTTTACCATGTTGGAAAAGCCGACCTAAAGCGTATTGCTCTAGGGTCCTTTTTTCATGTTAACTCCCCAGGATGGTTGTCTTCCGCCCGGCCAGCCTTCGTCAAGACTGTTGGGAGAAGAGCTTGACCATGTTGGTGGAGCCGACCTAAATCACGGTGCTTTAGGGTCCTTTTGCTCCCCTATCGTCGGCCAACCTAAGAGATTTTAGTCACCTCTATCGTCGGTCTGGACCTAAGTGGAGTTAATGCCTCTGAGTACTGTAGGTGCTCGGGTTGTCCAAGATTTTGACTTGGTTATCCGCGAGGCCTGTAAATACCCGGTGTGATTACCTGTTTAGTTCACTACGCCATCTTGCCCCCCAAGCTTTCGCTAAGACGAGGGTCTTAAAGAGGCTATGATCTGTAGGTAACCGACCTGGAACATGGTGGTTGCAGGGTCTTTTGAAGCTTGCCATCGTCGGCCACCTAGGGGGTTTGCCCCCATCGTCGGTTGGACCTAAGCGAAGCCGGTGCCTCGGTCGTGACCCCGAGGTCTTTGGTGCCTGGGTTCGGAGCCCGAGGTCTTTTTGGTGCCTGAGTTCGGAGCTCGAGATCTTTTGAGTGCCTGGGTTCGGAGCCCGAGGTCTTTTTGGTGCCTCGGGGTTAGGCCCGAGGTCTTTGTATGCCTCGGGGTTAGGCCCGAGGACTTTGTATGCCTCTGACAATCGGTGGAGCCTTACGCGGTGATCGGGCAAGTATCACTGTAGTCGGGCTCATCTAGACCGATGGAGACTGGAGGTTGTGTCAGGGCGGCCGGACTCAGACCACTGTGAACTGGAGGTTGGGTCGGGGCTGCCGGATTCTGCCTGTTGTGAGCTGGAGGTCCGGTCGGGGCTGTCTGACCCGGACTGCTATGAACCGGTCGAACTGTCAGAGCTCCCGGGCTGATCTCGCTTTCGCTTACTTCTAGAAGACTCGTTGCTTTCTTGCCCGGTGTATTTGGTCTTCAGAAACTCTTCAGTGTCAATATATTTTCCAACCCTCTCAGAGAGCTCAACCAAAGTTTCCGGTCGGTTTCTGTGGAACGACGCGGCGCACTTGGTGTGTTGAACTCCCGAGCAGAAGGCTATGATGGCGATTGTCTCGTTCAAATTGCGGATTTGAAGCTTCTGTTGGTTGAACCGGTCGATGAACTCCTTGAGGGACTCATTATTCCGTTGTCTGATTGTCAGTAGCTGCATGTCTGGCTTTGGCCGCTCATGCATACCGGCGAACTGGTTGATGAACTGCTTGCTGAGCTGTTTGAAACTGCGAACCGATCGGGGCTCCAAAGAGTAGAACCACTGCATGGCCGGGCCTTTCAAAGTGCTGGGGAAGGCTAGGCAGTGTAATTCATCGGAGTTGGTGGCTAGGGCCATCTGAGCCTTATAGGTCCGGACATGGTTTTGACCAAGCTTTTTGGCCACTCCGTCGATCTGCTTCTGCAAGTCCTTGATTCGGGCTTCCACTCCTTCCCGACCGGTATCTGAGGAGTTGGTCGAGTTGGTGGAAGAGGCTTCTTCTTCATGGCGGGGGGCTGTCCTCTGGGATCGGGCTCGGCTGTGACCCCGGGTAACCGTTCGCTTAGGGACGACTCGGCTCTTGACCGAATGACCCAAGACTGATTCCCGGGCCATATGCTCCTGCCTTTCCCCTCGGGCAGCAGGCCCACTGCTGACGTCTTTGACATCCTCAGCACGGGACGGGTTGGCTCGGGCCCGTTGTCTGGTCAAGATCGGTTCTCGACCGTACGCAACGTTCCCGGGTCGTTTCCCGGCCACTGGAGGATTGCTTTGCTGGGCTAGCAGGGCTTCGATCTGTTGCTGGATTTGACGCTGGCCCTCCAAGAGTTGTGTGAGGGTTGCAGTGATTTGCTCAGATGTCAGGACTGCTGCAGTCGACGCCGGGGCCGAAGGAACATCCCGGTCGGACCGCTGCGCAGCCTTCTTTCCCTTCTTTGGTGGCATATTGATCAGTCAAGAATTTGTTGATGAGAAGAATTGTCGTTTCCCACAGACGGCGCCAAACTGATGATGCCAAAAATTGGTAAAAGTAAAGTAAAGCAATTTAGGAGGGAGAGAGAGAGAGTGAAAGACTATTTTTTGTATGTGGTTCGGCCCTGTTAATGAAGGTACCTACGTCCACGGGTGTGTCTGAGCACGTTCACTAGCAGATCACCGGCGGGCCTGGTGAGCCAACAAAGAGGGGCGGCACTACCAGTAACACCGGCCGGGAGTATGCGTATAATGGTGAATTTTGTAGAGGTGCTGTGTAGACTACAGATTATTGGCCGCCCTCTCAATGGGGGGTGAGAGGTCTCTTTTATAGATGTAAGAGACCTACTCATACATAGATAAGGAAGGATAATCCCATTAGGATGTGATTGACACCAATCAAGTAGGTTTCCTAATTGTATTAGGATTGATTGACATTAATTGTGGGGGTTTCCTAATTGGATTAAGAAACAGTTGCACTTTCCATTAGTCTTCTAGCTGGAGTAGAAAACTGCCCATAATTTTGGGTGTATCAAGTAGTACATTATTAATCACACTGAAAACAAATAATTGCTGAATATTTTCATTTTTCACTACTTAATTGAGTTATCAAACACCCCCTCTCTCTCAACACTCATATGGTAATTAAGATTTGTATATCAAAACAAAACTAGTAGTTCGTTAAAGTGTCGTGACAAAGCATTTAGAAACAGAAACTTGCTCATTATGTTGTGTACTTGTGTCCCAAGGATCAAAATTTCCTTCTGATTCTATCGAAACGGCCGAAACGTTTCCGTTTCCTATGTCATGGAAACGAAACAACTATGGAATCTCGAAATTTCATGGATTCCATTGAAACAACTTTGTTTCTTTTGTTTCCATCGAAACATAATTGTTTCCATCGAAACAAACCTATGATTCCGCATTGTTTCATTTGCTTCCAACGAAATATACTTGTTTCCATCGAGATAATCATGTGGTTGTGTACTTGTCATATGAACAACCATTTTATTTTAGAGATGACTTATTAGCTTACTATGTAATTATATGTATCTTTTGCATTCTATGAAATATTTTGTGGAATCTATGAAGTGTTTGACAGTAGATTGGCGACTTAATACTCGTGTATTTTCAATTTGAACTACACATTTTTAATGCAGCTCTACATATATACACCTCTCAAATGTTCAATTAATCAATTATTAGTTTTATACACGCATATAGTTAAGTTTGAAGTTATGTTTCCCCATGTTTATCAATGTTTCCAATTTTTTCCACTGTTTTCACGTGTTTCCAAAACGTTTTCGTTTCTGGGTAGTCCGAAATAATAGACCGAAACAAAATTTTGATCCTTGTTGTGCCCATGTACCTATTTAATAATTTCCCTTTGGCGACAGAGAGAACAACACTATTAGTAATATCTTCATCATTTTAGATCAAGATCAGGCCACAAAATGGAGAAGTTTTTAGGGAAGTAGACTTATCGTGTGACATGTTGATGTGGTACATAAAGTCAGTGAGAATGAGTTATTTGGATGGGGACCATGTTTTGGGACCCACAAGTTCCATTATTTATGGCCCAAAACATTAATCTAGTCTCACCCAAATAATCATCTCATTGATTGCAAAATACCACGTTAATATGTTATATAATACCTTTAAGACCGAGATGCAGATCTCACCTAAATAACTCATTCTAGTTCTACGTCAGCATGCCACATGATACTTCGGAGTACCTAAAAATTTCTCCCTACAAAATGTCCCTACCTCGCAGAGAAAGGAGCTTGAGATGAGGGTTACAAACGCAAGGACCCTTTGTATTATGTTCCTACTTCCAAGGCAAAAACCCCAATCATCATTCCAATAATGTTAGCTAGATTTAGGATTGATAATGGGCTGAATCCAACGTTTCAGCCACAAATTAAGGAATGAATGAAAGGGTGTAGAAGGGGTAATACATGGGGCACACTCAAAGACAGAATTTTTGGAACATAACTTAAGAGATGTGTCTATCTCTCTCCCGTGTCACTATAGGGTCCAGTGACATCACATGGGAGATATAGACACATCTTTTAAGTTGTATCCCAAAAATTGTGTATTTAGATGTGTCTCAATCTTTGCTCGTGTAGAAGAGATAAAAGCATAAGGGTTAGATGAAAATGCTTACAATAGCATTTTTTTTAATCTGTTTTTATGACAATCAAAAAGTTATGTTGATATGACTAGGGTTGTAAGCCAACCGATTGTATCGGTCAATTTTCTAATATATATATATACACACACTCCATACATAGCCCAATAACCGAACGAATTGATAAAAAGTCTATAAGATTGACAAAATTGACCAAACCGAGCATATTCAATGGATTTTGAAACTCGAAATATTCTATAAAAAAATAACCAACTTTCACCCCTAGATATGATAGAAAATGAAAGAATCAGTTTAAGAGAATTATTAGATTGAGTACGCACTCTTGTGAAAGAAATGGACATCAACCAAATACTTGAATTTATAAAAATCAGTTTCACTTATGAATCATCCTTTGCTTTCCAAAATACCCACCAAAGATTAAAACTGGGCCAGGCAAAGCCGCCAGACAAAGTTAGCCCAGTTAACTGCTAAGGCTAGGACGATTCATTTTGGGCTCTAGAAGACTAAGGCTAGTATATATAGAATTTATGCCCCCTGATAAACCCTCATTTACACAACAAAAGGCAGACCTAACTGACATTGGGCTTGAAGTTTGCAAATCCCACCTCAATTATGGGCTCAATGTTCAGCCCATATTTTTATCACTACTTTTTACTAGGGTGCTCACGAGTCGAGTGAGTCGGGTTTGGCCTTCATCCGCTCATCTATCCGAACATAGTCGGGTTTGCCCTCCTTCCACCCGTCATCCATTCGCTTTGTCGGGTGCATCGGACTCATCGGGTGGTCGGGTGAGTCAAGTCGAGTCGGGAGAAATTCGACTGTCTCATTCGTCTCAATCAAGCATTTGTTTTACACATGACTTTGTCTACATTTTCTTTTTTCTTTTTTTTTTTGCTTTGAATATCTTTGTCTACATAGTCATGGGCTAACCAAAGCTCTAACTAAATAAAAAATAAAAACATAATCATGTGCTAGTTTGATAGTTTAAATATTTTTATATCTCCGCTAGTAACATATATATTGATATAAGAATATAACATATATATTTTTAAAGACTATATAATACATAATACATATACTGGTATAAGCATATTACATATATATATATATATATATATATTAAATACTATATTCTGTTAAAGACTTCCTGAATACTATACTGATTAATTTTATAAGGATTTTCTTCAGGTTTGTCTTTTTTAGTTTGATTGATACATAATTGAATTATCTTCACCTTGAGTTCAGGATCAGAAATTTTATCAATTATGTTTATCATTTCACTATGTTCTGCAGTAAGAACATAAATGGTGAGACCATTCATGGTTGCAATGGCCTTCCAATAGTCAGCATCAGGACAACCATTAACACAAGATTAAGATGATTGGTCTTGATTTTCTTCCTCTTGGGAATAAAATTCATCATCAAGAATGTCCTATTCTTCAGATATTTCTGGAAAGGTATTTAATAAAATTTTACAGAGTTGTGCCTTTAGGCCTTCATCAATCTGTAATTCTGCTAATTTTTTATTTGTAGTACATTTATTGGCTAAATGTCCTACTTTTTCACACTTCCAACAAACCCTATTTTCTTTAGGAGCAGGACTCTTTGCAAGCCTTTTCCTGGATGGGTTGCTTTTTCTTGGAGGTGGTTTTGGATTGTTTCTAGGATGAGGAGTAGTATTCCTTTTCCTTATAGTGATATTTTGATTACCCTGTTTCCTTTTCTTTTTGGTGGGAATGAGAGGCATATCATAACCCTATTGTTTACAAAATTCTCCCAGCTCTTGTTTACCAGTGAGATTTTGTTTTCTCATTTGATACTGTAATTTCATGTCATTACAGATGCTTAATCCAACTTGGGTGCAGACACTAATGATCTGTCCATAATTAAGACTTGCATATGGAATATTATTTCCATCATGCTGATCACGAAGTTTTTGTCTGACCTTTTCAGCAAATAAATTGGGAAGCCCATCGATAAAACGAGCTTTCCAGAATTCATTATTTATATCATGTCTATGCATAACTTTGCAAAGGAAAACATCCTTATACCATCTGAACTGGGTTAAAGAGGGACATCTTAAATTCATAAGGAGCTCTCTTCCCCTTTTCAGATCTTTGCGGTGATGATCCTACAAAGTGCTCAACAATAGTCCGAGCAAGAGTAATAATAGCATCAGGCACAGGAGTTATTTGCCCATCATCTATTTCCATTTTAACACTGTCAGTAATAGCTTCTCTTTGGGCATTGGTTAGGACATTATCCAACCAACCTTTGATACATCCTGAAAATCCATTGGTTAAAAGGATTGCAGTGCTCTTTTCACTATTACCACAATTTTTACTCATTGTGACCCACATAAGCATTTTTTAAAGACTATATAATACATAATACATATACTGATATAAGCATATTACATATATATATATATATATACATATTAAATACTATATAATACACAATGCATATATTGATATAAGCATATTACATATAAATTTTAAAAAAATTAGATAAAACTGAAAATTAAATACTGAAAATTAAGCGCTGAATTTTAAGTACTGAAAATTTTAAGTGATTGAATTTACAATACAAAGAATAGTGCTTCAACTACTGAAATAGACTGCATTCAGTGATTATTTTCAGCAGAATTTTTTCACTTAAAGTTTTTAGTGATTTTTTGGCTGCTTTTTCAATTAAGTGGTTATTATCAAACGCACTGAAAAAAATTAAGTGCTGAAAGTTTTCATTTTCACCACTTATTTGGGTTATCAAACACACCCTAAGTGTGTTTCGAGTCGAGTCGGGTGAATCCAGTTTTCACCCCTAGACCCGTGACTCCACCCGAAACTGTCGGGTTTCCACCCTCAAGACCCATGACTCCGCCCACACTGTTTAAAAACAAAAAAAAAAAAAAAAAAAAAAAAAAAAGGCATCGGGTGAGTCGGGTGGGCGGATAGATTTTGAGCAGCCCTACTTTTCACTTTAGTATATACTAGACGAGTGCAACTGACTTTGTGAGTGCAAGTGAGTAGTTAAGGGAAGTTATTTTTTAAAAACTTTTTTGAGAGGACATTTCAATAACCTTGTGAAATAATATTGATTAGAAAATTATAATGATTATAATGTAATTATTAGTGTTAGAAAAATTCCTTTTGGTACCCCACCCTTTCTCTTTCTATATTATTTTTATCAACAATGATAGAGATATACACCAAACGACACACTGTGCTTTAAATGTTTGTACTATGTGCTGTTTGAATTTTTCACACTTTTTTGTGCATCACTTACACATCATAGGGTACATGCATTTAAAGCTGGTATGTCGCTTAGTGTGTCATTTGGTATGCATCCTATCATTTTTGTATTATTATTATTATTACTCCGTATTTTTTCTTTGTGCAAAGAAAGAACAACAAAACTAGCTTTCTCTAGAGAAGATAACACCAACAATATTAGTCAAAATGGCTGAGCAAATCTCAACACTCAGAGATTCTAACAAGACAAAGGGTTCTCGGTGGTTAATTCTTTCTATATTAGTATAGAATTATAGATTTAGAGATTCCAAATGTTTCGTAAGAAAGTAAAATTGTAATTTATTGTTAATATCGTAAGCATGAAAATTATTTTGATCAATGTTATTAAATTCCGACCAATTACGTGATACTTAATGAATATTTGTTGGGTACTATTCCGATATCTAAAATATAGATTAAAATAAAAATTTCTATTTATTTGGGGCAATGGAGGGAAAAGAAACAATATTAGGGATTTTGGGTGTGGGTCTTACAGGAATTTTTGAAATTTTGCTTAGGTGTTTTAGTGGGTGGTTGTGTGTGTATCATTTTTGTGTTTTGAATTATTGGTATGAGTTCTCGCGGTTAGGCTATGTTCAGGGCCCAGCCAATGGGGCTCGTTTATTGGCATCAGGATCATCATTATCGAGACTAGTCAGACTTTGGGGGTTGGGGCCCATACACAGGACTTGTATGGTGACCCTCTGGACCCACCAATGGGAGTAACGTTGAATATAGTCAGTGGCGGATGTTACGGGATGTAAGCCCAGGAGGGCACATTCCCTCTTGGACTTTTCATAATTATACATTAGTCTTGAAAAAAATCCAGTATTTATTATTAGGTCCCCTCTTCAAACAGCACAGGTTTCCCTTGAACTTTACATAATGACACTTTAGTCTTGAAAAATGTCTAGTAATTAGTATTAGCTCCCTCAACCATTAGACCAACAAAAATGATACACACACCAAACCACCCACTAAAACACCCTCAGGCTCTTCTAAGCAAAATTTTAAAATTTTCTATGGGACCCACACCCAAAATCCCTAAATCCCAACTTTTCCCTCCAAAGAATGTAAACCCCCAAATCAGACCCGAGAGCCCCTCCCTGCGATTCCCAGCCCCCCTCCCCTCCCGTCGAGAACCTTCACCGGATCCGACGCCGAATCGTCGTCGCCTGTAGGTCATCATCGAAGACACCACCAGTGGGTAAGTATTCTCTCTCTCTCTCTCTCTCTCTCTCTCTCTCTCTCTCTCTCTCTCTCTCATGCTGAAAAGATTTACTACTTTTCAAGGGGAATTAATGGAAAATGGTTCAAGGGAATGGGTTTATGGCTGTGTGGCCATAAAAGCTGTTTTGTTGGATAATTTGTTTGATATTGCTAACAAATTGACCCTCATACTCATGGTTTAGTAATGAACCTAACACACAATTTGATAACAATGAATAAAGAATCAAAGTTGGCCTCTAATATGAGCTAAAAGAAGAATCCAAAGGGATTTACAGAGAGAGAGAGAGAGAGAGAGAGAGAGAGAGAAGGAGAGGTGAACTTCCTACTCTGCCTAGCATGGGGTAATTATCATACATAAAGATGTTAGGAAACTGCGTTCCCAGAATCCATTGACAGCGCGTATAAGTTGGTACTGCAAAAAAAATTACGTGAAAACTACAATAACCCTACAAGGGCGGAACTAGGGTTACCTTCAACTGCAAAAAGGATTGCTGTAGTAGACGAATCGAGAACACGGGCTCGATAACAGCTCACGATCTTCTACCGTGTTCCTCCGCTGCCAGAATATCGAACTTAGTGTGGGCTCTTTCGAAATCCTTTCGGTTTTCTGCTCTCCCTCTTTTACGCTCTCTTTTCTATTCCGAGTTATAATTCTCAATATAGGAAAACGCTAGCTGAGAAGAGAGCCAAAGCAGCATATATATAGGCTACGATAGGGACCATAAGAAGTCAATAAGGAATAGGCTTCCTTATGGAATTAGGAAACCCTAATCCGAACTGAATCAGATTCTTATTTCCATAAATTATAATTCATACCACTAAAGAATTATAATTGCACTCCTACCCTTATCTCAAAAATATATTTCGAGCTCCATGTTATTAAATGCTTATTATCTCCCCACGTTAAGATTACAGATATCCATTAATTAAATATAATTACTGACAATCATATTTAATTAATTTCTTAAAATTCCTTGAGATCCTCTGCTTAACTTATCTGATATGTCGAATACAAAATCTGTCACGCCCCGACGTAGCATAAATAAGCAAAGCGTTTAATTTCCTTTATGGACCCGTAGGTCGCAACAGTTTTGAAGGATCGATTCCGTCCTAAACGTTGAACAACAATAAACAATAATCAGAGTAGAGCAATCAAAGCATACAAATATCTTTCTAACTTATTACATAATACAATTCTGAGTCTCTAAAGGCACAACCGCCTTAATTCAAAACAATAACTTAGTGTCTATTATAGTCATCCTTATTACAAGATCAATTCAACTTAAATCATATGAAAGTAAATTCTGTTTCCAGCAGTTGTTTCTCAAATTGCAGAATCGTAATGCTTAGCCTGATCATAACCTGAAAAACCTGAACACGAATGTCCAGGACGCATCAACGTCATCAGCTTCAAGAAGCTGGTGAGTATTAAAAACATAACTTTAAATGTAACACATACCCATTCACAAACTTTTCCTTTTTAAATTTGTAAAACCGATGATTTAACCATAGAAAGAATTCGATTTATAAAATAACGAAGAATATATTAAAAGTCATTCATTCATAAAAACATAGGATCGTGTATGAGACAATGCACCACACTCATCTTACCGACTCTTTTCTCTCGACAAACACAACAACCCACTATCTCACACCAGTATCTTTGAAATACTCTGATAGCCACACTTTAGCACATGGGTGCCAGGGGATGTCCAGTTTGCCTCACACTTTGGTTCGGGGTACCAGGGAGTGTCCAATGCCTCACACTTTGAATACCTAATCCGCCATGCAAATACCGGAGGAACCCTCACGCAGTATCCAGACTCGGGTATCAGGGAGTGTCCGTAGGCCACTGTCACGCCCCGTTTTTTAGACAACCAAATACCCATTCAATAATATCCCAACCAGTATTTAATTGCCCAAAAATTTGAGAGTGCAAACCAATCAACTTGTCACACATTTGAAATAGTAAACTTTGCTGAAAAATGTTCCTCTTTAAAATAATTCACAAACTTTAAGTAACAAAAAAAAATAATCATTTTCATTGAGATCTCTATGATAAAATTCTAAGTTACAATTTACAATAATAAAGAGAATTCTGTTGCCATAACAAAATAAGAAATCCACATTTTTACAAAACTTGAATCAGAGCTACTACAATCGTCCCATAACCCCAAAATAATAAAATACAACATGGCCCATAATGCCAAGAAATAAATAAATCAAGATCTCGAAGCAAATAAATAACAATTAAAATCCACTCGTAGATCTCTGAATCACAAAATTTACTCCAACCGCTAACACGAACTATTCCTGAAAATAAGAACCCGGCTACGCTCCACGAAGAACGCACCCGGTGATAAAATCACACGGGTCAGTACACACGGTACTGGTATGAGTTAAATAAATATTATAATAACGAAGTCTTAGGGATAACACACAGTCCCTTAGAATACCACACAGCAAAATAAGAAATTATCGAGCAAGAGAGTAGTTCCACTCACACTTCAGGACATGCGGTAGTTTCCTTCCATGTGGTGGCGATGAGGTCTCACCCAAAAAATTTAAATAAATTCCACTTACTACCTTACCATTCCAAAATATAGTGAGTCAGCCCTGCATAAAAGTTAGTAGACCCACCATCCTGTACATAGAATATATTACATAGAAAAATGAAATAGAAACTATCACAAACTAAGAAAACACGTCCGTAAACAACATTTTCACATTCTAACTTAAACGTCGCATTCATTATTCCAAACTTATCAGTCTTATGAAATACTCCATTGTCATTATTTATTAGCCTTTACTTTATCTTTGTGTTCCCTAGGTTCACCACTTGGCCACCCTCTATGGTGCAACCCACACATATTTCTCATGTGTGCCCGGACATACTACCAACACCCACTCCGGTGCCAGTTTGGTTGGGGTATCAACCAAACCAGGTATACACAACGGACGGCTGGTTAATATGTCAAGACGTCTATACAATATAAGCCGAGCATAAGGCTTAGGCCAGCTTGATCACAAAGTCACTGGCAAAAAAGTACACTCAACAAGTCTTAAGCCAGCTTGATCACGAAGCCACTGGCAAAAGAGTGCGAGCTACCAAAAACAATAACACAACAATGGGAAGTAGTGAACACTAAGGATTTTATTCTCAACATTAAGTTCTCTTTTAAGGTTAATCATACAGATAATCACACAGTAAAGTTATCACGAAGCCCAAACTTTATAAGGGATATAAATTATTCACACAGTTTATCACACTGTCATAACTCATTAATTTCACACAGTAAAATATCACAACACCCAACTTTACAAGGGATAACTCTTCAAGTTATTCACACAGTTTACCACATAGTCATAATTTTCTTCGAATTCCAACATTACAGATTTTCACATAGTCATAAATTCACGAAGTCCAACCTTATATGTTTCAATTTCACACAGTCAAAATTTCCACGAAGTCCAACTTTAAAATTTATCACATAGCCATAAATTTTCACAAAGCCCAACATTACACGAGAATCAAATATTTCCAAATAAATTCTTTTAATTCACACTAAGACATCCGACATTCATAAAATAATTATAAAATACAAATTTTACAGATTTACACATAATAAAAACTGCTTCTGAAATTTAAAGTTTCTGCCCAAACGGTGCGGAATTGGGAAAATGCATTAAACGAAAAGTGTGCAAAATTGCTTTTTACATGGGATAACGCGGACAGAAAGCTAAAATTCCAAACAAAATATTCTGTACAATATTTTGAAAATTCAGCGATCATAGAAAAATCAATAAAAACGAATTTTCCTACTTATTTAATTAATTGGTTTTTCTTTCTCCCTAGATTAATCTCATGAATCTGAACATTAGTTTATCAACATATAACCATATCTATTTGGGTAATACTAGGATCCAAATCAACGAATCGCATACGATACTAAAATTTATATATCAATCCAAACATTTAACTTGCAATGATTGATTCAATTGCGTATACATATATACCCACCTGTGTATATATATATATATATATACCCAAATATATATATTTAACTCACCAATTGTGCCAAATCCCACAAAGATATGAATCGATGTTAACCACGACGAAAGCACCGCATATGATTCAACGATCATTCTCATTCTTCCTCTTCGTCTTCTTCCTCTCTCTTTCTCTTCCTCTCTATTTCTTTATTCTCTTTTCTCTCCCTCTTTCTCTTTCTCTTCTTCTTATCTTCCCTTGGTGGCTAGGGTTGAGATAGTAGGGGTGAATGTATTATTGGGAGAACTAATATAGGGTTAACAAGACATAATCCCGTTTTTATTTTTACCCCTTCATAAAAATACATCATATGACCCCAAAATGCATTGCAAAGTACTAAAATGAGTTACCCATTGGGTACCCATGACCCGAGGTACTTAATTCTTATGTTAAATACATTGTTTAGAATATTTACGGGCCCTGTAAACACTACTAAATTATAAACAAATCAATTCTTTAAAATTTAAACTTACACAATTTATCCCATCACTTAAGTTTATAAAAATATTCACATCGTAATTTGTACTAAAAAATTTAATACACATAGATATATAACCATAAACATAAATACCCATAGCTAATTTATCACATATAAAAATTCGGGTGGCCACATTAACATATAAAAATAAATATTTATATCTTAAAAATTACGGGGTGTTACATGAGACTTGGGTCGTGACAAATTGGTATCAGAGCCTAACCCAGCCGGAAGTGTGCCAACGGGGACGTTGGGCCCTAAGGGGGGTGGAATGTAACGACCCTGGTGCTATGTGCTGTAGGGGGAGTTCGTCCCACATCGCCTGGGGAAGGAAAGGTAATGTGCTATATATAGGGGACCATAGTGGAACCTAGTAAGACGCGTTTTGGGCAGGCTTGTGGGCCTGTGCCAGGAAAAATCCGTGCGGGTTGGGCCCAAAGCGGACAATATCTTACTGGGGGAGACTTGGGTCGTGACAGCCACACTTTAGTACTACCATGGGTGCTAGGGAATGTCCAAGTTCGGCGTCACACACTTTAACGCTATCATGGGCGTCAAGGAGTGTCCAATTTTACCACCGTCGCATTTCAAAGACACTCTAACCGCAATCTCAACACGTCACACTTTGGTACACAATAACCAGGGAGTGTCCACAACACAATCTCAATCTTAATCTCATACTCTTTTCCACACTGACCATTACTCTTTTCCACACTGACTGACACCCACATGCATGTACAACTGACTCCATTTGTATGTCATGAAACTTTAAAACATGAGACAATTCACTGATTTTTATAAATGACGCGCGCACGGGAATTGATAAGTTGAAATACAAAGTTTTAATCGTCCGAACATACCCAAATAGGATTCTGATTTAATAACTTTCCCAAACAATACTCGAACAGTATATAAATTTTACCCCAAACAGTTCCTTATCCCAAAACAAGCAAAATTAGAAACTGCCAGAAGTCGCGCGCGCGGGTTACTCGTGCGAGATGTCGCTCACGCGGGCCGCTCGCGCGACCTGCCAATTTTTCCTTTTCTTTGTTAAAACTCTCCTTTCTGCCAGAGTACAGGAAGATCGCTCGCGCGGGCCGCTCGTGCGACCCTCATTCGCGCGATCGCGCGCGCGAGTTTCAGCAGAGACTTCATCTTCTTTGTGGATAATGCCCTGTTTCAGAAATTTAGGGTCCTTTTGACCCATTTTCGATTCTGTAAGTTACCCTACCTTATTATATATGAATCTCTTTGGTTTTTCACAAGGATTAAGAATCTACAACTAATTTAACATGAATTAAACCATATCTCTCTAATTTTATGAAAAACTAAAAGGTGTGAAAATTTGATTTCTAATATACTTTTCCATGTGGATGAATTAGACTTCAGTACTTGAACTGTAGCTTCTAGGAACTATAATCTTTCTAAATCATCTCTAAAAACTCATTTTGATTAAGGTGGAAAAATTCATATTTCCAAGCCATGGAGTTCATACATAAATTCATCAATGGTGATTTACAAAATTAAACAAATACACAGCAAATAAACATGTAATTACATTCCTAGTGAGTTAGTAATACTCACTGAGATTGATTATAGAGGAATTGTTGAGAAAGAAGAGCAAATAGGAGATTCAAACCCAAGCTTTGGCTATGGGGATTAAGCTTCTCTCTCAAAATTTTTGAAATTCTCTGTGTATCTCTCTCAATTCTCTTTGTGTTTGTGAAGTGCAGAAAGAGTGGTGTGCAAAATGTGAGTTGTGATTGTGTTTATAAAGAGTCACAAGAGCTTGGAGCCCAAGTTCCTTCACCAAGGCTTAACCCACAAATTAAACACACTAATCTCAAAGCAATAAGCAGATTAACAAGGTTAATACATTATGAAATATACATACGTATTGCTACACTGATGTATTAGCTCAACAATGACACCAAGGGTCAAGTATAGGCTAGTAGGGGGCAAGCTTGAGTTGTTTGGGAAAAACAACTTATGGCACAACAATTACACATACAATAAAGTATCATCCAAACAAGGCCCTAACAAATGATTAGTTTCCATAAATGGAAAAGTATGTGTCACATCTTGATTGGTGGAGAATCCCATATTGTGGGAGTTCATCTCGACGCGGACAATTTTGAACATAAACTGGTATTTTCGTGGCGCGGTGGACACCCCAAAAATACAGAAAATTCCTTTTAACGCAGGAAATGATTTTTCGGTTTTATAAATATACTGAACGAGTTAAAAGTAAACAATTCCACCGTTTTGAAATACAAACTTTGAAATTCAACACAGGTATTGCTAAATTTTATAAAATCACATTTTGACCCTAAAAGATTTAAAATGTACAATAAGATAGGCTATAAGGTTACAAAACATGACCATTGAAATAAAATGAACATAGATAATACAAATTGAATATGAAAATGCAAATTAAATTTACATGAAATGCAGGTTGTTACAAAATCCACCTGCAGGGTTTGACATAATCAAAACTTATAAGCTTTCTCAAGAGGATATCATCAATCCCAAAATTGAGACATGGATTCCATCATTAATTAATATCCACCACACAATTAATATTGCCACCCAATCCAATGAGATATTGACCCATTTAAGAATCTCACCCTTTTAGGGATCAAAGTGTAAATATCAAATGTATGTGTCTACAAATTAACTTAGGACTTAGAGCATAAGCACTCATAATAGCCATGAGGTATTAATTATCTTATAAGTCAATATAAAGATAATTACCCCAAGTCAGTCCCGTTTAACACACAAAGTGTACCAGCATAGTGAATTGAAACTATACCATTTTTCGTAGGTAAGACAAACCTACTACAACACCATGCTGCAGTCCTACCGATGGTGTGTCCAATCCTATCTAAGCCTGTAAACCAAAATCTTACATTCTATAATATCTGATGGCCTGATCTTCCGTGTGTAAGCCGAACTCTACACACCAAACCACCTACTATATAGAATGAGAGACACACATGCATAATATTAAATAAATAATATAAAACAAACACTGCTCACACAGATTCTCATAAAAAAATGGATTAACTGATTTTATTAAGTGAATAATAAATCAACTACATAAAAACATGACTTTTAGTATATATCCCTAACAAAAGATCCATTTCAAATTGGATTAGACTAAGATTGGTCAGAAATCACTAAAATACTCACTAAAAAAAATAAAAAATTATTCTCATTAGCTTATTGAAAAGCTTACTGAAATAATTCAAATCACTAAAATACAATTCAATACACCACAAATGCTAACCAGTCTATGGACAAAGGAAGAGCATAACCCCAAATGCCCATTTTGGAATCAACCCACCGGCGGTGTCTTCGACGATGACCTGCAGGTAACGGCGATCCGGCGTCGGATCCGGCAAAGGTTCTCGACGGAGGGGAGGGGAGGGGGGCTGAGAATCGCAGGGAGGGGGGCTCTCGGGTCTGATTTGGGGGTTTACATTCTTTGGAGGGAAAAGTTGGGATTTAGGGATTTTGGATGTGGGTCCCACAGAAAATTTTAAAATTTTGCTTAGAAGGGCCTGAGGGTGTTTTAGTGGGTGGTTTGGTGCGTGTGAATCATTTTTGTTAGACCAAAAGGCCCAACTCTCCACAAGTTCTTTTGCCAAAACAAAAAGTCAGTCTCATTCTGACATATTAAAATTATCATATTCTATTATATTATACATATAGAGTCAGGTTCCAGTGTGCATTGGGTAAGCGCACTAAGTGAACGCACTAGACTTTTAAGCCTAAAAAAATCGTGGGGCGCCCCACTGACTCGCGCCTCATCCGCCCCGTTGACCTGCGATTTTTTTAGGCTTAAAAACTCAGTACGCACTGCGGCCTAACTCAATACATATATATATAGACCACATTTATAGGTTTATATTAAATATATAGTAGATTCTCTCTTTTCGCAAGATTCAAGAAATCCATCAAGAAGACTAAGGCACGCATATTTCCCAGTTTAACTAACCAAAAAAAAGCCCAATTGGCTAGCCCAAAAAACAAACAAAAAAAAAAGTTAAAAAAAACTATGACTTGACTGACTTTTAGGAGTTTCATTTGAAATTCTTGAAACAACTAAGCAAGTTTTTTTCTCAATGCAACTTCAAACAAGTTACAGAACACAACCTCAAACAGGTTATACTTGATTCACTTGAACTAGTTCTACAAATAAACCAGTTCAACACACAATTATGTATAAGAAGACTTGACTCAAAAAAAATTTATCTCGCGGGCACTGTCCCGAACTTCCGTATAGTCTAGGTCCCTTGATCGAAAATTCTGACTCCGCCCCTGCATAGTCATATAGCCTGGCGAGTTCTTTATCGTTTTGATCTCTTAGTTATCAAAAAATTCTGAACCTTCTGTATAGAATATTGATTCAAGTTCTGAAGTTCTAATTTCTATTTATTTTCTGTTCAGAAAATTAATTTTTGAAATATATTTTTTAGGCTACCTGGGCAGGGTGGTACTAGTTACCTGCTAAGATTCGCAGCTCATTTGTTATATATTTATTTCAGATTCAGATATGTGAGACGGGTCAACTTGCGCATTGGATTATGCAGCAGTTTGGAAAAATAGGATCTCCATTTTATGTTCCTAGTTATAGACCTAGTAGTTGGTTTTTATCGGTTTCGATATTGTTTATTGTTGGGGTTATATCACATGTGGGATAATTCCATTAATTTAGGGATTGTGATTTGGCTAGATTCCTAATGTGATTTGGTTTCCTTGATAGAGTTGTATTACTTGTTTGACAAGTAATGGGTCATAAACTCTATATATAGGGATGTTGTACAGGAATTTAGGAGAGACCTTGGTGTACCAAGTTGGGGGTCTCCCCTCATGGGGATGCATGGTCTAGGGTGAGAGAGATTAATCATTGGGGTTTTCTGTGAGGGGTGTTCACAGCGTTATAGGGATGTGAGGTAGGGATAGATATTTCTTTATCTCTGTGATTTCTCTATGTTACAGTGATTAATTGTGTCAGGTTCTTTGGGGTATTGAGTGGGGAGAGTACAAGGGTTTTGTATTTGGGTTATGGGATTTAATTCATGTAACTTGTACCATTTTTTACTCAACAGTGAAGAATGGATCTCTCGGGTGTGGACGTAGGCAGGTGTTTGGCCGAACCACGTAGAAATCTGTGTGTCTTTTCTTTGGTGTGCATGTTTAATTACTGCTCATGTGTGTGTGTGTGTTTATTTGAGGGAATTTGGTTCTACATGTTAAATTCCCAACAAGTGGTATCAGAGCTATGGTTGTCAGATCATGGTGATAGAGGCGTACAATGACAGTGGAGATTAGCAGCACGGTGGTTAAAAGATAACACTGGATGAAGAAGAAGAAAAAAAGAATTGGAAAATCGGTGGAAGTAGCATGACTATGTGTGGGACGCGTCCGATGTCATCATTGCGGCACACGAAATCTCGGCGGCAGTGGCCATATGACTTGGCTCAGCCCTATCATGTTGGTGTAATTAAAGTTAAGGGTTACTTGGCATGGGATGTGATATGGTGTGGTAAGGTGTACCAAATTAAAGTTTTTGAATGGTTAGAATTCAAGTGGTTAGTGTGAATAGCTATGTTACTTGGAATACGGGTCAGAGATGGTTCCTAAGGTTTTCAGGCTCTGCGGATTCACCGGTGGGTGCAGATTTGCAATATTCTGCATGAATTGAGATTATTTTTCTTGGTGATAGATTCTATATATATTGCAGCAGGTTGGGATCTAGGGCCGAAAAATAATTTTGATGTTACTATGATTGTACCATGTTGCGTATGGTGGAGAGGTTTTCACATTCCACTCATACGGGCATTTCTCTTGGGTTGTTAGATTCTGGGTACGGTAAGTATGTGCTTCTGGAGAAAATAATTTGATGGGTTCCTAGAAGACGGGGGCAGACACAGGCACAATTATCTGACAGAGGTAATTGTTAGGATACTACGCGTAGGAACGTTGATCAAATATTTTTGGAGCATGTTCGCTATTTGGGTGGTGTGATATTGATCCCAAAGTTGCGGAGGAATCTAATATTGTTGCTGAAATCACACATGGCAATTGAGAGAAGTGTGGATTGTTTGTGTCGTCTGGTTGGTAGAGTTGTACTCCCAAGTCTTTGATGAAAAATTCTTATATAAGTGAGTGCGTGGATGGTTTGTTCACGGTTCAGACGATGGTGAGGGAAAAATCCTGTTGGAGAGAAAGAGGGATCGAGGATCTTCTCTAGTGGAGTTAATGCTTATAATTAACTTGGGGCAGCTGCACATGTATTGGCCGCGGTTTGATGAATCGGAGGTGTTGAGACCATATTGATTCGGGGTGTGCACGCTGGTACGGAAGACGGTCATTGGCAAACGGTTACAAAGTCGTCAGCTTTGTGGGTGCTCCGGTTGAGGGAGTGCTGATCATGTGTGATAAATTGATTGGACAGTTTCCCCACAAGTGATAGAGGGGGTGATTGTTGGGGTTATATCACATATGGGATAATCCCATTAATTTAGGGATTGTGATTTGGCTAGACTCCTAAAGTGATTTGGTTTCCTTGATAGAGTTGTATTACTTGTTTGACCAGTCATGGGTCATAAACTCTATATATAGGGATGTTGTATAGGAATTTAGGAGAGACCTTGGTGTACCAAGTTGGGGGTCTCCCCTCATGGGGGTGTATGGTCTAGGGTGAGAGAGATTAATCATTGGGGTTTTCTGTGAGGGGTGTTCACAGCGTTATAGGGATGTGAGGTAGGGATAGATATTTCTTTATATCTGTGATTTCTCTATGTTACAGTGATTAATTGTGTCAGATTTTTTGGGGTATTGAGTGGGGAGAGTACAAGGGCTTTGTATTTGGGTTATGGGATTTAATTCATGCAACTTGTACCATGTTTTACTCAATAGTTAAGAATGGATCTCTCGGGTGTGGACGTAGGCAGGTGTTTGGCCGAACCATGTAGAAATCTGTGTCTTTTCTTTGATGTGCATGTTTAATTATTGCTCATGTGTGTGTTTATTTGAGGGAATTTGGTTCCGCATGTTAAATTCCCAACATTTATGAGAACTTTAACGTAATAAATGGATAACTGTATTAATTGAGAGGATTGAATGTTATTGTCATTATTAAGTTGGGAAATTATTTTGTATTGTAATTTTGAGAGTTTGTTTTGCTAATGGCAAAGCACCCACAGGCGCCATGTACACACATAGACAGGGCCACAGGCCTACAACCCAAATAAGCCCCACAGGGCAAACTCCCAAAGGGAATGACTCCCATAGGTTGGGTGCTTAGCCTGGCATGTTCTTGAGGCTATGGCAGTTGTTACACTCTGAGTTCGTGCGGTTGGATTTGGGGAGTGACACTTTTTTTCATCAAATCTCTATTATTGAAATATCTCGGTTTTATCCATATCAAATCTCTTCTTTCATCTATCTACTACTATTAGAAATTATCCGTGCACGTGGACACTATCCAAAAAAAAAAGGTTTGTCTAAGCGACTATTCGCTTTACCAAAAAAAAAAAAAAAAAAAAGAATAAGGGTGGACTATTCGAGATAGTCTTGACCTTACAATAGATGATAGGGGCAATTATGTTGTTTACTAAAACTAGTAAACTACATATTTTCCTATATCCGAAAAGACCTTAACATTTGTCCTATAGCAAATGTTCAACAAGTATCTCATCACGTCAACGAGTGTTTGGTTGGAAAATTATATATGTGTGCGAGCGTGCCAGGCAAGCAAATTGCCAATGTGTATGATTCAAACTAGCGCCCACCAGACAAATTGTGGTAGCGTTCGATGGCTTAACAAGGACTTCAAACGTGTAAAGATGTATCTAATTAAAACACTTCGAACTAGCTAATTGATAACTACTCCTAAATAAGAACAGTAAATGAAACAATAAAGTAACAGACTACTTTATTAAGTTAAAACAAACTACAATCTAACCTTGAAGATGACTTCGAAGGTATTATACTACTACTAAATTTAAGTGCCTAGATAGAAATACAGTAAATGCATTAAAAGATATACGTTGATGTTGATCGAAGGATCTCTTCTCGAACACAAAATCCTTTTATTTATAAACGTCGAGACCTCTCAACAGTCTTGTTTGAATGTTCCCTCTTCTTTTCAAACCGGTAACTGCTCCTACGCGTGGCATATCCTTAAATGGACACCCGCTCTTTCAGTTTCTCCACAATAATCAACACGTGTCCCTTGGCAGTTAATTATTTTGAACAAAATGTAGCAGCGAAACTGTTCATAACTGCTCCTGCGTTATATCCAATTCAACCAACTGTCCTGCCACATCGAATTCCACGTGTCATCCTCACATTGGCTGGATGTTTTTATCACAAACAGCGGGCTATAACTCAATTGAAATAATCTCTCTTTTCCTAATGGAGAGGGAGGGGAATCGAATCCCCATACGGGATTCTACTTGTTGCCCCTGAGTTAATTATTCTTCAGTCGAAATCAGTGGCGCTTGTTGGATTTTGTTGTATGCCAGTGTGGGGCTTTGGGGTTAGATTGGGGCTGATGTATGCATGTGTGTGGGATGTGTGTGTATCTAGTTCTGATCTAGATAAGTATAAAGAAAAAAAAATTTAAGGGCTTGCATGGTAACGTTGTATTTTTGGTTTTTAGTTTTTGTTTTTATGTTTTGTATTGATCCTTGCCTCTAATTCAATACAAAAAATGAAAACCAAAACTGAAAACCAAAAATCACAACGTTACCATGCGAGCCCTAAGTGTCTCATCATAAGTTCATTACAGTAAGTTATACCCATTTAAAGCCATAGAACCATTTTTTATTATTTTACAAATGTATGGTTTAATACATTCCAAAATGACGTTCACACAACAATTCAACTGGCATCAAAATCCTGTGAGTTAATTATAGCAGCTTATGCACTTTTAAATTGCCAGGGGGCTTTTTGTCACACCCCGAAACGACAAAAATAGAGAAAAATAAATTTCCTTTTTCGGTCCAATGGCAGCGACTGGTGAAGTCACATGATTGTCCACACCACGCAGTACTAAGCGACAATAAGTAAAGGAGATAACAAGAATGAAATCTAAGTTCTGGTTAAAACATAACTTAATGTCGAAAGAGGTTACTAGCTGTTACACATCAGAGTCTCGAATCAAAACAAAACACAGCGGAAGTACAACTGTTAAGGCAACATATGCTTGATTACAAAAGGTCTGGAAAGCAGTAAAGATAATTAAACTACAGTCTAGCCTAATCTTCAATTGGCGTAGGGGTAGTCCTCGACGTAGTAGTCTTCATCTGCCTGACCTCCTTCGGGGTAGTCCTCTGTCGGGACATCGTCACTGGCATAGTAGTTCTCGCCTGCAGGTCTTTCACCTGTATAGAACATGGAAATATCCAGCGGTATAAACGTCGTCAGGTTAATGAAAGATGAGTGAATTAGATACTAATAGGGTATCAACTATTGAAGTTATAACAAGTTATACCAAGTTATAAACGATAACCATTAAGATTCAGTGAGGGTAACTCCTTTAAATCATTCTGATGATCCGATTACTAACTTCTTACTCATTTTAAGACTGACGATACCTTATGATAAGGGAACCGACACGACAGTAGTTCACTTCTTAGGGATACACCATTACTCTGTCCACCTCTTTTAAGAACATATGCACAGTCCACCGCAGTCGTGGATACCACGTCAGTCCATCCCCAACTTTTAAGAACATATGCATAGTTTAGCGCACTACAGGGATATAACGCTTTAAGTAACAGTACATCATTCTATAGCCACGACTTAGCAACGTCTACCAGTGATCACGGTCCACCGCAGTCGTAGAAACCTTCGTCTGTCTACCGCTTTTAAGAACATATGATTAGATCATCTGGCTATCTTAGGGCAAATGGTCCGGTCCACCGCAGTCGTAGACACCTTCGTCTGTCTACCGCTTTTAAGAACATATGATCGACCAAAGCCCGCCCACGCAAGATTCTAGAATCTTAGCAAACCTACTTAAGTTCAACTCTAATATCGATACATGACAATCCCAATGTGGCTTGACTACTCTGAATGAAATGAACGTTAACTCCAAAGGATTCACAATTATTACGCCATCGAACGTCACAACCATTATACATTAACCTCGTTGTTACTATGATTCGACGTCACATTATCTCATTATTACGTATGTATTACAACAATAAAGCATGTTGGAGATACTGAATAGTATATAAACAACTAAATAGTTATAATATAAACTAAACAAGATAATCAACATTCTGCAACTTCCAATTGATTGGGACAAGGGTTCAATCGATTGGTATAAAAATAGTATTAATCGATTGGTAAAAAGTTCAATCGATTGGATCATATGTCAATCGATTGCCATAAATGTCAATCGATTGGGATATCAATCGATTGAGACAAGTTCAATCGATTGGGACTTCGTCTTCTTCACAGTGAAGACTGTCCAACATGAATAAATACGAGAAATCATCGTTTAAACTCTATTTCTTCATTCAAACATGTTCTAACATCAATATATTATTACTCAGTGAGTTTAAAACTCACTTTAGGTTATTAGGGTGTGTTTGGGAGTGTGTATATTGAAGCTTTGAGCTTCAATGGCCTCTTCTCCCTCTCTCTATCAGTCTTTGTCTTCTCTTCTCTTTCTCCTTCTCTTTCTTCTTTCTTCTTCTTCTCCTGATCTTCTTCTTCTTCTCAGTCCATCTGTGTGTGTGTGTGTGTGTGTGTGAGTGTATGAATATATATATATATATATGTATATGTATATATAAGTGTATATATACATATAATACACACACAAGCTCCCTCCCACTCTCTCTCTATTTTTTTGAAAAGGAAAAACGCAGGAAAGAGTCACATATATATAGAGATTGAGTGTTTATGTGGCCTTTCCCTAGCCAAGACAAGAGAATCTTCCCAACTGCTTCCAATCGATTGGTATAATGTCAATCGATTGGTATTAGGTATTAATGCTCCAATCGATTGGTAAAAGTGTCAATCGATTAGTACAATCGATTGGTATCTAAATTATACCAAGGATAAGGGAAAACTCATACAAGTATTAAAAGAAGCATTACAAGGTTTTATTCATATATTATATTACAAAAATACAGGGTATTACACTTTTTAAAACTGACGGTCTCGAAATTTGAGCTAAGTATCGAAAGGATAACTGTTGGGGCACATAAGAATCTTACGTAAACACGATACATAAATCACAATGTGTCTGTCTCTCTCCTGGTGGAGTCCGGCCACTGACATTGTGGGGTCCATAGAGGAGAGAGATAGACACAAAAAATTATGTATTTCATTTATGTGAGATTCGTATGTACCCCAAAAGTTATCCTTATCGAAATTTTGACACGTATAAGGTCTTAAGGGCATTTTTGTCATTTTATAAAATATGTTTTTTTTTATATATATATGAAAAGGGGATGAGATTCGAACCTAAACCTATGCATTAGAGGAGACTTATGTGTGCCAAGCTTTTTGTCACTTGAACTATACCAACCTATGCATAAAATATGTATTTAATTGTACATAAAATGTTTTTCACTTTAGTGGCCTTCTTGTTAATTTGTCTACTTACTCTAAAAATCTGCCACAATTAACCGTTTGTCTTAATAAGTCCAATTTTTCTACAAGTAATGTTATGCTTCCTAATTTTTTTTCCAAAAGTGTTTCCCAACACATGTGGCAATGGACCCAATTGATTTTGATTGGATGATGTTATAATGCATGTATTTTCGCTATAATTATAATATACATATATGCAATGAACTTATATAATAACACCTTGTCTTTGGTAAAGTTTGGTTCGCAATCGATTGGCTTGATTACCCAATCGATTGTCATCTTTTGAATGTCAATCGATTGCACTTGACACCTTAGTCCCAATCGATTGCCACCTGAACCCAATCTATTGTCCTTGACTGAACTTAGTCTCCAAGTATTTCTACGAGCTTGACACCACCTTCTTGTGCATGCATCCCCTTGCCTATATATATATACTTAGATGTTTTCACTTCAGCATCTGTTTGGTTAGTTTGCTTAAGCTCTCAATATATAGATACACACATATATCAATATATACACACATATATACATTTACACACTCCAGCACTCACACAAACACACACTGTCAAGAAGAGATGAAGAAGGACTGAAGATAGAAAAGGAGAAAAGAGAGAGAAAGAGATAGAGAAGAGAGACAGAAAAGGAGGAAGAGAGTTCCACCATTAAAGCTCAAGCTTCCAAGTTTCTCAAGCACACTACACCACATACACACAGTTGTGAGTTCTCAAACCCACTTAGTAGCCTTATGAGGTACTTTTATGAGTTTTTATACGAAGAAATGGAACTCATAACGTTTATATTCAGTTACATTTTCAGTACGTTTACTGTGAAGAAGATGAAGTATCAATCGATTGGATCTTTGTCCAATCGATTGCCATCTTTTGGATACCAATCGATTGCCATTAAGCCCAATCGATTGTTCAGTTAGTCCAATCGATTGTACTCAGGCAGAATGTTATAAATCCATGTTAAATTGTATTAGCATGTGTTCACATGTCTAAAAAAGCTTCCTATTATTGTTCTATGTGTTAGAATGAAACTTCAGTATGTTATGAAGATACACAATTTAATAATGAACCTAATGTCATATAATCAGTGAATCTTTGACATAAGGATATGCGTACTAAGAAGCCGACATGCATATCATAGTATGTGCTTTAGTCGCGGAGACTGTCAGCTGATTCATATGGTATGAGTTAAACTATCGTGGAGATTGTGAGCTATGTTGGGTTGAGTTTTCTTATGTGGATCCTAATTTTTGTGGCAAGTGATAGCCATGATTATGGAAAGAGAAATGATGAGTTTGATTATGTAACGGCCGGCATGATGATACTAAGGCTGATGGAGATGTGAACCAAGATGATGAGGTAATTTCTTTGTATGTGTAGTTTACTAACAAATTGTTAGATATAGCTTTAGTTTATTATCCATTCATCATTAATTGTGTTGATGAGCATAATTGTGAGTTGTAGTGTGCGAGTGTATGTTTTTATGTAGTGAAACAATATGGTTGATTATCTTGTATTAATGAGCAGAATTGTGAGTTGTTGTGCATTCATAATTAGGGTTGGTGATCTTCGATTGTTTTTTTGTAAAGCATAAACTAACATTGGACTCATCATGTTATTGGTAGTACTTTGAAATAAGAAATTTGTACTAAAATTTAGTATGCTGGATCATAAAAGTGCCAAGGAGTAGTATGTTGGTTTTGGGTTGTGATAAGTTTATTTACACAGGTTTATACAAATAGGGGAAACTCTGCCGATTTTTTTTTATTATTTTTTTATTTTTTAATGAATCTGAGCTTTTTTTTTTTTCGTTCTTGTGTTGCTTGTTTGGATAGTCTTTTATTTGTATTTTTGGTCTTGTTTTACTCTTTGGGTTGCTAGGTGGTTGCATTAATATATTCAATTGAACTTTCGTTTTCTATTTTTCCCTTTGCTTAGCTTGGGTTTTTATTTATTTATTTATTTATTATTATTATTATTTTGATTTTTTGCATTTTTTTAGATCTATACATCTATGGTGTCAATTTTACGAAAAGAATATGTTTTTATTATTTTATTTGAAAAAACGTAGTTTTTCATATTTGTTTAATTTTTGGTTTTTTTTTTCTCTAGCATTTCTTGGTCAACAATGATCTCATTTTATAGATCTCATTTTGCTGATTCTAAAACGACAAATTTTACAAAAAAATGAACTTGTAAAACAAAGTTAAAGCAATTTGAGCATAAAAATGACCTATTGAGTTAAAGAAAATTAATAGGATGAGTTTTTGCTTGGAAGAGTTTTATTTGAGAGGGTTATGACCCAAGCTCCCTAATTTTTATTTTGTTATGTTTTAATGCTTGAAATTTTTTTTTTAGTTGTCACCCTCGCCCCCGGTGGATGAAATTCTTGGATCTGTCACCGATTATAATCCTATTTAGTTTTTAAGTGTTGAATAAAACTTTTGTTCAATTCATGTTGTAGATCTTTATTTTGCTGTTTAAAGATAGGAATTCTGGACACAACCACTTTTAGCTAGATTGCATTTTGAACCCTCAACCAAGAGGGTATAACACCCCATGTTGACACTCGCTTCCACCTAGACTAGGTGGTTGTGATTAAATGAATTTGAATGTTGAAAAATGACAGATTTGAAGGAGTAAAAAGGTAAATGAATGAGATGAAATCATGGAAGTGGGTTCCACTTCCAAATATAGAGTTGGGAATTGACAAATCATTAAAATGGGGATCACATGAAAGGATGGTTAAAGTGTGTGTCCAATCTTAGGTCACATAGATGGAGTGTCCAGAAATTGTATTGTAGAGTATCTTTTAAGGGTAATGTTTGGGATATATTCAAAAACATGATTTTTGGGACTCAACTCAAGAGATGTGTCTATTTGGGTTCTGTGTTACTGTGGGATCCAGTGATATCACAGGAGAGATATAAATACATATTTGAGATTGTGTCCCAAAAATTGTGTCTTTAAGTGTATCCCAATCTTTACTCATCTTTTAAATAGAGCATACTGCCTATCACTACTTGCCCTTTTTTCCTTTTCCTCTCTTCTTTTTTCTTTTTTTGGTTGTATTTTGGGTTACATTTATCCTCTGTGGTTAGGTCCATTTTCACTTTACCCCTTGTACTTCAAAAGTGACCACTTTACTCCATGTGGTTTTGGACTAAGGTGAAACTGTAAAGATTTTCCTCAAAACTAATAAAATTCTAAAATTGGTCAAAAATATTGAGTAACACTCAACTCCCCTTACGAGGTTAATTTTGGAACAAAGCCCTTATGTGGGGATAATGCTATCATTTAACCCAAAATATCTAGGGCCAATTTTTAGCACTTTGCCCCTATATGAGGTTTATTTTGGAGTAAACGACTTATGTAGAGTTAATTTTGACAATTAAACTCTCATTTGTGGGACTAATTTGAACATTACACTCTCTCCATTTTCAAAATTCAAATTCAAAATAAGTGCAATTGCGAAAAATTGGATGATGTGATGACACCAATAAATGATGTTCCATTAAAAAGTAAATGGCATGGAACTCTTAAAATGAGATAGAGGGAGTATTTAATTTTATTTTCTCTCCAAACCAAGCCTATGATCCTGTGGGGACAGGGTTCAGTATAAGACACTTATAAAGGTGTTGTTTGCAAACACAACACTTAAAATTAAGAGTAAATTATCATTTACCCCTGTGATTTGTCTCTGTGACACTTTGCCCCATTGTACTTTGAAATGTAACACATAACCCCCTGTGGTTTGCCTCTGTGACACTTTACCCTCCTGTAGTTTGGAATGTAACATACAATCCCAAGTGGTTTGCGTATGTGGCACTTTACCCTTCTATAGCCAAAATAAATTAATTAAATGACCAAAATGACCTCTTTTTCTTCAACACTATAATATACCTATTACACACACATGCAGATGTTTAAAAAAAATCTAAACAGTGAGGTCAATGAAAAAACCAGACAATTCTAGAGAGAAAATAAGAGTATCACCCATGTATAATGTACTACTACTTTATTGGATAAGTAACCTTAAAAAATTCAAATTAAATTGGAAAAATTATTGTATTCTTTGAAATATTGATTTCATAACTGCAAATTCAATAGTTTAAAATTTTTAATACCATCACTATTTTGGTTTTTTCAGTTGACCTCATTGCTCTCGATTTTTTAATCATATGTGTGTAACACGTATATTATAGTGATGAATTATCTGTGTTTGTTGCACCCCAAATTTCGGGACGAAATTTCTTTAAGGAGGGTAGAATGTAACAACCCTAAAATTTCTATGTAAATAATTATTTTAATTATTATTTTCAGTTAGCAATATTATATGAGTGTGCCTATGTAAGACATGTGTTTGGAAAATTTAAGTGTTTGGTGGACATATAAATTAAATCATGAGTGAGCGCGTTTAGTTTGGGAGTTATATTTTATTAATTTATATTTGTTAAAAAAAAAAAAAAGTGAAGGGTAGATATGTATTTTTGTTATATAGTGTTTACAGGCCCGCGAATATGTTAAAAATGTAATTAACATTAAAACTTAGTACCGGGGTCATGGGTACCCATTATGCTACTCATTTTAACACTTTGTACAGCATTCTGGGCTCATATAAGTCTCGTTTGTGAGCCCATAAAAAGAAAAACGGGATTTATATATTTGTGTGTGTTTTATTGTCATGTGTTGTGTGTGTAGTGTACATATATACTTATAATAAACCCTAGCCCCCATATTAAAACTAAAAGGGAAGATAAGAAAAGAGAGTAGAAGAGAGAACAGACGTGTGTGTGTGTGTGTGTGAGAGAGAGAGAGAGAGAAAGAGAGAGAAGAGAAAGAAAAGAAGAAGAAGAAAAGGGAGGAGAAAGGAGAAGGATTCCGAGTTCGTGGTCACGTGGGGAATCGCGGAGTATTCGTGGTTGTCAATTTTGGATCGAACTAGGTGAGTTAAACTTTGTGTATCCGAATATATATATATACACGTATGTATATATATGTATGTGTATGGGAGTAAAGTAGTGTATGTTAAAATTTAATTGTTAGGGTTAGATCTTTGTAATGGATCGATACACGTTGTTATGGTTGAAGTGATTTAGATATATTCTTTCCCCTTCGTGTGACTTTGTGATTATGACCTTAGGGTATTCGAAAGGGTTAGGTGAGAAGTTCGTTAGTTTGATAAAACTATATGTGAAATATTCATGATTATCAAGAGATATATGGAAATTCGTTTTTTTTTAATTTACACAGTTGCAGAAACTTTAGAAAATTATTAGAAAATCGTGGCTTTGAATTTGAACATTCTGTCCGCGTGTCTTATGTAAAACGTGATTCTGCACACTTTTCGTGTTTTAAGTTTTTCCTGATTCTGCACCGTTTGGACAGAAATTTAATATTACAGTAGCAGTTTTTAATGTAGTTAAACGTGCAAAATTGGAGAATGTGATTTCTTATTAGGTGCTTTATGTATGCTAATATTGAATATTTGGTTGAGGTATTTGTACCTGAAATAACTGACCTTATTTTGTGGTCATTTTGATAAAAATGAGTAAATTAGATACGTTGAATAGTATATTAGAGACCTTGTAATTTGTTTGAAATTTTTTGAGGAAAGATTGTTATGGGTTAATTGATAAAGCCCTTTTTTTTGTCAGAAATTGGAATGCATCTAAAAGTTAGAGATGTGATTGGACTATGATGAGACGGAACTTTGTGATAAGCGTAAAATTCATAATTATTGGGATAATACGAACGATAAACAATAATTGCAACATAATTCCTTAGTGTTCACCGCTCCCCGTTGTGTGATATGTTTTGTTTTTGGTAACTCGACTTGCTGAGTGTACTTTTTTGCCAGTGGCTTCGTGATCAAGCTGGCCTAAGCCTTATGCTCGGCTTATATTGTATAGACGTCTAGGCATATTGACCAGCCGTCCGTTGTGTATACCTGGTTTGGTTGATACCCCAACCAAACTGGCACCGGAGTGGATGTTGGTAGTATGTCCGGGCACACATGGGATATATGTGTGGGCTGTACCATGGAGGGTGGCCAAGTGGTGAAGCTAGGGAATGCAAAGATAAATTTAAAGTTAATAAGTAATGAACATGAATTATTTCATAAGACTGATAAGCGTGGAAAAATGAATGCGACGTTTGAGTTAGAATGTGGACGGTTTGTATACAGAATTGTTTGCTTGGTTTATGATCATTCAATTTGCAGGATGGTAGGCCCACTAACCTATTACAGGTTTGGCTCACCATAAGTAATGGGTAAGTATGAAACTCGTAGTAACTTTGGATTTTGGGCAAGAAACTACTTGCCACCACATAAATGGAAACTACTCTATTGTCCAGATATGTGTGTAGAACTACCTGTCTTGACCCAAGAGTATTGTAGTGTAATTTGTTGTCTACGGGTTCAAGTTGGATCCCTAAGACTTGTTGTTTTGTTTAACTCATACCAGTCATGTGACTGACCCGAGTGTGTTATACATTCGGGGGCGTTTCTATATGAAACGTAGTCGAATGTATTTGTGCAGGTTTAGTTTTTGGAGATTTTCGTTGGAGCTTCTGTTTGGGTGAAGAGATGGTCGTTGTGTTGTTTATTATTTTTGTTGTACTTGATTGTATTTTATTTTCTGGCATTGTGTGTCAGTATGTATAATTGTAATAAATATGGTATATTGGGTATTGGGAATGTTGTAGTTACTCTGACCAATGGATGTATAGATTTTATTCTTATTTATTTTTATTTCCGCTGAACTCTGTATGTGGACATTTTATTTATGAAAATGAATGTTTTTTTTTATTTGAAAAGTGATATAATATTTATAATGGAACTTTATTTCTTTTACAATGAAATGGATGTTTGGGAATACATGTTTAATAATAAAGAGTTTTTCTTTAAACACAAGATCACATGTCCTTATTTAAGGAGTATTAAATACAGTTTTCTATAAATTTTCTGTTAGCATATGTGAGGGTGTCGCTCTCGTGATTTTTGGTAATTGAATATTAATCCGGATACAAGCTCTGGATTGAATATTTGATTGTCCAAAAATCGGAGTGTGACAAGAAGCTAGAAGTGGTCATTTTTGTCATTCAAGCCATTTATTTGACTACAGGGGGTAAAGTGCCACAAAGGCTAACTACAGGGAGGTAATGTGTTACATACCAAACTGCAATGGGGTAAAGTGCTACAGAGGCGAACCACAGGGGGTTATGCATGTGTTACATTTCAAAATACAGGGGGGGTGTCACAGAGGCAAATCACATGGGGTAAAAGGTAATTTACCCAAAATTAATTAGTGCATTAAAGTTTAGTGCTTAAAATTAAGTGAAATGTCCATCGATCACTTAAGATTAAAATATATATATATATATAAACACTATTATCTTAAGTGATAGTACAATCAAACTTAACACATTTTATGACTCCAGTTAAGCAATTATAATTTATAATCCTATTTAGTTTTAAGAGTTGAATCAAACTTTTGTTCTTAATTATGCCGTTGGTCTTAATTTATTTCGCTGTATGAAGATGGGATCTCCTAGGTTTGGTTTATGAGTTCTCGCCATAGGTACGTAGCCTTTTGATTATCGGGGTTGGTATGTTTGTTTTATTAGAGTTAGTTTTATTAGCTTTAGGGCAGTTTGGTCTTTTTACTTTATATTAGGGTAATACTGTATACCTAGATATATTATTATTGTCTCTTCTTTTGGATTGTATTCATTCATTCAGTTTTCATGTTATGAGAAACTCTAGCTCTCTTTTCTCTTTTCCCTTTGTTGTTTCTTTGATTATTTGATATATTCACATGGTATCAGAGCAGGTTCGAATCTCATCCACGAGTTCGTGTTTGGATTTCTCGCTGATTCAGATTCGTTTTTGGATCTGTCACTGATTCTGGTTCGTATCTGTCTTTGATTTTGGTTCGTTTGTTTTGTGTTATTCAATTGCTTCGTTTTCGTAATGGCTGCTGAACGTGATGATTCGCTTCAAGCGATTAGTGTTAAACTCGATGGAAAGAATTTTGCATATTGGAATTATGTGATGAAAAATTTTCTGAAGGGGAAGAAGATGTGGGGTTATATCACTGGGGATTTTAGTAAACCTACGAATGAACAGGCTGATAAATTCGCAGAATTGCTTGATGTTTGGGAAACAAACAATTCGAAAATCATTACTTGGATCAACAACTCCGTTGCTCCCTCGATAGGTATGCAATTGGCAAAGTTTGAATATGCAAAGGAGGTGTGGGATCATTTGGGTAAATTGTTTACACAGTCCAATTTTGCGAAAAGGTACCAATTAGAGTGTGATATTCGTGCTCTTGAACAAAAAAAATTTGAGTATTCAGGAGTTCTATTCTACAATGACAGATTTTTGGGATCAGTTGGCTCTCATGGAGTCGCCCGCATTGCGCGCGTTTGCACCATATATCGCTAGTAGGGAGGAACAACGTCTGGTTCAGTTTTTGATGGCTCTACGTGATAATTTTGAGGGCCTTCGTGGGTCCATTCTCCATCGTAGCCCACTTCCGTCAGTTGATTCTGTTGTTCATGAGTTAGTAGCCGAGGAAATACGTCTCAAGACTCAGTCTGGAAAGGGAATTCTCCCTGACTCTACTCCGTCTGTTTTAGCAGCCCCTTTTCGACCACAGCCCAACAATCAGAATAAGCCTTACTCGAGAGTTGGTAGTGATGTATGCAGCTACTGTAAGGAGAAGGGTCATTGGAAGGCTCAGTGTCCTAGGTTGGGTCGAGCAAACCAGCCCAATAGCAGCAACCAGCCCTCACATGGTCGACCACCACAACAACAACAACAACAACCTCAACCTTCTCATTGGAAATCTGACAACCAATCTCAGCAGCGTTCGTATAGGCCTCCACAGCCTAACACTGCAGCAGTTGTACCACCATCAGACTCATTTGGACCCGGTTCCCCTTCCCCATCCACTCCGTCCATGACCTCCCTTGCTGAGCAATTTCAGAAGTTCCTTGCCACACAGCCACATGCTATGGCCACCTCTTCACTAGGTATGTCTTCAGGTATGTCTTCAGGTATGTCCTCAGGTATTTGGGTCTTAGACTCTGGAGCTTCTAATCATATGTCACCTGACTTGTCGTCTTTTGCATCCTTATGTCCTGCTTCCTCTTTGCCTGTTATGACTGCTGATGGTACTCCCATGCCATTAACAGGTGTTGGGTCTGTTGTCACACCTCATGTATCTCTCTCTAGTGTTTACCACATTCCCAAACTTACTATGAATCTTGTTTCTGTTGGTCAGCTTTGTGATGCAGGTTACTTAGTCTCTTTTTCTTCTACTTTTTGTCATGTGCAGGATCCGCAGTCTCAGAAGCTGATTGGAACAGGCCATAGGCAAGGGGGATTATACATCTTGGACAAGCTCAATGTACCAGTGGTTGCAGCCTCTAGTGTTGACTTGTCATCCTTTCGTTTAAGTTCATCTTCGTCTAGTTTTTATTTATGGCATTCTCGCCTAGGTCATGTTTCAGCCTCTCGTTTAAAATTTTTAGCTTCTACAGGAAAATTAGGAGATTTACAAACTCATGATATTTCTGATTGTAGTGGTTGTAAACTGGCAAAATTTTCAGCTTTACCTTTTAATAGAAGTATTTCGTATTCTCTTGCACCATTTGATTTAGTTCATTCTGATGTGTGGGGACCCTCTCCTGTTACTACAAGAGGGGGGTCTCGATATTATGTGTCATTTATTGATGATTGCACTCGTTACTGTTGGGTTTATCTTATGAAACGTCGTTCAGACTTCTTTGATATTTACAATACCTTTCGTGCTTTTGTCAAAACTCAACATTCTGCTGTCATCAAATGTTTTAGATGTGATTTAGGTGGTGAGTATACCTATCATAAATTTCGTGAGTTGCTTGCTTTAGATGGAACTATTCACCAGTCCTCTTGTACAGACACTCCTCAGCAAAATGGTGTTGCTGAAAGGAAACATCGGCATATTGTTGAAACTGCTCGTTCTCTTTTATTATCTGCATATGTCCCTAGTGATTTTTGGGGAGAGGCTGTCCTTACTGCTGTCAATCTAATTAATAAAATTTCGTCCTCTCACTGCTCAGGTCTGTCACCTTTTGAAAAATTGTATGGGCATGCTCCTGATTATTCTTCCTTAAAGGTGTTTGGTTGTACTTGTTTTGTCCTTCGACCTCGTGTAGAGCGTACCAAATTGTCACCAAAGTCTGCTATTTGTGTTTTTCTAGGTTATGGTGAGGGTCAGAAGGGATATCGTTGCTTTGACCCAGTTACTAAGAAACTATATGTCTCTCGTCATGTTATGTTTCTCGAGCACATACCCTTCTTTTCTATTCCTGATAATCATCATGAGTTGACTAAATCTGATCTCATCCATCTTGACCCATTCTCTGATGATACCGATAGTGTGCCCTCTCAAGCCCCATGCACTACTGATATAGTCTCCCCTCATGGTTCTACTTCTGCTGATACTGGTACATTGTCGCCTGATGCTACCTCCCTTCCAGAGGCCACCCAAGCACCTACTGAGGCTGTGGAACCTCCTCGCTATCCTGCTCGCACTCGTAAGTCCACTCAATCACCTGATTTTGTTTATTCTTGTTATTCGGATTCTTTTGCTTCCTTTTTAGCTTCAGTTCATGATCTCTCTGAGCCTCTATCCTATAAAGAGGCAGCTCTTGATCCTCTTTGGCAGCAGGCTATGGCAGAGGAACTCTCTGCATTATATAAGACAGACACTTGGAGTTTGGTTCCCTTACCTTCTGGTAAGAGCGCTATTGGTTCTCGTTGGGTTTATAAAATCAAAACCAAGTCAGATGGGTCTGTTGAGCGGTACAAAGCAAGATTGGTTGCCAAGGGGTTTTCCCAGCAGTATGGTATGGATTACGAGGAGACTTTTGCTCCTGTTGCTAAAATGACTACTGTTCGTACTCTTATTGCAGTTGCTTCTATTCGTCAGTGGCATATAACTCAGATGGATGTTAAAAATGCTTTCTTGAATGGAGACCTCCACGAGGAAGTTTATATGGTTCCTCCTCCGGGTGTTCCTCATGGTCCTGGTGAAGTTTGCAGGCTTAAGAAAGCCTTATATGGTCTTAAACAAGCCCCTCGAGCTTGGTTTGAGAAGTTTTCCACAGTGATTACCTCATTTGGGTTTTCCCCGAGTGAGTATGATTCAGCTCTCTTTATCAGGTGTACCACTACTGGTCGTATTATGCTTTCTTTGTATGTAGATGACATGATTATTACTGGTGATGATGTTGATGGGATTGCAGTGTTGAAGTCTGAATTAGCTCGTTGTTTTGAAATGAAGGACTTAGGTCCACTACGTTATTTTTTGGGGATTGAAGTAGCCTTTTCTCCAAAGGGTTATCTTCTTTCTCAGTCTAAGTATACAGGTGACATTCTTGAGCGTGCTCGCCTCACTGATAATAAGATTGTTGATACCCCTTTGGAGCTTAATGTTCGTCTTTCCCCTTCTGATGGCGTTCCTTTGCCTGATCCTACCTTATATCGCACTATTGTTGGTAGCTTGGTTTATCTTACTATTACTCGTCCGGATATTGCTCATGCTGTTCATGTTGTTAGTCAGTTTGTTACTTCCCCTACTACTGTTCATTGGGCTGCTGTTCATCGTATTTTGAGGTATTTGAGGGGCACTCGGTTTCAAAGTCTTTTACTTTCGTCATCTTCTTCCTTGGAGTTACGTGCATACTCTGATGCTGATTGGGCCGGTGACCCTACAGATCGCAAGTCTGTTACTGGATTTTGTATATTTTTGGGTGATTCTCTCATTTCTTGGAAGAGCAAGAAGCAAGATGTTGTTGCTGTGTCTTCCACAGAAGCTGAGTATCGTGCTATGGCTTCGACTACCCGTGAGGTTATTTGGTTACGCCGGCTACTTACAGATATGGGTGTCTACCTTCCTCGCCCTTCACCTATGTATTGTGATAATAAGAGTGCTATTCAGATTGCTCACAATTCAGTTTTCCATGAGAGGACCAAGCATATAGAGATTGATTGTCACATTACTCGTCATCATCTTAAGAATGGAGCTATTACTTTGCCTTTTGTTTCTTCTTCTGCACAGATTGCTGATTTGTTTACAAAGTCACATCCGATTCAGCGTTTTCGTTTTTTAGTTGGCAAACTCTCTATGCTTCTAGCTGCAACATCGTGAGTTTGAGGGGGGGGGTATTAGAGTTAGTTTTATTAGCTTTAGGGCAGTTTGGTCTTTTTACTTTATATTAGGGTAATACTGTATACCTAGATATATTATTATTGTCTCTTCTTTTGGATTGTATTCATTCATTCAGTTTTCATGTTATGAGAAACTCTAGCTCTCTTTTCTCTTTTCCCTTTGTTGTTTCTTTGATTATTTGATATATTCACATGTTTTTCCAAGGATTAATATTGCATTTTCGGTTTAAATTTCTTTGCTCCATTGGTAGGACGTTCTACGGAGGATTAATTAATGAGATATATTTGGGGCACAACCATTTACACAATTTTTTTACACAACCCAATAAATGTTTCTATCTCTCTCCTGTGTTACAAGTATTACTCCTAATTAATTTGGTGTTGTTAAGATGGGTTAGTTTGTTTTGGGATAAGTTTGTTTTTCCCTTTGCTTAGCTTGTTTTAATTTGGTTATTGCAAAGAAGGATCGATGTTCGATATGGGTGCATGTGTACTGGCTTTGGAATTAATACATATGCCTTTGATTAATAAAATTGTTACTTGAGCGAAAAAAAAAGAAGAAGAAGAAGAAAGAATTAATTATCTTACAAATTAAGAGGGAGTACTACATTAATACTTATTTTATTGATAAAAATTGGATCAAATGGGGAATCAGGACAATAAACCTTAATTACCCCTACAAATTATTAAACAGAAAGGAGAAATAAACACACCACCAGCCAAGCCATGCAGATTGTTACGTCTACATATGCATATATCGGCCGGTACTTATTATTAATATGATGATATATATGATCATCAACGTCGTGACCAGTTTATTTATTTATTCATAAGCAGCTTGCATATATATATATATATATATATATAATTGCCTGCTTGCTTGCTTGCTTTTAACATTCTTTCTTGCAGAAGCACTTAAAACTTGGAAATTGGTAGTGGCAAGCTCCGTGGGCGAAACCTTCCCATTCCCTGCATTGTTTGTCGCATTTCGCTGAGTTCCCACAATGACCTGACCAGGTCCCACTTGGTACGTCACACCATTTCCCTTCAACCATGGGTGTCTCTGCATGCATTAAATTCATACTGTATTAATTTACATATATATATATATATATAAAGTAAAGTACTCATGAGATATATATATATATATATAGAGAGAGAGAGAGAGAGAGAGAGAGAGAGAGAGAGAGAGTTATATATAGTGCATGTATTAATTGCGTACCAAAAGCAGCGAGAAGTAGCGCAAAAGCAAAGAGGAGAGTAACGAAGCTGGTTGCAGACTTGGCCATGTTTGGCAGTACTGGTTTTTGGGTTTAAGTTTTAGGAGAGATATATATATATATATTATGGATTAATTGGTTTGTGGTGAGAGTACTGATGAGAGAGGGCTTGATATCATCAATATTTATAGGCCTCCAAATCAATTACGGAGTAAAAGGTGTTCGCTATCTCATCCCATTCCAATTTGATTAGGGTTGTGGACAATTTTGTGGAAAATAGAAAAAGAAAAGGGACAGCTGTCTTTCATTTTGTGGAACTGCTTTGCTTTGCTTGAAGAAAAGTATGAGTTGAGATTACAATGGAAAATTGACCCACAGACACCTGCCTTACTTTGGTTGGTTATAGATATAGACGGCTCCATACTTATCAGAAGTTATTTATTTAGTGAGTCCGTCATGTTTGTGGATGTGGTATGACGTCTCAAATATATGAGATTATGGGCATCACTACTTTTAGTTCCTTGAAAATAGAGAGTATTTTTGTTTATCAAAAAGTGGTTCATCAATGCTCACTCAAGTCTTCTATTGATTAATGCAGTGAGACATATAATTAAATATCATTCATTAAATCTTGAGTCCACTACATTAACTAATGAGAGGCTTAAATAAACATTGATAAACCATTTTTTTTATGAACATAAGTATTTTCTTGAAAATAAGAGGAATATAATTTGGTTAACTATTTGACATGTTCACCAAAATATAATGATCACATGTTTTTATATAATTGAAATGTCATACATACTATATCAGTTTCATTACTGGAATGTGATGGGCTCTCACTCAATAATTTCTCAACAGCCAACACGATGCTCAGGCTCTGCCAACCCATTACCTAACTTTTCAACACGAATTCTTGACTAGTTCACTCACCAATGTCCAACCATCACGTCAGTCTAGGCGGCTACATCCTTAATCAGCATATTCATGTAATTCAAAAACCAACAACAACAACAAAAAAAGAAGCATACGTAATCTACTTTTTGGCATATATATCCTTGATTCTTGTTTTCTTTCTGAGTAGTGTTAATTACATAGTTTTTGACATACAGTTTTAAATGTATATATCTTGTATTATGTAAATAATATATAAAAAATGTGAAAAATTCAAACATCACAAGGTACATGTGTGTAAAGCACAGTGTATTAAAAAGTGTGTCAAAAAATGTGTGTACCATACAATTTCCCTTTCTTGGTTCATCAGCTTTGTTTTCAAGCCCGTTTGGGTAAAAATAATAATGTTTGACGTTGTTGTAGGTTATTGTGGAATTTAATTAGGATTGGGTTTATTGAAATGATTGTATGTGATGTATATTATAATCTAAATAAGTATAAAAAAAAAAAAATTATCAATATCAATACCCTTTATCAAGGAGCCTTGTTAGCTAGTCAAATACTGTGTAATGTGTATCCCTTTTGCTTCACGTCAATACAGTTTCTTGTAGATGGGCAGTTTTGTTAATTTACATCTGACCAAGACCATCTTACTCTTCTCTAGTATACCACACAATTACTCATACATCTATACTCATTATAAGAATATATTAATTTGTGTAAGAGTAATTATGTAATTTTAGACGAATGATTATCTTTAGGTTAGCTTTTAAAATAAAATTAATATAAAAATAACAAGTGAATCAACTATATTACGTGTAATTACATTTATGTCAAAATTTTTAAAACTCAGTCATGTTTTGAAACAAGATTATCATTTGCTTTAAAAGAAAAGTAAAGAATTACGGCTAATTACATATTGGTCTCAAATATTTACATATCGGTCAACTTTTTTTAGGAATCAAAGTTTGGTACAACCGGTTGTGTGTGCGTGTTTTTTTTCAAATTGATTTGTTTAAATTTGATTTGCAAATACACATGTGTATAAATTAATTTCATATTTTCATATTACACACAAGCACACACATGTTTTGATATTACACACTCGTGCCTTTTTAATTTTATACTTTGATATAACAAAATACGGGTTATCACATTATTATCTGTTAACTTTAGGCAACCATAATGTTCTAATTTTTTGCCTTTGTGTTGATTTTTTTTTGTTCATGTATTTCTTCGAGATCTACGTAATAGGCTTAGAAATTTTACAAAAAAATATAAGTTGCAATCTAATTATGAGATTTTATCTGTTTAACAGATAAAATATACGGGTTAGCACATATACATGTCCCAATCAATTAGGGTGAGCTATATGAACCTAAAAATGGTATCAATTAATGTCACACATGGGTCCTATAAGTGATGTACATATAATGAATAATTGCTTAAAAGTGCGGTTATCACATTATCTGTTAACTTTAGACAACCATATTTTCTTTCTTCTTTTTTGCCTTCTTGGGTTTTTTTTCCCTCATGTATTTCTTAGAAATCTACGCAATGGGCTTGAAAATTTTACAAAAAATGATAAGTTACAGTCTAATTTTGAGATTTTATCTGTCTAACAGATAAAATTGTTTGTTTATCTATCTGTAAACATATAATATTATATGTTAACTTTAAACCACCATAACTTTCACAAATCTTGGGCTTTTTGGGTGATTTTTTTTTTGATTTCCTGTATTTTTTTTTTCGAGATCTATGCATCCATGGTTCCAATTTTACGAAAGGAATATGTTTTTATTATACTTATGCGAAAAAAATGCATTTTTCCATATTTGTTTAATTTTTAGTTTTTTTTTCCCTAGTATTTCATGGTTAATATTGATCTCGTTTTATAGATCTAGTTTTATAGATTTCATTTTTCTAATTTCAAAACATCAAATTGATTACAAACGGATATGTAAAGCAAAAGTTAATGCAACTTGAGCATAAAAATGACCTAATGAGTTAAAGAAAATTAGTATGATAGATTTTAGCTTAGAAAGGTTTTATTTGAGAGGGTAATGCTCGAAGCTCCCTAATTTTTATTTTGTTATGTTTTAATGCATGAATTTTATTTCTTATCTTTCTTAGTCATCACCCTCGCCCCTAGTGGATGAATTTTTTTAGGTCCACCACTAATTATAATCCTATTTACTTTTAAGTGTTGAATAAAACTTTTGTTCAATTTATGCCGTTGGTCTTTATTTCGCTATATGAAGATGGGAGTTTTGGTCACAACAACTTTTACCTATATTGAGTTTTGAACCCTCAACCAAGAGGGTATAACATCCCATGTTGGCACTTGCTCCAAGCTAGGCTAGGTGGTCGTCAATAAATGATTTTTTTTTTAATGTACTTACCTGGATGACACACGCCACACACGCACACACCCAATTGTCATTAAATGAATTTGAATGTTGAAAAATGACAGCAATTTGAAGGGGTAAAAAGGTAAATGAATAAGATGAAGATAATGGAAGTGGGTTCCAAATATATAGAGTTAGGAATTGACAAATCATTAAAATGTGGGGATCACATAAAAAGGATGGTGCTGTTATACTGGTCGCCGCGTGGTCTTGTCCAATGTTAGGTCACAACTCACTGACTCCTCCATCCAATTTCATGTGTCTTTTTTTTTTTTGGGTAATCGGGGATGTTCGGGCCAATTTGTGCGCACCTCAACTAATCTTTCGAGGCCTGGAGGTGCCGGGTGAATACTCTAATGGTCATGCTCCCCATGACTCGAACACTAAAAACACAATTTTATGTGTCTTTCTTGCCGAGTCTAACTTTTCAAGAAGATAAAAAGAATCTGCATTTACTTTTCATAATTACCCATAATCATTGCACTTTCTTTTTTATTTTGTTTTGGTGTTGATTGCAAGGAATGGTAATTTGAAAAATTAAGTAAAATTTGCATACTAAATTAAGTAAGTGGACAATAAATTTGGGACATCCCAAAAAAAAATAGGGACACATAAAATGGGTTGGAGGGAGTATATGGATGGAGTCGTCCAGAAATTGTATTACCTTTTAAATAGAGCATATTCTCTATCACTACTTGCCTTTTTTTTTATTTATTATTTTTTATAGGGTTAATTACTTTTTATCCCTCTGTGGTTAGGCCTATTTTAACATTATCCTTTGTATTTCAAAAGTGAACATTTTACCCCCATTACCCCCTGTGATTTTGAACTAAAGTGACCCTCAAATTGATAAAATTCTAAATTAGCCAAAAATATCTACACTTTAACTCATTTTATGAGGTTAATTTTGGAACAAAGCCCTTATGAGGGGATAATGCTGTCATTTAGCCCAAACTAACTACGGCCAATTTTTAGCACTCGGCCCCTTCATGGGGTTAATTTTGAGGTAAGCTGCTTATGTGGAGCTAATTTTGACACATAATCTCTATTTTGTCGGACTAATTTTAACATTACACTCTCTCAATTTTCAAACTTCAAATTTAAAAGAAGGGTACATAATTGTGGAAAACTGGATGATGTGACACCAATAAATGTTATTCCCTTAAAGAGTAAAAGGGACTCTTAAAATGGGATAGATGGATAATTTTATTTTCTCTCCAAACCAAGCCTCTTATCCAGTGGGTACAGGGTTTAGTATAAGACACTTATAAAGAGGTGAGTAGTGCAGAAAAGTTTAGTGCTTAAGTGACATGTCTATCGATCACTAAAGATAAAAATAAATAAATAATATCAATCACCATGTACTATCATCTTAAGTGATCAAAGATTCTCTAAAGAGGACCACCTCTCTTTATTAAAGAGAGGGCCTGTGGTTTGGCCGTCAGATTGTGTTTAAAAACTGTAAAATGACAAAATTGTCCTTAATGAAAATACGATCCAACGGCCAAAACAGAAGCCCTCTCTTTAATAAAAAGAGGGCACCCTCTTAAAAGAGCCTGACTGCTTAAGTGATAGTAGTATCAAACTCAACACATTTTATGACTCCATTTAAGCAATTACTCCGTATAATAATTTAGAATCCTATTTAGTTTTAAGTACTGGTGAATCAAACTTTTGTTCTTAATTTATGCCGCTGGTCGATCTTTATATTGCTATATGAAGATGGGATCTCCTCGGTTTGGTTTTATGAGTTCTCGACGTATACATGTACGTAGCCTTGAGTATAGGGGTTTCTACGTATTGTTTGTGCTTGTTTTTCCATGGATTAATATTGCATTTTTTTCTTTGCTCCATTCGGTACGTAGGTTCTAACGGAGGATTTAGGGTATGTTTGGTTGTCCTTAAATGAAATAATTTCATTTATGTTTTTGTACAAAATTTTATATAAAAAGATGAAGAGCATGAATGGTTTGATTTAGAAAACGGATGCTCGTCTAAAAAATGAGGATTGTAATCATGAATTTTGGCATTCTAGAAAAATGAATAAATTGCATCATCAGAAGAAATATGGTGAAATCTCCCATGTCTGTATATGGATTCATTTCTGGTGATGAATTTTGCCTTAACCTTCTATACAAAATTTAAATGGAATCATTCAATTTAAAGGGACAACCAAACAGGCCCTTAGGTGTTGTTAATTAGATGGGTTTGTTTTGGGATAAGACTGTTTTTCCCTTTACTTAGCTTGTCTTGGTTATTGCAAATTACAAGGATCGATGTTGGATATGGGTGCATGTGTACTGGCTTTAATTGGCATCAGATATGCCTTTGACTAATAAAATTGTTGCTTAGCCAAAAAAAACAAAAAAAAAAAGGATAAGAAAAATAATTAATTAGCTTACAAATTAATTAAGAGGGAGTACTAGTAGAGTACTTATTTTATTGATGAAAACCGGAAATTGGGGGATCAGGAAAATAAACCTTAATTACCCCTACAAAACAGAAAGGAGAAATAAACACACCACCAGCCAAGCCATGCAGATTGCTACGTCTACATATGCATACATGGGCCGGTACATATTATTACTATGATGATATATATATATATATATATATATGATCATCCACGTCGTGACCAGTTTATTCATTGATCCTTCATGCATATAATTGCTTGCTTGCTTTTAACATTGTTTCTTGCAGAAGCACTTATAACTTGGAAATTGGTAGTGGCAAGCTCCGTGGGCGAAACCTTCCCATTCCCTGCATTGTTTGTCGCATTTCGCTGAGTTCCCACAATGGCCTGACCAGGTCCCGCTTGGTACGTCACACCATTTCCCTTCTACCATGGGTACTGTCTCTGCATGCATATATTAAATTCATACTGTATTAATATTTTACATATATATACATATATATAATCAGTTGATAAGTTCTATATATATATATGTATGTATAAACTAAAGTACTGAGATACATAGAGAAGTTATATATATACTGTATTAATTACGTACCAAAAGCAGCCAGAAGTAGAGCAAAAGCAAATAGGAGAGTAACGAAGTTGGTTGCAGACTTGGCCATGTTTGGCAGTACTGGTTTTTGGGTTTTAAGTTATAGGAGATATATATATATATATTATGGATTAATTGGTTTGTGGTGAGAGTACTGATGAAAGAGGGGTTAATATCATCAATATTTATAGGGCTCCAAATCAATTAAAAGGTGTTCGTTCAGTAATAATTAATGATTTCATCCATTCCAAGTTGATAAGGGTTGTGGAAAATTTTGTGGAAAAAAAAAATAATGAGGACAGATGTCTTCATTTTGTGGAACTGCTTTGCTTTGCTTTGCTCGAAGATAAGTATGAGTTGAGATTACAATGGAAAATTAGGAAAAAAGTTCAGTGCGGTTAACTGTATCTGTTTTACACACATGAATAGTGAAAATAGTTTGGGCAAAATTATAATTTTTCACTATTTTTACTGTTCATGTGTGAGAAACAGCACATAATGAACAGTACCAAAGTTGTTTCCGAAAAATTAATCCACGGACAGCTGCCTACCTTCAGATATAGTGTGATGCCTCAATTATATGTGATTATATAGTCACTACTTTTTGGTTGACTTGACAAGTAGGAAGGTTGTAACCCCTGAAAATAAGAGGAACATGATTTTGTTAATTACTTGTCATGTTTACCAAAATATAGTGATCACATATTCTCATATAATTGGGACATCACACTATATTCGCTTCATGACTATAATGTGATGAGCTCACTCAATAATTTCTCAACAGTCATGCTTGACTCACCAACCATGACATAATTACGCAACAAGATGTTTGCCTCCATCAACCATCACATCGGTGGATGCGGCTATATAGCCATTAGTCAAATACTGTATTATTCTTTTTGCTTCAGTTCAATATAGATTCTTGCAGAGGGGCAGTTTTGTTAAATTATACTACCTCCGTCCCATTTTATGTATCCATCTTGGAGAATTCAATTATTTAAGGGGACAAAAAGAATCTACCCCTACTTTCCATAATTGCCCATAATCATTGCACTTTCTTTTTTGTTTTGTTTTGGTGCATGTTGATTGAAAGGAAGGGTAGTTTGGAAAACTAAGTAAAATTTCCATACTAATTTAGGAAAGTGGACAACAATTTTGGGACATCCCAAAAAGGAATAATGGACACATAAAATGGGACGGAGGGAGTATCTGACTAAGACCATCTCACTCCTCTTTAGTATACTATAATTATCCATACATCTATAATCACTATAAGAATATATTGATTTGTGTGAAAGTAATTGTGTAATTTCAAACGAATAATTATCTTTAGGTTAGTTTTTGAAATGAAATTAACATAAAAATAACAAGTGAATCAACTATATTACGTGTAATTACATTTAAGTCATCATTTTTTAAAACTCAGTCACCTTTTGAAACAATATTTATCATTAGCTTTAAAAGAAAAGTCGATAATTACAGCTAATTACATATTAGTCTCAAATATTTACATATTGGTCAACTTTTTTTAGGAATCAAAGTTTGGCACAACCAGTTGTGTGTGTGTTTGTTTTATATTTTTTCAAATTGATTTGTATAAATTTAATTTACACATGCGCATGTCTATAAATTTAATTTCATATTATCATATTACACACAAGCACACACTTGTTTTGATATTACACACACGTGCCTTTTTTATTTTATACTTTAACACTACACACACGCACAAGCATGCTGAAAAATTTAATTTTATTACACATATATACCTATAAATTTATTTTCACATATATATACATGTCTATAAATTTAATTTCATATATCTCCTAAAAAAAATTAATTTCATATATTTTTTTCTCCGCTTTGTATTACTATGCGGTTTTGTCCAACATATTGAAAATCGAACAGATTTTTGCCACGTGTAATCAAGTGGGACTAGCTACACACTTCCAACCCACTATTGCCACGAATACCTTTTTTTTTTTTTTTTTCACTTTTCTTCTTGCTTTTGGTCCGGTTCCTTTTTTTGGCAAAGTTTTCCATACAATTTGTATCGGTTGTATAATGCAACCAAATCACTTATAAGATATGTTTGTACATGTCACGCCCTGAAATTGCACATACGATTCTAGGATATGTGACACACCACTAAGGCTCGCATTATATTCCAAAGTCTCTATTATTAACGATAAATCAGAGTTACAAAACACAATTCCGTTTTAAACACTTTTAAAACATTTCTACTTTTGAAACAGGGTATCCAGTCGACTAATCTGGGACCCAGACGACTGGAAATGCAAATTGCAGAGAGCACATTTCTGATAACCCACTGGTCCGGTCGACTGAGATTTTTGAGGCCTGGTCTACTGAACAACCCAAACTCCAGAATTTGGTATTCTGTTGTACGATCCACTCGACTGGGTTGCATGTCCGGTCGACTAATTCGTGCAGCAGAATACAAAACTGCAGCAGCCCTGTTTTAACACCAAAACTAAACCAAACGTGTTCAACACTTGATAAAACACCCAAATCCAACCCCAGCAATTCATGGAAACATCAAACATAACCCAACCAAATTACAACCCCCCACGAGCTACTCCACCAAAGTTATTACAAAGTTTTTACCCGAATTGGAAACCGGTTTAACATAAAAACAAGTTTCACTTACAATACCAAAACTTACAAAGTTTATAAACCAACTGATTACATAACTTCCAAGCACAAACTAGACACCCAATTATAAGTTTTTAGAAACATTATAAGTTAACTACACATTTATAACTACTCCCAAAACCCACGTTGCCTCGTCGTTGCCATTATCTCATTCCTTTGACGTTTTGCCTTTATTACCTACATTGGTTATTTAATAATCACTACAATATATCAGCTATATGCTGGTGAATGCCAACAATTATAAACATAAATAATATACATGCTCAATCTCATCATCTCTACACGGGAACGCAAGTACCGGCCACCCTTTCACGTTAGCCCGCGACTACTCCATTAGTACGCGCGATAAATCGAGCTCCACACCTCTTCCTTTCAGGCGTGCAACCTCATTGCCAATTTTAGCCCCTGGTCTCATCACTTCGATAGCAAGTATAAGTTCCCCTTTGACCCACATAAACAACTCAACATGTTCAAATAATTCATCACACCATGCTATTGCCAAGTACATGGGTCTTATTAACCACGTGGGTTTGCCCAATAATAACTAAACATGCTAAATTATACAAATAGACATACTAACCATCACAAAGATCATCTCGACACATTCAATTATCCAAATTCTATAATTTATGTCACCCACCTCAAGAATTTCGCTCCTAACAGCAGAATTATGAGCCTAGTAATACCCAGGTACAATTCCTATATCCAAAATTACAAATTATGAGCTAAACCCCCGAATTGTGGCACGGAAAAACTGCCTCAGAACGCAACAAGATTTAGACCACTGCGTTAGACTCACCTCCAGGAGTTCAAATATATAGCATGTTTTGAAATTGTACGTCGTTAAGCGCGTCAATCGGCGTCGAAAGCGCCGCCGTCGTCGAATTCTGTACGAAATTCTTTTTGTAAAGATATCTAACTTAGTCTAATGGAGATGATGACTCATGTGATGAGTCATTCGCCACGTGTCGTGTGGCATACAAGCCACGTGTTATGGTTTCTACGTTTGCCTCCCCAGGTTTCTTCAGTTTTACATTTAAAACCCTGCTAATTATTAAACTTATTAAAATTATCCCAAACTTAAATGGGTGTTTGTCTATGTCACGTATGGGCCCCATAAGTGGTCCCATATAATTTATGAAGTTACTAATTAACCTACTAATTATGCAACGTGTCCAATTCGTCCTCACAAATGTATCTCGAATGGACCACAGAAGTGATCTCTAACAATTAACATGCTATAAAATCAACATATTAAAATATTCACTTATGCCTTAATAAACAGTTAAGCACCTAAGGATTATTTTCCATATCTGTCCCATCACACGAGGACCTATCATCACTGTCCCAAATTGAGACTGTCACATTAGCCTATCTCTGGGTTCCAATCTGGACACCCCTAATCATCTTAGTGACTTAAAATCTCACTTAACACAAGTAATCACATCATTAATAAAATAATATTATGCATGCTAAATGCAATTAAATTCTGCCCGCAGGAGAGGGTGTTACAGTACAACTGGTATATATAAAAGTTTCTTACCATAAGCACACAGGTTTCTTACCAAAGGCCAAAGGTACAAACGTTCCTTATCATTAGTACAAAGCTTCCTACATAGGTACAAAGATTTCTTAGCACGAGTAAAACCATTAACGGTTTTGATTTGGTACAAACATTTCTTATAATGGTATGACATTTCTTACTTTAGTACAAACATTTCTTAGAAGATACAAACATTTCTAAAAAAGGTAGAACATTTCTTACTTTGGCACAAATATTCATTATACATTTTTGCTCACCCAAAAATTGCTCACCTTTGTTCACCATCCTCTCCCATTGGCTAACGCAGTGGGACCTAGGATTAAATGAGAATTAATTAATGATATAAATTATTGGGCCCCACTGTAATACCCTGTATTTTCAATAAGTATTTATGCACAGAGATTCTATATACTTCCCTTGATCATATTTAAAATTCTACCTTCGCTCGATCGAAGTTCGTTCGAGAGATCGAGCATTTCAAAGTTCAAGCGATCGAACCCTTTTTCAATCGATCGAAACCCTACCGACCTGAATTTAATACGTGGTCCCTACTTCAATCGATCAAAACCCTTTTTAGTCAATATGAGTTCGAGCGATTGAAGGACGTTCGATCGATCGAACGTGTAATCACCAGGATTCCCAGGTTTCACGCAAAAACAGCCATTTGCCCACCCCTCTCCTCTATATATACGTTGGTTTCGTGTGTGTAGTATGTTCAGAACACTTGAGAGTTTGAGAGAGAGAGAGCGAGAGTTTGAGAGAGAGAGATATATATATATATTTTGTGGTTGTGCTTTGATATATATATATATATATATGAACATCCATATACATATATACACACACATATATTATATATATGGTCAGAGAGAGAGAAGCAGAAGAAGAAGAAGAAAAAAAAGAGGAAGAGGGAAAGAGACAGAGACAAGGCAGATGAGAGAGAGAGAGAGAGAGAGAGAGAGAGAGAGGCCGCCATTAAAGCTTATTCACATATTACTCAGATATGTAACTTATGTTGATGAATTCAGATCAAATTTGATTTAGCAAATCAGATCTTATTTCAGATCAAAATTTAAATCAAATTTGATTCAGCAAATCAGATCTTATTCTGGATCAAAATTTATTATTCGGGGAATCTTATTATTCAGCAGATCTTATTCAGATCTTATTTAGATTGTGATCATTGTTCAAATCAGACTTGCTCAGAGCTTAACATTCATAACAGGTTTTTTATCAGAGCTTATTACCTCTCCAGATCAGGATTTATTACTCATCGGATGCATTTGTGCTTTAAACCATGACTGTAAGTTTCTGTTTATTTATTGACTTAATCCCCTCCTGCAGTATCTGGCAAAATATGTTTACGCAGGTAGCCCATGATCTATAATCAAATCTGTAAGAACAGAAAGAGATTTGGCAATTCAGATCTTGAAGTGCCAGCTCAAAATGATCTTTTAAGCTTCAAATCAGAACCTAGAAGAAGGCGAGATTAATTCATCTCATCATTCAGCCAGAAGCCCGAGCAGACCTTAAAGCCCAGGCTACAATAAGGCCTAAGTGTAATGAAAGTCCCGATCTCAGCTCGGGCATATGACCTAAGGGTCCAAAAAAAAAAGACCTGATCTCAGCTCGGGCATATGACCTAAGGGTCCCAAAAAAGGAAGATCCGATCTCAGCTCGGGCATATGACCTAAGGGTCCAAAAAAGACCCGATTTCATCTCGGGCATCTGACCTAAGGGTCTAAAAAAAGAAAGACACGATCTCAACTCAGGCATATGACCTAAGGGTTCAAAAAAAAAAGACCCAATCTCAGCTCGGGCAACACCCAAAGACCAAGCGTCACGGGTCCAAAAGCTTTGAGCTCATAATGGTTCGAGTGCACCCAAAGACCAAGCGTCACGGGTCCAAAAGCTCTGAGCTCATAATGGTTCGAGCACAACCAAAGACCAAGCGTCCCAGGTCCAAAAGCCTAATCTCAGCTCAGGCAATACCCTAAGCCTAAGTATCGTGGATCGATCCCAAAAGAAGGAAAAGACCCGAGCTACCTAAAATCTTAAGGCTTCCATTAAGCCTAAGCATTACAAGTCTACAAGAAAAAAACCTGAGCCGCAGCTCGGGCACGACCTACAAAACTTAGGCTACAATAAAGCCTAAGTGTCACAAGTCCCAAGAAGAGAGCCCTGAGCCTCAGCTCAGGCACAACCTACAAAATTTAGGCTACAATGAAGCCTAATTGTCACAGGTCCTAAATAATGGCTTGAGCCTCCGCTCAGGCTGGACCTAAAAATCGTAGGTTACAATAAAGGTTAAGTGCCATAGGTCCCAACAAGAAAGACCTAAGCCTCAGCTCGGGCATGACCTAAAAATCCTAGGCTGTAAAAACGTCTAAGTGTCGCAGGTCCTAACAAGAAAGACTTGAGCCTCAGCTTAGTCACGACCTAAAAATCTTAAGCTACAATAACGCTGAAGTGGCACAAATCAGGCCCCCAATTGATAAAAAATTCTAGAATAAATCTTTGATGTCACAGATCGCTCTAAGAAACCCAGGCTACAATAAAAGCCTAAGCGTAATAGGCCTAAAAGTGCCAGAGCTCATTATTGCTGGAACAGACTTAAAAAGTTCCAAAACACCCTGAGCTCATTACAGCTCGAATAGATCCAAAAATCTTAGGCCGCAAGAAAGCCTAAATGTCATGGGTCCAAAAGCTCCAAATCAAGCAAGACCAAAGATCAAGTGTCACAGGTCCAAAAGCTCTGACCTCACCATAATTGGGCCAAAAAGTCTAAAGCTGTAATCATGCCTGAATATTCCAAAATCTACTATAGGTGGTCTGGGAAACCTTTAACTATAATAAAGTTAAATGGTCACGAGTAATTCCCAGTACCTATGTTTTGCGCCTAGCATTGTCTATATTCTCAAATTAAACCAAGAATAAATACTGAAGGGGGGAGTATAAGGCCTTCTAAAAGAAAGATCTGGCATTAAATAGCCCAGGGAAATGTTCAGTAGACCAGTGTAGGAAAGACCTTAACATGCGAGGTCTTCTATGGTCTTAGACTGTCTCCTATGGTCTTAGACTACCAATTCTCGACCTAAGTAGATCGTGTCAAAATCGGTTCAAAGAATTCGGCTACACAAAGTCATCTTTCATAATCCAGGTTATGATTAATTAAGCATTTCAAAGGCTAAGGTCACATTACTTCCAGAATTAAAGACTTGATACCAAACCAGGAATCCACCAATACAAAAAGCTTGGAGCTAGTAAGCGAGCTCCAACCAAGAAGGGTGCATCCAGCTAACCACATCGTTGGTAAGTCGAGTACATATATGGTTAGTAGACCAAACACCTAATAGCACTACTATTTAGGAAATTCTCTTCGAAGAAAATATTTCAGTCAGAGCATTATTCTATCAAGAATAAGCTTAAAAAGCACAATTCAACACCCTGAAAGCTTTAAGAAGATATAGCATCAGAGATAAAAACGGCTTAAATAGCCTAAGTGTCTGAACTCATTACTTAGCTTGGCGTATGCTCTACAGCTCAGCCCCAATGTCGTTAGCATATTGGGGACTCTTCTAAGTAATGAGTTACACATAAGTCTCAAGCTCTTTAGCTTGGTCTGCCAAAAAATAAATAAATAAATAAAAATAAAATAAAATAAATACCGTCACCCTAGACTGTCTTAAGAGCTCACCTTTGAAAAAGGCTAGAAGTTCACAAGCTCTCCTAATCAATTCAACCATATAAGCTCTATATAGCCAGGAACACAAAGCCTTAAACAAACAAGTCATGTATTGTTGCCTATTAAATGAGATCAAGATCCCCAAGTGCTTCACATTAGGGATCCTCACCTCGAGCTGCCACGCACACGTCATTCAGCTCGGGCTTATGCTTTACAGCATGAGCTTATTATCTTTAGCTCTGTCTAATGCTCTTTAGCCTAGTTCTCGACTGTATAAGAGAAATAGAGCTCTTTTAACTAGCTCAACACCAAGATCGGTACTAAGTGTTCCAGCTCAGTAAAATCTTGGGTAATTCCCGAGTACCTCACGGTCTTCTAACTCAGCAGATTTCTCCAAAGCACATAAGATGTTTTTTCAATTTTATTAGGCCTCAACCTGTTAAGCTCAGCCTCGACTTCTTTTAAGTTTGGCTAAAGCTACTCGCTTAGGCCTCAAGCATTTCAGCTCAACTTTAGTCTCTCCACCCTCCTCCGAATTATCTCTTATAAGATATAGTTAATGTCTTCAACGACAAAGACTCTCATCTTCATGTCTTTTAAGAGCAAGACCCTCTCGTGTAAAATTTTCCTAGACTAGAGATCCTAGATTTTGACTTCAGCTCCCTAAAAAGGACAGGATGTCCGTGACGCAGACAGACGTCCCTTCCAAAGGTCCAATGGCCTCGAACGTACGATTGTGTTGGATGTCTCTTAAATGTTTCACAAATAAAATAAACTCAGGTCTTTCTTCAAATGACCAGAGCTTCGGGGGGAGTAGCTGATATGCCCCAAAACATCACCCAATCACCTACCGACAAGTGGAGCCTAGGATGGACCAACCCCATGACCTTAGCCCATGACCGGTTATCAATGATCATAGAAGAAGAGAGTGGTGCACACAATCCCACGGTTATAGCCCAAACAATGGGTAGTTCAGCCCACTCTACCAAGTAGTGGAGTAGTGGGATTAGTGCTATGACTTAGTCCAACCCATTACTGTGTAGTGGAGTAGTGGGAGTAGTGCTCCTAGAAAAATGCAGTTGCAATCCCTATATATACATAACTCCAACTCATAAAAAGGTACACAATTCCTCCCTCTCAAACTGATATATTTAATTCATACTCCCTCAGGGACTAACTTGATCGTCGAAGGAGGCTTTGGGTATACACCCATTGCCTTGTTTTGCAGGTATTGTATGAAGCACATCAAGATGCGAGGCGCGTGCACTCTCAATCCAAAGTATGTGCAGATTTTTGGCTTCATCATAAGCTATATTTATTAGGCTATAAATTCTTGATCTGAGTGATAATTAGCTATATTTTTCCCCCTCAATCTCTTGTACTTGGTCTCTTCAATTTTAAATGTTTGTTTAATTTTCCTTTTTCAGGTTTGATTTATGTTTGATTTCGATGGGTTTTGTATCATCCTCGGGAGCAGCCCTAATAGTTCAATTGATGGCCCCCCTGCACTTCAGAAGTATGTCATTGTCTTCCCTCTCAGTACTATATTTATCTATCAGTTTCATCAGTATATTCCAGCAAAGTGTTGTGTTTTTAGATCCTTTTCTAATGAAGTTGGGGTAGACAATCGCGAACACGGGTAAAAATTCAGAGTTAATTCTAAGGGAGGCTTGGACTAGGGTCCCTAAGGTTTGGCAACATTGACTTAAAGGACAACCCATTAACAATAACCTCCACAAGGACAAAAGTTCAAGCCTATTTTTTAGCTTTAGTCCACAATATCAACATTTCACTCTTCAAGGCCATTTCAATATTTTTATTCTTACCAAACTACCCCACTTCATCTTCATTCTCCCATGGCCACCATTACCACCACCCGTACCTGACCTCCATCCACCACCTCCGGCCACCTCAGACGACCATCACTGGCGAACTCCGGTGACTTCCACTGCGACCTCCGGTGACCACCATAGCAACTAACACCATCGCCGGCCACCACCACCACCAAAACAAACCTAGATCGCCATCGCTACCAACACCATCGCCACCACTACAATCGGCCACCACCACCAACACCATCACCACATCAAACCAAATCTAGATCTAGATCTGCTTGAGTCGTTTTTCATATTTCTGCAAATCTGAAAATTTACAGTAAGAGAAATTTCACTTACTATATTTTGAAGTGTATTTTTTTAGTTTTTAAGTGAAGATCTTGAGTGAAACTCAATTATTATAAGTTAAGTAAAATTTCAATTACTGTAAAACCTGGTAGTTCATAGATGTTTGTGTGAGAAGCAAAATCACCATTCTGCAAATCTGAAATTTACAGTAAGAGAAATTTCACTTACTATATTTTGAAGTGAATTTTTTTTAGTTTTTAAGTGAGGATCTTGAGTGAAACTCACTTATTATAAGTTAAGTAAAATTTCAATTACTGTAAAACCTGGTGGTTCATAGATGTTATTGTGAGAAGCAAAATTACCATTGATCTAGGCTTGGTAGGATGTCAAACTATTAAGAGAAATTTCTCATCATAAGAGAAATTTCTCTTAAGATTTCTGATTTATGAAAAAAAAAATTGTTAGAAAGAGAAAGTCTAGAGTGAGAAGACGAATCATCCACTGTAATTTTCTCTCTCTTTATATCTAATCGATATGTACTTATTGATATATCTCAATCTAACAATTTGTAGAGAGAGAAAGGGTGAGGGCTATGGTGGTGGAGGCAAGGGGAGGTCGCCGGAGGTCCGGTGTCGCGAGAGGGAGGTCGTCGGAGGTGACTGGGCTGGTCGCCAAAGGTCGCCGGAGGTGGTGGCCGGAGGTGGTGTGGGTGGTGGTAATGGTGGCTAAGGTTTGACTAGGGTTAGAGGATGAAGATGAGGGTATTTTGGTCTATGGGCATTGGGAGGACTCATCCCCAATGTCTATTTTAAGTTGTCCTTAATCTCAATAAAGCTCATCTTAATGACTATTTCACCAATTTTCCCTAATTCTCTAATTAATCTATTTTTGGATAAATATGTTGCTAATTAATCTTGATATTCGATTGTTACGTGATCTCTATCATTTTATGCTTCCCAAATACGTACGTGTGGCAGCGAGTCCATTAAATTTTGATTGATAGATGTAAAAGTGGTTTCACCATTATTAATAGTGGTTCCACTGTCACATGTGTATATTTGAAATGCAAAGTTTAAGAAGCATATGACATTACTCTTTAGAATAACTGCAATGCTATTCTTTTACGCCTGTAATGAGTGATTGATGTTTCCCAATGCATACATATTTATATACGGAATACATGTTTGCACATATCTATGCATTTACCTTCCAATTTTCTTTCAAAACACTGTTCGGCATTTGAATTGCTCAATATGCCAAGGAAATTAATTAATAACACTTCCTAAAACTTTGGTACAATAGTAGAAAAATAAGATTTGGGTAACAAAGTCAATGCACATATATATATATATATATATACACACTTGATAGGATAATTCTTTCTCTCTCTATGCTACTAAATGTATATGATCCAATTGATCTTTAGACAGTCAAGGCTTGGTCTTTGGCCTGTGGGCTAGCGTTGATGATTTTGGCTAACCCATGTCCGTAAGTGTTAGAATGCATACACACATGCATATAAGTTGAATATAGGATCGTTACCTAGCGGAATAATTCAACTTGGATCGAAATCGGCGTTGTTACGAACCCTCCTCTTGGACCACGAGTTTGCTGCGTCCGTGTACCTTCCCGTGCTCGTATTAGTCGCAGAGAATACTTCTTGAGCGTTCTCCGATAAAGTCACGATCTAAATCCCAAGCCTCAAGGTGATTAGCTAGAGAGAGAATTCATGAGTTAGAGAGAGAGAGAGACTAACGTGAGGGAGGAAAGAGGGCTGCTGAGATTGTATTCTAATCTCATGTAGTAGTAGGTTTTTGTAATGCACATAACTATATATATAGGCATATTACAAACCTAATGGGCTTGGACCCCCAAAAGCCCGTTGCTTTCGTGTCCAAGCCGAACCTCTTTGGACCCAGTCCAATAACATGTGGGTGCCCGTATGGCCCGTCCACAATATTTGTTACAGTAAGAATATGGTGTGACCGTGTGAGCCTCCTTTTCTTTTCTTTCTTTCTTTTTCTTTTTAACATTCATGATGTGAGCCTAAGCTTGACCGGGGTAAGAGTCCATTTCAAATTGTTGTAAAATTAAGAGATTTTTTAGAGTAATAATGTTTGGGGCATAAATATTTTCACAAATAATTTACACAAACACTCTATTTATCTCTTGGGCGGTACTATAGGGTCCAATAATTTCAGTGGATCCCATAGGGCCACCTAGGAAAGAGATAGAATATTTGTGAGAGTGTTTGTGCTCCTAGCATTACCCGATTTTTGAAAAAATAGCAAATTAATGCTTTTGATTCAAGTTAAGGGAATTGTTATTCCTGCATCAAAATTGAACTAATACACTTCATGGTACTACTCATACACCATGCAATATCATGTTGTCAATGCATTCAATAGAGTGCATTGGTTCATCCATAGAGTGTCAATAGCAATTCCCTAAGTTAGTTATACTTTTTAGATTTTAAAGGGGAGCAGATTTTAAAAATGTTCTAATAGTTTTTTTATGAAAGGACTCAAATAGCTCAATATTCTCAAATAAGTGATTGTTGGTTCCAAATAAGTTAATTCACTCTTCCATGGCCTCTGCGAAGTGTTTGAGCAATGGACAATAATTCAGTGTCGCAGGCTCATGCAAATGAAGGATTTTTATTGGTTTTTCTGTAGTTTTTGCTAGCTCTATTGTTGTTTGTGTAGCAGGGGTGTCCCATCATCTGAACGTCTTTCTTTTGGGTTTGTGTTCTAACTTTTACACTTCTTCTAATTACCCCACTACATATATTGTAGTGTTTTATTTTGATCAAAATTATATGTTGTAATCGCTAAATGTCATGTAGTCATAAAATAGTGAAAGATGATAACATTCTAAATATTTTTTTTACCATGACTGTTATGTTGCGATTTTTTTTTCCCAATTTTTTATCATTGTAACTTGTTCGTTTTATATAATTAGGTGTTCTATTTTCCCCCCACCCCCACACGCCCACCCCTTCATATATATATATATATATATGAAAATTCTATGGAGAGGGCGTCCTCTCTTTAATACAGAGAGGACTTGTGTTTTGGCCGTCAGATCGTATTTAAAAACTGTGAAGTGACAAAACTGCCCTTAATGAAAACACGATCTGACGGTCAAAACAGAGGCCCACTCTTTATTAAAAAGAGGACGCCCTCTCCATAGCATGACTGTATATATATATATATATTGTTTCACTTCGATCTTGTTTATTTAATTGTTGATACGCCCAAAGTTATGGGCAGTTTCCTACTCAAGCTAGAAGACTAATGGAAAGTGCATCTATTTCCTAATCCAATTGGGAAACCCCCGCAATTAATGTCAATCAATCCTAATACAATTAGGAAGCTTACTTGATTGGTGTCAATCACACCCTAATAGGATTATATTTCCTTATCCATGTATGAGTAGGTCTCTTACATCTATAAAAGAGACCTCTCACCCCTCATGAAGGCGGCGGCCAACTCTTTAGTCTACACAGCACCTCTACAAAATTCACCATTATATGCATACACCCGGCCGGTATTACTGGTAGTGCCGCCCCTATTTGTTGGCTCACCAGGCCCGCCGGTGATCTGCTAGTGAACGTGCTCAGACACACCCGTGGACGTAGGTACCTTCATTAACAGGGCCGAACCACATACAAAAAACAGTCTCTCACTCTCTCTCTCTCTCTCCTAAATTGCTTTACTTTACTGTTACCAATTTTTGGCATCATCAGCTTGGCGCCGTCTGTGGGAAACGACAATTCTTCTCATCAACAAATTCTTGACTGATCAATATGCCACCAAAGAAGGGTAAGAAGGCTGCGCAGCAGTCCGACCGGGATGTTCCTTCGGCCCCGGCGTCGACTGCAGCGGTCCTGACATCTGAGCAAATCACTGCAACCCTCACACAACTCTTAGAGGGCCAACGTCAAATCCAGCAACAGATCGAAGCCCTGCTAGCCCAACAAAGCAATCCTCCAATGGTCGGGAAGCGACCCGGGAACGTTGCGTACGGTCAAGAACCGATCTTGACCAGACAACGGGCCCGAGCCAACCCGTCCCGTATTAAGGAAGTCAAAGACGTCCACAGTGGGCCTACTGCCCGAGGGGAAAGGCATGAGCATATGGCCCGGGAATCAGTCCTGGGTCACTCGGTCAAGAGCCGAGTCGCCCCTAGGCGAACGGTTACCCGGGGTCATAGCCGAGCCCGATCCAAGAGGACAGCACCCCGCCGTGAAGAAAAAGCCTCTTCCACCGACCCGACCAGTTCCTCAGATACCGGTCGGGAAGGAGTGGAAGCCCGAATCAAGTACTTACAGAAGCAGATCGACGGAGTGGCCAAAAAGCTTGGTCAAAACCATGCTCAGAATCAAGCCAATACCGAGACAGAGTCACCGTTCTCCAGCCAGATCACGAGGTTCTCCATCCCGCGCAAATTCAAGCAGCCTCGGCTAGATTCATACAACGGCTCGGGAAGCCCGGTCGACCACGTCCGGACCTACAAGGTTCAGATGGCCCTAGCCACCAACTCCGATGAATTACACTGCCTAGCCTTCCCCAGCACTTTGAAAGGCCCGGCCATGCAGTGGTTCTACTCCTTGGAGCCCCGATCGGTCTGCAGTTTCAAACAACTCAGCAAGCAGTTCATCAACCAGTTCGCCGGTATGCATGAGCGGCCAAAGCCAGACATGCAGCTACTGACAGTCAGACAACGGAATAATGAGTCCCTCAAGGAGTTCACCGACCGGTTCAACCAACAGAAGCTTCAAATCCGCAATCTGAACGAGACAATTGCCATCCTAGCCTTCTGCTCGGGAGTTCAACACACCAAGTGCGCCGCGTCGTTCCACAAAAATCGACCGAAAACTTTGGTTGAGCTCTCTGAGAGGGTTGGAAAATATATTGACACTGAAGAGTTTTTGAATACCAAATGCACCGGGCAAGAAAGCAACGAGTCTTCCAGAAGTAAGCGAAAGCGAGATCAGCCCGGGAGTTCTTACAGTTCTTCCAGTTCACAGGGGTTTGAGTCCGGCAATCCCGACCTGACCACCGGTTCACAGCAGTCCGGGTCAGACAGCCCCGACCGGACCTCCAGCTCATAACAGGCATGGTTCGACAGTCCTGACCTAACCTCCAGTTCACATCGGTCAGGATCAAGCAGTTCCGGCTTTGCCTCCAGCACATAAAAATCAGGAGCCCGACGATCCTGATCCGACCCCTTGTCTCCATCATTCTAGATGAGCCCGACTACAGTGGTACTTGCATGATCACTACGTGAGGCTCCACCGGTTGTCAGAGAGCTCATCCAAAGACCTCGGGCCTAACCCCGAGGCAGATAAAAAGACCTCGGGCCTAACCCCGAGGCATCCAAAGACCTCGGGCCTAACCCTGAGGCACCAAAAAGACCTCGAGCTCCGAACTCAGGCACTAAAAGACCTCGGGCTCCGAACCCAGGCACCAAAGACCTCGGGGTCACGACCGAGGCACCGGCTTCGCTTAGGTCCAGCCGACGATGGGGGCAAACCCCCTAGGTGGCTGATGATGGCAAGCTTCAAAAGACCCTGCAACCACCATGTTCCAGGTCGGTTACCTACAGATCATAACCTCTTTGAGACCCTCGTCTTAGCGAAAGCTTGGGGGGCAAGATGGCGTAGTGAGCTAAACAGGTAATCACACCGGGTATTTACAGGCCTCGCGGATAACCAAGTCAAAATCTTGGACAACCCGAGCACCTACAGTACTCAGAGACATTAACTCCACTTAGGTCCAGACCGACGATAGAGGTGACTAAAATCTCTTAGGTTGGCCGACGATAGAGGAGCAAAAGGACCCTAAAGCACCGTGATTTAGGTCGGCTCCACCAACATGGTCAAGCTCTTCTCCCAACAGTCTTGACGAAGGCTGGCCGGGCGGAAGACAACCATCCTGGGGAGTTAACATGAAAAAAGGACCCTAGAGCAATACGCTTTAGGTCGGCTTTTCCAACATGGTAAAATCCTTCTACCCACAGCCTTGACGAAGGTTTACGGGCAGAAGATAACCATCATGGGAGCTAACTCAAGCAAAAAAGACTCCGACGTAGGCCGAGTCTCAACTCTCGGTCACTTCCCGAGCATTCAAAGACTCCGAATTAGGCCGGGTCTCAACTCCCGGTCGGTTCCCGAGCACCTAAAAGTCCCGAGCTAGGCAGGGTCTCAACTCTCAGCCAGTTCCCGAGGACTCACCAGGCTCAGAAGCCCCGAGGCAGCTTCCTCAAGCACTCAGACAGTGGCAAGTGGCATCAACTAATTTCCAAACTTGCCCCGATATAGCATCTGGCCAATCTTGGAAATGGGGGGCAGCTGATACGCCCAAAGTTATGGGCAGTTTCCTACTCAAGCTAGAAGACTAATGGAAAGTGCATCTATTTCCTAATCCAATTGGGAAACCCCCGCAATTAATGTCAATCAATCCTAATACAATTAGGAAGCTTACTTGATTGGTGTCAATCACACCCTAATAGGATTATATTTCCTTATCCATGTATGAGTAGGTCTCTTACATCTATAAAAGAGACCTCTCACCCCTCATGAAGGCGGCGGCCAACTCTTTAGTCTACACAGCACCTCTACAAAATTCACCATTATATGCATACACCCGGCCGGTATTACTGGTAGTGCCGCCCCTATTTGTTGGCTCACCAGGCCCGCCGGTGATCTGCTAGTGAACGTGCTCAGACACACCCGTGGACGTAGGTACCTTCATTAACAGGGCCGAACCACATACAAAAAACAGTCTCTCACTCTCTCTCTCTCTCCTAAATTGCTTTACTTTACTGTTACCAATTTTTGGCATCATCAATTGTTATTATTTAAATCTTTTATATTTCTTTCCCCCTACTCTTTATAAAAATATGTATTTATTGTTATTATTTTAAATCTTTTATATATTATTTATTTCTCACTATACTCTGCTTTTAGTATAGGTGGAAGAGTTCCTAATATGCTTGACTGCTTTCCGTACTTGAAGGATTGGCTGGCTGTACAATATCGAACTCAAGACCGAAAAGATTATTTTGTTGAAGAATTTCAAAAAAATGAATGTTACTAAAGAAATTGAAGAATGAAGAATTAAAGATCAACCATTCCCAAATAGGATGAGTTGGCCCAACCCGGTTTGCTAGCAGGAGAGCCATGACTCGTCCCGCCTTACCAACGAGCCCAACTCGTGATTCAATCCACCGACCATTAGCCGCCATTCTCAACTAGTATTGGGAAAGCATAGCATTACTCTTAATATATAGAACCCTAAAGCATAGTATTGGGAAGGAAGAAGGATTCTTGCTTCTGCCTTTTCTTTTTGGAATTTTGCCAAGATCCGTAAATTAGCTAATTTTGTAGCTCACAACCTGACCCAATGGCCTATAAATTGTAATTTTTTGGGGCATATCCCGATTGATGATATTCCTCCCTCTGTGTTCCCGGAAGATCATCAAGGGAATTAATGCCTTTTTTATATTTGTTTTGCTCTATTTTTATTGGTAATAAATTCTAGACTTTCAAGCCAAAAGAAAATAATAACACGCAGTTAAAATTAACCTTCTAACTCTTTTCTCATCATATATTCGTTCAAAAGTTGCAATACTCTCTACTTCGAGTAGTAAACAACTTGGTATTTATACGGTAAATAGATAACTTTTGAAGGAAATTTGGGTAAATATTTCCTTATTTGATGATGGGTTGAAGTCTCCTTGTGACAAACAAATGTATGCAACATTTTTGGCTAGGACCACCGTGAATGATTGAAGGGGTCTACATTAATCAACTGATTGATCAATGGCAATAGCATGAGATGAGTAATGCTATGCTTATCAAATTTTGTGCGGCAATTGTTTTTCAAATACGTGTGGTAGTAGGTCGGTCTACTTTATTTTGATAGGAGGTTCTTGAAGTGATCTCACTGCCATATGTGTTTATGAATCATTTGAATACAGATTTGAAAATCATAGCATTACCATTAAAAGCTAACTTTCAAATTATATAGCATGCCGGAGGACTGTGGCTATTGCCACTACATTGACTGTTGCCAAAGCAATTGCAGCTGCGTTATATTGTACTAAATGCAGCTACAGTCGTACGTGTACATTGCTCCAACAAAAGCTATTACTAAACTGGCTATTGACCTACCAAACAATTAAGAGGATAATTGAACTTACCCTTAAATCTATTTCTAGTTTGAACCTACCGTTATCCATTTCTAGTTATGGTTTTTACTTTTATTTTTACTAATTGAAAAAACACAAACATGAAAGGAATTCTTTTGATAATAAAATTGTAATTGCTTGGTTGAATTAAATAGTTGTAGCACTTGAAAAAAAATGTGAAACTAGCTTATTGTAAGAGGAGATTTGCTCTCGAAATCAATTCTAAGTACAAGTGACTCAATTTTTTGTCAAAAATTTTACCCAAAAAAATAATAAAAATAATAATAATACTAGTAATTATAATTATAATAAAAAAAAGAAAAAGAAAGAAAAGGTTGGAATTTTCTATCAAGAATACTGTATGAGTGCACTCCTAAAATAAAAGGACAATCAAAATTTATCGGGGATGACATGCCCTGCTTATTTTATCACTGTTACGATATTTTTGGCATTAAAAAGTATACATAATGCATGGCTCTTACTTTACTTTATTAGTCAAAGATACTCGCTAGTATTTTTATAACTGGTGAATGTATAGAGTTCGAAAAACTTGGGAACATTTGTTGTATGAGACTCTCAGCTCTTTTCCTCATTAATTACAAGAATCGTGAGACTCTGAGTTCCATGTTTCATCCTACAATATTATTGAAATAAATGGTGTACCTTACCTTGCTTTCCTCCACACACACACACACACACACACACAAAATTGTAACAATTATGCAAAGCCCTCTCACTTCTCAGCAATGGAGAATTTAACTATTCAAGGAATCAAATTAAGGGACAATCATTAGTAAGTGGAAGCTGGGCAACAACGACAAAAACAGCTGTTATAATTGTAGTAGTAATGGCAGTAAATGAAATTGGAAGTAGAGTTTATTGGGGGTAAAGAAGAGGAAAGACACTACTCTCTGCAAAAGCAGGTTGTAGGTAAGAGAGACAGAGAGAACAAAGCACCTGAGAGAGAGTGATCAGAGAGAGGCAGTCACATGGAGTTTGGAATGGCTTTAATACCGTGCCATGGTGCAATGATTTTTCTCCCACAAGCTTCGCCTCAAACGACGCAAACCCACTTGACTCACCCTCCAACCTAACCCCAATGTTTTGGGGAAAGGCTTTAGCGATGCGGGAGTGGTTTGGTTCTAGGTTGAGCAAAATCATTGTATACATGGCAGGTGTGGATTGGAGGGAAAAGGAAGGCTGCTATATATCAGGGTCATTAAATGGAGAAATTATTCAGTGAGTCCGTCACACCACTTCAGCATACTGACGTAGTGTGACCATTTAATCTTAACCACCCACTTGCCCCCTCCTTTTAGGAGAATCATGACAAGTGGTTATCATATTTGAAATTTGAAATTCTACTAACCACTTGTCATGATCTCCTTAAAAATAAGGGCAAGTGGATGGTTAAGATTAAATGGTCACACGTCAGCATGGTGACGTGGCGTGACGACGTGGTGTGACCGGCTCACTAAATAACTTCTCCATTAAATGCTTTGCAACATGTTATAGTAGGTTTGAACTTTCTTAAAAGTGGTTTAGCCTTTGCAAAGAAATGTGTTAAATTTATAAAATATTAGGCATCAATATGATGTACCTTATGGAATAAATATTGTACACAAGTAATTAAATTTCAAGTTTGTAAAAAAAAAAAATTAAATAGCAGGTTTGGACTTTCTTAAGGGTTGTTTGGACTTTGATAAAGGTTGTTTGGACTTTGCAATGAAATGTGCCAAATTTGCAAAATACTAAGCATCGCTATATTGTACCTTATATAATAAATGTTGTACACAACTAAATAAAACTCAAGTTTGTAATTAAAAAAAAATAAGTAAATAGCAGGTTTGGACTTTTCTAAGAGTTGTTTGGAGTTTGATAAAGGTTATTTGGACTTTACAAAGAAATGTGTCAAATTTGTGAGATACTAATCATCACTATGTTGTACCTTATGGAATAAATGTTGTACACAACTAAATAAAATTCAGTTTGTAAAAAAAAAAAAAAAAATAGCAGGTTAGGACTTTCCTAAGGGTTGTTTGGACTTTGTAAAAAAAGGTGCCAAATTTGTAAAATACTAAGCATCACTATGTTGTACCTTATGGAATAAATATTGTACGCAAGTAAATAAAATTCAAATTTGTAAGGGGAAAAAAAAAAAGTAAATCGTATGTTTGGACTTTTCTAAGGGTTGTTTGGACTTTGATAAAGGTTGTTGGGACTTTGCAAAGAAATGTGCCAAATTTGTAAAATACTAAGTATCACTACTGTTATGAGTAATGCACGTCACTGAAAGAATTATAACATTTTTCAATCAAAGTTACATTAAATATATTAAGCAAAATAACTTTAACTAGAATAACTTTCAAGTATTTCTTTTGTTTATGTACTCTATATTGTATATTTATGTAGATGAGTTTGGATGCAGTGAATAGAATGTCAAATAACTTTAACTTGAAGATAACAACACAAACACAACACAAATGAGTAGATTGCATCATTAGAAAAAATAGATCTCCAAAGTATTCATGGTCTGGAAGAAAATAAGGCAAACAAATTGCCATAGTATTCAAGGCAAACAAATTGCCATACACATATATGTTCAATGAATCTCTCGAAACATCTGTTTTGTACATTGATCGTGTCGTTATATGAATTTTGCAATAGTGCTTAAGAAAGTCCAAATGTTGCTTTAAAAAGTCCAAATGGTTCTGAAGAAAATCCAAATGTTACTTAAGAAAGTCCAAATATTTCTTACTAATGTCCAGATGTTACTTAAAAAAATCTAAATTTTCCTTACTAAAGTCCAAATATTTCTTAAGAATGTCCAAATGTTCCATAGTAAAATCCAAATGCTTCTTAAACACTACAAAAAAACATGTCTTTTGTGACGAAAAAAATCTCTTTCTAGCCATTTATGAAAATTTTCAAAATAAAAATGTAATTATAAAAATTTTATGAAAGTCCTAATTAAAATTTAATGAACTTTGATGACTCATAGCGGTTATCCCTTTTGCCCTCTCTTTAAATCGGTCATGATTACGGGTTAGACTCGAATTGGTTTCCAGATTGCCCATTTGTTCTTTTTAGCCATTTATCTCTTTCTATACATACAATACATGAATGTAACAATGGCCATAGCAAGAACTATTGATGCCAATGATGAGATTAAGACCAAAAATTTGATTTTTGATTTGGGTTTTTTGTTTTTTTGAGGTGGGTTTATTGAATGAGGGTTTGGGGGCTGTTTGGATTTGAAAAAAATTGAAAACATGAATGAAAGCAGAGTTTCAAAATTTTTGGATTAAAGTTGGCATACCTGTGAAATTGTTGAAGATTGATGGGTTTGGGTAGCTTGAATTGGAGGATTTGAACCAAGAGGGGTTGAAGCCAAAGACAGAGCTGAAAACTTTGGAGACAATTGATTGGTCTGTGGTATAAACCCTGTACCTCGCTATTTGCCTCATTCTCTTCTTCTTCTTCTTCTTCTTCTTCTTCTTTTCTCTCTTCAGATTTTGTAGATCTAGATTTCTTAGATCTTTATTCTTCCTCCACTAGTCCACCCTTTGCATGTGTATATATGTGTGTATTATATATACATACATATAAGTCTACGAATGTGTGTATATATATATATATATATGTGTGTGTGTGTGTGTGTTTGTATATGAATATGTATGTCTGTATATATGTGTGTGTGTGTGTGTATATATATTGCATATGCTACCCAGATCTGAACGACTAAACCTTTTGATTTCTTCTTCTTCATAAATTTTTTATTTTTATTTTAATTTTGAAACTTTTAATTTCTTGAGACTGGAATAGCAAAAAAAAATTAAAAAAAAATGAGGGCAATTAGATAATTTCACAAATTCTGTCACTCCCGTTAGTTAGAATGACCCCTCAAATACATGAGGGGGTCAGTTTGCTCAAAAAAAAAAAGAAGAAGATCAGGGGTATAAGTAAAAACCGGTTATAGTAGAGGGGGTGTTTACATAATTTATCTTTTTTAAAAAACCTAGGGGAGAGGAGATTGTGAAGGTTCGGAGATGGTGGGCCGCTTGTATAGGGAAATTGGATTTGTGTGTAACCGGTTAAGTGTGTGTAAGAGGCTAAATAGATTTAAATAAATTTGAAACTCCTTTGCCAGGTGTAGCATTGGGATTATTCCCTTTTACATCTAATGGCCAATCTAATGGCCAACATTAAAATGACCTCGGGGCAATACTACCATGCCCCACTACAGAATTCCCGCAATGTATATGTATATATACACACATGTAACATGTAGCTTGTCCTGGGGTCCCAATAGTCAGAGAATAATTTCTTTACAGTTCTTAGTCTCTTACAGTGATTTAAAAAGTCGCAACGACCAGTAACGAAGAAAAAGAACCCAAAGGCCCACTTCATCTTAGCTTTAGCTTTCCACTACTAGCCGTAGATGCTGTCAAACACCAAGTATGTTAAAAACAGTACTTCCATGAGGAAGAGTTAACAGAGCACAAAATTCAGCAATTCCAATCCATTTGTTACCCTCTGATCCCAAACCCATAAAAAAAAATTTAAATAAATTAATAAATAACCTATTTTTTTTTTATTAGTAAAAACAACAATACCGTTCGAGCAATCACCTATTAATATATTATCAATACCCAAGTTCAGTAAAAGTTTTAAGAAATGAAAAAACAATAATTTAAATGTCCATTCAATACATAAACTGTGCGTCATATGTCATATATATATTATAATATAGGGTCTTAGCCTTCAAGGAGATTGAAATGTACAATTCACAAAGACCCAAAAGAAAGAGAGAGAGAAAGATTGCTTATCTCAATATCCATAAGCATTCAGTCTCTGAATGACACAAACGTCTTTCACATATTGCACTAACAAAGTGCCACTTTACAACCAGAAATCCAAATCAGACACATTTCCTCTAGCACATAGAAATCTCTTTCCTCTTCCCCAAACCAAGAGAGAATTTCAGCAAAAGCTAAATAAACACACAAGAACTAACATTGTCAAAGTTCAAACAAAGAAGTAATAATATATCTGAAACACTACTGTAAAACCCATGTTAGCAGCATCTTTCTTTTCACTGCTACATGTTGTATAAGTTTAGGCAAGAAACTAGAACATGAAAAGGCGAATGGCTCTACTTGTATTAAGCTTTCACCACCTTCCTTCATTGCTGGAAAGTAAATTAAAAAAACAAACCTCCATTTGCTCCACCGTTCCGGAGAAAACTGAGCTCCAACTCCATAGTTGGATTCTGTGTTGAGAGTATGAAGATTCATCTGAGGACCCAGATAGAACCCATGAATGATTATGCTCTATTTACAGATTAATAGAGGCATATCCCACATCCTAAAATTCCCCAATGACTCAATTCCTACTTAGTAACTTCTGATATGTTAATCATTTTAAGAAACTACCTAGTGTATAAACAATTCCCCTATACCTATCCTACCCAAAGTTAGATTTCCATATTCCAAACCATGTTCTCAATGCCACCATCATGTGCTTTCTCCAGCGCTGCAACTTTGGCCCGATGGGCGGCAAGAGCGATTGCATTCTTTCCCCTCTCATCTTGAGGGAGTTCACAGGTCTCGCTGATCGACCCATATCGTAAATCAGCTGGTGGGATGAAACAATCTACTGATAGGCCCGGAACGTTGAATGCCACCTCATCGATAGTCCAAGCTTCTTCCATCCTTGTCTTGGTATGGCTCATTGCCATCTCACCAAACCTAAAAAGGGTCACCGCAGAACGCCCCGAGTGGGCAATCATAATTCCTTCAACAGGCCTGTAATCGCCAAGGAACGAATTGATAGTGGTCTCCCAATAGACTGCATCGCCACCGTTGGATTGGATGCGGGTCAGATGTGAATCCTCCATGTGAACAAGAAGTCCAGTCTTCTGGCTGAAATAGCCAAACAGAACATGCCTTATGATCTCTGCTGGACCTTCACTCCTTGCCTTCAAAGTCTGAGGGTCAGCACAAAGCTTGAGGATAAAGCAATCCTCGCCGTTGATCTTTTTCTCCCCGATGCACCTTGCATCTGAAAACATACTGGCGGTGGTTCTAGGGTCAAGACCCTGTAAAGAACAGAGTCAGCCAAAAATGATCAGAGGACGGTGTTAAGGCTCTGTTTGGTCCATGGATTTAGAAGGGGGAACAAAAGAAAACAGAGAGAAAAACACTTGTTCTCTGTTTGATTTATAAGGAAGAAAATAGGAAGGAAAAGTACATATGGTGAACTTGGTAACTTCCGTCTCTTTTTCCTTGAATTCCTCGAGTATTTTGAAAATTTCGAACTTCTAATGTTGTTTAAGCACGGAGGGAAACCCTAGGGAAAGGCGATCCTTACCGTTTTCCCCTTTCCTAGGCATTTTCCTTCTATAATTTTGAAAACCAAACAGAGTCTAAGGGAAATAGCTGAAGCAGATCATGTGAATAGGAACAGAATTTCACCTGAAGGGCACGTCGTAAAGGTCTAACTGGGCCTTTAGCAGTGTGAGCACCAAGCCACGGCGTGTGTCTCCACACAAGCTTGCCATTGCACCCCGCGTGAACCTTGCTTCCCCCGACTGCAAGCTCCACATACCACATGTCTGGATTCATCTGCCAGAGGACAAACCCACCTGATTCAGCAGCTCTAGCTGTGTTTCGATTCTTCATTACCCCGGCGGCTGTTTCAAACCCGGAAGCAACCATCTTGACCTTGCCCATGGCATAAGCATTACGAATGGAGTTCTGCAACTTTTGCCCTCCTGATGCAGCTGTGTACTGCTGCAATATGTATTGGGCAGATGAAGTTTCCTGCAACAATAACAAAGAAAGAAACCAAGTTTTGAGTGTTTTGATCAAGCTACAGGAAGAGAAAAACCCAATTTGGAAACAGCGGGCAAGACAGAGTTTTGGGTCTGCAATAGTGAATTAATTCGTTTTCCTTTATACTACCACATCCTTGCTTAAATATAAACTAAACGTTTTTAAAAGATGTAGCAAGATATATAAAAAAATTTAAAATAAATAAATAAACAAAAATAACCAAAAACTCTCTAGTGTTAATGTCTTAGAGCAACTCCAATGGGATCCAAATGGGTATCCAAAATCAAAAGATTCCAAAATGGATCCCTTCATCCCAAAAACTGCACTCCGATAGGGGATCCATTTTGGAAGCTCATGTTGGGTCTCCAAACTTACAACCTTTGTAGAGAGAAATAAAGGGCATCCATATTTGGTGCGAATATCCTAACCATTGGTTTGTGATAAAATAATACTCCGTATTTTTGATCTATCTGTGGTTGAGATACATCAAAATAAACGACACTAGGGGCACTAACAAATCTCACTAATACTCACACCCACACACTATCTCTCTCCTAGTAGCACTGTTAGGAGAGAGAAATAGTGGGGGCGTGAGTGTTAGTAAAATTTGTTATTGTCCCAAATATTACTCTATTTGGTATGTAAAATAGTAAAATACTATTCAAGTAACCAAATAGCATTTTGGATACCCAATTTTGATTACTAGCCTTGGGGATGCTCTAGTCCCCGAGAAGAAAAATCAGATAACTCCAATGAATTAAACTAATAGCTATTTTTGGTTCGCTTGTAGTGCTTTATAAAAGTGTCCTAAAAAAGATTCAACATATTTCAAAAGAAAAATGTGTAAAGAAAAAGCGAATGATTTCATGGATCAAATAATTAGCTCCAGAGGCATATTAAGAAACTAACCATAATTACTAAACAGAAAATATATAATGCCCATATATATGCTTCATAATTTAATTTAACAAAAGAAATCCAACAAATCTTTATGAGCGAAAACTAAATCTAAGCTGTCATTAATAATAACGAATAATCTCAAAAAACAATTTAAAGATCAAACTAACCCAAATTGTGCAATCCTTTTAACTTGTCAAATATCAACAAAAGAAGATAAAAAAAAAATTAGTACCAAGAGTTAGTGAGAAATACTCACAATGGGAGTGTCCTTAATGCTAAGGTGAGGCAAAGGGTCACCGGTGCTAACGTACACCGGAGCTAGCGGAGCACCCATTACACCCAGTAACAGTCTCAGATCAGAGCGCTTGTAAGCATTAGAAGCCACCGAGGGGGTCCGAGTCAGCTGACCCTTCACCCACTGTCCTAACCCGACCCGCTTCGAATCCCCGACTTCACCCCCATCCGGATCTGGACCCTCCATCAACGGTGTCAATGTCTCACCTATAGGCCTCAAGCTACCGGATCTCGCAATCAACGGCTCCGGATTCGTCACCCGGTTGCTCTTCCTCCGACGGAGTAGACCCGACATCGGCGACCCGGTCCGAGCCGGACTCTTCGCACGTGACCTCGCCGGCGATAGGCCTCGAACAACCTCTTCCTTTAGAGCCGAAAAGAAACCCTGTTTTCTCTCCATTGTGAAACCCTAACCCGAACTGTGAATTTTGTTTTGAGTACACAAAGCGAGTACTCTCTCTCTCTCTCTCTCTCTCTCTCTCTCTCTACAATTTGAAAACAAAATGAAGTGTAGAGAGAAGATAAGAAGAAGAATGTGAGTGAGTTCTCGTCATAGATAGGTTTTCAAAGAGAGTTTCATGTAAGAGCACTCACTCGTAAAGCCTAATCCACAAGAAATGATTTGAAATTGGTTAGGCATGTGAGGTGAAATACTAGAAGGTCTGTTTCAGAGAGAGAGAGAGAATTTGGTGGTTTTAGAGAGAGAGAAAGCTCACTGGAGAGCAACCGTTGGAGAATGGTTCGAGAAAAACGTTAATGGCGTTTTTTAAGAGAGAGAGAGCATAAGAAGAGTGTGATTTTAGAGAGAGAAAGAGAGGCGACGAAGGGGAGGGGTGGGTGCGTGAGTGAGGCAGTGTGAATGTGAATTTTTAGAGAGAGAGAGAGAGAGAGAGAGAGAGAGAATGAGAATGTGATTGACAGAGAGTGTGTATGCGATACTGCCTAGTGGGAAGTGTGAGTGAAACAGTATGAGTGAAGTTAGCAACGTGTTCACGCGCATGCGGAGAGCGTGAATTGTGCTCGCGAGATCCGATGGTTTTTTTAACCTTTTAGAGCATCAGCATCTACCCGTTTGCATAAAATAAAAAAAAAAAATTTAAAAAGCATCAACTTGGAAACCGTTCGGTTAACCGAACGAATCGAACCGAATTTTTAATTTCAATTCAGTTATTTGGCTAAAATTTTCAGTACGATTAAAAATTGAATTAAACTAAAATTTTCAATTTGGTTAATAGGTGTTTCTAGACAAATCGAACCGAATCGAACCAAAAAATTGAATTATTTATTTATTTATTATTTTCTATATTATTAATATACTTATATATAACTATAGATAATAAAATATAATTATTTTTATAATTGAAAACAAAAAAAAAGTATATTTTCGTTGCAATATGAAAGATAAAGAAAAAAAAAACATTAAAAGTTGTGAAAAATGAAAAAATATATATATTAAAAAATTAGATTTTTTTATAATTTAAATAACCGAATAACCAAACCGAATCGAATTTGTAATTCGGTTAACCGAACCGAACCAACCGAATTAAATTTCAGTCAGTTGACAACTGACGTTTTGCCAAATCGAACTAAACCAAACCTAACTGAAATACCCCAAATCGAACCGATCTAACCAAATACACACCCCTAATCCTCCCTCTATTTTTCATGCTATAGTCAAAATATACTACGAGTACTCAAAAACACAATACTCCTATTGCTGATATAAAAAAAAGGGTAATGTCAAGCTTTTTAAATTTTTATCTCAAAAGTATTTCTCTAGTGGGGCTAGATAAATAACTTCCAATCAAAATTTAACCGATCCCTCTTGTAATAGACCTGATCCCACTGTCACATCATTTGAGAAACACTTTTGAGATAAAAATTTGGAAAGCATAACATTACTCCTCAATAAATAGTTCATCAAGTGTTTTTTCTCATCTGCCTTTAATGATATTATTTCTCTCAAATTTTAGAACAAGTATAGCATTACTATAATTTTAGAGGAGTGATATAAAGTGCATTAGAGAGGTTTTTTTATTGAATTTATGTTATGATTCAACTTTTGCACTTATCAAAAAGTGTACAAAACAAAATACTTAAAGTACAACAAAAATAGCCATTATACAAAAGTTGAATTGGAGCAAAATATAGTATTTAGGTAATGTAGCAATGCAAAAATATATGTTTGGCAAGGAAAAAAAATAACATATTGCATTAGAGACGCTCTGAAGACGGTGTTATTGTCAGATTATAGAATTACCCTCCAAAAGCAACACTATAATAGGGTGTCAAATGTGGTGCTATAATTTGGCTATGGTATATCCGATGGCAACTTTGACACCACATTTTGAGTGGTGTTTTGTGTTATGCTATAATTTGGTAATTTTTTTTTTTTTTTTGGAATGTACCATTGGAGCACATGCGTTAAATTTTAGGGTTTTGACATTGTAGCAATGTCAAAAAGTAGGTTTGGTATCTCTACTCTAGTACTTAGCATTGGAGACGCTCTTAGAGCACGTTTGTCTAGATCCCACAGTGTCAGTAGACTCCACAATATCACCTATGAGTGATTGTGAGTGGGTGTAGATTAATTTTGGATGTAAAGTGAGTGTGGGTGTAGCATTCTTTACTCTTTTAATATAAATGAGTAAAGGGTGCTTGGGTAATATATAAGAACCGTTCAATGGTAGTCATTAAATAGTTTAAATCAACACGAAATTGATTTTTGTAAGAAGTAAGAACCAAACAAAAATGAGACTTTTGTATGAATTTGATCCCATTTGCATCATTACCAAACAGACAAAAAAACTTTTTTAATCCTAACTTTGAAGAGAATAATTTTGCATTGTAGTTTCGAAGTTATCATTGACATATTATTCGATAATAAAATTAAGTAATTAAATTCAATGTGCTTAATATTTTCTTTAATAAAGAATATTTATGAAATAGGGCTCAAAACACGAATAGGTTTTACAAAAAAAAAAAAAGAGAAAGAAGGGTCCATATAGGCATAAAACACTATTTCTCCATGTGATTGGAATATTTTTACCACATTGTTTTACTCCTGTAACACAAAGGGGCCAAAAAAAGAAAGTTTAATAGGGTATAGTAGCTAGTTTTATGTTTCTCGACTTAACTCCGCGATAAACCACGTAATGATTTTTCTATCTCACTTGGAGGTGGTTGCGCGTTTAAGTGGAGAGTTTATGAGTTGAGAGAGAACTGATTCCGCTTATGTAGTGCATAATATACCAAAAATGTATCAAATGGACCCTTTTTATTAATTTAGTTTTTAATGGAAATAATGTAATTTATGCTGCATTGTTATTTATATTCATTGATTGAGAACAACAGTACAAATTTAATTCTACCATGTGATTTATAATGGTCCCTATTCTTCAAATTGGTCAAGGTATTCATTTAAACAATATATACTCACTGGATTCATTCCATTATGATGTACAAATTTATTGAGCACATTAAAGGTTCTGAATCTTCTGATGGATATGGAAAAGCAAAATTTTGGGGGAAATAGTAAGGGGGGCTCCGTTTTTAGGAGGTTTTAAACGTAATTTCGGAGGTTTTAAACGTAATTTCATAAACGCAATGGGCATTTGCCAAAATCACAACAACAAAAAAAAAAAACCAAAAAAAAAAAAAAACAAACAAACAAACAAACAAATTGTTGTTGGCAAGAACAAGTTCAAAGGCTCCTTTTTTGGTCAATCGCAATCATAAGAGCATCCACAATGGCAGGGTAAACTCAGGACTAACTTTTTTTTTTAAGTTGTGCTATTTTTATGAGCTTCGCAATGGTAATTCAAACGACTTATTAAAAGCTGTTTGCCATTTATGGCAACAAATCTTGCATATGGAGCATTCACACCAAACCATGCACATTCACACCAAACGGTTTACTGTAAATTGTTATGTGCCAGCTAGACGGTTTACAGTAAACTGAAAAGTACTGTTTTGTGTATACCATTTGAATCTTAAACGGTGCTCTGTAAATCGTTTTCTCAAACACTAGTGAAACTTAGATGTACCACAAACTTAAGTTCCGCTATCATACCAAACTTAACTTTACCCTAAATTGTGGTGTATGGTGTACGTGGGACAAAAACCTAAGTTGTGATATAAACCTCCACCATTAACAAGCCCAATTACAATTAGATTTGTGTAGACTATAAGCCTATTTGGGTTAGCTGAAATATTAAGTGGTAAAAATTTAAGTGCTGAAAGATTGTTTGGGTTAGCTGAAATATTAATTAGTTACCTTTTTCAACTGAAATTTTTTAGCGAGTTTCAGCTTAATTTTTCAGCTGATTTTTTAAGTGCTGAAATTTTAAGCTAACAAAACATTTCTATTTTATAAAATAATCACTAAATTTCTAAAGTAACCCAAATGGGCACTATATATTCAGGTAATAATGATAATCTTAAAAATGTAAAATGTAACAGCTTTATAGCTTTGTGCTGAAAATTGGGCAGCCATTACAAAATTAGCACATTGACATGAATTTTGTTTTTTTTTTTTTTTTTTTGGGCAAAAGATGATGGTTCAAAAAACATGCATATATATTTTTTCCGAGCTTGTTTTTAAATTCCATTTTGAGATTATCAACTAACGCTCCTGACAAGAAATATACTATGAGTTTCTGGTGATAAGTTTAACAAACTCGATGTGAGTGGAATGGTTTATGTCCCTGTAATACCCCGTATTTTCAATAAATATTTAATGCAGAGAGATTCTATATACTTCTTTTGACCATTCAAGAAATTCAATCTTCGACCGATCGAAGCTCGTTCGATCGATCAAGCATCTTCATAGTTCAAGCGATCGAAACTTGTTCGAGCGATCGAAACCCTACCGACCTGAATTTAATACGTGGTCCCCACTTCAATCAATCAAACCTGACCGAACTAAGTTCGATCGATCGATAATCTTTCGATCAATCGAGAATGTAATTATCAGAATTCCAGTTTCTGCGCAGAACAGGCCACCTGCACCCTCATTCCCTCTATATATACACTGCATTCGTGTATATTGGGTGTTTGCTGACCCTTGTGAGTTGAGAGAGTGTGTGCTTGTGTGCTTGTGTGTTGGTACATATATATACACATACATACATATCTATATACATACACACACCACATATATATATACTCAGCAGAGGAGAAAGAAGAAGAACAGAAGAAGAAGAAGAACAAGAGGGAAGGAGACAGAGACAAGGCAGAAGAGAAAGAGAGGCCGCCATTAAAGCTTCGGAGCTAAAGCTTACCCAAACGCGCCATTAACATCTTTCGGTGAGTTCCAAACTCACTCGGTATCTTAGTTATGATGTTTTACATATTCTGGACGTATTAAATATAACCCGAACACCCCTAGCACATTCTGCACGTTCCCTGGCAGAATCTGTGGAAGACGAAGTTCGACCGATCGAACTGAGTTCAATCGATCGAACATCACTGAGTCCCAATCGATCGAACGGAGTTCAATCGATCGAGACCACCTTCACTTCGATCGATCGAGAAGACTTCAATCGATCGAACATCATTTTTCCTCAATCGATCGAGAGGACCTCAATCGATCGAACCCGAGCAGAACATGAATGTATTTTCCTTTCAGTTATAATTCATAATGCGTAGTTGTTTACTTGTGGTTCCATGTTCTTATTATGCGATATTATGGATAACGGAGGTAATGGGGTACGATAACGAGATTGAGATAATATGGTGAGTAACGTAGTCGGGTTCGGAACGCTAGAAATAGTACGACGCGATAACGTAGTAAGTTTGAGGTGATAATACTGGGTAGTATTGGATAAGTGAGAAGTGAGTCAGTAAGAGGATTTGTATGTTCAAGTTGTGTGAGTCGAGCTGATGATTCGCTCAGGTTGAATCCGATAAGTGTATGTCAAGGATTTGATCAGGATCGTGAGAATTATGGGTGCACAGTACTCGCAAGCGTTCTTAAAAGCGGTGAACAGTAAGAGTTCTTAAAAGCGGTGAACAAGAGTAATTGTGGCACATCCATGATTTATATTTACCAGAGCTGTGTATGTATCGTACTCGCAAGCGTTCTTAAAAGCGGTGAACAGTAAGAGTTCTTAAAAGCGGTGAACAAGAGTATGGGTACATCCATGGACCAGTCGTTATATGAGAACGATGTATGGGTGCTCGCAAGAGTTCTTAAAAGCGGTATAGCGGTGAACAAGAGCACTGGTATGTTGTGCTGATATAATCAGTTCAAGATAGTCAGTTGGGTATTGTGAAATCAGTCTTAGAGTGGGAGTTGATAAGAATCGATTAATGATATGTCTGAATAAATGAATGAGGAATATATTTAGTATCACTGTCATATATTGTTCATAATGGTAATTATGTCATTTCTATGAGACTGTGTTAGTTAGTGCTCACTCAGCTTTCAACAAGCTGACGGCCTTTATTGCCTGGACATTCCCCGTCCAGACTACCCTGTCCTTTACAATGCAGATGACGGAACATATGGTAATAACTATTATCCTGAAGGGAGTTACGCAGAGGATGGCCCCACTGTTGCTGGTCAGGCTGATGACTATCCGTACGCCAGCTGAAGACCTGAAGATAAATAGTAGTTTATGTTACTACTTTTCCTTTTACTGTTGTACTTTGTAGTTAACGGGTACTTGGGCATATGTTGTCTCCAGACCTGTTGCGATCCTGTGGACCGTACTCTGATGTTTGTAATAGATAGAACCGTGTTTATATTTTCAGTTGTTACTGTTCCTGTTTGGACTAGTACTGTGTGGTGTGGACATTGGTGACTTTCACTTGTCATTCCCTATGGACCCATAAAGGAAATTTATTTTTCTCTATTTATGCTGCTCCGGGGCGTGACAGGGTTTTTGGTATCAGAGCGCCTGGTTATATTACGGTTAGGTTCTGATATTGTCGTTCACCGATGGATTCCACACCATCTGGTTCTAGTATTTAAGATTTTCTTGAGATAAGATATGAGTATAAGATAAGTTCGTCTTCCTGACGATAGATAGTTTTCCTTTGCAGGATAGCATGGATCCAGAGTTCCATCAGTTTGTTACCGATGCTTATGGAGGACACGTGATCCATGGGGATACCGTGGAGCCAGCTGACCCGGAGTTTTATCGTGAGCGTGTGTGCCAGATAGCTAATAGACATTTGGAGGAGGACATGTGGAGAGCACTCTATGAGACCGGGAGGACTCACCCGACGCAGATGCGTATGGATGCTTACCATACTGCGAGGATTGGTAGAGACATTTGCCAGGAGATATTACGGTTAGTTCAGAGTAAGCCCGAGATGGATGAGATTGAGTTGAGAGCTATTGTAGCCGGTCCACCAGAGCCTGTAGTTGCACCAGCGCCAGCACCACCACCACCATCACCGGTACCCGATGTACCAGTTCCAGAGCCTGAGCCGATTCAGGAGGATGAGGATCTGGAGCCTGAGGATGAGCATGCCGATGAGGACATAGACGGAGATGGAGAGGAGGAGCCGATAGATGACGAGGACCCAGTAGAGGATGAGCATGCAGATGATGCAGATAATGATGAGCCTGAAGATGACCCCGAGGAGCCAGAGTTTGAGCCAGAGGATCCAGTACCAGACCCAGAGGCTGTTGAGGCAGACATAGTAGTAGATGAGGATGCGCCCGATGAGGAGGTAGTTATGCCAGAGGCACCAGTTGTGCTTCAGATACCAGCTGGACCCATTATGCATATGGCAACCATGGCCGATATGGCAGTGGGATGGATAGCTCAGATGGTCGCACAGCCAGCAGGTTTCGTTATGGGAGAGGCAGCCATAGCAGGAGCTCTTGATATAGCCGATGGATTCGCCGCAGTAGCAGTCGATGTCGCCAACCAGGCGATAGCAGACGGGATAGAGGATGATGATGCAGAGGTGATAGAGGATTGGGATATAGGAGCAGTAGTCGGAGATCTTGTTGCACCAGTTGAGGATGATCCACTCGAGGAGATGGATATCGATTCAGAGGATGAGGCACCACCAGCAGGATCAGACGCTGACGAATTTTGAGTCAGGACCTGCAAGACTTAGTTTTTGTTAGTTTTATCAGGACATGTTGTCCACTAGATTTTTGGGAGCTTGAGAGATAGCTATTTGACCATAGCTTTGTATAGATAGTAGTAGTTGACCTTAGTACTGTTTTAGCCTTGTCCCACGTGGTACATGGTATGGTTACTGTGTACTCCATGGTACATCTTTTGATATATATATACGAGCAGTACTTTTGATATTGATTGTTGGTTGTTTGATGTGTTGTTTTGTAGAACTGTTAGCTCTTGTTACTTCTCGTTCTATCTTGGTTTCGTTTCTACGAGAAGACTTTCAGCTGATCAATATGTCTCTTGTAGGCGATACTCGTTATCATCATTGTAGGACCCTTGAGAAATCACCAAGCACGTAATGGAGCACCTATTCCGGAAGGGATGGATCCGACAGGAATTTTCGAAGCATTTATGCAAAGGATGGAGCATGTGGGGGATACCTATAATCACTCCCACCAGAGACCTCTTGCACCCCCGCCACCAAGACAGACTGGAGATAAGTTGTTAGCAAATTTTCGTGGGTTACGTCCAGAGAAGTTCGATGGACTAACAGAACCATGGAAAGCAGAATAATGGATAAGAGAGATGGAGTTAATATTGGAAGCATTGGAATGCAGCGAACAAGAGAAACGTCGCCTTGCTACGTTTCAGCTCACTTATGCCGCCGCAGATTGGTGGGAAGCTGAGCGAGCCACTATTGGGATCGATGCTGCTAAAGCTATGCCATGGGAGACATTCAAAGGACGATTTTTGGAGAAGTATTTCCCAGAGGATGAGAGAGATCAACAGGAAAGGAACTTTCTCAATCTGGTACAAGGAGGATGGAATGTCAGGGAATATACAACACAGTTTGAGCGTCTATCCAGATTTGCTCAACATATGATAGACACTCCACAGAAGAAGGTGAAGAGATTTCACCAAGGATTGAATCCCCATCTCAGACATATGATGGTTGGTCATCTGAATCAATCATTTGAAGAGATTGTCAGATTTGCAGCAGGATTGGAAAAGGATGCTTATCCAGCACAACAACCACAGATGAATCAATCTCAGTCATCTAGAAGTTTTCAACAGAGGAATTTTCAAAACCAACCGCAAAGGAATACCCAAGGTTGGAGACCACAGGGAAATCTCTAAGGGAATAAGAGAACCTGGGAAGGAACCAGAAAGCCACAGCAGAGCTATACTCGACCCCAGTAATATCGCCAGCAAGGATCACAGCCGCAGGCACTACTGACAGCACCGCCAAGCAATAGCGGAGGATGTTTTAATTGCGGAAAGCCAGGGCACGTTGCCAGATTCTGTACAGCCCCTAGAGTTAACCGCAGAATGGATATTGTCTGTCGGAATTGCAACAAGCCAGGACATCTAAGTAAAGATTGTCGTGCAGCTCGCGGAGGATACTATGGAGCATCAATTCAAGGAATACAAGGACCTCCAAATCAGACAAGGATGAATGTTATCATTCCAGGAGAAGCAGGCTTTAACGCTGATGAGCAGCAACATTTGGAAGGTACGCTTGTACTCTTTCATAGTCCAGTTAAAGCTTTATTTGATACTGGAGCCGCACGTTCATTTATTGCTGTTAAGATTGTGCGTCAATTGGGTTTAGAACCCCAGACACTTGAGTCAACACTGAATGTTGTGTCACCTTTGGGAGTGACAGTTAAGTTGAGTAAAGTGTGTAAAGATTGCCCATTGACTTTGGGAGATAGGAATCTTCCTGCAGACTTGGTAGTTCTGTCAATGTCAGGATTTGATGTTATCCTAGGGATGGATTGGTTAACTAAGTATGGTGCCAATTTGGATTGCCCTACTAAGACGATTGTATTTCCAAGACAAGGAAGGCCGACGATTAGATTTCAGTGTCAGCCGACGAGCGATATGTTTCTTACGAGTAGTTTGGCTACGATTGGGAGTACAAGTACAGAGCTCATGATGGATCAGATTCCTACTGTACAAGATTTTCAGGATGTATTTCAGGATATTAAAGGACTTCCACCGAAAAGAGAAATAGACTTCTGTGTGGAACTAGTACCTGGTACATTGCCGATTTCCAAGACTCCATATAGGATGGCACCAACTGAGATGTTGAAACTGAAGAAGCAAGTTCAAGAACTTGAAGACTTAGGTTTCGTTCGCCCGAGTACGTCACCTTGGGGAGCACCAGTTCTGTTTGTGAAGAAGAAGGACGGAACACTTCGACTCTGTATAGACTACAGGGAGTTGAATAAGGTTACGATCAAGAATAGATATCCACTACCTCGGATAGACGACCTATTCGACCAGTTACAAGGATCTAGGATCTTTTCCAAGATCGATTTACGTTCAGGATATCACCAATTGTTAGTTCACCCAGAGGATGTATCGAAGACTGCATTCAGGACAAGATACGGGCATTACGAGTTTCTAGTTATGCCTTTTGGATTGACGAATGCGCCAGCAGTATTTATGGACTTAATGAATAGAGTATTCAGACCATATCTGGATCAATTCATTATAGTGTTCATCGATGATATACTGATCTACTCAAAGACGGAAGAAGACCACGATGAGCATTTACAGATTGCCTTGCAGACACTTCAAGATAACAAGTTGTATGCAAAATTCAGCAAGTGTGAGTTTTGGCTACAGGAAGTCAAATTCTTGGGACATGTTATATCTCAGGACGGTATTTCTGTGGACTCATCTAAGATTGATGCAGTCTTAAGCTGGAATAGACCGACCAATGTGACAGAGGTTCGAAATTTTCTTGGGTTAGCAGGATATTACAGAAGATTCGTAGAAGGGTTCTCCAAGTTAGCAGGACCTTTAACAAATATAACAAGGAATGAGACGAAGTATGAATGGACGGACAAGCATGAGGGTGCATTCCAGGAGTTAAAGGAAAGATTGACTTCTACACCGGTACTTGCGATACCTAAGAGTGGAGAAAGATATGTGATCTACAGTGACGCATCGCACCAGGGATTGGGTTGTGTACTTATGCAAGACGGGAATGTTATTGCATATGGATCAAGACAATTGAAGGTACACGAGAAGAATTATCCGACGCACGACCTGGAATTGGCAGCAATAGTGTTTGCCTTGAAGATTTGGAGACACTATCTCTATGGAGAAAAGTTTGATCTATTTTCCGATCATAAGAGCTTGAAATATTTGTTCTCTCAAAAGGAGTTGAACATGCGACAACGAAGATGGATGGAGTTACTCAAGAACTATGACTTTTCATTGCAATACCATCCGGGTAAAGCAAATGTCGTAGCAGATGCTTTGAGCCGTAAACCTCGACTAGTGATCGCTGCATTGCTAATTCGAGAATGGAAAGCATTGAAAGTTTTAGCTGAATTCAAGCTTCAGCCAGTGGAACCAATGGAAAGACAACATTTTGGATGTTTGATGGTACAACCAACTTTGATCAGTCGTATCATAGAAGCCCAACAGACAGCAGAGGATTTGAAGTTATGGTTCACCAAGATGGTAGCAAAAGAACCTGAGATCTGGAGTGTTAGTACAGACGAAGCTTTACGATGTAAAGGTAGACTCTGTGTACCTGACAAAGAAATTCTCCGGAAGGACATATTGGATGAAGCTCATAAATCACGGATGACGATTCATCCTGGAGGTACAAAGATGTACAAGGATTTGAAGAGAAATTTCTGGTGGGAAGGAATGAAGCGAGAAGTGGCTGAATATGTTTCTCAGTGTCTTACTTGTAAACAAGTAAAGGCAGAACATCATAAACCACCTGGACTTCTACAGCCGTTACCAATTCCTCAATGGAAATGGGAACACGTCACCATGGATTTTGTGGTAGGATTACCAAAATCGCAGCAGAATCGTGACGCTATTTGGGTAATCGTGGATCGACTTACGAAGACAGCACATTTTATTGCCTACAGTATGACGTATCCAGTAGAACGATTGAGCCGGATGTACCTGCAACACATAGTACGGTTACACGGAGTACCTGTTTCTATCGTATCATATCGAGATTCGCGCTTTACTGTAGAGTTTTGGAAGAGTCTTCAGACAGCAATGGGAACAACTTTGAACTTGAGTTCAGCTTTTCATCCACAGACCGATGGACAGACTGAAAGAGTTAATCAAGTAATGGAAGATATGTTACGTGCCTGTGTTATTGATTTCGAGAATTCTTGGGAGACACACTTACCTCTGATAGAATTCGCGTACAACAACAGTTATCATTTGAGCATAGGAATGGCGCCGTTCGAAGCTTTGTACGGAAGACCTTGCCGATCATTGTTATGTTGGACTGAAGTCGGAGATACTCAACTTCTTGGGCCAGAAATGATACGAGAAACTAGTGAGAAGATTCAGATTGTACGTGAGAAGATGAAGACAGCTCAGACCCGACACAAAAGTTATGCTGACAAGCGACGCAAAGATTTAGAGTTTACCGTTGGAGATCATGTGCTACTCAAGGTTTCGCCTGTTCGAGGCATCGTCAGATTTGGTCAGAAGAGAGGCAAATTATCGCCACGATTCATCGGTCCGTTCGAGATTCTAGAGCGTGTGGGAAAAGTTGCTTATCGCCTTGCGTTGCCCCCGAAGATGTCAGGAGTGCACAACGTTTTCCACATCAGTATGCTGAGGAAATGTGTTCATAACCCAGCGCACGAGATCAACTTTGAGGATATTGAAGTCAACGACAATGTTACGTTCAACGAAGGACCAGTTCGCATTTTAGATCGTGGAGTCAAGAAGCTCAGGAATAAGGAGATTCCATTAGTCAAGATTCAGTGGAAGCATCATGATGAAGGAGAAGCTTCATGGGAATTAGAGTCAGAGATGCGTGAGAAGTTTCTGTTTTTGTTTTAACCCTGTATGTTTCAGATTTCGAGGACGAAATCTTTTGTTGAGTGGTGGATGATGTAATACCCCGTATTTTCAATAAATATTTAATGCAGAGAGATTCTATATACTTCTTTTGACCATTCAAGAAATTCAATCTTCGATCGATCGAAGCTCGTTCGATCGATCGAGCATCTTCATAGTTCAAGCGATCGAAACTTGTTCGAGCGATCGAAACCCTACCGACCTGAATTTAATACGTGGTCCCCACTTCAATCAATCAAACCTGACCGAACTAAGTTCGATCGATCGACAATCTTTCGATCGATCGAGAATGTAATTATCAGAATTCCAGTTTCTGCGCAGAACAGGCCACCTGCACCCTCATTCCCTCTATATATACACTGCATTCGTGTATATTGGGTGTTTGCTGACCCTTGTGAGTTGAGAGAGTGTGTGCTTGTGTGCTTGTGTGTTGGTACATATATATACACATACATACATATCTATATACATACACACACCACATATATATATACTCAGCAGAGGAGAAAGAAGAAGAACAGAAGAAGAAGAAGAACAAGAGGGAAGGAGACAGAGACAAGGCAGAAGAGAAAGAGAGGCCGCCATTAAAGCTTCGGAGCTAAAGCTTACCCAAACGCGCCATTAACATCTTTCGGTGAGTTCCAAACTCACTCGGTATCTTAGTTATGATGTTTTACATATTCTGGACGTATTAAATATAACCCGAACACCCCTAGCACATTCTGCACGTTCCCTGGCAGAATCTGTGGAAGACGAAGTTCGACCGATCGAACTGAGTTCAATCGATCGAACATCATTGAGTCCCAATCGATCGAACGGAGTTCAATCGATCGAGACCACCTTCACTTCGATCGATCGAGAAGACTTCAATCGATCGAACATCATTTTTCCTCAATCGATCGAGAGGACCTCAATCGATCGAACCCGAGCAGAACATGAATGTATTTTCCTTTCAGTTATAATTCATAATGCGTAGTTGTTTACTTGTGGTTCCATGTTCTTATTATGCGATATTATGGATAACGGAGGTAATGGGGTACGATAACGAGATTGAGATAATATGGTGAGTAACGTAGTCGGGTTCGGAACGCTAGAAATAGTACGACGCGATAACGTAGTAAGTTTGAGGTGATAATACTGGGTAGTATTGGATAAGTGAGAAGTGAGTCAGTAAGAGGATTTGTATGTTCAAGTTGTGTGAGTCGAGCTGATGATTCGCTCAGGTTGAATCCGATAAGTGTATGTCAAGGATTTGATCAGGATCGTGAGAATTATGGGTGCACAGTATTCGCAAGCGTTCTTAAAAGCGGTGAACAGTAAGAGTTCTTAAAAGTGGTGAACAAGAGTAATTGTGGCACATCCATGATTTATATTTACCAGAGCTGTGTATGTATCGTACTCGCAAGCGTTCTTAAAAGCGGTGAACAGTAAGAGTTCTTAAAAGCGGTGAACAAGAGTATGGGTACATCCATGGACCAGTCGTTATATGAGAACGATGTATGGGTGCTCGCAAGAGTTCTTAAAAGCGGTATAGCGGTGAACAAGAGCACTGGTATGTTGTGCTGATATAATCAGTTCAAGATAGTCAGTTGGGTATTGTGAAATCAGTCTTAGAGTGGGAGTTGATAAGAATCGATTAATGATATGTCTGAATAAATGAATGAGGAATATATTTAGTATCACTGTCATATATTGTTCATAATGGTAATTATGTCATTTCTATGAGACTGTGTTAGTTAGTGCTCACTCAGCTTTCAACAAGCTGACGGCCTTTATTGCCTGGACATTCCCCGTCCAGACTACCCTGTCCTTTACAATGCAGATGACGGAACATATGGTAATAACTATTATCCTGAAGGGAGTTACGCAGAGGATGGCCCCACTGTTGCTGGTCAGGCTGATGACTATCCGTACGCCAGCTGAAGACCTGAAGATAAATAGTAGTTTATGTTACTACTTTTCCTTTTACTGTTGTACTTTGTAGTTAACGGGTACTTGGGCATATGTTGTCTCCAGACCTGTTGCGATCCTGTGGACCGTACTCTGATGTTTGTAATAGATAGAACCGTGTTTATATTTTCAGTTGTTACTGTTCCTGTTTGGACTAGTACTGTGTGGTGTGGACATTGGTGACTTTCACTTGTCATTCCCTATGGACCTATAAAGGAAATTTATTTTTCTCTATTTATGCTGCTCCGGGGCGTGACAGTCCCATTAGTCGGCTAGCTATTTTTATACTTAATCTTTAGCTTATGACACAACTTAATTACTTGTCCTATGAAAAGTGAAAACTCAGTGCTTGGGGCCCAAAGAGTGCATTACTTGTGTTTAGGGTATGTTTAGAAAGTCTAAAGCAGGATCAGGCTTGGCCCAAGTTTTATTTTTTTATTTAGTTTTTTGTGAAAACTACGATAGAATAAGTTTTAAGTGAGTTATTAGACTGTGCACGGACTCTAATACAATAAATTGACATTTACCAAACACTTAAATTTGTAGAACCGATTGTTTGCTATTTGCTTTTCCAAACAACCTCTTAGAATCTCTTCTCAAATACACATTAGTGTTCAAACATACTTCTAAGATCCAAAATGTAACTATCATAATCAGTACATTTTAAAAAGCACCGTAGAGAACCAAAAGTTACGATTTGATAGAAAAATGTTTAGATGCGCTTTTAGCCCAAACGTGATTCTGGAAGTAGACTTGGATTTTGAGCCTTTCTGTTTAGTCTTCTGCTATTACTTTCGCCTAAATGCAAAAGCAACCGTACTCAATCCAAACGGACCCACAATCATATTAGATACAACAAAGTCTGTTCCACTAACATTAATACTAAGCATATACTTGATAAGTGAATTTAATGATGGAGAGGGAAAGAAAAAACACTCTTCTTTGTTTAGTTAATAAAGAAAGCAGTGAGTAAAATAGGAAGGAAACAAATAGAGCCAAAAAAAAAAAACTAAATTTTAGATGTTGCAAGTCGTTTTCCTCTCCTCTTTTCTTGAGTAGCTAATACATTTTTAATTTTATTTTCAACGTTATTTAAGCATGAAAAAAGTACTATAAAATTAGTCTTAATGCGTATTTTGTCTTCCTTATCCAAATCTACACAAGAAAAGCACAATCTATAGAAGTACCCATTTTCCACTCCTTGTTCCTCCTATAAGTTGTTCCTCTCAATGTGTTTAAATAAGCAAACATGCCATGTGAACAAAGAATGAAGAGTAAAACATCATAAGTACAAGATTAATTTTTGTGACAACGATTGGTCTTAGAGCAACTTGTATTAGAGAGATTCAAATGGCTTTAGAAATGTTGAAAATAAACAAAAAGTTGGCCAATTCAGTGGATAGACATCACATTGTGATGCATATCTTCTATTTAGCCCATATATTGGGGGTCAAAGTTATGGTGTACATTCAACATGTTCCACCGTTTGTTTTTTTGTTGTTGTTCTCGAGTCTATTTGTTATTGGACTATGTTACATCATTCGCGTTGCTTTCTTTGTTTTGTTTTTATTTCTTGGTAAACCATGTTTGTTTTTTGTTTTTGTTTTTGTTTTGTTTGTTTTTTTTTTTTTTTTTTTCTTATGGTTCGTATCAGAACAAAAATAGAAAGTGTGTTTAGTACAATAATGTTAATACCAAAAAAGTTGAGACCTGAAATAATAGGTACTCCCTCCGTCCTTTTTTTTTGAGTCCTATATTCCATTTTAGGATGTCTCAAAATTAGTGTCCACTTTCCTAAATTGGTATACAATTTTTACTCACTTTCCAATACTACCCTTCCTTGAAATTTACACCAAGACAAAACTAAAAAAGTTATTGTAATGATTAGGGGCAATTGTGGAAAGTAGGTGCTGATTTTTTTTGTCCCATTAATAAGTTGAGTTCCCAAAAATGGACACAAAAAAAAGGGGACCGAGGGAGCAATTGATTTTAATTTACATGTAACCATTTCTTTTCTTTTTCTTCTTTTATTTTTTGCTTTATCTTAGGATTTTTTTTTTTAGAAAATTTTAAAGTATCCCCAATTGGCACAGCACATGGCAACAGTGCACTAACTTGATCAAGCATTGGCTGCTTCGGTTTTCAAATTTTTTGAAATCATTGTTTGCGTTTTCAATTTTAAGTTATTGTTTTCATTATTTTGGAACAAAAAACTAAGGCATCGGATGGTAACGTTGTGGTTTTTGGTTTTTGGTTTTCGGTTTTTATTTTTATTTTTTGAACTGGATCACAGTCGACCACCAATGCAAAAAATGAAAACAAAAACTGAAAATTAAAAACCACAACATTACCATGCGAGCCCTAAATGACCATCAAATGCGTTTCTAGTTTTTATTTTTTCCAAAATACAAGTAATTATTTATTATGACCAACCATGAATTTGATTTTTCTCCTCACTTTTAGGCTCTATCGTTTGCAGATCTAAAAAAGAAAACAAACAAGGAAGAAAACTAAAAAAGAAAAGAAACAAGGAAGAAAACTCTCTCTCTCTCTCTCTTATGTTTCCTCCAAGTAATTATCTATTATGACCAACCATGAATTTGATTTTTCTCCTTACTTTTAGGCTCTGTTTGGTTTGCAGATCTAAAAAAGAAAAGAAATAAGGAGGAAAACTCTCTCTCTCTCTCTCTCTCTCTCTCTCTCTCTCTCTCTCACTTATGTTTCCTCTATGGTTAAATGATATTAGAAATTATGAATTTTACTCGCAAAATTCAAAATTTAAATTTTTTTTTTTATATTTCCATTCTCTTCCTATTTTTCTCACTGTTTTCTTTATTAACAAAACAAAAACGAGCATTTTCTTAGCTTTTCAAGGTTTTTTATTTTAATTTTTGAATTTATTTACAAAATTCATGAACCAAACATAGATTTAAGAATCAGGCTCAAAAGATTTTTTTTTTTCAGGTGCACGAATGCACACATCAAAGAGATTAGTCTCACAAACAGAAACAAAAATTCACATCAATTAGTTGGATATGCACTGTTTCTTGATATCATATTATTTTCTTTACCCTGTCTTTATACAATTATTACATATGTGTTATAAAACTAATAATAAAATGCATGCAAATAAGCAATTAATGACACCAATATTTTCAGGTGGTTCGGCAATTTGCCTACGTCCACTGCGGAGGGGGATCACCTTTGATTATTGATTGAACCTTTACAACCCAAGCACTAACTTCTCAAAATATCAAAGACACTAATGATATTTGTCACTCTCTCCCCCTAATATTTCTCTTGCTTTTCTTCTCTCCTTTTCTTCTTCTTTTATGTCTTTTTTTCTTCCACCCTTTCTTCTTCCGATGAGTTCAATTTATAGGGAAATAAATTGTCAAAGACATCATCTATGACATCAAATGAATTGACATTCACTAATGCTTGTATAGACATCCACCATAATTAAACACTATGGACATCCACTATTAAAAGTGGCATTATTCATAACACTCCCCCTTGGATGTCCATTCACTGATAATATGAAGTAGTCGCTTTCTCCCCCTCATTGTCACATGAGTAATTGCTACATGAAACTTCTTTAAGTTTGCGCATTCCAATGTTGTGTACTAGCTTCTTGAATGTTGCAGTTGGTAGTGCTTTTGTGAATAAATCTGCGAGATTATCAATAGAACGTATTTGTTGAACATTGATTTCACCTTTCTTTTGGAGTTCATGTGTATAGAAGAATTTTGGTGAGATGTGTTTGGTTCTGTCTCCTTTGATGAATCCCCCTCTGATTTGTGCAATGCATGCAGCATTATCTTCATATAACGTTGTCGGTTTATCTTTGATCGAATATAAGGCACAAGATTCCTGAATATGCTGGATCATTGATCTCAACCAAATGCATTCACGACTGGTTTCATGTAGTGCAAGAATTTCAGAATGATTTGAAGAAGTGGCAGTCAATGTTTGCTTTACAGATCTCCATGAGATTGCAGTATCACCACAAGTAAATACATAACCAGTTTGAGATCGACCTTTGTGCGGATCAGAAAGGTATCCAGCATCAGCATATCCAATTAATGGTGACTTGGATCCTCTAGGATAAAATAACCCAAGATCAATTGTGCCAGAGAGATAGCGAAATATGTGCTTAATACCATTCCAATGCCTTTGAGTTGGGGCTGAGCTAAATCTTGCTAGCAGGTTGACAGCAAATGCAATATCTGGTCTTGTACAGTTTGCAAGATACATAAGAGCACCAATTGCGCTCAAATATGGTACTTCAGGACCGAGAAGTTCCTCATCTTCATCACAAGGACGATAGGGATCCTTCTTTACATCAAGGGATCTGACTACCATTGGAGTACTCAATGGATGAGCCTTATCCATGTAGAAACGTTTCAAAACTTTCTCCGTATATGAGGATTGATGTAAGAGAATTCCTTCAGGGAAATGCTCGAGTTGCAACCCAAGACAAAATTTTGTCTTTCCGAGATCTTTCATCTCAAATTCCCTTTTCAAATAATCAGCAGTTTTTGTGAGCTCTTTGGGAGTGCCAACAAGATTAAGATCATCAACATATACTGCAATGATTGCAAAATCGGAGTCTGATCTCTTAATGAAAACGCATGGACATATAGCATTATTTATATATCCTTCTTTCAATAGATATTCGCTCAAGCGATTGTACCACATGCGTCCGGATTGCTTTAATCCATATAGAGATCTTTGCAATTTAATAGAGTACATATCTCGTGGTTTTAACTTACATGCTTCGGGCATGTTGAATCCTTTAGGGATCTTCATATGTATGTCACTATCTAGTGATCCATATAAATATGCTGTAACCACATCCATTAAGCGCATATCAAGTCCTTCAGACATTGATAGGCTTATCAAAAATCGAAACGTAATTGCATCCATTACCGGGGAATATGTTTCATCGTAATCGATGCCAGGTCTCTGTGAGAAACCTTGTGCTACAAGTCGGGCCTTGTATCGCACAATCTCATTTTGCTCATTACGTTTCCGTACAAATACCCATTTGTACCCAACGGGACTTACATCTTCAGGTGTAGGGACTACAGGCCCAAACACTTCCCGTTTTTCTAATGAGTTTAACTCAGTTTGTATGGCTTCTTCCCACTTTGGCCAATCAATTCTATGTCGACATTCTTCCACATTTTGTGGTTCAGGATCCTCATCACTTTGGGTGATGTCTAGTGCTACTGTAAAGGCAAATATGTGATCAATGACCGTGCCATTACGATCCCACATATTTCCAGTGGACATATAGTTTATCGAGATCTCTTTATTCTCAAATACTTGTGCCTCTTCATGGGCTACTTGTTCCTCTCCAGGGGAACCCTGTTGACCAACGTTGGATTTATCAAGTATTTCTATAGCGCTCTTTGAGATCTCTGTATGAGTTTCCACTTTGTTAATATGTCCTTTTATTTTCCTCTTCCGAGGAACCTTATCCTTTGCACCACTAGGTCTACCACGTTTCAATCGTGCCGTAGACTCATCTACCGCTGCACTACCAGATTGTCCTCTTGGGACTTCAATTCTTGCTGGAGTGTTTACAGCCGGTATATGTGATTTTATCACTTTCTTTGCATCAGTGAATGCATCAGGCAATTGATTTGCAACATTTTGCAAATGAATGATCCTTTGAACTTCAAGTTCACATTGATTGGTGCGAGGATCAAGATGAGACATTGCCAATGTATTCCAAGAAATTTCATGCTGAGCTTCAGGTTTCAGCTTTTCTCCCCCTAATGGTGGGAATACGGTCTCATCAAAATGACAGTCTGCAAACCGTGCAATAAAAAGATCACCAGTTAGGGGTTCAAGATATCTTATTATAGATGGTGAATCAAAACCAACGTAAACTCCAAGGCGTCTCTGAGGACCCATTTTTGTGCGTTGTGGGGGTGCAATAGGAACTTGCACAGCACAACCAAAAACTCGTAGATGGGAAACATTAGGTGGTTGTCCAAATACAAGTTGTAAAGGGGAGTATTCATGATAAGAAGTTGGTCTAATCCGAATTAATGATGCAGCATGTAATATGGCATGACCCCAAGCAGATGCAGGCAGCTTTGTTCTCAAAAGTAAGGGTCTAGCAACCAACTTGAGACGTTTGATAAACGACTCAGCTAAACCATTCTGTGTATGCACGTGAGCAACGGGATGTTCAACATGAATTCCTATTGACATGCAATAGTCATCAAATGCCTTGGATGTGAATTCCCCAGCATTATCAAGACGTATAGTTTTGATAGGAAAATCAGAAAATTGTGCTCGTAATCGAATTATCTGAGCCAGAAGTCTCGCAAATGCAGTGTTGCGAGATGAGAGTAGACACACGTGTGACCATCTAGTAGATGCATCAATAAGAACCATGAAGTAATAAAATGGCCCAGATGGTGGGTGAATTGGTCCACATATATCTCCTTGAACACGTTCTAGAAATGTAGGGGATTTCACAGTGATCTTTGAAGGAGATGGTCTGATAATTAATTTACCTTGTGAACAAGCAGTACATGGATTGTCACTTGGCAGAAGAATCTTCTGATTTTTTAAAGGATGTCCATGTGAGCCTTCAATGCATCATTATTGTTCCAGGGTGACCAAGTCGGTCATGCCAAAGTCCAAAAGTTTTTTTTTTTGGATCTGATTTTTTCTGGTCTACCACAACATTTGATTCAATTGCTCTAATCGTCGTTTGATATAACCCAGAAGCTTGAGCAGGGAGTTTCTCCAAGACCTGTTTCTTATTTGAAACAAGAGAGGTAATACAAAGATATTCTACACTATTCTCAGTAATGGTCTCAATGTGATATCCATTTAAGCGGATATCTCTGACACTAAGCAAATTTCTTTTGGATTTGCTAGAGTACAAAGCATTATTGGAATGAATTATTGTTCCCTTTGACAAACCTATGCTAGCCCTTCCAGATCCTTCAATAAGATTTGTTGTGCCTGATATTGTGTTCACATTTGCTTCAGCTAGTTTTAAGTTCAAGAAATATTTCTTGTCACGAAGAATTGTATGTGTAGTTGCACTATCCACTAGGCATATATCTTCACTGTTCATCTTTGAAATCTTTCAAATAATAAGGTTCATAAGTATTAAGAGATTATTTTATTCATCACAAGAAGATCATATTCCACAATACAACATAATACTAGCATACAAATACAACATAAAATTATAGTAGAAACACACAACATTATTCATTTTTGGACACTTCCATCACCAATCAAGTGATCAATTTTTCCATCAGAATCTGTGAAGAAATCTGCCATATCCAAATGGGTTATATCCACTGGACCATCATAGTCAGCAAAATGGGTCTCTACCTCTTTACCCTTTCCCTTTATGGTGGCTTGGTAGAGATCAACCAAATGTTTTGGCGTATCACAGCGACGAGCCCAGTGCCCTGTCTTGCCACACCGGTAACAGAGTTCATCATCTCTCTTGGGAGGTCTTTGAATACCTTTTCCCCTTTTATTCCTGTTCCACTTTTGGTGGTACGGTGTTGCATTTTTATGGTTATGACCACCACGGTTCCATTTGTAATTTCTTCCATGACCTCGTCCTTGGCTGTTTCTATATCTACCTCCACGTCCACCTCTCTGCCTATGAGGTACATTTACATTCACTTCAGGGAATGTAGTTCCATTGGCTTCAGGCAATGGATTGGAACCGATTGGACGTAACTGATGATTTTTCATCAGCAAATCATTGTTTTGTTCAGCCACAAGGAGACAAGATATCAGTTCTGGATACTTTTTAAATCTGCGCTCTCGATATTGCTGCTGCAGAAGCATATTCGAGGCGTGGAATGTAGAATAAGTTTTTTCTAATTTTTTTTTTTCATTAACTCCTTTAGGAGTTGTCTCTAATTTATCTGTGATAAATTTTCTTACTTCTTCTTTAAGAAGTCATTTTATTGTCTCCCCAGGAGACTAACTTTTCAAGGAGTCCATTTATTATCTCCCCAGGAGACTGACTTTTCAAGGAGTCCATTTATTATCTCCCCAGGAGACTGACTTTTCAAGGAGTCCATTTATTTATTTTTTTTTCTTATGACTTCTTTTAGAGGACTATCCATAATAACTTCTTCAGAAGTTTGCAATAAAATCCTCTTTGGTAGGACTATTATTTATCTTCTACAAGAGATAGTCCACCACTCTTTTATCAAGTATTCTACCCTTTTCAAGAGATAAGTATAACTATATATTTTTTTTTTTCTCTCTACAACTTCTTCAAGAGTTGTTTTTAATTTATTCACTACTTTCTTCAAGAAGCTGATTTATTGTCTTTTCAAGGACTATTCACTTTCATTACAAATTATAACCTCTTCAAGGGTGTATAATTATTGTAATAAATTCCTCTCATCAAGAGGAGTTTAAATTATAACCTCTTCAAGGGTGCACATATATATATATATATATATAAAGAAAACTAAACAGATATATATTATCTATATTAATATCTATACCATTTGATATGAGGAGCCCAGTTGGTATAGGCTCGTGCTGATAACGTGTTATAAAACTAATAATAAAATGCATGCAAATAAGCAATTAATGACACCAATATTTTCAGGTGGTTCGGCAATTTGCCTACGTCCACTGCGGAGGGGGATCACCTTTGATTATTGATTGAACCTTTACAACCCAAGCACTAACTTCTCAAAATATCAAAGACACTAATGATATTTGTCACTCTCTCCCCCTAATATTTCTCTTGCTTTTCTTCTCTCCTTTTCTTCTTCTTTTATGTCTTTTTTCTTCCACCCTTTCTTCTTCCGATGAGTTCAATTTATAGGGAAATAAATTGTCAAAGACATCATCTATGACATCAAATGAATTGACATTCACTAATGCTTGTATAGACATCCACCATAATTAAACACTATGGACATCCACTATTAAAAGTGGCATTATTCATAACAATATGTATAATTTAGGCTATTTTGTTTCTTGCTTTCAAACTCACATTGACACATGCATGTTTCATCACCAGCCCAATGACAGGATTAGTTTTTTTTTTTTTTCAAAAAATAAAATAAAAATTGTTGGTATACCAGATATGATTCTGAAGATACCCCATATAGAATTTTATTTATATGATATGATATGAAGAATTTTTGTTGTGATGTAGAATGTTGTCCCTCTACCTTCCATCATCCAAACAAAGATATCTTATACAAGATTGTTCATGTCCACCCAATAGGATCACTTTTTTATTGTTATGATATGATCAATCCATATGCGAAGTGGGCCCTGTTGATTAAACAAATGTTGGAGAATTAGTTTAGTGGGCCATAGTCCAATTAAAAAATAAAAATAAGTGGTCCAGTGGACACAATTAGTGTTCCTTCAGAACCAAGTATACTCATTACACTCTTTTTGAAATTGTTTTATTTCAGAAAAAAGCTCCAAAGTGGTTTTTAACTTAGAAATACTAATTAAATTGGTATTTATATTTTTTTTTTTGGAGAACTAAGAGTCTTCACTTTTTCCTTCTTTTTTTTTTTTGGTTGTTAAGAAACTCAGATTGTTCACAGCTTAAAAGCAATTATGGATTTAGAGAGGGGGAGAGAAAGCACTCACCCCCCTTAGATTTGAAAAAAAAAAAAAAAAAAAAGCTTCTATTTTACTAGCATTATACATGAGTAGCATTGGTCCAAATGTGTTCCATAAACACATTTGTACACATGGACCAATCATACATCAAAACAAGAGGAGAACGACCTAAGGAAATATGCGTAATTTTTTTCCTACAAAAGATTCTTATGTATACCAATGTGGTAGTGAAAAAAATTTAGGCCATAAAATATCTAAATGGATTAGTATTTATTGACTTGTGAAATATACCAAAACAATGAATGATGCTAAATCCTTTTCTGTGAAGTGATTGTTGTAAATGTTTTGTTTTTGTGGGAAAATTTTTTTCTTTTCATAACGCAACTAATTGATGTTTGTCTTAAAACCATCACAACCGAAATTTATTAGATGTGTTTACATATATGGTAGTTTTCCATTAAAGTCCAATCAATTGTCTTAAGTAAGGGTTTTTTTTATTTATTTTATTTATTTTATTTTATCACCGTCTTAAGTAAGGTTTAAATCTTTGAATTATAGACTCCCGCTTGCTTTGTTATTTACAAAGGGGTGTTCGCAGTCGATTTTTTGGATTTTGTTAAATGGGTCATTTAGTATAAAGTCCAATCTACTAGGCTTTTCTAGCAATTAGTTCAGTCCAATAAACTTCTTAGTAATAAGTCCCTCCTATTTTATTTAGACAATTTTGCCCTTCTTCCATAATAAATTCACCCAAATAAATGGCTTAGATATATATATATATATATATAAACTAGCCTTATTGTTCTCCTAAAATCTTGGGATTCAATTATACCTTATAATTGATTTGCAAAATCAGATTTGAAATTCAAATAATTTCCAGTTGTATTTCAACTTGATTCAAGTAAAATCAAAGCATATCTCCATATTTCAAATACACAAACTCCATACATCTTTCTTCTTCTTAAGAGTAGACCTCCATTGAAGCAGCTTTGTTGCAGAAAACTGGTACTCTGCAAATTTAATTGCATCAACGAAGCAATAGAAATCTCTCATGAAATTTAAATCTTCAAAAACCAAACTAATGAAATTTCACAAAAATAACTCTGTTATGAAGGTGTGAAATTTCACGTGTTGGTGATGTGAAATTTCACAATCAGACTTACTGTTATGGAATTTCAATTGAAAATTCACAAAAAAAACCATTTTATTATGAAATTTCAACGAATAACTTACTGTTACTGTTATGAAATTTCACAATCTTCAAAACACCCACAATAAAAATGAAAATTCCCAAAAAAAAACTTGCTGCAATGAAATTTTACATGTTACGGAAGTGAAATTTCACACGTTTTGGTAATGTCATTGTCCGTCTCCATCACCACCACACAAACATCAATTTGGTCCACCTTCATTAACTTGGACAATCTGATCATATTAATCAGGTCGTCTTCACTATCCAACATACATTTCTCGTACCCAGCAATTTTGTAAATTAGCGACGTATCATCCTTCACAATGCTGGGTCATCTTCGACAAACAAAATCCATCAACTCATTGAAACTCGTAGTAACAGAGATATTAGTCACTGCAGTCTCGCCGGCGTATGTGCAGCAAATGATCGTATGATCCTCCATTAAAAAGGCGTCTGTAGAAAAAAAAAAATGAAATTACAATAGAACATGTAAACAAACAAAATTCAGTGATATGAAAATTCACATTGAATAAAACATTGAAAATCCTGGAAAATGATATTGCGATCTAAAAATCATTTTTGTAATGGAAAATATCTCGGTCAAAAACTTACAGATTTGGGAAAAAACATAATCAAACAACGTGAGAAAATGGTTGAATATGATTACCACTTACCGTAACGAATGAACAAGCACGATCCGTTCTTCTTTCTTTCAACAAATCTCGGAAAACAATGATGATTCTCAAACTTATGAGCTTCAAACTGTATGATTCTCAAACTAATGAGCTTCTGCAACTGTTGATCTTCACAATCAGTATAAAGTCTTCAAAACTCTTAAAGATATCAACAATTCGCAAATGAAGTAATGTGAAAAATGAAACAAAACATCTTCCTTGATTCGTGGATATACCAAGCTCATTTGGTTCAATCTGATTTAAACATGCTTAAATGCTGATTTGATTCACCTTCTATAACAAACTTTGACCATTTAAAAGGCATAAATGCATGTAATTATATATAGACGTATATATATATATATATAATATCTTTATATATGCAAGGGTAAAATTGTCATTAAAAATGATAATTACATGGGGATAGGGACCTATTACTACAGACGTTGGGGAGGTGGGGATATATTGTTAAATTAAGAAAGGGGTAGTCCCTATTGATGCACAACCATAGTAGGTAGGGACTTACTACTAAATTTCTATTGTTAAATTTTGCTTTATGGTTGAGAACTAACATCATGTAGGTTTAATAAAAAACCAATTTTAGTAAATGAAATTAGGGATTCTTGCACACAAGCAAAAGTCCCTAATAAATACATTTTAATTTGTAGAACCCGATAATTTATAAACCGCTTAAGTGAGATCTACACCTTCCCAAACAGTCTTATAACTCTTATACTGTCATACAACAAAGAGTCAAAGAGGGTATAAAAGCATGGGTTTAGTGGGTCCAAAAGCATGATTCCTTCTTGACCCGGCAACAACCTTCTTCATTAAGCGGCATAGCACGTGCAGTACTGATGCTAGTACAAAATCAAATTTTAGAGAGAATGTGTGTGTTTGTGTGTGTGTGTGTGTGTGTGTGAGAGAGAGAGAGAGAGAGAGAGAGAGAGAGAGAGAGAGAGAGAGAGAGAGAGTGTGTGTGTGATATGTGTGTAGGGCATCTCCTTTGAAAAGCTTGGTCATGATATTGATGGCCAGTGCCCTTCTTTAGATCTTTTCCTTAGGAGACTACTTTAAAAGCAGAGAGGAAGATAGGGCCTTTTATCAATTTGGGGATGTCTAGTCAAAGAGGACATTGACAACTAGTGACTAAAGAAGCATGACCATTATAACTAAGGCTACAAAAGTCATGAAATATTACATTCAAAACCATTTTAGCTCGAGATCAAGGGAAAAAAAAACATTTTAGTTATTCTTTCAAATTTTATTTCAATTTTGATGCTATCAAATCATAAAATCCTCTAATTGTACTTCAAATTTTTTTCCCAACCACAGGAAGAGAGAAAAAAAAAATGCAAATACGGACTCCTTTAGAAACATTTGGTATTGGAAATTAGTTGAAACTAGGCAATTTGCAATTTAAAGCATATTGTACTTCTCTTGTTCTTCTTTTATTTTATTTTTTTGGGGGAAAATGACAATTTATATTGAGAAACTCTGAAACTTTAGGTCAAAAACATAATTAGTACGAAGAAACACGTGTTGTGTTAATTCCAGATACTAATAGCCTAATACCCATTTCCTGATTATTTGAGATAATTTTAGAGTCAGAGAAGAATTTTGATAATCTTATTACTAATTTCAAGATATTTCTTTAATTGTTCTGTTTTAGTAAATTGATGACACTACTTTTCCAATAGATATACTTGAAGTCGAAAATAGCATGCCTTTAAATAGACTTTTGTGGTCCTCTCCATTGAACTCCTTCCTTTGTGGTGGAAGGAAAATCACAATGCCTATAATGTACAAACAATTAAATGACTACCTACCTAAATACTTTTGATTAATGACCTCAAATTTTCTCACTCTCCATAAGTTTTTTGGACAGCACTTGGGTGGTGCTTTTCACTCAGTGTTTTTTGTATTGTTATCTCTCACAGAAGTAGAACGCAGGACAGTTTTTAAAAAACTGTTTTAAAGTACTGAGTCCCAGTTTTGTGAGAGAGAACAGCACAAAAAACACTGAGAGAAAAGCACCCAAGTATTATCCAAGTTTTTTGACAATGTCTTTTTATTTTCGGATCGAGAGTGTAGATATAACACCCGCATTTGTGTTATTGCATTTGCATTACATTGTCATGCATGATAATGTGATGTGGCGTGTCCTATGACACATGTTTGGGTGAGTTTTGACTCACGAGTTGATTTGGGTGTCTGTATTAGAGAACCCTTTGAAACTGTGGTAATTGAAGATTTGTTGTTGTGACGTCTCTCCGAGTATGAGATGGTCACTGTGGAACATTTTAAATGTTTATCTGAAAATAAATGTTTACCTGTGTATTTTAATATCTGTATTATTTTCTGGCTTAGAATATATTTCCGTTGTTAGATTTAGTATCCTGGTGAGAACGAATGAACACGCTACTAATTTGGTAGGCTAATTAGCAACTTCGGAAACGTCATATAGAAATTCGCGTTTTAGCGACCAAACGAAACTTAGTCGAAAACTTTTATAATTTTGAAGTTTCACTCGTAAAGCTATGAATAAGCTGTATAGAAAGTTTCAGAGACTGTTTAGGAGTTTGGAAAACTCGTGGGGAGGTAAACGTAATTCCCCGAGAATGTTGCCTATATATAGATACAGATGAACTTAGATATTTTTCATAACTCTAACCTAAATTCTAAAGGAGGCCAAAAGGGGGCTAGAGGGAGAATTAGAAGCTTAGAGCTTTGCGACGCCAAACGACGACCTTCCGTCAGTCTGGTTTCTCCCAGATTTCATATTTGAGCTCCTCGAGGTAAGAGCTTCGTTTTGATATATGTTAGGGCTTGTTTGGCCAAATTTTCCGAAAAGTTATTTTCTAGAATTTTTCATAAAAGTTGATAAATGGAATTCTGATCCATAGGAATTTTACTAGACGGACTTCTGCACGTTCTTTGTGCACGGGTTTTCTTCAGATTGAACTATAGGAGCGTTATTTGGAGGTGAGTGATTCAACTATGTTTTGGAATGGTTTCTTGACATGTATTCATGTTATGTTTGAATAGCATGTATTAATACTTAGAGATATCTTGTGTAGTTCATATTGGGCAGTTATATTGATAAGTAGGCTCAATAGCACGGTGATATGTTTTAATTACCGCGAGTATGGTGATATGTATTTGAGCATGTTAAGTTGCTTATGTGGGTCAGAAGGAGCACGTGGTCACCGTGCCATTTTGTGGAGCCGATATAGGCATTAAGGTCGCACGATTGTTTGTAGAATCGTGGGTCTTACCCTTTCGCGTGGACTTATTGGCGAGGAGTCGCGGATTGGGAATATGGACGGGCACGTGAGTCTCCGGCGACTAGTATGAAATGTAGAGATGTGAATGCGGACATGTTTATCATTCATGTGCATATGTTGTTTTATTCACTAAGCTTTAGCTTAAACAAATCGAAATATGTGTGGTTATTCAAATAACCATTGCAGGTATTAATGCTGGCGAGGAATCGCAGAAGTGAGTACGTGAGTTGGGAATTCGCTTGGGAGACAACTTAATGTTAATCTTGTAGTTTTGGGATCCTAGAAGCATTGTAATGAGAATTTGGTTGTTTTAACCCATGTTTAATTTAGTACGTTATAATGGATTTAAAAACGTTGTAATAGTTAGTAACATGTTGTAATTATGTTTGGTGATGCTTTAATACAGTTAAGATTACTTTGGAGTGCTTTTGGAAGTGTGTGTTTGATCCTTGGTTGAAGTTAGAAAGCTTTTAAACTTGAAAATCTACAGATTGGGCTGCTGCCAGGGGAGCAGTCGACTGAACCCCTGTGTCTGTTAGCTACTGCTTCTTATATAGCAAAAGCAGTCGACTGGACCCCTTCAGCAGTCGACTGGACCCCGCCCTCAGTCGACTGGACCCCAGTCTCAGTCGACTGGAATTTATATTAAATCCCTGCCTACTTCCGTCGACTGTGCAGTCGACTGAGAGGTCGACTGAACCTCTGGTTTTAAAATGTGTTTTGTTTTCCGATGCGTGTGTTCTTCAAACCTAATTTTGGGAACGTTAATGAATTGGTTTAGCCTCGGTGGCGTGCCACGGACTCCGGTTCCGCTATTGTGGGATCGGGCTGTGACATTTAGTGGTATCAGAGCATAAGTTTAGAGCCTTGGGAACGAGTGACGTTATATATGCTGAGCGACGTTGAGTGGAGTGTGTAATTGTAAAGATAATGGTTATCATTGTAGAAATGCTTCATGTGTTAGCATTTGTTAATTGTGATGAACTGTGCACATATATCTATATTGTGGCATAGCATGCATGGTCATTATGCATTGCACTCAACAGGGGAATATTTGAAACGTTATGGCTGATCCACCAAGAGAATTGTCACCGCATTCGCGGATGGACCAAATAGTGAATATGGTGGGAAATTTCATACAAGCGTTAAGTGAAAGAGAACAGATGAACGTTCAGCCTCCACAAGTGGAAATTCGTTATATCAATGCACCATCAGCACCACGACCTCAACACACAATCGTGGAACAGTTTCATAAGCGAAAACCGACCTTGTATCATGGACAAGTTGATATAGACTTGGCCGATCATTGGATGATGGACATGGAAAGACATTTCCGTCAGGTAATATGTACCGATGAGGAGAAAATTTTGTGCGCATCCGATACGTTGATGGGCGAAGCATTGGATTGGTGGAACAACGTGCTTGAACAAGGGAAACCAACTACGTGGGAAGCATTTAAAGAGGAATTCAACAAACGTTTCTTTCCACAATCTGCTTATACTCAGAAACGTCAAGAGTTTGCGAGTTTGGTTCAGGGAGATATGACCGTGGGTGAGTATGTTTCTCGTTTCAATGCCTTGTTACGATTTGGGAAAACTACTGTTCCGACTGATAGGGATAAAGCTCGTAAGTTCGAGGAAGGACTTAGAGAGAATATCCGTGGCCGTGTGGACATGCTACAACACCCGACCATTTCTCTAGTCGAGGAAGCCGCCCGTATAGCTGAGAAAAGTGTCGACCGATATCGACAGGGACAACAAGGGAAGAGAGCAAATGACAGTCGGAGTAAGGGTCAAGGGAATGCGAAGAAACCGTTTACACAAGGTTCAGGATCATATATGAGTGGCCAAGGAGGGAGTACGTTCATGGGGGACCCGAGACCGTTGTGTCCAACATGTAACCAGCGACACAGAGGAACCTGCTATCAATTGGTCACTTGCTATTTTTGTAAACAATTGGGGCATGTGTCTAGGAACTGTCCTTTGAACGCAAATTCGACTACACCAAACACAACCTCAAATGCCAAGAGCTACAACCCAGAGATGAGGGGAAAATATTTTGACTGTGGACAACTGGGACACATAGCGAAGAATTGCCCGAGTAAGAGACAACCGGGAATGAGTACCGGGGCATCGAGTGTGCCAAGCGGATTAAGGGTAGAACCTCGAGTAGATAAAGGGAAAGGAGTCGCGCAACAACAAGGACGATACTTCCAGCTCAGGCCAGGGAATACGGATGATACCGTCGTATCAGGTATTCTTCCTATTTGTTCGTATCCTGCACGTATACTTATGGATTCTGGTTCAACGCATTCATTCGTATCACGTGATTTTGTTAAGCATTTAACTGTTAAGTCAGAACCACTAGGATATGACTTGTGTGTATCATTGCCTAGTAGTGAACCGCTAGTTACTTCTTCGATATTTAAGTCATGTGAGATCAAGATAGGTGATAAAGTCTTGAGCGTTGATTTGATTCCGTTGACGGTGAATTACTTTGATGTTATCTTGGGTATGGATTGGTTGTCGATTAATCAAGCCAGAATCGATTGTGAACAGAAACGGGTTAGTTTCCATCCGTCAGGGCGAGAAGAGTTTACTTTTCAGGGTAAGGGAGTGATTGTACCGCCGTACTTGATATCGGTGATTCAAGCAAGTAAGATGTTGAAGAAGGGTTGTTCGGGTTTCCTATGTTCAATTATCGACACGCGAGTTCTTGGACCACTAATAGAAGACATTTCAGTAGTTCAAGAATTTCCAGATGTTTTTCCCGATGAGTTACCCGACATATTGATTGAAAGAGAGCTTGAGTTCACAATAGAAGTAGTACCAGGGTCACAACCGGTATCCAAAGCACCGTACCGAATGGCACCGATAGAGTTGAAAGAATTGAAAGTTCAGTTAGAAGAACTATTGGAGAAGGGTTTTATCCGACCGAGTGTTTCGCCGTGGGGAGCTCCAGTCTTGTTTGTGAAGAAGAAAGATGGAACAATGCGTATGTGCATCGACTACCGAGAGTTGAATAAGTTGACCGTCAAGAACAAGTATCCATTGCCACGAATAGATGACTTGTTTGATCAGTTACAAGGGGCTCAGGTATTTTCAAAGATCGATTTGAGATCCGGTTACCATCAGTTGAAAGTCAAAGAGGAAGATGTTGAGAAGACAGCTTTCAGGACTCGATATGGTCACTTTGAATTTTTGGTTATGCCATTTGGAGTGACTAATGCACCAGCTGCTTTCATGGACTTGATGAACCGTGTCTTCAAAGATTATTTAGATTAGTTCGTTATCGTATTCATAGATGACATCCTAATCTACTCCAAAAGCGTTGAAGATCACGAGCATCATTTGCGATTAGCTTTACAACGACTGCGTGAAAAGAGGTTATTCGGCAAATTGAAGAAGTGTGAGTTTTGGTTGACCGAGATAGCTTTCCTTGGACATATAGTGTCGGCAAAGGGGATTTCGGTAGACCCTCAGAAGATAGAAGCAGTTACCAACTGGGTGAGGCCAACGAACGTGACGGACATCAGAAGTTTCCTAGGATTAGCTGGGTATTATCGGAGATTTGTAAAAGATTTTTCGCGTATAGCAATGCCGATGACACAGTTAATGAGGATAGATATTGCTTTTGTTTGGAGTCCAGAATGTGAAGGAAGTTTCCAAGAGTTGAAGGGTCGACTAGTGAAAGCACCAATATTAGCCGTTCCGTCAGGGACCGAAGGATTTATTATTTACAGTGATGCTTCATATAGAGGTTTGGGTTGTGTTCTTATGCAAGGTGATAAAGTCATTGCATATGCGTCAAGACAACTTAGACCGCACGAGAAGAATTATCCAACTCATGATCTAGAATTGGCCGCCGTGATTTTTGCATTAAAAATTTGGCGTCATTATCTATACGGAGAGAAATGTGAGATTTATACGGATCACAAGAGTTTGAAGTACCTGTTTACACAACGAGATTTGAATATGAGGCAAAGGAGATGGTTAGAGTTGATGAAGGACTATGACTTGTCGATTCAGTATCATCCGGGCAAGGCGAATGTCGTCGCCGATGCTCTTAGTCGCAAAGTACCAACCAATACCGCATCAAATTTGACTTCTCAGAAAGAATTGATAAGAGATATGGAGAACTTAGAACTTGAAGTGATTCCGAGGATTGAAAGTGGCTTGATGTCGACGATGGTGGCACAACCACTCTTGATTCACGAGATCGCAGAGAAACAACTTCAAGACGTGGCTTTGAAGAAGATTTGTGATGAGATTCCAATGGGCAAACAACCAGGATTCACGTTTGAGAACAATGTGTTGAGATTGAGGGGTAGAATTTGTGTACCTAGTGAGAAAGAGTTGAAACGGAACATCCTAGAGGAAGCACACAACACGAAGTATACCGTTCATCCGGGAAACACCAAGATGTATAGAGATTTGAGACATGTTTATTGGTGGCCGAGAATGAAGAGGGCAATAGCACGATATGTTTCGCGTTGTACTAGTTGTCAGCAAGTAAAGGCCGAACGCCAAGTACCCTCGGGATTGTTACAACCGTTACCGATAGCCGAGTGGAAATGGGAGCACATAACAATGGATTTTGTTAGTGGGTTTCCGAGGTCGAAGAGATCAAATACTATTATTTGGGTGATTGTTGATCGTTTGACGAAGTCGTCGCACTTCCTACCACTTCGAACGACAAAGCCGATGACGTTAGCTAAATTGTATATTCGCGAAATTGTGAGACTACATGGTATCCCAGTTTCTATCGTTTCGGATAGAGATAGTAGTTTGACATCGAAGTTTTGGAGAGCCTTGCAAGAAGCAATGGGTACCAAATTGCACTTTAGTACAGCTTTTCATCCTCAGACCGATGGTCAATCAGAAAGAGTAATCCAGATTTTGGAAGACATGCTGCGTTTATGTGTACTTGATTTTCAAGGTGATTGGGAAGACCATTTGCCGTTGATTGAGTTCGCGTATAACAACAGTTTTCAATCGAGTATTGGAATGGCTCCTTATAAAGCTTTATATGGTCGTGTATGTCGTTCACCAATTAGTTGGACAGAGGTGGGAGAAAGAAAGATTGAAGGGCCGAAAATTGTACAAGAGACGACGGATAAGATAAAGGTAATTCGACAACGGTTACTGACAGCTCAGAGTAGGTATAAGAGTTATGCCGACAAGCGCAGACGGCCGTTGGAATTCGATGTGGGAGACTTAGTGTATTTGAAGGTGTCACCTTCAAAGGGAATAACCAGATTTGGTAGATACGGTAAACTCAATCCGAGATATGTAGGACCTTTTGAAATCATTGGAAAGGTTGGACCCGTAGCTTATCGTTTGAACTTGCCGAGCGAGTATGCTCAAGTTCATAACGTGTTTCATGTATCGTTGTTACGCAAACAATTAGTGAAAGATAGAGATCAAGTGATGACTCCGACATCGAATGAGATTCAGAGTGATTTAACGTATGTCGCATATCCGGTAGAGATCTTAGACCGAAAGGATCAAGTCTTACGAAATAAAGTAATATCGAAAGTGAAAGTGTTATGGCGTAGCCAAACTACGGAAGAGATGACGTGGGAGATAGAAGATGAGATGCGTACTCAGTATCCGCACCTTTTCGAGACATGAGGTATAAGTTTGGGGACAAACTTCTTTTAAGGGGGAGAGTATTATAACACCCGCATTTGTGTTATTGCATTTGCATTACATTGTCATGCATGATAATGTGATGTGGCGTGTCCTATGACACATGTTTGGGTGAGTTTTGACTCACGAGTTGATTTGGGTGTCTGTATTAGAGAACCCTTTGAAACTGTGGTAATTGAAGATTTGTTGTTGTGACGTCTCTCCGAGTATGAGATGGTCACTGTGGAACATTTTAAATGTTTATCTGAAAATAAATGTTTACCTGTGTATTTTAATATCTGTATTATTTTCTGGCTTAGAATATATTTCCGTTGTTAGATTTAGTATCCTGGTGAGAACGAATGAACACGCTACTAATTTGGTAGGCTAATTAGCAACTTCGGAAACGTCATATAGAAATTCGCGTTTTAGCGACCAAACGAAACTTAGTCGAAAACTTTTATAATTTTGAAGTTTCACTCGTAAAGCTATGAATAAGCTGTATAGAAAGTTTCAGAGACTGTTTAGGAGTTTGGAAAACTCGTGGGGAGGTAAACGTAATTCCCCGAGAATGTTGCCTATATATAGATACAGATGAACTTAGATATTTTTCATAACTCTAACCTAAATTCTAAAGGAGGCCAAAAGGGGGCTAGAGGGAGAATTAGAAGCTTAGAGCTTTGCGACGCCAAACGACGACCTTCCGTCAGTCTGGTTTCTCCCAGATTTCATATTTGAGCTCCTCGAGGTAAGAGCTTCGTTTTGATATATGTTAGGGCTTGTTTGGCCAAATTTTCCGAAAAGTTATTTTCTAGAATTTTTCATAAAAGTTGATAAATGGAATTCTGATCCATAGGAATTTTACTAGACGGACTTCTGCACGTTCTTTGTGCACGGGTTTTCTTCAGATTGAACTATAGGAGCGTTATTTGGAGGTGAGTGATTCAACTATGTTTTGGAATGGTTTCTTGACATGTATTCATGTTATGTTTGAATAGCATGTATTAATACTTAGAGATATCTTGTGTAGTTCATATTGGGCAGTTATATTGATAAGTAGGCTCAATAGCACGGTGATATGTTTTAATTACCGCGAGTATGGTGATATGTATTTGAGCATGTTAAGTTGCTTATGTGGGTCAGAAGGAGCACGTGGTCACCGTGCCATTTTGTGGAGCCGATATAGGCATTAAGGTCGCACGATTGTTTGTAGAATCGTGGGTCTTACCCTTTCGCGTGGACTTATTGGCGAGGAGTCGCGGATTGGGAATATGGACGGGCACGTGAGTCTCCGGCGACTAGTATGAAATGTAGAGATGTGAATGCGGACATGTTTATCATTCATGTGCATATGTTGTTTTATTCACTAAGCTTTAGCTTAAACAAATCGAAATATGTGTGGTTATTCAAATAACCATTGCAGGTATTAATGCTGGCGAGGAATCGCAGAAGTGAGTACGTGAGTTGGGAATTCGCTTGGGAGACAACTTAATGTTAATCTTGTAGTTTTGGGATCCTAGAAGCATTGTAATGAGAATTTGGTTGTTTTAACCCATGTTTAATTTAGTACGTTATAATGGATTTAAAAACGTTGTAATAGTTAGTAACATGTTGTAATTATGTTTGGTGATGCTTTAATACAGTTAAGATTACTTTGGAGTGCTTTTGGAAGTGTGTGTTTGATCCTTGGTTGAAGTTAGAAAGCTTTTAAACTTGAAAATCTACAGATTGGGCTGCTGCCAGGGGAGCAGTCGACTGAACCCCTGTGTCTGTTAGCTACTGCTTCTTATATAGCAAAAGCAGTCGACTGGACCCCTTCAGCAGTCGACTGGACCCCGCCCTCAGTCGACTGGACCCCAGTCTCAGTCGACTGGAATTTATATTAAATCCCTGCCTACTTCCGTCGACTGTGCAGTCGACTGAGCAGTCGACTGAGAGGTCGACTGAACCTCTGGTTTTAAAATGTGTTTTGTTTTCCGCTGCGTGTGTTCTTCAAACCTAATTTTGGGAACGTTAATGAATTGGTTTAGCCTCGGTGGCGTGCCACGGACTCCGGTTCCGCTATTGTGGGACCGGGCTGTGACAGTAGACTACAGGACACTTGTATTTGCAAAAAGGGTAATACTTGGGACACAACTTTCATACAACTTTCATACAACCTCTCCAAAAGATGTGTCTATCTCTTTCCTGTGTCACTGTGGGGTCCAGTGACATCACACGAGAGAGATAGACACATCTTTTAGGGAGGTTGTATGAAAGTTGTATGAAGGTTGTGTCCCAAATATTACTCTTGCAAAAAAATACAGTTGGTTTTGCATATCTATTTCCTATCTATCCTTTCTTAGACGCTATTTGATTGCATTTAGCAAATTAAAAGGAAAGAAAATGAAAGGAAAAAAAAAGGAAGGAAAAGTAATTTCTCCATTGTCATTATTATTTTTCTCGTGGTTGGCTCGCAACAGTAATGAGTGAAATGACAAGACAAAGAATATGAAGTAGTTTTCCTATTTAAAGGAGAAATTTGGAATATTTTTTTTTTTTTTTTTTTTTTAATGTCATCTCTCTTTTCGAATTCTACCAAATCTCTTGCAATTTTTTGATACATCATTAGTTTCCAATTATATAAGGCTTTGTTTAGTTAATAAATTTAGTAAATGAAAGAGAAAAAAAAATGATTTCTTCATTTGATTGATAATCAAAGTAGTGAGGGGAAAAAAAATTAAACAGAGTAAAAGCACTTCAATTAGTTTTTTTCTTTAGTTTAGTAATGTTATGTTATGTTCTAAATTTTTAAGTTTCTTTTTACATTTCAATGGCATCATTAATCAAGGATGGATCTAGGGGGGCGACCCCGCCCTTCTTAGATTTGGAAAAAAAAACACTTAATTATACTAGTATTATTCGTAAATACACGTTCTTGCTCCCCCTCCCCCCTAAATTTTTTTTCTACATTATTAAGCTCTCTCTCTCTCTCTCTCTCTCTCCCCCCCCCCCCCCTACATTTTTTTTTAAAAAAACTGATGTGTATAAGTAATTTTTTAGAAAGTTTGGTGTATTTATAAATATAAATTCTGAATTTTGTTTACAAATTGCTCAATACCTTGTTAATTCAAATAGTTTGTATTTTTCTCTCCTTATATAGTTATTTCATTATCAAAAATGTATAAGTAAACGTAAACGCCAAAAAAAATTCTTTCGACGAACCCCCGTATATTTTCGCCCCCCCTAAACTAGATTCCTGGATCCGTCCCTGTCATTAACAACTTATCACTGTTGCAAAAATAATAAAAATACTTCCAAATCTTTAATATAAATAATAATAATAATAATAATAAAATTAAAAAAAAAAAACAAAACAAAACAAAACAAGGAAGAGACAATGGGATATATGGATAGAGCTCGATACAATGAGAGACAAAAAGATGTGTAGTGTGAAAGGTGAAAGATTTGAGAGAGGCAGGGCATGATTTATTTTTTGACTTATTTTTTATATTTATTTTCAATTAAATTGAAATTTTGACCCCACTTCCCTAGTCATTTTTCCCTCTTTATTTTAGTGAATCAATTCAGGAAAAAAAACGAGCAACGACTTAGCCTCATTGGTAAAAAGGCTTTCCATGTCATACTTATACCAGGGTTTGAACCTTGCCCCCTCTCCCGTGCCATGTCACACTTATGTCTTCGCACAAGACCACTACACCAAATGAGCCGGAAAAATTGTGAAAAAACATCCAATCCTTTATTTTTGTGAGATCAAACCATTTTCTCTTCGCTACACTTGAAATCAGACAAAAATAGGCAAAAAGCATAGTGGCAAAACAAACCCCCCAAAAAAAGATGGTGGGTTACAGAAATGTTATAGTCACGCTACTCCAGGCCAGAAGCCCAAACGATAGGCCCATTGTATTTGGGGCATTCAAACTACTTGAGCTGGGCCTCGTAGCATAATCACTATTGTGAAGGCACCAACATACCTCGATCTTTAGCTCCGCCACTTTGGTTCGGTCTTTATATTACGGAGTATTATTTTGAAGGGTATTATTTGGGACATACTCATTCATATAATTTTTAGGATATAATTCAAAATATGTGTCTATCTCTTTCATGTGTCACTATGAGGTTCACTGACATTACAGGAAAGAGATAGACACATCTTTTGAATTGTCCCAAAAATTGTATAAATGGGTGTGTCCCAACCTTTACCCAATTTTGAAGTCTAATGATGAAGAGAGAGAGAAGAATTTTTGTTATGACTGAAAAATCCACTTGTGGGGACAACAGATATTCATTTTGGAGGCCCATAATGGATCTATAGACTATAATCATAGTTATCTGAACCGAATGAACCGGACTGTATAATTTGTTGAACCGTAAGATGGTAGGTGGCTCGGTTTGATTCTTTAATTAGACCGTTCATGTATCTAAACTAATAAAAACAAGTGTGAAATTTCTAAACCAGTACAAATTTTGACCCCGGATGAGGAAAAACTGGTGGTTGAGCCGGTAAATTAAATCTACTAGTTGTCTACACGTGGAAAATTTAAATCTTAAAAGGCATTGAGTATTGGCTAACACTAATCTACTTTAAATATTCCCCCCAAAAAGTAAATAATAATCATATTTTGAAATGGTCTTCGACCATGGAAGAGCATGGTTTCTCTCCTCTTTTTGTTCTCTCTCTTTTATGAGAGTTTGTCCCTTCTCATGGGGATTTGTTTTTGTGTTTTTTTTTTCAGCGGGATCCATTGATTGCATTGTTGGTGTGCCTAGACCCGGCTTCTTTTCTTCCAGATGTAATATTTTTTTTGGTCAAATATGGTGCTTGGGTGGGCTCTTGTTGCAGTCGCGATGATGTTGGGGTGATCCTTGTTGGGTGGTGTTGTTTGACAGCTTCTCCTCAGTCCCAGCTTTTAGCGGTGTTACAGTCCAAGATATCTTTGAAAAGGGAGAGTGCAGTACGGCTTCAGATATTTTTCTGTGTTTTTTTTGTTTTGAGTTTTGTTTTTGTTGATGTTGTTTGTTGTTCATTTGATTGGTTTTTTCTCTTGTATTTTTATTTTTCTAATGCCTATACTGGTTCTACTTGGAATATGCTTTTTTATGATTAAATGAATTTCTGATTTGTGATCAAAATATAAATAATAATAAAAAAAACATAAATTTTGATACTAACACTCGTGTATTTGCTATATTGATAATGTATATATATATAATATAAGAATCATGTAAGTGTTTATTTAAACCGATTTGACTGACAGTTAAACTAATGAACTATAAATCAACTGCATTGCATATATAATGTCCATTTTGATTTTGATTACTATGTCCTGGATCATTAAATTCTAAGTAATGTTATGCTTCTCAAATGGTTTTCCCAAAAACTGTTTCTTAACACACATGTGGGAGTTGTTTCATTAATGGTAAAATCATTTCAACGTTAATCAATCAAAATCAACTGGATCTCCTGTTACATGTGTTTAAAAAATATTTTTAGAAAAAAAAAATTAAGAAGCATAGCATTTCTCTTAAATTCTGTCCTTGTAAGTAAATTTCCCTCTATAATTAATAGACTAAGCAGTTGATTTTTCAAAACAAAAATGATAATTAAATTTATGTTATGAAATGTATCCACATTCGTGAATGTCCACAAATAAAGCCAAAACCTAAACCTACTCGAGACAAATTTGTCAAAACCTTGTCTAAAGGATTTGTCAATATTTTGTGAAGCATTAATTGCTTGGTCACTGCCTAAATGCGCAAAAACACATAGAGAAGTACAGAAAAGAGAAAGATAGAAAGAATAAATAAATAATATCAGTATTTCTGATATACACTTGTAAAGAGCGCTGGAGTATATACATTTTCTTAATAATAAAGAGTGATCCCCTTTCGCAGTAGACGTAGGCAAATGGTCTAAGAGCATCTCCAACCATATTACTTAAAAATTCTCTAATTTTTAGCCAAAATAGCTAAAAAGCTATTTTAGCTAATCAGTTTTAAGCCCCCAACTCCAACCATGTTCTCCATTATAGGGAGCTTTGAATTATTATATTCATTTTTTATATAAAAGTAAAAAAAAATTTAATACACTCTCTCTCCTTAAATGAATATGATAAGTATTATGTTTTATTATTTTACTTATGGGTAATTACCCATATTCACACTCTCTCTCCTCAAATGTGGAGAACCAAAAAGGGGCTCTCCAAAATGGAGAATCATTTGGAGAACCCATTGGAGCTCCAAAAATCCACTTTGATTCTCCATAATAGCTAAATATTGAATATGGGTAATGTGGTTGGAGTTGCTTAACCACTTGAAATATCCTACATCCGTGAGTATTTATTTATGGAAAATTTGTTAATAAATCTCTAAAATTATTTTCATATGTAGCATTTATTTATTTGTGTGCATGCGCCTTTAATTATTAGTTTTATAACAATTTCACTATTTTGTACGGCTATACCTGAGTGAAATTAGACTGCCTCATAACTTTGGCTTTGACTAATAAAATGATTTTGAGAATCACAAAAATAAGGGTAATGCTAGAAGTACAACGTATTCTTGTAAGTCACTTACAATCATCTTTATCTCTCTTTTAAGTGATACTAAGACCTATTAAATTTTAACCAAACCCTACAGTGCCAGAGAGAAATAAAAATAGGTAATAAATGATTTGTGAGAATAAAGGCTAGCATTACCCAAAAATAAATTATATCCCTAACATTACTCCAAAAAATGAAAAGACTCAAAATTTCTAAACTAGGATTCTTGTAATCCTACTTGTCAATTCCCATCAAAATAATGGAAGCCAAGAAAACATCTACCAACATGTCACAACAATGGTATGGATCTATTTGTTACAGCTTCTTCTGCATATGCGGCTCAATTGCAAATAAATTATTATTGACCAAAAGCTCACCAAAGTAGCTTACAAAACTTTTGATTAATTGTAAATTCCTGTGATTAACTCACATTGTTTTAAAATTGAATCACGGAACCTGATTTGTCAAATAATCTATTTTTTTCCCCTTAATTTCCACAATCATATTGTAAACTCCAAATCTATTGCCAAACACCCACTCAAATAGAGAACATTTAACCCACCAATCTTAAAATCTTAGGAAAATAATGTATGATTACGATTTTCTACATATACAGAGAATCGCATATAACTGTTTCCAAATAGTAATTTTTACATTATTACTATAAAAATTAATATTATTTTCAAAATCCAATTTAGGAACTGGGAACAAAATTACATGTCAATTCTAACTGAAGAACACGAATCTAATTAATTAAAACATACTACCTATAATAATATACACATATGTGTGCTTATGTACTCTCTTTTTTTTTTTTTTAATATTGTAATTAACATGAAAAAATTAGTTAAGTCGTTCTCCATTTAAGAATGGAAAAATCATTTCGTTTTAAGGCACATATGTTCTTTTATAGGACAAAATCATCTTAAATTCTTGGGTTAAATGCATTTTGCACCCTCAAACTATATCATATTTTGTATTTTGGTCCCTAAACCCTCATTTTTGCATTTTGGTCCCTCGACTATCATTTTGTGGCAGTGTGCCCCCTCCGTCACTTTCAGCGTCACTAAAAAGTGGCTTTTTTCGTCACTAAAAGTGACAGATGGGGCAAACTGCCACAAAATAATAGTTGATAGACCAAAATGCATAAAATGATAGTTTAGAGACCAAAGTGCAAAATATGGTATAATTTGAAGATGCAAAATGCATTTTACCCTAAATTCTTATCTGGTCGTTATATTTGATGTGAATTCTACTATGACTTGAGTATTAAGTTAGTCTCACATTAGTCTTACAACAATGAAGTGATCACAATGATGTGACTGCAAATAATTCGAATCATAAAGTTATTTAATACTTATAGATTGAAATCAAATTTTATGACACAATTGGATGCCTTTGGGCGGCGTGAACAATTAGTTAATTTTAATTGAACTAATCTTCAAATTAATAAATTCTTAGATAATTAATGAGTCAAATTCAAGACATTATTTAGTTAAAGTAGATTAATTTCCGTGTGAGATTGGCGAGCCAAATACGGACTATTAATCAATTTTAATTAAAACAATCAAGTCCCTTTTGAATTCAGTGAAATAAACGGGCACCTTAATTACCTGTTTAGGCTGTTTAGTAAGACGTAGAATCCAACACCCATTACATGGTTCACACGAGTAAGTTGTTTATACAAATTCAAATGTTTGGTAAAAATTATTTATGTGCGTAAGAACGGGTAGATTTAAAATAAGTGGGATTGAACCTAAACATGATCATGTTTTGTCTATTTCCAAACAGCCCTTAAAAGAAAATAAGAATCTCCTTTTTCGTTGTCCGAAAAAAGCCTACACGAGTCAGCAATTACCAGACGTGTGTGTGGGCCGAGAAGTTATTCAGTGAGCCGACACGTCACGTCAATATGGTGATGTAGTGAGATCTTCCTAATAAAAAAGAGTCATGTGCTCACTAACACTAGGAGGTTATGATATACGGAGGGTAGATTTTTTTTAAAAAAAATTGATAATCATATGGCATGATCCCCTATTATGTGGTTGAGATTGAGAGGTCACACTACGTCATTCTACTGATTTGGCGTGACAGGCTCACTGAATAATTTCTCATGTGGACATGTGTCGTAAATGTTCTAATAAATTAAAAATCAGTAAACAATTTGTTGATAATTTAAAAGTTAATCATGTGCTTTTTAGAAAATAAAAAGAAGTCTATTTAAATTATATAAATTAGAAATCAGTCAACTTTTTTCCTAAAATGTCTGAACTGCCCAACTCTCTCGATCTCTTTGGTCTCTTCTCTCTCCTCACATAGCCACCAATACCAACACCACACGTCGTCGCCGCCACCACCACCACTACCCTTAAATGGCAACCACCACCACCAAACCCAATCCCATAAAGTAAATCAAAGTAGTACAAAGAATTCTTGATTCTGTGTCCTAAACTAAGCCACAGACCTTTCTTTATATAATGGAATTACAGTAAGTTACAGCTGGTATTTACCAAAGATAGAAGATTACAATCTGCTGGTATTTTTAGAAGATTAAAATCTGTGATAATATTATAGCTAGTATTTACCAAAGATAGAAGATTACAATTGCTATTTTGGTGGAGAATAATCTGGTGGATCTTGAGGTTGTCTGATACACCCCCGCAAGATGATGGGCCGTGGACGGACCATTAGCTTGTCTCTCAATTTGTGAAAGCGAGTTGTAGAGAGGCCTTGGTGAAGATGTCAGCAACTTGATCTTCAGTGCAAATATATCGAACATCTAACTCTTTTCGAACAACCTTTTCCTGAACATAGTGATAGTCAACCTCTAAATGTTTTGTTTGAACATGAAAAATGGGGTTAGAGGCAAGATAGATGGAACTGATGTTGTCACACCAAATGAGCGGGGTGGGTAAAAAAATTTGAAGGTCTTTCAAGAGAGAGTGTAGATAAGAAATTTCTGCTGTTGTTTGAGCTAATTGACGATATTCTGACTCTATACTTGACCGTGACACTGTGGCCTGCTTTTTAGCACTCCAGGATATGGGATTGTGTCCGAAATAAACACAATATCCACCAGTAGAGCGTCGATCAGTTGGACTCCCAGCATAATCGGCATCAGAATATGCTTCAAGGCTTAAGGAACCTGGTTGAAAGAATAAACCATGATCAGATGATCCCTTGATATAGTGCAAAATACACTTAACAACAGTCCAGTGAGTGGTTGTCGAACAATGCATGTACTGGCAAACTTGATTTACAGCATATGAAAGGTCTGGACGGGTTAAGGTTAAATATTGTAGGGCCCCAACTACACTACGATATTCAGTCGGATCAAGAAGAGGATCACCATCCGAAGGAGCCAGTTTCGTTCCAGTTGCAGCAGGAGAGGAACACGGTTTAGCGTCAACCATGTCAGTACGCTTAAGAAGATCGACAACGTACTTAGTTTGAGTTAACGATAACCCGTTTGTAGTGTACATGGCTTCAAGACCCAAAAAGTAATGTAAGGGACCAAGATCCTTCATGGAGAATAACTTCTGTAATTCTGTTATTAGGTGGAAAAGATGGGTTTCACTATTGCCGGTGAGAAGAATATCATCCACATAGATTAATAACAAAATAGTGATGCCATGATGATGAAAGGGGAAAAGAGAATAATCAGCCTTTGACCCAACAAATCCTAATTCTTCAAGATAATCAGAAAACTGTTGAAACCAAGCCCTGGGTGCCTGCTTTAAACCGTAGAAAGAACGGTGGAGCTTACAAACATGGTGGGGAAACATCGGATCCTCAAAGCCCCGAGGTTGGCGCATGTAAACATCTACATGGAGATGGCCATGAAGAAAAGCATTTTGAACATCGAGTTGGCGGAGTGGCCATTTGTTATTAATAGCAAGGGCCAAGACTACCCGAATAGTAGTATGTTTGACAACCGAACTGAAGGTTTCTGTGTAGTCAAGGCCCTCTTGTTGATGAAAACCATTGGGCACAAGTCGTGCCTTGTAGCGCTCAACAGAGCCGTCAGACTTCTTCTTAATCTTATACACCCACTTATTGGAGAGGATATTCATTGCTGGAGATGGTTAGACAAGAGACCAAGTCCCACATTTCTGAAGAGCATTGAATTCGACACCCATAGCTGATCGCCACTCTTGACTTTTGATCGCTTGAGTGAAGCAAGTGGACTCAATTTGTTCTTAAGTGGAAGCAACAATGAGAGCATACTTAGGATTAGGCACCCGAATACCAAATTTGCCACAAGTAGTCATAGTATGAGTAGATAGCAGAGGCAATGTTGAAGGTGGTTCAAGAATTGTGGTTGGTCCTTCAACTGGAGGGGGGTGCATAGGAGAGAGGATGATAGGGTTAGTTGTGGAGCTAAGAGAATGGGGTGATGAGTTAGGCAAGGGTGGTATCACGGGTTCAGGACTGGTGGTAATTGGTGGCACAGGTATGTTGGGAGAAATGATCAAAGGAGGAGATATCGGTGCCGACACAGAGGTAGTGTCCAATAGTGACTGGTATGGAAATGAAGATTCATTCAACACGACATGACGAGACAAGTAAACTCGGCCATTGTCAACATCTAAGCAACGATAACCTTGATGATTGAGAGAGTAACCCAAGAAAATGCATTGTTTGGATCAAAATTGAAGCTTATTGTGATTATATGAACGAAGGTAGGGAAAACAGGCACATCCAAATGCACGAAGAATAGTATAATCAGGGCGCCGTTGAAAAAGCTTTTCATATGGTGACATATACCCCAAAATTCAAGTTGGGAGACGATTTATAAGAAACACGGCCGTATTAAAGGCATCTACCCAATAGTCAGTGGGCATGCCGGCTTGAGCCAAAAGAGTGAGCCCAGTGTCAACAATATGTCTATGTTTACGCTCAGCGGCGCAATTTTGTTCTGGAGTGTGGGGACACGACAAGCGATGAGAGATGCCATGTTGAGATAAAAAATGCTGAAATTCATTGTTTTGGTGATCATTCCCATATTCACCTCCCCTATCAGTTTGCAATGATTTAATTTTACATGAAAAGAAATTTTCAACACGGGCCTTAAATTTGATAAAGTTAGAGAGTGTCTCATGTTTGAAACGCATAGGAAAAATCCAACAATACTTGGAATAATCATCAACAAATAACAAGTAATACTTTGAACCTTTTATTGAAAGACATGGAGAAGACCAAACATCAGAATGTACTAGTTCCAAAGGAGAAGAAGAAATGGAGTCTGAAGCCTGGAATGGCAATCGAGAACTCTTTCCTAAGGGACATTTATCACAAAAGAAATTATTTGTTGATTTTCCTTGAAGGGGCAAATTCTGCTGAGACACGAGGCGCTGCAAAATTGGTTGTGCTGGATGACCTAAACGATGATGCCAAACATGAGGAGACACACGAACACCAACAAAGGCAAAAGGTTGACATGCTTTATTCTGAAGAGCGCACAGATTGATGGGATAAAGGCCATGGTCACTCTTGCCGCGGAAAAGCATCTTCCCCGTCAGTTTGTCCTTCACACAAAAGCCATCTGAGTCAAACAAAAAATAACAATCATTGTCACGAGAGAATTGGTTGACAGATAGTAAATTGGTAGAAACGGGAGGGCAATGTAAAATGTTATTCATTTTAAAAGGGGAAGAATTATGATGAAGTTGGGACGAACCAATATGGGAGATATTCAAACCTGAGCCATTGCCAGCGGCTCGTGATCCTTGCCATGATATGCATTATGAATAGATAAGTTTGCAAGGTCAGAGGTAATATGATTCGAGGCGCCACTATCGGTATACCAAGTTTGATCATCTGATCGAGTATGATGAAAAGCAACCATTGTTGCAAGTTGCTTGGTGGGCACCCTTCCTTCATAGGCACTGTCCATACGGTGATAGCAATTGATGACCGAATGGCCGGGACGACCACAAATCTGACAAGGGGGAAAACAATTTTCAGAATGGATGTTAGGTGAAGCTGACAGTGTGCTGGAAGGGGACTTATCATGCTGACGGTTAGAGGAAAATGGTTGGAATATGTGGTGTAGCGACCACGACCACAGCTACGACCACGGCCACGTCCACGGAAGGAAGTGCCAGATCTAGGAGCATAAAGAGCAGTGGCAGAGGACTCATGTATCACTGCGTTGTGTTCTGTAAGACGCATTTCAGCACTTAAGAGAAGGCCAATTAAATCATCTAGTGAAATTGGAGTGCCACGCGCTTGAGCAGAGTTCACAGTAACTTCATATCCAAGACCAACATTATGCATAATCAAAGTAATCAAATCATCATCATCCACGGGTTTCCCAGCAAAGGGCCAAGTTATCAGCCACATGAGTGATTTTATCAATGAAATCAGAAATAGAGAGATCACCTCTTTTAGTGTTCTGAAGTTGAATCTTCAATTGTAGAATACGAGTTCGAGATTGAGAGGCATATCGTTTCTCGAGAGATGACCACACAGAATAAGAAGTGGGCAAGCGAGCTACGGTGGATAAAATTATTGGAGTCAAAGTTGCAGTGATCCAACTGAGAACAGGTTGATCGTGTTGCTGCCATTCGGTGTATGCCGGATTAACTGTGGTGGAGGACATTCCTTCCTTGTCCTTCAAAAACTGTTCTGGACATGGTTTTGTTCCATCGACAAAACCCATCAGGTTCTTGCTTTGAAGAACGGGCAGAAATTGAGCAAGCCATAATGTGTAATTGGTTCGATCAAGTTTGATCGAGAGCAGGTGGGAAAAATTGGAGAAGCTGGGTACTACGACCTCAGATGAAGATGAAGTCATTTGGTGGAGGAAGAGAAAAAAAAAAAAAAAAAAAACAGGGCAGATTAAGTCGCAAGACAGGCTTGCTCTGATACCATAAAGTAAATCAAAGTAGTACAAATAATTCTTGATTCTGTGTCCTAAACTAAGCCCCAGACCTTTCTTTATATAATGGAATTACAGTAAGTTTACAGCTGGTATTTACCAAAGATAGAAGATTACAATCTGCTGGTATTTTTAGAAGATTAAAATCTGTGATAATATTATAGCTAGTATTTACCAAAGATAGAAGATTACAATTGCTATTTTGGTGGAGAATAATCTGGTGGATCTTGTGGTTGTCTGATATCCCAAACCCCACTACCACCCTCAAAGGGCCACCACTATCACTACCCCCACCACCACCAAACCCCAACCTTTCTCTATATCCTCTATCTATTTGATCTCCTCTCTCTCTCTCTCTTTTTAGAACGAAGAAAAACTCATAGCCGGCCACCACCACCACCTTCAAAGGGCCACCACCACCAAACCCAACCCAACCCAACCCAAATCCCAAACTCTCTCTATCTCTCCTCTCCTCTCTCTCTCTCTCTCTCTCTAGTAGGAAGAGAAAAAGCCATAGCCGGCCACCACCACCATTGACCGCCACCATTGAAGAAAAAAAATTGCAAGTTTTGGAGGAACTGTCCAAATGGTGTTGGGAGCAACTCTCCCAAAGTAAGGAAAAACTGTCCAAACGATTTGGGGAGTTGCTCTCGATATAGTTTGGTTAGTTGCTCCCAATACCATTTAGAGAGTTGCTCTTTACATTTGGTGAATTGTTCTTTACGTTTGGATAGTTGATCCCAAGACCGTTTGGTGAGTTACTCCTTACGTTTGGACAGTTGCTCCAAAACTGGCAACATTTTTTTTTCTTTCTACAATGGCGGCGGTCAGTAGTAGTGGTGGCCGGCTATGGCTTTCTCTTCCTCTTAGAGAGAGAGGAGATTAAAGAGAGAGAAGAGATTGAGAGAGATTGAGGTTTGGGTTGGGTTTGGTGGTGGTGGTGGTGGCCCTTTGACGGTGCTGGTGGCGACGGCCAGTGGTGGTGGATTTCTCTTCCTCCTACAGAAAGAGAGAGAGAGGGGGATAGAGAGAGGTTAGGGTTTGGATTTGGTAGTGTTGGTGGTGGCGGTGGCGGCGGCCATAGGTGATGGTGGTGGTGGCGACAATGGCAGATAGTGGTGGTGGTGGCGGCGGCAAGTGGCGTTGGTGGCCAGTGAGAAGAGAGAAAAGAGACCAAAGAGAGGGATAGTTTTGACATTTTACAAAAGAGTTTATGTGTATTTAATATTCAAAAAGCACATGACTCACTTTTAAATTATCAACAAATTGTTGACTGATTTTTAATTATTTGTTTTATCGCAAATTGCCATCTGTTTCCTAATTCCGGATGTTGTAGTAATCTCCATTCTTTCTAACTCCATTCTTTCTAACTCTCTATCGAAATTGAGTGTCTGTGACTGTGTGTATCTCTCTCTCTCTCTCTCTCTCTCTCTATATATATATATATATATGCATTTATATATGTAAGAGACGAATGTCTACTATGGAGTAGTCGGAGGTATCTTCTCCGGCAGAGCAACGGAGGGGGGCCACAAAAATGGCAGCTGTCATTGATATCCAACGCTTAGAAGAAAGGTAAAATCTTCCCATATCTGTAACTCATTATATATATATATATATATTTTTCTTTAGTTTCATCTCAAAATTGAATTTAATCGATTGAGTCTCTTGGTTGATGCTGTTTATGGAAAATGTAGAATACCTAATACCATATGCGAATTCAGGGACGATCAACGGAATTTTATGTCTTTTCTTTCATCTTTATGCGCTTTGAAAGTTAGATATATCGATATAGGTGTGTGAATGGTTGTAACTGAACTGTAAAGATTATGTAGAACTTGGCTTCTGAAAGTGGTGATTGACCATATGCGAATTTAGTGAACGAAAATTGAAATTTCTTTATTTATTTTTTATTTTCTTACTCTTTAAAGGTTAGATGTATCAATGTAGGATGGATGGTTCCAAACTAAACTGTAAAGATTATGTAGAAGCTGACTTTTACTGTCAATTACTTGGAAAGTGGTGATCAATTCGATCAAGGGGAACAAACCTGTGGCTGTGTGTGTGTCTACTAAGACTAACAAGATGGGTTTTGCTTTTTTGCTCACTGGTTAAGGCAACACAGTTAAATTTATCATTTAATTGGATTAGAAATGTTACCGTGGAGGTCCAGATTTGGGGTGTGTTCCGATTTTCAATTGGGAATAAGCATTCATTAGAAAACTGGCCATAGCAAATAAATACGTGTCTACATCTCTAGTCGTCTTGATGATTCTGATTACCTTTTGATGAGTTTTCTGGAAAGGCTATTGAGCTACCCTACTTCACCGGCATTGAAGTGCAACTGTTTACTCATACCGTTTGTGTATTATGAGGATGATTCATCCCCCGTTTCATCACTGTGTAAACACTTGAACTATTATAATTATGACTAAGAACAATGCCTTTAAGTTGAAGTTGCACAACTTAGTGCAAAGTAATAAATCACCAGTTTGCTTTGAATCAAATGCATCTGCTAATAATTATTTAAGCACTTAAGTGCAAGTATAGTTGTAGACGTGAAATCATTTGAAAACTTTCTGCACCTTTGAGTATGGCCCAACTCCCCCGTACATTGCTCGGGATCCTACTTTATGATACAACTAACTGGATTGATGTATATCAAAAGCTACAACATTTGGTTGTCTTTTGCCCCAACAATTTGCTTTATTTATAATTACGGAAAGTCGTATACACTGGCGTACAGTGTACATATTTAATAGGCTTTGAGTCTTTGACCTTAAAACTTTCTAGGGGCTTATGAACTTGACCCTTTTTGCTGATTGTTGATGCAAAATCAGGTGAATATGAGCCATTTCGATTTAAGATTGAAAAATAACATTGCATCTAAAAGGAAATGTAGAAAAGCTACCATTATTTTGAATTTTTTATTTCCTTATATCAGCAGTTCTAAGCTTGTTTTAGAACGTTTTCACTGTCGTTTTAGAACGTTTTCACTCTCAACCTTATCTACAGGGGAACTGGTTTTGTCTACTCATGCTTCTGAGTGGAGCTATTGGCAAGATTACTTTTAATCTTATATAGGCACTGAATTTAGAGTGAAATTACCGAAAAATTTGGGGTCATCCTACTAACCCTGCAAAGAGGGCACTGCCTGTTGATTTCCCAGTAGATCGGCTGAGGCTGGTGTATAGACTTTAGAGGACACCTGAGGTGAATAGTAATGAAGCAGGGATTTATTATTAATGTTCTTTGAGTATAGAGAATATCTCAGGTAAAGAGTTATGAAGCTTGACATGATATATTGATATCTATCTTTGAGTTTTCCTTATTCTCTTTGCCTTCTAGTAATGAAGCTGTCCCCAATTACTTATTGCTGTTACTCTTCAATTTTCTGTTGTGTACCTGGTGGGGATTGCCGTTCAATAAATGCTTTAATCGTCTCCTATTGATATTGGTTCTAGGTATATTGATTCGTGTAGGAGGCATGGAGTTCTACCTAGTAAAGCAGTTTTAAGAGCGTTCTTTAAGGTTTGTATGTTTTGTTACCTTATAGTTATATGTCATTCAATAGTAAAAGTGTTTCGCATGGAATGATTGCTTCTTAATACTAACTTCTTTTCCTGGTACTAAACTAAGATTGAGCTCCTCGTATCTGGAGGGTTTAGATGGTTCATTGGTTTGTGTTTTGATGGGTGAGAGATCAAAATCCCTGGTATGTTGTGAGAACATCTTTGTTCACGTTTAGTTTGTGGTATTAGTGTTTCTTAGAGCCTATAAAGTGGCACTCTATGAAAACAATACAGTCTATCACTATGGATAAATTATACGATTTTTTTGAAGAGCTTAAACTCTCTCTCCCTTTGGACCTCTTCTCTCTCTTTCCTTCTTCCTATCTCTGTGGTATTTCGCATTTTGTTTGTGTTTCTTGGACTTCTTCTTCTCTAGCCTCTCTCTCTTTCACTCTATTTTTGTCTTCTTTTTCATTTTTTCCATATAATATATCCAAAATTCAAAAGAAAACTTAGAATGGGTACTACCCACCACATTTTCAACAAAGGTACATGTGGCCATTTTACACTAGATGCCCTTTTGAAGGTTGTCTTTCTTTTTGTTTTTTGTTTTTTTTTTGTTTTTTTTTTTTTTTTTGGCTTAAACGGCACTTTTAGAAGCAATTTATGCCATTGATAGAGAAGGATTCAATGTTGCCAACATGTGTTGTATTTGCGAGGAACTATTAACCATCTTTTTTCACATTGTGGGTTGTTTCAATGCCTTGGGGCCTATCTACTTGTTATAGAACGGGTGATGCCTCGTTTGTGATTGTTTAATTTTAAATTGTAAAGCCCTAGTTTGCATGTATTGATCTTCCTGTACTTTTTTTTTTGGTGGACATATGAGTTTGGAGTCTTGATAGGATATTGTTATTGGCTAGCAAATATGACTTCATGTACAAGTCCGTTGCATGCACATTTTGGTGCTTAGCACTTCTAATGAATTCCTTAACAAAAAAACATCTTTGCTACAATCATTACTCTCTCCGTTACAAATATAGGCACCTTTTTGGGAAGACCAATGATTTAAGCAAACTTACTTTGTTGTATTGAAGTTCTTTCAACTTCCTATTATTGCTTCTTTTAAATTTAAAATTTGAGAATTCATAGAGTTTTAAGGTTAAATATGAAAAGTCCCTTGATATAGTACATCGACTTTTCTAACCTGATTCTTAAAGTGGGACATCCCAAAATGGAGTAAAGGACTCTTAAACTGGGACAAAGGGAGTATTATTAATGGTACGTATATTTGCATCTTAATTTAGTATGTGTCAAAAGAACCACAAAGTCCAAAAGTAAGTTTGTAGGTGTTAATAAGACTGCATAGAAGTACTCTAGCTCTGCACCATTGTCTCCTTATCACAGTCTTGTTTCTCTTTATCAGTGGACTCTATTGATTAGTGGATTGTGTAAGAGGCTGTTTCATAGTAACATAGGTTATTATTAACCGATAGAAGGTATCCGTCCTAATTGTTTTTTCTTGTTTTATCCAGTAAAGTTTTATCCTTCTAATCATTCCATAATATCAAGAAAAGTAAAAGAAAACTGCCAAACCTAAATTCCATTCTTAGAATTATGCAATCAAATCCTTTTTTATGCATGACAACAATGAGAATTACATGTTGTTGATATTTGACATACAAAATTGGGGAAGGAAAATCGTTAAAAGCCACTGTATATTTTCATCAACTGATTTTATTCATGGGTTCCACCCTGTTATATAGAGGGTTTAAGATAAGAAGAAAAAGGGATAAACCTAAAAAAATAAACATTGTCTCTAACAGATAGTCAGATAGTGATAAAAGATAAACATAAAAAATAATAATTCTCTCTAATAGATAGTGATAAAAGATAAGTATCCAATTAAGCAACTCATCCCAATAAGATAGAGGGTAAATTACACTTACATCCGTTAAGGTCAAATACATAACCTCCCTCATGGTTTGCATAATTACACTGACCTCCCTTGATGTTTGGGGTTGAATAACACTTTTCCACTTCTGTTGGACAACGGTCAATTGACTGTTAATTTGATTGTTAAACCTTTTTGATAATGACCAATTTACTCTTACCAAAGTGAAAAGAATTCCATACAATATTTTTTCTCCAATACGAATATGAAAGTATTGTTTCTTCCTAATGGTAAATCTTCCCATGCGTAATGTGTTAATTTTCAATTAATAAGTTATTTTTTACTTTAGGGGTATATATGTAATTTGTAGGCACCATTAAGATTTTGTTAGGTTTCCCTCTCTGACAGGGGAGGATAGTGTGAGTATGCTAACTATGATTGACGTTCCTGAAGAGGTGAGTGTAATTTACCCTTAGATAAACAACAATAAATAAATATCCTAAATAAATGAAATATCCTCTAGGGTCAAACACAAATAATCCTTGGGAACCCTTTTTGCCCCCCATTACTTTTATTTCTCTCGCAAAGACTGAGTTCCAATCAGACCCTTCTTTCCATCATGCTCACTGTTTACAACTTCCCATGTAACGTTGCTGAAGGGAGCAGAAGTTAGGGTGTATTTGGAATGCATTCCCACCCAATCTAATTCCATCATTCTCTTCATTTTCAACTTATGTGCATTCTAAATCTAATACAAAATTCCTTTTTTATAATACAATTTGATGAGTTGTTTTTGTCCTACATTCAGGCCAAGGCTAAGAAATCCCGCCAGCAGATTTGTAGCCTTGTGTTTGTCATGGATGACCTAAAGGATGCTGATTTCCTTCCGCTTCGGGATGTATTTGTGGAAATCGACTCTTCCGAGATCGATACCGTTGACATACTCCATGAGTCGCCTTGCGCTATGGAAGGAGAATATGTTTTGATCTTGATGCGTTTGGTCGGTCAGAAGCTTCGAGTTGTTGATCTCCTCGATTTGATATTTGGCAATGACTTCTTGAGGTATGCAGTGGAGATTCCTAATGGCTATACTTGAATATCTTTGATGGTAATTTACCTTTTTCATTTGATGTTGAAGCTTTATGGTGTGTTGTGAATGCATTCTCACCATTTGTAGTTACATTATCACATTCATTTTCAACTTATTCAAAAGATGCATACAAATTTTATTTTAAAAAAGAAAAAGAAAAAGAAAAAAATAAGCAAGTCTTACTTGCTTCTGCTTGTAAGTTGGAGATAATGGTTTGCATGTGGAGACAATAGGTGAGGATTGATAGAACCCTATGAAGCACGGACGCGGGTGCGGGGATTCGGGTGCGGGGACGCGGGTGCAAGGAGTTCGGCAATTTTCCCAAAATCAAGAGTGCGGGTGCGGCGGGGGTACTTATATAAAATATTAAAAATATATTTTTGTATATTACTATATATGAACCAGTCAAGTACACACACTTGTTTTCATATATATATATATATATATATATATTTTCTTCTAATTAAGACCTAATAACAACAAACAAGCCATAAACTCATAAACATAAATGCTACATACGCAACTAAGCAACACATAAACTACTATTCTACAAAGATAAAAAAAAAATTAGAAAAAAATTCATCTCTGGAAAAAAAAAAATACCAGATTGTCGGTAGTCGGTTCCTCGTAGGTTGTCGAATCCTCGTTGTCTAGGTTCCTAGTGGGCTGACCTGACCACAAGTAGAGGAGAGAGAGAGAGAGAGACAGAGACTGAGAGAGAAAGAGAGAAAGCGAGAGAGAAACGAGAGAGAAAGAGAACGAGAGAGAGGACAAACTTGTTAGGTCGCGTGGATATTGCGCAGCTGTGGATGAGTGTATCGTCACTTTCTTCTTCCCTATTTCTTTTCTTTTTCATTTTTTGACTGTAATGCAGCTGTATGTAATATATATATGGTCTTTTGGGTTTTTGTAAGTTTGTGCTATTTATTTTTTAGACCCCTACTTTATCAAAAATTTATTTTCAAACTTCTTTTAAAAAAAAAAATTGCCCTGCCGCACCCCCTAGAAGTGTCCCTCCCGCACCCCCAAGTGTCCTCGCCGCACCCTTTGCGCACCCAGCCGCACCCAAAACTGCTGAAGAACTCAAGAAGAACTCTGAAGAACTAACTGCCGCACCCGAACTGGGTGCGCACGAAGTTCCCCTGCGGCACCATTTTAGGAGTGTCCGTGCATCATAGATAGAACCTCATGCTCCTCAACTTCTATAGCAAATAACTCTCACTTTGTCATGTTGTGTCTCCTTTGCTACAATTCTGTTATTTCGTTCTCTCTCTGTCTCTCTCTCTCTCTCTATATATATATATATATATGTATATATATCCAAGTGTATTGGTACATGTACTTAAAAAAAAAAGAAGAAGAAGTTATTTCCATTCTAAATGCAGCATTAGTTTCTTCTCCTTTCCACATTTTAAAAGGGCTTCAACATTCACAAAGGAGTTTCAGTGGCTGGAAACTTGAACAAGAATATAGCTTTTTGGTTGGTCTGATAAGGTCAAATTGGACACGGAACAAAAGTATAGTGGGAAATATTGGGAGTGGGTAGTCATGGCACTTACGATATGTGCATTCATTTAGCAGGAATTCATAAATGAAGGTAGCTTAAAAGAATATTGATCTGGCATGAGGTACAAAGCCATCCCCCGGTGGTGTTCTAGTTACATAGTCAATAATCTGTTGACTTTTCTCGAATCGATTCTTTCTACATAATGAAGTATTGATTGCTATCCTACCCCTGTCAATATAAGTAAGGGTTGGAGGAAGGGTGTTTAAAAGGATTTTGACTTAATTTTGGTTTGTTACGGTTTGAGAGTTAGAGTTGCTTTTACTCATATATGGTACCTTATGGAATAAAAGAAAAAAAATATTACAAGAAGATTTTAGATATCTCATTTGCAGCTTCATAACGAATGAAGATTTTACTCAAATTTGAGTAAGGGTTGGAGATGATATAACTGGTAAATGAAGCCAAAAAAACCTTGAGGCATGTACGATATTCTAAACAATTTAATGAAGACAACAAACAAGGGATGTTGGCTTAGATGGCTAAGGACTAGCGTTTAGGTCTCAGAGCATCTAAATTATCCTAAGGTCGAGAGTTCAAGCCTCTTTCATCCCGTTAGTTTTTTTTTAGCTGTTGTTACTATGTATGGTGTTTTTCTTTTCTAGTTTCGATAGGTGAATGTGTTGAGTCAAGTGCCGGAAGTTATTTACTGTCCCCTAATATGTGTCTGTGTCACTCAGTGCACCATTAGTTTGGTCTCAAGTGCATTTCCCTAGTCTACTTGTATATCATATGCACACATGTCAAAATATGCTGTTCCTAAAATTCATATTGTTGAAATTTAGCATACTAAATGGTGTACTTATCTTGTATATATCCATAACCTTTTGAGTGCAATTTAAAAATTGTTTCTTGGAAGTGCCCCTTTATCCTTTGGCATCAAAATACCGAAATTTATGAGCTTTGTTAAGTTTCTTTCTTGTAAATGTGGTGTTCAGCTTTTTGTCAAATATTTATTTCCCTTCCTCTTTATTTATTTATTTTAAATAAAAAATTTTACTTCATTTCCAAGAAATGGATAGTTATTATGCTTTGGCTGTTTTCACTTTAGAAGTGCCTTTGTTTTTTAATGATACGCACTGAGTCAGTTTTTTTTCCTTAATATTGTTCGCTTATTGAAATATCTTGTTTAATGTACCGAGGAGAAAAATGTTCTAGCTTCTTTAGGTGTACATGGGCATGAATTTTTTAATTTTTATTTTTCGGGTGTGTATATGTGTAAACGTTGCGGATTCTGTATGATTTGAACTCACTGTCTTAGTGTCTTTGGATTGTCACTCGTAGGGATCTCTCCCGTGGAGGCTTGACCTGCCAGGTGTTAAACATGAGGTCTTCCCATTTCCGGAAGCTTAACATGATGGGGGAGTTTATGCAGCTGCGGAGGCTTAACCTGGATTTCAGCAGTTCACTCACCAGCCTCGAGGAGGATTGTTTTACTTATATGCCAAATTTAAAGTTTCTTTCGTTGTGCGAGACAAGAATAAATAATCTCTGGACAACTAGTGCAGCAATATCAAAACTTCCTTCCTTGGTGGAACTTCGATTCCAGAATTGTATGTATTGCGATGACACACGGCCTTGTGCTGCATTGTTTGGTGAAAAGAGAGTCAATTTGAATTTTAATCCAGACGCAGAAGAGTTTGATGATTTATCCATAGATGACGAAATTGAAAGCACATACGATGATTCATCAGATGATAGTGAGGTGGATTATTCAGATCAGGAAAGCAATCTGTTGGAGCTATTATATGACATAATTCCAGAGTGGAATGGAAAGGTTGCTCTGCAACATGAGGTAAAGTGATGGTATTATTTATTTAATTGCTGCTCCTGTGGCTTCACCCTAAAAAAAAAATTCGGTGTCAGTCCTCTATCGTTTTCCGGAGAGATGATGATGATGGGAATCACTGTCACATTTATGTCCGGCATAGTAAATAAGTGTGGGGCCATGATGGGTTATTTCAAATTACTATGAACTTGATTTCAGGCGCAATTTTAGGTTGTGAATTTATTACTTTTGCAAGTTTGCCTTTTTTAAGGCTTATGGTGAATGGAATTGAGTTATGAATTATGCTTTGTTAATTTCTCTCTCTTTCCCTCTCTTCTCTCTCGCTTCTATCTCTCTGTAATTTCTTTTCTTCTGGTCCTCTATTTGATGAAATTGTAGTCTTTTGTAGTTTTGTTTGATTTTTGTATACACCAAATGGAAATGAGTTTTTTTTTTCCTTCCAGAAGTTTGTTTTAAAGGTTTGAATAAGACAAGACATGGTGTATATATATATAAATAGATATATATATATATATATATATTTGTAGAGAGAGAGAGAGAGAGAGAGAGAGAGAGAGAGAGAGAGAGAGAGAGAGAGGAGAGGGAGAGAGAGAGTTGTATATAGTCCCAGACATTACTTTGTTATTTGAAATAGTTTTTTTCCCCTTCCTCAAAAGTATTTCATCTTTTTATGGCGTCCACATTCCAACAAACCCATCTCCTTTCCCTTTCTTAATTCAACCATAGTTACTTAGTGATGACGCTTCTATTCTGTTGATAGCGAATGCAAGCTGATGGGTCCTTGTCTAGCTCTCTTCCTTCTCGGCACATCAGACCTGTTTCATCGAAGTACATTTCTTATCATCCGTCCCCTATTTGCTACGAGAAGCATTATAGAGAGTACATGATAGCTTCGTTGCCCCTACTGAAGATTCTTGATGACTTGAATATCAGAGAGACTGAAAGGGAAAAAGCTAATGCTATATATTCACAACACTTTGAGTACCTTCCCTACAAAAGGAAGAAGAAAGAGAGCGTTGTCAGTGTCTTACAGAAACGTGAAATTAAAGCGCAGCGAACCCAACTGGGAACTTGTAAGCAAAAGCTACCGGATGCTTCCGGAAGTTCTCAGATTTTATATTCGAGGTCACTTAGTGCTGCCAAAGTTGGGTCCTCCCCTTGGCCTCTCTTGCATATGCTTTCTATTTCTGGCGAGATATCAGGAGATGAAGGTGCGATTTTTCGTCCTAGGCAGTTTGAGTACCATCCGTCTGACTCGAGCCTTATGGTTTTTGGAACTCTGGATGGTGAAGTGGTTGTTATCAACCATGAGAACGGGAATATAGTTGGTTACATTCCATCACTTGGGGCAATGAACAGTGTGCTCGGACTATGTTGGCTCAAGAACTATCCTTCCAAGGTATGCGATAGCCAGATTGAATAATAGCGCAGCAAAACAAGACTTGCTTTGGTTCACTTCTTTTGTGTTATCATTCTTCTTCTCTGGTTTTTTTTTTTTTTGTTAAATTATTTTAAAAAAAAATTAATGAAAAAATGAACTCTTATTATTATTGCTACTACCTGATCACTCCTGTTGACTGTTAAATTATTCCCTTAAATCAGGGACAATTTAGTTGGTGAATTTTGTCATAAGTTACCATTTCAACATTGATTATGGAACTGTGATTTTAGAAAGAAATTCACTAAGGGCCTTTTTGAATGTCCTTGAATGTAATAATCGGATTTATATTTCTTTATAGTACTTTAGCAAAAGGATGGTGATTTTGAATGGTTTCATTTGGGAAAATTGTGTTCATTTGAAAAGTGACGCCCTTTTTTGTTTTTTTTTTTTTCAATACGCGGATGAGGTCCCCGTGCACTATGCTCAATGGAATGCATTGGGAAACATATGCTGATGGCTGGCCCCAAGAGGGAGTGCGGGATTCAAACTCGAGACCTCCACTGGAAGAGACAGCCCCTTGGACCTATTGGTCCACCCCAAACGGTTTTCATGAATGGTGCTTAAAACCATGAATTTTGACATTCCAAGAAAACATAGAAATGACCTATGATAAATATGACACGGTCTCCTAATTTTTACATGAATGCATCCACGATGATGGATCTTACTAGAACACAGTATAAATTATGAATGAGCCTATTCAAATTCAAGTGACAACCAAACATGCTCTAACCTTTTCTTGTAAGGAAGAAGCAAGATTCAAAATGGAGTTGGTATTTCGTAATACATGTCACCCTCCTATCTCTTTGCATGATGGTCTGAAGTCCATTAATGGATCATAGCATCTGTTGAAAAAAATGATTGGGCTGGTGATGTCTCTTTAAAGAAGTTCTTGTCTGACGTTCGTATGGCCCTGAGAAATGAGGTCTTTCTTTTGGATGGTCAAATCATCCTTGGCAATATCATGACACCGCCTAAAGATGGCAAACATGGTACCAAATTTGCTATTCCAGTTCTATCCTGAGTTAATGTCACAGTTGATGATTTCATTCTTTTCTTTTTGTTTTTCCCTTTTTTGGGTTGCCGAGTTTCAGCTCATTGCTGGTTCCGATAATGGTTCGCTAAAGCTGTACGACATCAAGCATATGCCTCCAAGAAATAAAGGCATCCACTCAACTGCTACTTCTGCTACTTTTGATGAGTTTGAACAGTTAACATCTGTTCATGTCAATTCAACCGATGAATTGTTTCTTGCCAGTGGATACTCAAAACATGTCGCTTTGTATGACATCAACACCGGAAAGCGTTTGAATGTGTTTACGGACATGCACCGAGAGCATATTAATGTTGTTAAATTCGCAAACCATGACCCGTCCATTTTTGCTACTTCATCCTTTGATCGGGATATTAAGATGTGGGATTTAAGACGAAAACCAATTCAGCCTTGCTATACAGCCACGAGCTCTCAAGGAAATGTGATGGTTTGCTTTTCTCCAGATGATCACTACCTTCTTGCTTCAGCCGTTGATAATGAGGTAATTTAATCAAACTCTACAAAATGAGTTGGCATGTTTGTTTCCCAACTGCTTAGAGCCCATTTGGTATTGGTGTGGGAATATTTGGAAAGACAGCAAATTGTTGCTTCTGATTTAAGCTGTTTTTTCAGCTTTAAGTGGTTTTGGTTTCTGGAAAAGCTGTGAAAAAGATATAGCCAAACAGACTCGAATCTCTCAATAATACCAAACAAATGATAGATGGTCCCAAAAAAGTAATCCAAACGGGCTCTTAATTATGTTATTACTTGGATTCCTGTTCTTCCATTGTGGGTTATACACTTTGGACCGACATTTGGTATTGAAAAGTTTGGAATTGCTATACATTTAGAACAGACACCTGGTTGGAAAAATCTGGAAATTGCTCAAATGAGACTCAGCTATGGTTGAGAATTTGGTCAAGATACTAGATACGATGAGATCATAAGGAAACTTCGTAGTAATTAGGCTTTCTGGCTTTTACTTTTTACCTTTTTTTTTTCCCAGTCTTTTGAAACAAGTACTGGAAGATGCCCCTCATCTTTCTATATTCCTGTGTAAATAACTAGTTTGTCCTTTCTATGTACGTTTTTAGACTTTTCCTTTAATTTTTTTGAAAGAAATATGTGAGATTCCTCTTCGTCGGTCTAGATTCCTATGTATTGTTATCTTTATGTATACTTTTAATCTTTTCCTTTTCTTTTTTGAATAAGCATAGGAAGATTCCCCTTCATCTTTCTATATTCCTACGTAAAATATCTAGTTCGTTGTTTCTATGTATGGTTATAAAAATTGAAGCCCCATTAAAGATCATATTTTTGGTGGGAAGCATACTGACTTGATAACACATGGGCTTGTGTGTGTAATGTTTGGCCTGAAAACTATAACTCAATCCATCCAACTTTACATACCAAGTAAGATCTTTCAAAATCAATATCTTCAAGGTAGTGCATGTTGTCAGGTTAAACAACTATTGGCTGTTGATGGGAGGCTGCACATGGTCTTTGATCTACCTTCCACAGGAAGCTCTCAAAATTACACTCGCTCCTACTACATGAATGGAAGGGACTATATCGTCAGTGGAAGCTGTGATGAACATGTAGTCCGTATTTGTTGTGCTCAAACAGGGAGGCGGCTCAGGGATGTATCGTTGGAGGTAATTTTAATTTTGTGGTTATTGTGTATCATAAAGTATGATTCATGAACCGTGATGTCGTATCTTGAAATGTGTGTTTATGTGACCTTCTGTAACACTGAAATGCAAGATGCGTACTTTTTCCCTAAGAAAGAAACAAAGGATAGAGAAACCATAGGTGATGAACATTTCGTGTGGCAAAATCAATTGCAGTTGTGGGACTTCTCTAGATCGTTTGCACTCTTCACAAAAGTAGAGGTTGTTTTTCAGTTTCCCCTTTATACCATGTCTCATGCTAGAGTTAGTGCTGGTTTGATATTGCAAATAAACAAACACAGTTATATCAAAGTGTCCTAAAACTTGAATGGTAGGAAGACCAGTGCTAAGTGCCTCATGAGACATTACTTGCAAGTTTGAATTCCTACCGAGCCATTTAAAATCCTTGGGAAGGGTAAGATCAAGAGGGGTTGGAAATCCACGAAACCAAGAATGGCAATGTTAACTTTTGGTCTGTCCCATTTTCTCATAAGTAAATAGAGCTTGACTTCGAGCCATGTGCGGGTGGGTTGGCCGCAAGAAAGTCATGTGGAAGAGGTATGCCTAGCATGCAGAGAATCTAGTGAGAGTTTGTCTCAATACAGAACACACTTAAGAAGAAGGAGCCACCAACATGTGGGCCAAGAAGAGTATTTGTGCATGTCTCTGTGCCTTTGGAAGTACTTTCAACTCTTGGTCTGCCAAAGCTTCGGCCTCAAGGAGGAAGTGTGATAAAACATTTCATCCTCAAGAGTCTTTTACTTCTCTAAACATATAGAACCTGTTGAATTGGAGCATCCAACTCAAAACCAATTGGCAATGGGTGAAGTAGCCCCGTGATCTTTTATATGGAGTAGCAAGTCTTTAAATTCCTGATGTGGGATTATAATCTCAACACACCCCAGCATGTGTGCCATGACTGAGAGCTAAACACGTGGATTACTGAGCTAGGGTAACGTGGAACACATGTGGCCAAACTTGGCCTGACAATAACCCGCTCTGATACCATGTTGAATTGGAGCATCCAACCCAAAACTAAATGGCAATGGGTGGAGTAGCCCCATGATCTTATATATTGAGTATTAAGGTTTTAAATTCTCGATGTGGGATTTTAATCTCAACACTCTCTTGTGTGGCCCACAAGTCTCTAAGATCTCTTGGGTTGTCATTGAACTTGGACTTGGAGAGCTCCCCAAACCCTACTCACAATCTAGGCTCATGGCTTCGGCTAGACACTTGGTCTTACTATGAGTGGATTGAGGACGTGTGTGACGACCAAGAGCCAATACTCTTGAGTAAGGAAGGCCAAGATGGATGAGGTGAGGTCGGGTGTGGAGGCTTGTCCCACATCTCCTGGGGTGAAGTTCCTGGACTAGTTTATAAGGATTAATCGCCCCTCTATATGCAACAAGGCATTTTAAAACTGAGAGGAAGCTAAACACGAAAGAACTCCACAGTTAAGCGTGCTGCTGCCAAAGCAGTACCAGGGATGAGTGACCCCTGGGAAGTTCTTTGTGTTTAGGCCCAAAGTGGACAATATTGTTGCTAGCGGGGAGGTGGGTCGTTACAACGTGTACTGGCGCCATGAAAGTGAGGAAGCCAGAGCATTATGCTTGATGATGCAGATTAGCGCGGTACTCGATAGTTGTTATTTGGCAATTTCAGGGTGGCAGATCGAGGACCACGGTTATGGCCGGTGTCCGTATCCTGTGGTCGAGTCACTTAGAAAGTTTGGCGCTGGGCAATGTCCTTCAAGTTAGAGGCAATGGGGACAAAGGGTGGAGCTTGCTCTTTCACTTGGAGATCTTAGGGTGCTTCCCCTTGGGCCATGGCACGTGGTAGGTGATGTCGGTTATATGTCACATGGAAGCCATGTGAAACCCAATATCTACATACCCATTACTAAAATGTTGGAGAAAACAATAACCTTCCCTTCCACAAGAAGATATTACATGAACATGGAGAAAATAATGAAGCATTTTGCAGCTTAGGAAGAGTGGAAGTGGCCTATGAAATGAAAAAAGAATAAAATAAAATAGAAGAGTGAAGAAGGCGAAGAAACAAACAGGGAAATAATTCCAAAACCCCCAAATTTGTACTCATTGATTAACGTAAAAAGTCACCATCAAAGACCTATAAAACTAAAATTTCGAGTGAATACAATGGATTATATTTCCATGGACTCAAATCCATCTGAAGAACACTTGAAATACTCAGATCTCCGCAAAATAGAAACTTAGAAAAGCTTCCCATTTGGGTTTCTAATGAGACAAAACTGTTACAACTTACCAATGAGAGAGGGAGGATGGAGAGTGTTGGACTATGGAGAGATAAAAGAGAGACCGGCAGTGAGTTGTGGCTGGTCTTGACGGGCCTGACGGCGGTGGCTTACGGCCTGGAGTCCTTGTGTGTGTGTGTGTGTGTGTGTGTGTGTGAGAGAGAGAGAGAGAGAGAGAGAGAGAGAGAGAGAGAGAGAGAGAGAGAGAGAGAGTAGTATTGTATTTCTATATATACTTAGTATGTATTATATGCTATATATGTTTGTGCCAGACCGGTCGGTGTTGGTTTTTCAAATTTTGAACTGGCTACCAACTGAAACCTATTTTCCTAAATTTTGTAAAATTTAGGAACAACTGTGGTCGATTGCTTCAGCCTCTCCGTCTTTCTGAACAAACCCTAATTCCGACTATACTTGATATCGTAACAACTGTGGGTTTTTTAATGAGTGAGCACAAGTGGAAGACATGGTAAATGTAGTTTTCTAAAGGGCTATGTAGTTTCTCCAGCACCCTCTCCAATATTAGTTCAGCGTTTTGCGGGACCTTCATAAATGACCAGGGAAAGGGGGTTGCTGCTGCAGTTTTTAAGGCTGCGGACTTGGCATTTCTTTTATCAATGTTAAAGCAGAAAGATGAGAAAATAGAGGTTAGTTTCTGTTCTTGTTATGTTGAGGTGATTATCTGTGATTTGAAGATGGAATAGGACGTTGCCCCTAGAATTGGAATGGCATGGATGAATGAGGTAGGAGTTTCCATAAATGTTATGTGATCATAGAATATGTAGTCCCCTAAAGAACTTCTGGGAGATGAATACGAGGCCATCCATATGGGGAACAATTCTCTCCAAGAATGGCAGTTCTTATTGTTGGGAAGCGCATTCCACTGGAGATTTGCACTTCCCACCAACAGAAAGAGAAAGAAGAACGGAAAGAGGAAGAGGATAAAGAGAGAAAAGAAAGAATAATAACCTTAATTTTCAGATTCGCAGTCACATATATCTGTCGCATGACTGAGATCTTCGCTATGGCTGGCGTGTCGGAGAGAGAGAGGTGAGTGTCGGGAGAGAGAGAAGAGAGAGAGAGAGAGAGAGAGAGAGAGAGAGACAGAGGCAATCGTGAGGGATCATAACCCTAATTATGTATTTTACTTATTTGTGCGTAAAGTAATATATTATATATATATATATATATTACATTTCTTAGTATTGAAATACTGGATTTTCTTTTCAGTCATAATATTTCAATTTATATTATTTAGTTAATAGACGCTTCCTAAACGCGCAAAGTTTAGACTTTTCTATGCATTCCTTCCCCTCCCCCGGCCCCGCCGTCATGCTTCTAAGGTTTATCGTGCACTATCCTTGGAGAGTAATAGATTTTAATGTGAGGATGTAGAAACATGACTTATAGTAGCGAAGATCTAAATTCTTTAACTGTGGTTCTGATGGAATACCGCAATCTTACGAAGGATCTCTTGAGGAATACCTCAGTCACGAGAGAGACATGCAAAGGTCCCTGTAATGATGAATTACCACAAGAGACATCATTCGAATCGTAGTTAAGAGAATTAATTGATGTAATACGTGTTAAAAAGTGAAACCCCAACCTCTATCTGTGGTTCTGATGAATTACACAAGTTCAGCCTATAATAGTTGATTATTGGAAATCTAGTAGGCTGAAAATGAAGAACCCCGTACCTTTATTTATGTGCTACAATTGCTATAGCTGGAACTGGAAGTGTGACAATTAAAGATCGACGAATGAAGGTGAAGATCTGAATTTCCTTCCAGTTCATATTCAAATTCAGGAAAAAATATGATGTCATTGATGGGGAGTTTTTTTCATCACAGTAAAGATTACAAAACTCATACTAACCACTTTATATCCAGAGAGTAGTTAAAACTGTCCTAAAATGCGTTACTTATTTTATCATCTTTGTTTCATATTTTGTTTTCCCCGTTCCTTGTGAAATGGAAGGAAAGGGAAGAAAGATTTGTTGTGCTCACACTTTAGGAAAGAAATTTGAAACACTTATTGCAGGGGATGGTAGGAAAGGAAATAAATAGTTCAGAAAAAGCAAAGGATTTAACCATACTAGATGCTAATTTCCCCACACATTGTGCACTGTGTGTATATATATATATGTGTGTGTGTGTGTGTGTGATAGTATTTGTTCTTTTCTTTCTTCTTCTTCTTCTTTAAACTGAAATCCAATGGTGATTTTACTATATGTTGACATGATATGCAGGGCAAAGATTCTGGAGCTTCGATGTTTGTCCAGTCTTTGAGGGGTGATCCTTTTAGAGTGAGTTCTACATTTCGCTATACACCCAAGTTTCTTTTTCCACATGGAGAAATTGATCTCGTGAAAAATTGTGTAATCTTCTCATTATTCTCATGCATAGGATAGGACATTGATGCTTTGCTGGACAACTTTTTTCCTCTGTTTCCCGAAAAACTGCTCGCTAAAATAGCGATTGGCTAGTTCCTATTTCCTTTGCCGTTACATGTTGTTTTACTGTACACACCTTGTTTGCGCCTGCACGCATAAAAATTTGTTATCGAAACAAAATTTTTAGTTATGATATCTTTGAAAATAGCTAGAGTTCAATACTTTTTAAGGCACTAGCCTGGTTTTGTCGTGTTTAATGAACTTCCTCCTAATTTGAGTTCTGGAAAGGCTCTACCATAGCTATGTCTCTTTATTTCTTGATAATCCTACCTATATCTGTGTTCTTTGAGTTTACAACCTTGGTTTCCTCTACACGCTATAACTATCCACTGTGCAAACAAAACGTTGGTTATTACACCTTTTGAAAATAATTGAGCTCAGTTATCCTCTAGGCACTACCCTTGTAATGTTGTATATGATTATTTCACTTCCCAATGTGAGCTCTAATAACGCTTACATACTATTTCTTAAGTCATTAGATGGTGTTAACATGCGTGTAAGAGTTCAATATGGTGTGTAAATATTGTTTCCAAGGAGTTTATGTTATCTGATCTGTAAAATTGTCTCGTTTTCTTGCTTTGTAGGAGTTCAATATGAGTATCTTAGCAGCATATATACGTCCGAACTCAAACTCTGAAATCGTTAAGGTGAGTTTTGTTTTCTTGGCTTTTTTTCGCCCTTCACATTAGTGAATGTTTCAATCTTTTCTTGAATGTTCAATTGGCAGGTAAACTTGCTAGCATCAAGTAATTGTGCTGAAGACTATTCGGACAGCGAGCTTTCGCCTCCATCCTCTAGTATGGGAGGTTGACACAAGTGCCTCCGAGTGCCATACACAATATTTATACCTCTTTCATATATTTATTTCTTGCTTTTGCTTCTAATTGAACTTTTCTTTCATATATGCATGTGATGTGTCATTTTTGCAGCTGCCATTTATATGTGATCCTTGTATGCATAAATTTAGTTTCCGATGTTTCTTTGGAGAAGTGATCTCTCGAAAGACAAGTTACCATTTCCTTATACAAATCAATTTTAGACGACTGTTGCAGTGATTGTAGTGACTTTATGAGCTAAGTTATATTTTCATGACCTCAGATGGACTGGATGAAATAATAAAAAAAAAAATATTTCCCAGAATGCAGAAAAATAAATAAATGAAACGAATTAATGTCCGTTGTATTGGAGATTAATTGATAATCACTCTTATTCTGCTGTGATCACGATAGCATATGTTTTGTAGAACTGCTAAATCTATTTTTATTTATTAGTTTGCACTTGGTTTTTCTCAGGTGTTTATTGATTAGTTTGGGAGGAAACATATAATAAATTGTTTTTTTCATTGGCTTCGAGTGATATAGCAGAATACGGTCATTGAGCATTTGACAATCTGATGTTTGAAATATGTGTCACCAAACATTTCTGTTTATCTGCTGTTTAATTATGTTGTGTCACCCTCTTATACAGATGTACTTTATGAGATGTTACATGTATATATACTGCGTATTTCAGCTTTTCAAAAATGAGAATAGTAAGAAAGTTCTTTTGGAGGAGTTATTGGAATTATCAGGAGACAATGACCATATGTATAATAAGTCCAACTTGTCTTATTGTATATCTGTATGTTGTGTACATTTGCAATCAAATTTTGTTACTTTGATGTAAATTGGTGCTTTCCTCTTTATTGTAGCATGATCTTTGCCATACCCTTTTATGTTGGGCCAAGGTCTCCATTTTCGATTTTTGAGTTGGGCCAAGCTCTCCATTTTTTATGTGAACCACAACCCCGATCCCCCCCCCCCCCCCCCCCCCCCCCCCCAAAAAAAAAAAAAAAAAAAGAGAGTAAACATTACAATTATCGAGAGGGAACTTTATGAAGAGAGTATATTTATTTGGTTCATAGTTGGAAACAAAATTATAATGAAAATTATCATGATAGAAAGGTATTTTATAGCGTCAATATCACATGACTCCCTTATATATTTTGTGATTATGTTTTTAATAACTCATTGGATTAATTGACAGTTGAAGAAGTTTATTACGTACGACATTTTCTAATTGATTTTTTTTTGTTAATAGATAGTTCTCAATAGAGTTTTTAGATATCTCAATACTGTCATAAAATTTGAATTAGAATATCTCACACATTATGTAAAATCCTCACCAAATTAAATTTGAATAAAAATCCTTAAAAAAAAAAAAAAAAAAAACCCACTCTCCAACCTTTTAATCAAGAAAAATATGGTCAAAAGTTCTACCAATATTTTTTTAAATAGGCCCGCCAATTTGTATTTCATAATTATAGGCCCTATAATTGTAATTGTTGTTAGAGATTAGTTCAAAATATCCTATTATGGAATTAGTAGATGAATATTCTATCCCTAACTTATATATATATATATATATATAATCGTATATATATATATATATATATATGTTTAATTCAAATTTAATGATTGAATCAGTTACCAAATCTTATCAAATCCCAATTGCTATTGGTACAATATATATAGTTTCCAATATTTTAGGATATTACTTTACAAAACGGTTACAAACAAGTTTCACCATTTCTAATTCACGGTGTATTGCATATTCAATCTAGATATCACATTATAAATGAGTGTGGGCTCACTGTTACATTTTGGATTAAAGATTCTGCGGGTATTAATTTTACACTGCAACTAGTTTATTTTTACAGTGCGATTGATTTATTAGTGTGAAATTTTACACTGCAACTGGTTCATTAATGTGAAATTTTACATTGAAACTGGTTTATTTTACATTGCAACTAAAATTTTACATTGCAAAATGGTTCATTTTACAACTATGTGAAATTTCACACTACCATACAACGGAAAATGTGTACATTTTATTTCAACATGTGAAATTTGATATCTAAAAAATAAAATAAAAGAAGAAGAGTTGAGGACTGTATGTACAGATATGTGGTTAGTTCACAACCCCCCCCCCCCCCCCCCCCCCAAAAGAGCTACAAACTAAACCACAAAACCATAAAAGAATAAAAAAGTAATGGTGAAAAGCCAAATCAAGTGCGCAAAACAACCACCAAGATCAACAGTGTTCTCAAAGATGTTGTTGATGAAGTTATTCCTGAATCATGATCCCCATGGCCTTGCTCGAGATCCTAATATCATTGCAAAGACCCATTCCATTCAAATCCATATGTGAATATTAGTACCAAGAGCACCAAAGAAGCCCATTAGAGTCATAAATTTGTAGAAATCAATGAAGAGTTGCAAAAAAGGTCAAACTCTATCATGCAAAGACAATAAAATCAAGAAGAGAGAGAGAGAGAGAGAGAGAGAGAGAGAGAGAGAGTTCTTCTATACCTTTGGTGTTACCATAATTTTCCACAGAGAGAGAGTGAGTGTATAAAACGAGTTCTTCAAACCCTATATATATATATATATATATATGTGTGTGTGTGTGTGTGTGTACATATGGTGTTTAAATTTTAAAATTCTTTGATTTTGGGTGTTTCCAAATCAAATAAGTAGGTTTGAAATGGAATGACTCATCTAATGGGTTTAGGGGTAGTTTGGTCACCAAACAAAAATACAGACCAATTACTAAATTGTTTTGAGGCTGAGTCTATTGTAACAAAGCTATAGCAACTAGAACTTTATACTAAACGACTCTTTAATTAAATTCATGTCAAATCTGCTTCTCAACAATAGTGTGTCACTTTGAATTAAGTTCAAGCAAAACTCAAACTTGAGTTTTAAGAATTTTTTTGAAGAGTTTTACTGAAATTTATATTTAGTGGGGTTCTGGTTAAGGTTGGAGTTTACAATCCCATGCGCTCATCAGAAAGGGCAAAAAAAAAGGTTAAAAGCATATTGCTCCCTTGTGCTTTGATTCATTGCACTTTTATCTCCCATCCTCCAAAAGTTGAGACTTAAGAAGCCATTAAGAATTATTATTTTTTTACATTTTGTTTTTTTTTTTTTTTTTTGGTCTGTGTCTCAGACATCTAACCGTCTCTGTGATATTAACGGGGTTAGTATCCTAGATGTTAGTAACACACGCACACGCAAGGAGGCGGAGGGGGGGGGGGGGGGGGTCATATCCCACTTTAAAGCAATTTGCTCCCTTGATCACCTCCTTGTTAGGGAGGCTCGAACCCACAACTTCCCCATTGGAGAGTATGGGTCCTGGCCAACTCGACTAGCCGAGCTGGTTACATTTTGCTTTCATGTGAGGAGACCCATTTGTAAGTTTTCAGTTGACACTTAATTCCCCTGTGGTTGTAATTTAGATGGATTTCCTTTATGGAAGGGGTATAGTTATAATGTGTCAGGTGATTGATAAGCATAAAGCTTTGCAAGTAACAATTTTGGTGGTTAGAGATCATTGCTTAATAATTGTTTTGGGGCTTGCAAAGGAGAAAGGCATCTTGTAGTGAGCGGTCATAACAGGACTATTGGGACATCTTGAGTGAAATTACATTGGTCGATCTTCTGAGCACGGTTCATAGAATAACATCCCTGAAGTGCTTGTTTATTTACATGAAAGTTATCATTTTGGCAAGTAGGGAGAATGTATCTTGAACAATGTATCGTGAAAAAGGTTCCAATGGATCTCAAGTATTCTCATCCCTGGTTGACTTGTAGCGTTTAATGATTGAGGGGTTGATTGGTCATAGTGTTTGTTGCTGTTGCTTAGAAGCAGAGAGTTGGTTGGTTATTAATGACTGCTTGTGGTAATGGTCATTTGATAGATTGTAGGATTTTCATTGATACTGGCACTTAGCTGGTATGAATCATTGAATCGTATGATGTATAGAAAGTGAAGTAGTACAATTCCTTGTGATAATTGGTCGTTTTTGGGCTGTCCACTCCTTGGTAGGATTTTTTTTGTTGGCTGGTTTTTCATGGTTCTGAAAACTGGCCATGGAATTTTTGCTTCAATGCCGATTTTATTTCGTTTTGGATCACCATATATGTGTCCCTCTTTTTTCTGAACACCTGCCCCACGGGCACCTCCAAGGATTGACAATTTTTCTGTGCTATCTGAAAGTAGTTTGTAAGCTTAATGGCATGAGAAAGTAAGAATTGATATTTAGATCTGAAACTTATGATGGAACATTAGCATTCGTGTTAATTGCAGGTGATGGACAAGCACTTGAGTACATTGGCAAAGCAGCACTTAGAGACACGCTTTATCAAAATTCATGCTGACAAAGTCCATTCTTGGCTGAGAAGCTCAAGATTACTATGCTTCCTATACTTGCCCTAATAAAGAATGCGAAAGTGGATGATTATGTGGTATTTTCCAAGGATATGCACAAATAATAACAGAACCCTTTATTTGATATTGCATTAGTCTATATCTCTATGCTAAAGTTACCGCATTTATCAGGTGGGATTTGACGAGCTTGGTAAGACAGATGAGTTCAGCACAGAGGAACTGGAAGAGAGGTTGGCTAGAGCTCAAGTTATCATTTTTTAGGGTGAATCGTCTCTAAATCCATCAAAATCGAGTGCTCAAACAAGGAATGTTAGGCAGAGCACACATTCGAATTCATCAGATTCGGAATAAATTTAGGCTATCTTTGATTGTAATCCCCTTCACTTATTTGGTGGGTAAGTGTTTACCATTCACATCCCCATCTTATATTTAAACTGAACGATTGTCCCCTGCTATAAGGTGGCATTGTTATTCCCCGGTAATGTTAGTCCAAATTCTTTATGTGTTTGTGTGTCAGACTCATGTTGTCAACTATAGATGGTATCATGTACTATCTGCCTTGTCAAAGGACTTGCCAGTTGCCACAGAGTGCCTTGGATACATAAGGGTGTGAACCGGTTCTGAATACACCCGACCTGTATTCATCTAATTCTCTCAAGTCCCCATTGAAGCACCTGGACGTCTCAAAGTTCACAAATAAGTACCCGAGATTGGTCGTGTCTTGAAATCCATGGACAATTCAACTCAACATTGTGCGAACTGAAGTGGGTCAAACAGCAATTTAGCCCTCTTCACCAACTTGCCAGTAAGGATGTAAGAGGGAGCAATTACTCGGTGGTGATCCCTCCTTACTCAAGATGCTGGGAGGGTAGAGTACAGACAAACTCAACCTTTTGCGCTTTTGCACAAAGTGGTTGAAGGATTCTCAGTAGAGGCATAATTTGCATGTGAAAATGGTCGTTCGAAGTTCGAACAACAAATTATACCCGCCATAGAGTGAACCCATAGAACTACAAAAGTGAATCCATGAAAGCATTGGTCAATGGAGCTAAGGAACTCACTAAAGGACTTTCTAACTTCATTTCCCTCATCAATCCATCCAAAGTTTGATATATGCTCTCCATTTTTGGATGAGATAGGGACCCCACAAGAAATTCATGCACGATTCCATTGATACTGATCCAACTACAACCTGGCTGCTTCCTCACTCCCCTTTCCCGCATAAACCACCTCAATCCTAACACATCAGCCCATTGACGATCTACTGCAAATGCATTGGATAACATCACATAACCAGCAGAACTTTCAGGATCCACATTAACAAGCATTTTGGAAATATCTCGGGCCAAATCTAATCTATTGTGGAGAAGACAACCGCTAAGCAAAGCTCCCCACACAAAATCATTAGGCTCAAAAGGCATGGAGATAACAACTTCAAGTGCTTCTTCGACACAGCCCATTCGAGCAAGTAGATCCACATAGCAAGCATAGTGTTCTAGTTTAGGGGGAAAAGAAAAGCGTTCATTCATATCAAGAAATAATTCACGTCCTTTTTCTAGCAATCCTGTATGACTGCAAGCGCATAGAACACCAAGGAAGGTGCCTCCATTGGGATATAAACCAAGTTCTTGGACTTTGGAGAAAAGCCTCAATGCCTCGTCTCCTTCGCCATTTATCGCAAGACCCATGATCATAGCATTGATAGATACAACATCTTTGGAGACTATCTGGTCAAATACCTCTTTTGCCTCCTCCAAATTCCCACATTTAGTATACATGTCTATCAAGGCAGTGGCTAGATTCGTGTTCAAAGCCAGAATGTGTTTGCGCCCTCTAGATTTCATGTACTTGTGAACCCACATTCCCTGCTCTAAATCACCAATTTGAGCACAAGCTGAGAGCACTCCAACCATCGTAACATGGTTGGGTCTACAAGTATGATTCTCCATCATCATGTGAAAAAGACCCACAGCCTCCGCAGGACAACTATTTTGAACGCAAGTGTTTATCATAACATTCCATGGAAGCACACTTCTTTTTCCACTGTCACGTATCTCATCAAACCTTTCCCTACTCTTATCAATCTTTCCACATTTTCCAAACAAATAAACAAGAAGGGTGTTGACTGAATCAATACCCAAAATTTTAGAATCAACATTGCCAATAAATTCACATAGGATTGTCACCCATTTCTCAACTTCTATAACATTAAGATTTGAACATGCTGATAAGACACTAACCATAGTATCATCCTCAGGCCTCAAATTTTCCTTAACCAAAGATAAATAGAGCTTAAGAACTTCCTCACTCTCACCTGACTGAGCACACCCAGCAATCAAGGAAGTCCAACACCAAATCATACTCTTCTCCCGCATTTCATCAAACACCTTACGTGCCGATACCAAATCTTTAATACCTTTTGCGTAAACACCAAGTAGACCATTGCAAACAATTGAATCACCTAAAAATCCCATTTTCACAATATGGGTATGGATTTGTTTGACACAATGTGCATCATTGGCTCGAAAACATGCCTTAAGAAGGAAAGAAAAGGTCAACCCATTAGGCCAAAGCGATTTCCAAATTAATGTTTTAAAAATTAAAAAGGCATGAGAGCAAAGACCCTCTTCAGCTAAGACTCTGATGATGGCATTGAATGGGAATATATTGGGTGTATGTAATTGATGATATACACGAAGAGCGAGTTGAGTTGGGTAGTGACCAATGAGACGAGTGGCTAAGAGATTGTCCTGGTGGGCACCAACTCGGAAGATGTGACCATGGATTTGGAGGAGATGATAGTGAGAAATGTGGCCTAGCAAGAGGTTAGAGAGAGTGGGGGAGTTAGTAGAGGTTGAAGCTGAAGAGAGATAACGTGAATGTAAGAGGTGAGAAGAGAAGTGATTTGACTTAGTGATGAGAAAGCATAGCTTGATGTTTTTTGTCCTCTTATTCATGTTTTGCTTGAAAAGCTAAAGCCAAGTGTGGGCTTTCATGTTTGTGTGAAAATTGAGGCGGCTATGGAACCTGTGAAAACTGAAACTCGGGCAGCCATCCTAGCCATTTCTGAACAGCCAAGTGTAGGTTCAATTTTGCTTATTTGCCAACCCACGTATGTTTCACGGGATTGGGGTAGGATTAAGATGGATTGGACTAATAGTCCATTTTAATTGAATAGTCTGGTGTTTGGGTACGCTTAAAAGGAAGGGGATTAATAATTTTTTTTTATCTAAACAGTCCCCCATATGGGAAACTATCTAATCCCACGGGGGTGTGGTATATATAGTCCTAGGATTAATAATTAAAATGGACTAATTGTCGAGTCCTGAGCTTGGCAGCCAAACGTGGACAAGTCATGGCCCGGATTGGGCCATTGACACTTATTCTAGTAGAAAGAAATTCTGACTTTTGGTTTGTTTCTAAAAATCATATATCTGTAAATTGTGTAGCTCATAATATTATCCAGTGGGCTTCTTTTGGTTGCGTTTCTAAGCCCATCCAGGTTGATTCCATTCCTAGCCACATGCTTCTTTCTTCCTTCTTGAATGAATATCCTTTTCAACCATGAAAAAAAAAAATCAATATCATTTAAAATAGGACGAATAGTAACGAAGGGTTGTCTTTTCTTTTTTTTTTGAAATTTTGAACACACAGATCTTGATAGATTTGAATTTGGAAGGTAAAAGATACCAACATAATTGCTCTTGGAGTAATATTTGGGTGACAAATATTTTTCACAAACACACTATCTCTCTCTTAAGTGGTACTGTGGGGTCCGGATAATTTCAGTGGATCCCACAGTATCACTCAGGAGAGCAATAGAGTGTGTTTGTAAGTGTTTGTAAAAAGTATGTCACCCTAACATTGTTGTTGCACTTTACACTAAAGAATATGTAGATGTAAAGAGCAATCGCTTGAAGTCTGCTCCTTCAGTTGTATAACGAGTCAATACACACAATCACAAGTCCCCTCCCGTCGAGCCTCTTCAACAGTACTAGCCTATGGGTTTTTTGCCACTAGCCATGGCTTGGCCTAACCCACACGGTCACGAGCCCACTCCGATCGAGAGCTCAACGGTACTAGCCTACAAGTTTTTCCCACTAGCCAGACTTGGCCCAAAATTTGACTCTAATACCACTTGTCATGGAGCTAATAAGTCCTTCAAGCACATAGTCATGTATATCAAATTCGCTTGCTTTCCCATAAAATATGAAGAAGAATATTTTTTTTCCCTTCTTTTTAATCTATATTTTTCACTTTTTAAGTTTTCTTTTTCCTCGCTAAATCTGGAGTTAAAACATAAGACTAATAAACCATCTGGTTGAGACTCATTCTGTGCACTTAACAAAGTACCACTTTTCAACTTCTCTTTTCCCATTTCCGCCCCCACCCCCCCCCCCCCCCCCCCCCCCCTCTTTCGAGTAAATTTGGAAATTTCATCCTATTCAAAATGCTGATCTGGTTCCAAGTCAAGTTCTGCCAGCAAAGTTACAGGACCATTAACCAAGCTTCCAAACAATGGAAGACGTAAAAATAAACAAGAATATTATAACGAGTAACATTATGTGTACTCAATAATAGCATAATTCCGGCTTACACCAAGTGTCTTCATGTTATAAAACATAATTACCTTGTAAAGACAAACACGACTATACACAAGGACACAAGTACAAGGTAGGAAAACTTTCAAGCAACTTGCTCACCACCACCACAGGCTTCATTCTCAGCATTGCTTGGCAGAGATAAAAGATCCATAAGCTCCAGTCGATACTCAAGGCCTCTGAGGTAATGCCCCAACAGCATGCACCTTATCACAAGCATAAAACACTAGTTATTAGAGTCCCATAAATCAACCGCAGCACAGCATACATAGTTCAGACAACCACCATGCCTGATAGATATGGAATCAATGGGACACAATTATCTCATCATTGTTTTGTTCTGAAGCAAAAAGCGTAAGGCTTTTCTCTCATGAGGCTTTCCCAAACCTCGCATAGTGTTTTTGTCTCTCTTCCTCTCCGGCAGTTCTGAATCCAGTCTTTAATCCAAGAGCATTGCATATGCTCAAGGTTCAAAGGAGTGATGGTGAGTACTAAATATGATGTTTATTTAAAATTTTAATCTAAGACGAGGGTTTTGTCTACTGCATACGAAAAGGAATACATACAAGCCAAATATACCATAAGGGGAAATTTGAACACCTGACTTTTAAGCCAATCTGGCATTAACTGATGAAAGCATAACAAAGTACAGGCAGCAATTGAAAAAAATCATTCCTATTTTTCCAGGGGAAAAAAACCCAAGTCTCCTTGTTTAAATACACAGAACATTTAGGCCATGGTGTTTCCGTCATGAAATTTCGATGCCAATCCAAATTATATTGCAGATACAACCTAATGGAAAATTTCTGAAATGGGATTCTTGGGGTAAAGTCAACCAGATAGCTTGAATTGTCTGAATCTGAAAATTTAGCTTGCCAAAATTGTTTGAAAAATCAGCATTTCAGGAAATTTTAAATCAGTCTGCAAATTTAAATCCCGAGTTGACCAAAATAGCATTGGCTGCTGAATAAGTTCGAATTCACTAAACAAGTACCACTTAGCAAAACAAGAAAGCAGAAAAGGAGATAATGATCTAACCAAAACAGCAGACGAGCCAGATAGTCCCGAGATAATGAAATGAGGGGCTGGAATTGCAGTGAAGTGTTCTCGACAAGATCAACGCAATCTTCTTCTTCACTTCCAACATTTGCACTTCCAGTTGAGGTGTTCTCTGACAGAGGAGGAGCCTTGGAATACATCTTTGGAGAAAGGGTTGCAAGGAGACCGTGGACTACAGAGTGGATTGTTTCCTTAAGTTCAGGGCATGTTGGTTCTGATAGCTCAGCTACCTGTTCATCAAAACACTAATGTCAATCACCATGTAAATAAAAGAGAACTGTAGAAGGAACTCAAGGTTTTGCATTATCATAATACCAAAACCTCCCACACACACATACCCCATCCCCCCCCCCCCCCCCCCCCCCCCCGGGGGGGGGGGGGGGGGGGGGGGGGGGGGCTGTGGCAGTGTTTAATGTGCAAACCCTGATGGGGCTACTTTTTCACTTCATACCATTATTATACCCTTCGGTCATTGGAAGTTTCTTTGTCTATCTTTTTCGTAAGAGTAATGCAATGCTTCCCCAAATACATGTGGCAGTATGCCGCTGGATTTTGATTGGAGGTGTTGAAGTAATCCCACTGCCACATGTATTTGAGAAGCGTTTGGGATCCAAAAATTGGAAAGCATCGCATTACTCTTCTCGTAATAAAATTCACCTCAATCACTCATAATTTATTTTATTCTTTTTGTAAAGTGGGTGACGGTGGTTGGAGGGGCGTGGCGAGAATGTTGGTTTGAGGAAGAAAAAAATATGGTAGAAGAAAGAAAATGAAGAAGAAATGAGGGGGAAAGTGAATGGGTTCAAAGTTGACAATTCTAATTCAAAATTTGGTTCAATTTTTACTGCCACGAAGAATTTTTAACAATTCAGTTAGTTCTAAAGGGGAAACTTAAGTGTCAACTTTTGTACCATAGGGAAAAATGGGCCTAACCGCAAAGAGATATAATGTAATTTAAGCCATACACACACAAAGAGAGAGAGAGAGAGAGAGAGAGAGAGAGGGAGAGAGGGAGAGAGAGAGATGTGTCTCCTTGCAACTCACGCGTCTTTTTAGTAGATTTTGAATAAGTAATAGTGTCAGTTGCTGTTTGAACACCTTGTAAAATATTCCCCAGGAAAAGGGGAAAAAATAGATGGGAATTTCTAAACATAGACATAGCCTTACCCTTGGTTTCATAACCAAGAATACAGCGGCAAAGAACAGAGAACGTGAAACCAAGGATACAGCAGCGAAGAACAGAGAACGTAGAATCCTCGCTTCCGCTTTCCTACATCTTCTTTCCAGTCAAATAGTGCATGTAAAATTTACCATAGAAAGACGGTAATCACATACCTAATCTAAAGCAAATACTCTTCTGATGTTGTTCCCATCCGATATCCTAAAATGGATATTACGTTTTAATGTAGATTTAACAGCACCGAAACCACAATATTCATAGAGTTGAATGCTACACATGGCAACAGCTACAAGTTTTGCCATCAGAAATGACTTTACTGAGGCAAACTGACTCTTGAATATCCTATAAATTTATCGGCTAACCTTTTCTGGTTGTAGAGATCTTAAGTAGTCCAGCAGATCATTCTTTTCTTCCCCAACAAACTGTTGCATTTGAAGCGCTGCAGTTTTTCTCTTGACTTCACGAAGTTCCTTGAAGAGAGGAAAAAATGAAGATCCATTAGAATGCACTGTGGCCACTATGACTAACATTTTCGAGGAAGCAAATTGGTATAGGAACTTTGCACCTTCTGTATAATTTCCCAACTAAAGTTGAGATGAAAATTTTAGAATTATCACATCTCCATCGTCAATAATGTATCAGACGGTCAATCATGCTTTTCATCCTATCTAATGTCCAACATTTAATAAGAACTAATTTTAGGTCCTCAACATCTAAACACTTTAATCAACCTTTGCCACAAGATGTGGTACAACCTAGGAAGCACCGGTGCGGGTACGGAGACACGCTCGCGAGGAGGCAGGCGTGGGTGCGGGGGTATTGTATTTGTTCCATTAAAGCATTTGGGAACCAAATTTGGGAAACATAGCATCACTCAAACACAAATCAAAACCTAACTTCTTCTATTCGTATTTTATTTGGAATAAACGATGGAAAATGTAATGGAACAAATGCAACACCTAACTAATGTCTCTACCTAGGAAGTGCGGACACTTCTAAGAAGGTAACGTGTCGCGTGTCGCGTCGTGTCGTATCTGTGTCCGTGCTTCATAGGTCTTCATAGGTCTCTCCCTCAAGCACCAACACAAAGCTCTAACCCAATTATACCATTACAGAATGATTTGCAATTTCCTTAACTGTTTCTAAAGTGCCACCACAACAATCTATGCCCCCACTTCTGAAATTAAAAATTCAAGGCTTCAAAAACTTATATTCGGTTAATAGTATAGATGATCTTCCCTACCTCTGAAAAACAAAGTAGAAAGTAAGAACCACTCGGTGTATGCAAACTGTTCTTGTGTAAAAGCCAACATACTTATAGTTGGATTTAACAGAACGACACTTGTAAAGACCTAATATACAAACCACTGCTTTTTTTTTTCTTTAAATGACAACTGTGAAGTATTTTTTTTTTATATACAAATGGTGAAGTCTTTCCCCATATTGCAAACTATTTGTGTAGTGCACTTCTCCTGCTCATGAGAAATTCTACATAAAAAAATAAATAAATAAATCATGATCAACAAAACCTCATCTCAACTATTTAAAATACCACCACAAAGCCTATTTAACTATTCCAAAGTACTAATACAAGACATAATAATCCATATAAATGTTATGATGGCGTATTACTATCACACCATAATCCCTAAGGCTCAGAACAGAAAATAATAATAATAATAATAACTGACAGCCCTGAGAGTGAACTAAATGATTAATAAATGATCGATGCAGTTAACTTCATATTAACTCCTACACAAGACCAACATGTACGACATAAAACCTCACAGAGATTCACAATATTGCCATTAGCCACTTGGTTAGGAGTAACATATCTGGAGAAGTATTAGCTTTGCTAGAAGGACCTAAATGGTCTAGTAAAGAATATACCTTTTACTAGTTAAAGTAAATCCAATACTAAAAAATCATTGCATTTTTATTAGTAAGAATCTATTTCTCCACCTATAATGAAGTATTATATGGAACACTTAATGTGTACCTTTTTTACAGATGACAAACGAGAATGCAAGCTTAAAATATATTGTTGGGCTTCGGGGGTGATTACTCCAAGACCATGAATACCAATGTTCTCCGACGTGTTTTCACCTATCTGTTCAGATTTTGGCAGCTCATCTTCTCCAGAAATTTTGACGAGTCTTCCATTGTCAAACAAAACCCCTTTTGCTTCAAGTTTAGAATCTTCTGTTTTTTGTCTTTCAGTACTTCCATCACATATATCAAGGTTCCTTTCAAGACAAAGCCTATACTCAGCATTCCGCAGTGTATACCTGCAGTATAAGAAGAATACCACTCAAAAATTATCCTGGTAGACATCCATTAAGTGGATCAATAAACAAAATAGGGTTAAATACATTTTACCCCGTGGTTAGACCCCTTTTCACTTCACCCCCTGTGGTTTAAAAGTGGACACTTACCCCTCTGTGGATTTGGACTAAAGTGACATTATTAAAATTTCTCTCAAAATAGCCCCACATGGGGTTTCATCGTTAAAATTAACCCATATATCAGAGTTTCAATGTCAAAATTAACCCCGCATAGGCAGTTAATCTCAAAATTAGCACACAAAAGGGGCTAAGCGTTAAAAGTTAGCCCTAAATAGGTAGGTTAAATTGCAGCATTGTCCCCAAATATGGGGTTAACACTAAAATTAACCTCACAAAAGGGGTTAATTGCTAATTTTTTGGCCAAATTTAGAGTTTTTCATTAGTTTTGATGCAGTTTCACTTCAGTCCAAAACCACAAGGGGGTAATTGTCTACTTTTAAACTACAGGGGGGTGAAGTGAAAATGGGCATAACCACAAGGGGGTAAAATGTATTTAACCCAACAAAATATAATATACAGCAAGTAGGGACCATGTCTCAATCATAAAAAAAGGATGGGAATAGTGTTTGGTGAGTTGCTGGTAATCTAACCAGTATCTGATGTTCAATTACTTCTATTTTCAAGAGGAAATGCCGAATTTGTAGCATGACATTGTGGGCTGTAGAACAACAGAAATCTTGAATCCATCAGCTACAACCCATTTCATAGTTGTAAAATCCCACATCTCCCTTTATTTTACTTCAGCATACTGGCAACAAAACAGAATATATAGACATAACACTCATGGATAATAACAGGAAAAAGCGTACCCCGTCATCATCGAAGAAACCAATAACCTGGAGAGAGGTTCCCATAGAGCTTCTATTGAAACTTGAAACTGGTCGGATGGAAGTAATCCCAACATGCCTGATATAGTCCTTTTCATGGCATCCACGGTAGTATGTGGAACATCTTTTTGAATAAGGCTCACATCCAAAGGCTCTATTTCTTGTATCAGCTTCGAGAGAACGGAATTCTGAAAGGGGAAACAGTCGAATTTCAAAACCGACACCATTTTTTTAATAATTGTAGATAGGCTTTTATTCTCTCTTTCTTCTTTTTCCTTTCTTTTGGTATGTTTTCGTCTCATTACTTTTTATAATTCTACTTTTATTCTATTTTTCCTCTTTGCTTTCTTTGTGTATCTTTTCTTCTCCTTCATAAACTCTCTCTTTGAATGCCCCGGCAATGGATTAAATTGACAATTGTTTCGTAAAATTAGTTTGAAAGATAAGACTTTTTAACTTGATAGTCGAGGGGAATATACATTTTCAAGCAGAATTCTAGCTGCAAAGCTGGATACCAATCAAGTAAGAAGATAATTTCGTAAAGCGATTAGCAAGTCTTCCAGGCTATATTATAGTCATATGGGTTGTCAATAAACTATATAAAGAGAAGCTAAGCAAAGCACATGTCATGTTATTCAGATAGATGAACATGACCCAGTAACTGACTAACAAGTTATGTGTTCGTAAGAAGCTAAATCGGACATTAATTGCAGACAATGTAACAGAATGTTATCTGGATTATTTGATCGTATGCAGTAAACAACAACAAATACAAACATACTGAGTGGTGTTGTATACAAAGCAACAAGGAACAAAATTGTGAAATTCAAATACAAAAGACGACCTTTGATCGCGAATTGTCGTTTTTGGGGTAGAGATCATCCAAAGAAGAGGCTGAAGAAGCGAAAACTAGGGTTTTATGAGTTCGTAGCTTTCTAGGGTTTTGGGTGTGTCGAAGAGGACGAAAAGCGAGCAGAGGTTTGGAATGAGGACGTTGGGAAGAGAGGAGAGGAAGAGGAGATAAAGAAAGGAAGGAGGCGAGGGTTGCCATTAACGACGACCACCACCACCACCTCCTTGCTCTTCTCTCTCTTCTCTCTCCTCTCGCCAATGGCCCCCCTTCTGCAACTGCGTTTGTGATTGGATAAACAGGAAAGGCGTTTGTGATTGGATTGGAAACGCACTCAAGTGACGTATAACTTTACTAGCCGCCGGCACACGTAGTGGTGTGTCATTTAGAAAGTAAATTCTAATTCTACCGATTTTGATTTGAAAATTTTTTATTTTGACACTAAAAATTAAATTTTTAATTCTTAAATTTTGAAAAAAAATCAGAACGGAATCGGAATTGTTTTGAGAATTCCAAAAATATTCCGAAAACATGTTTTTCAAAAAAAAAAATTCGAAAATATTTTTGAAAAAATCCGAATATTTTTCAAAAATATGAAAAAATGTGGATTTGTTTGTCCCACATCAAATAAGAAGAGAAAGGAGAAAGTAGGAGACTATCTATAAAAGCATGACTTACCCTTTCAGTAGTATTTATATTCCAAAAATTATGAAAATTTTCAATTCCAATTCCAAGAATTCAAACAAAATTCCGAAAATTTCCGAAGAACTCCAATTCCGAAAATTTTCGAAAATTCCGAAATCGGAAAAGAAAATGAAATTCCGAAAAAATCGGAACGGAAATTGGAACACCTGTTTAATTTTTGAAATTTTTGGAATTTTTTTTCCAAAAGAGGGTATTCTGATCCGTTCCGGCCGGAACACACCTCTAGGTACACACATTACATTCAGTAACTTAAAGGCTAAATGGTTTTTTTTTTTTTTGGCAATCGTGAGTGTCCGAACCAGCTTGTGCGCACCTCGACTAATTCCACGAGGTCAGGGTATTCGGGTGAATCACTTGTGACCACCCTCTTGAGAATCGAACTTGTCATCCGGCCACAAAGAATATAATTTTACCTCCAATTATACCCTAATTTGTAATTTTCTCTTAAATTTCAATTATTGCAACGGCAAAATGGGGTATAGTTTGACCGCAAAATGGGGTAAGCAATGAAATGAGCCGATTTTAGTCAATCGATCCACGATTACCCAAATTGAGTCATGATTCTGCTGAGACCGAAGCAATCCTACTACAAAATCCATGGTGATGTACTCCCGCTTCCAACCTGGAACAGGTAGCGGTTGCAACAATCCCGAGGGCCTCCGATGTTCAGCTTTGACTTATTGACACATCCAACACATAGAAAACAATTCAGCCACGTCCTTCATCATGCCTTCCCACCAGAAATTTCTCTTCAAATCCTTATACATTTTTGTTCCTCCCAGGTGAATTGTAAATTTGGACTTATGTACTTCTCCCATAATATCATTTCTCAAATCTCCACGGTCTGGTACACATAATCTGTCTCTGCATCTGTATCCTCCATCACTTCCCACCTTCCATTCGGTCGTATCATTTTCTGACATCTTCATAAACCATGTTCAAAACTTCTCATATTCTTTTTGTGCTTCAATGATGCGATCGATAATTAGAATAGGCTGTAAGATAAAGCGTCCAAAAAGTTGCCCTTCTCCTACCTCGGCACTCTGCACGTCGAACTCAGCCAACGTCTCCAACGCCCACCATTCTCTAATCATTAGGGAGGCAATTGTTTCACGAGTTTGTCGACTCAAAGCATCAGCGACCACATTAGCTTTACCAGGGTGGTATTCTATCATGATGTCGTAATCTTTAATTAACTTCATCCATTTGCGTTGCCTCATGTTCATCTCTTTATGTGTGAACAAATATTTCAGACTCTTGTGATCGGAGAACAAACCAAACTTCTCACCGTAGAGATAATGCCTCCAAATCTTGAGTGCAAATACCATTGCTGCCAATTCCAAATCATGAATGGGGTAGTTCAACTCGTTCGGCTTCAGCTGTCTAGATCCGTAGGCAATAACTCTTCCATCTTGCATAAGTACACACCCAAACCCTTGATATGACGCGTCACTGAAGATAGTGAACTTCTCATCAGGCTTGGGTATAGCTAGTACATGTGCGGTAGGGAGTCTCGTCTTTTATTCTAGAAAGGCACGATCATGTTTCTCTGTCCACTCGAATTTCAAATTCTTCTTCATCGCTATCCTGGAGAATCCCTCGACAAATCTCCGTTAATAACCTGCGAGTCCAAGGAAACTCCTAACTTGTGTAGGTTGCTCGGTCTAACCCAATTTGATACAACATCTGTCTTAGATGAATCCACAGAAATTCCTTGGGATGAAACCTTGTGCCCCAAAAATTTCACTTCTTGTAATCAGAACTCACACTTACTGAATTTGGCATGCAGCTGGTGATCCCTGAGTGTCTGCATTGTAATCCGTAGATGTTGTTCGTGTTCTTCTTCTGACTTAGAATAGATCAAGATATCATCTATAAAGACGATGACAAACTGATGCAACTAAGGCTTGAACACTCTATTCATCAGATCCATGAATACCGCCGGGGCATTCGTCATTCCGAACGGCATCACCAAAAATTCATATTGACCATGTCGGGTTCTGAAAACAGTCTTAGGTATATCTTCCTTCCGTACCCTCAACTGATAATATCCCGACCGTAGATCTACCTAGGAGAATGTTGTAGTTCCCTGTAGTTGATCAAACAAATCGTCGATCCGATGTAAGGGATGTTTATTCTTGATAGTCACTCTGTTTAATTCTGTGTAATCGATGCACAACTGAAGTGTTCCATTCTTCTTCTTTACGAATAACACTGGTGCTCCCCAAGGCGATGTACTTGGACGTACAAAACCCATATTCTCAAGCTCTTGAACTTGTTCCTTCAATTTTGACAGTTCGACAGGGGCCATTCTGTAGGGAACCTTGGTGATCAGGGCAGTACCTAGTATTAGCTCAATACAGAACTCTATACTTCTCTCAGGCGGTAGACCAGAAATGTATTGAAATACTTCTTCGAAGTCCGTGACTGCAGGTATAGATGACACTGTCATCTCTGTACTGACGACTTTGATGTTAACTAAACATCTTGTGAGGAACATATCTCCAAAAGGGTTGCATTGGAAATCAAATGATTGATTCCCATTGTCGGAGAATGTAATTCTCTTCCTCGCATAATCCAACTTCGCTTGATTTTGAGAGAGTCAATCCATTTCTAGGATTATGTCAAACTCCTTCATCGAAAGGACAATCAGTCTTGCAGGGATTTCACGATCTCTTAGTCGTAACGAGCAATCATTGCACACATGCCCTAACTTGACTGTGGCTCCTAACGGTGATATAGCTTTCAAAGTCTTCTCTAACCGGTGAGGTAGGATACCCAATCTCTGAATAGTCTTAGCAGATATGAATGAAAGTGCGGCACCCGTATCAAATAAAACTTTAACATGGGAGTTAAACAGAGTTAATGTACTGTCACGCCCCGGAGCAGCATAAATAGGGAAAAATAAATTTCCTTTATGGGTCCATAGGGAATGACGGGTGAATAACCGCATTGTCATCTAATCAAACTAACAAACACCACGATAGGGAGGATGCTATTCATAGAACATAACTTATTAACATAATCAGAGGCTACAGCGGAAATATAAAAGGTTTGGAAGCAACAAATGCCCAAGTACCAATTATAAAAGTCTACTAAATCTATTACAACAGCTGGCTTAGAGTCTGAAGCCTATACAATACTAACAGCAATACAAAAGATATACCAACTGACTATTACAAAGCTGCACATCTTCGACTTCAAGCCTTTAGCTCCACGTCCGGCAAAACATCAGTCTCCCGTCCTCAATACCTGCCAAGCTCTAGACATTGGAATGTCCAGGGCATAAACGCCATCAGCTTCGAATACAAAGCTGAGTGAGTTCATTAAACAACACTCCTCACCGCTATTGTTCAGCATCTTAAAATGCAGTTAATCTCTTATCAATGACGTCACTCACGGATATAGCAGAGGTCTCATTAAACTATACATGAATTCAACGATAACAGGAATCATATTAAGTAATGACAAGGATAAACATCATAGTATAATATATCTCATCACGTATTCACTAAATCTAAGCATGTAACCGTGCAACCACCCATGCATCTACCTTTACGTCGGTACGCTGAATCCACGACTGAACCTTTATCTCATCATGTCCGTACTCATGTTCACATTTGTATCCGTATCTGTATCCATACGTCGATCCCATACTACCAATCTGATATTCATTCGCCGATACAATAATGCCAATCGAACTCACCCGACTAGGCAGCAGGTCCCACAATCCCTTGATAGGGTTACCGGTCGTCTACACGGTACCACCTATCTGTAAACGATAGAACGGCACATCGGACATCTTCAACGATGCGTATACCCCCACTGGTCGTCTACATAGCTGAGAATACATTAGAGCACTAGCCGGACATCTTCAACGGTACACTGGATGTCTTCAACAGTGCATACGCATCACTGGACGTCTTCAACAGCGAGAGGCGCACTAGGAACTCTAACCATCCCACGTCCACCCCGGCTTGTCAGCCGTTGATCCAACGGATCCAAAGTACACATATCTCATTTCCATACTGATGCACAGTTCCCGATTCTCATCATATCCTCTCATCTCGTCATAACACTATCCCATTTCTCATCAGATTCTCTTATCTCTTCATAACACTATCCCATGCATGCTGACCACATGTTGTGCAATGCTCATGCACTAGATACTGGAAATACCACATGCTCTGTATTCATCATATCTATCGTTACTGATTATTAACATGCTGTCGTGTTCCATTCTTCTATTCAGTTCAGCAATATTATCATGTAACAGTTAAACAGTTCATCTCATAACAGTGTTGCACTATCTCTTAAATTAACAATATCGCATCATAAAAGCATGGATCAACATTTTATCAACTAAATAGTTCATATTATAATCAACAGGAATTAATCATGTTCTGAAAACATCGATCGATTGAGATCCTCTCGATCGATTGAAGTCAAACTAAGTTTGATCGATCGAAGTGAGTTTGATCGATTGAAGAAACGGAAAGTTCGATCGATCGAGAATAGTTCGATCGCTCGAACATCATCTTCCACCCAGAAACTGGGCAGAGACGAACAAAGGTTTCGGGGTCACAATATATACGTTCTAAACTGCAGAAAATCATCCTAACATCATCCCTTGAGTGAGTTAATGAACTCACCTCTCTCCGGTGGTCCGGTGGCGGCGTTTGAAGCTCCGTGGTGGCGACGGCGGCTATGGTGAACTCATTCTCTCTCCTTCTTCTCTGTCTCTCTCTATTCTTCTCTTCTTCCTCTTCTTCTGCTCCTCCTTTGGTTCTCTTCTTCTTCTTCTTCTTCTCTGCTCAAGCTTATATATATATATATATATATATCACACACATACACACGATTACATATATATATATATGTATGAAACACACATACACACACAAGCTCTCTCTCTCTCTAACTCTCTAAACTGCCAAACACCACACACACACAAAACATACATATATATAAGGAGGCAAGAGAGGCAGGTGGCAGAATACGTAAACTGGAAATACAACGTTCGATCGATCGAAGTGAGTTCGATCGATTGAGAAGGGTTTGATCGATTGAAAGGAGTTCAATCGCTCGAGAAAGGGTACACGTCACAGAATCAGGTCGGCAGAGATTCGATCGCTCGAAGTATATTCGATCGCTCGAGAAAGCACAAGGTTCGATCGATTGAAATGAGTTCGATCGATCGAGAAAGGTTCTTCACCAAGGTTTCACACAAGCATACAGGGTCTTATTTATATAATCATGCATCCGAAAATACAGGGTATTACATGTACCTAGGGATGGAAATGGGGCGGGTTTTACGGGTTCCCCGCCCCGCCCCGCCCCGCTCCTAATAGGTAGGGTATGGGGGGGCTTAATAGGATTAGGGGCGTGTATGAGGGAGGTTTTCAAAACCCGAGTCGGGGTCGGGTCAGGGTCGGGGTCGGGGTCGGGGTCGGGGTCGGGGTAGGGTCAAAAAACCCGAACCCGCCCCGAATATACTTGTATTTATATTTTTACCCCTCAATAGTTATGTGTATTACCATTTTAAAAAAAAATACTGCACTATTAGGGAACTAATTGGGTAAGTTAAAAAAAACTGCACTATTAGGGGAAAAATGCATTAAAAAAATTGATTTTTCAATTTGAGTACCAAAAAAATAATAATTCATAATCGGGGCGGGGCGGGGGGAGGGTTTACTGAAGCGGGGCGGGGGCAAGGTATGGGGGCCCCGTCCCATACCCGCCCATTGCCATCCCTACATGTACCTTCCACCACTTGTTGATCAGGCTGAGCTTCTTCATAACTCCCCTCCTCATACACAGTCTCATCATATCCAGCGGCATCAGGAATAACAACACAAGCGAGTCTGACCCTGTTGACCATAAGTCACCTGCTTAGGAGCAGTGCAGAACTTGCTGATGTAACCTGGTTCACCACAATTATAAAAAGACTATGCCTTGTTGAGTAATACACCTCGGTACCTTACAATCTGGAGCCAGATGACCGGGGTTGCCACAGTTAAAGCATTTCCCAGCACTACTTCCTTCTCTTACTCGGGGTTGAGTCGGATAGGTATTAGCTTGGGGTCTCTTGCTTCCATCGAAATTCCTCTTCTGCCCTTGGGTACGATACATTGGCGGCTTATTCCCAAAATTGCCCCTCTGAGGTGGCGGAAATCAAATTATTTACAGTTTACCCGAGTGTCCTCTTCTAGATCAATGGCCAAGCCAACGAGTCCCTCGAAAGACTTGTCTAGGTGACCGAGAGTCAGGCGGCGAATTTGTGGTGTCAACCCTTGGTTATATTTTCGTATCTTTTTCTCTTCCGTATCAACTAGGTGCAGAGCGAACAGAGATAGCCTTTCGAACTGAGTGGTGCGCTCTTGCACCGACTTAGTTCCCTAGGTGTGGATATCGCAATTTTCTTTTTTTTCTTTTTACCCACAGCTTTTCTTTTAAAATACTTTCTCAAAATCAAATTCAAAGAGTCGCCACTTAATTTTTAAAAGAAAAAATTAAGAAACCATTTTTAAAGCAAACTGATCTTTCAGAAACCAGAGATTAACTAGGTCCGGGGATTATGGAATGAGAGAGGAAGGAGCCCGTCGGGCTAAAACACCCTCTCTCATCCTATCTTGCGATAGGCCTCTACTCAACATCCTTTTAATCAAATTTATTAATCTAAGCATGCCCTCAATCAATACATATGTACATATACATTGCAAAAGCATGTCCAAAGGGGTGTAAAATTGCTAATGACAAAATATCATTCATAAGCCACATATATCAAGTAGCAAGCAATGTGATATGCAATAGGGAACAAGAGAACTTACCCGGGATCCAACAGCGATATTAAACGTGCAATGCATACAAACAAAATAAAATCCTAAAAAGGAGTCTCTAGTCACATATACACATAAGGCAAGATCATAATTCTAATGTGTCGCGCATGAGGTTGAAAAATCAATAAAATCAAAAAATTAAAATAAACTAAAAAGGAGTCCTAGAAATCATACCTTAATAGCGCTACAAAACAAAGGGTTAGTCCACATGATATACAAGATATAAAGTTAAAAATAACAATCCTACATTTCTAACTTAAATCTATTAAATGCAATTGAATCTAAAGCAAATAAATCCTAATTACAAGTGTCAAGCCATATGGATTAATATGTTCATGAAAAAGAATAAATTATGAAATACCAATCATTTAGATCACTTAAACTTTGAATTCAAATTTAATTAATCATTATTTGAAACATGGTTTGACCCTTAACTCATGAAAATATCATCTAAGCCATTATTCATAAGATTGGTTAAAACTATTGCAGAATTCTGAAAATTGCTGAAAGCAGATCATGACTTGAAAAAACAGAAAAGTATGGTTCCCGTGGTTTGATCTTGATGAATTTTGGACACAAGATGCCTCTGTGTGTCTAGTTTTTAACCCAAAAAAGAAATCAAAGTCCCAACAGTTGGATCTCCAGGAATTGGACAAAAACCAGACATCACTCAGCATTTTACAACCTTCTGTCCAGAGTTCTTGCACGATTTTCTAAAAATAGCAAAAAGATCAGAAATGCTTTGTTCTTTTTAGGGTGACTTCCTAACACATTAATCTACTTAGAAAAAATTATTTTGGGTCACAAACACTTTATTAAAGCTCTGATTTACTTATTTCAAAAGAACGTTACTGTGCTGAAACTCTGGACAGATTGTAGTGGCTTTACAAAACTCATAACCAAACCACTTTAGACATGAAATCTCCTTAAAGCAAAAATCACAGTGGACTTAAACTTAGACATGAAATCTCCTTAAAGCAAAAATCCTTGATCGAAATCGGTTTATGAACCCACCGTTTCATTGTCAAGTTCAACTTTCATTTGTTAACCCCAACTATTAAACCATGAAGTTGGACTTAAACTAAACCATTTTTTTCTTTCCATTTGATGGTCATTGGAGGTTAAAGACCTTTGTATTTGTAGATTTCAAATGAAGTATAAATAGACTTCTATGAAATCCCAAGATAATGAATCTAAACCATGAAGATGAGCTTAGACCCAAAATACTTTCTCCTACCACTTGATGGTCATTGGAGATGAAGATATGACTAATACTCATGAGCCTTAAGCAAACATAGCTAAATACTCATAGGTTTTCAAGGAATATGAAAGGGGATTCCATGAAACCTTAAGTTAAAGAATCCCAAACCATGGTGGAGGTTTAGATTCATTTACTTGCTCTTATATGAAGGATGATCAACCTTGACTCTCATGGGGAGCACAAGCTCACATGGGATCAAGGGATTCAACTCATGAGATTCAAGTGAAGTATGGAAGACTTCCAAGAATCTCAAGAGAGAAGTATAAACAAAGAAAAAGAAAATAAAGAACTAAAAGAAAAGGGGATTAAAGTTTGCAAGTTCCTTAATAGAACTTCTAAAAAGATTAATCAAAAGACCAAGTAGTTTTAAGATTAGGAGTTCAAAAGAATGAAAAAAAAATCTTGTAGTTAGAGAATCACCTCCAAACTATCCTCAAAGCTTTTCTCCTTTTGAAGATCTTCCAAGCTCTTCTCTCTAGTTTTTTTTTTTTAAAACTCTCTCTCAAATGTATGTTAGTGTAATGGTAGCTACTACTTCTCCTTCTTCTTCCAAGGAGGATCCTCCTTCTTTTATAGACAAAATTACCAAGTATTCTCAGTGAATTCGGAGTAAAAGACAGGTGTAAATATCTCATTTGGTGGTACAATCCGTACTTTCTGAAAATAGACAGACTGCTGCACAGGGAGGCAGTCAAAAAGTCTTCTGCGGCAGTTAGTGGATGCCGCTACGGCACTACGTGACTACCGCTGTGGCATTCCATGACTGCCGCGCGGCACTTATTGAGAGCCGCGCCAAATTATTGATTGCCGCGTTTTTGTCAATCTTACTTTATCAATTTTTTTGTTTTTATCCGCATACATATACATATTGTACCACAAAATACGGACTTTAAAAGCAAACGGCAGTCAGAAAATGTTGGCGGCACTCAGTGAGAGCCGTTCCGGCATTCTGTGAGTGTCGTACGACACTCACTGAGTACCGCAAAAACTGCCATGTGCCGGCTTCTGGTAAACTTCTCCTTTTAGGTCTTTTATTCTCTCATTTTTTCTAAAAAAAAATTTATTTTTGAAGATCTTTTCCAAAAGTGATGTTTTATACCTGAATTCTCCTAAATACCTGGTATTTCCTTCTTTCTGTGAAATTTTATTGCGTTTGGAGAACTTTCTGAAGAGCTTGGAATACTTCGAATCTTTCGGTCCTTATCATCATCGGACGTAGAGGTGACGCTCTCCTAAATTCGACGGTCGGTCAAAATCGGGGTGTCTACACTAGGTCAAATCCATGAACTCTTTCTCCCTTGTATGTCTCTCAATAGACGGGAAATATTTTTCCAGAAATCTCCCTTTAAATGCAGTTCACGTTATTCCCATAGCATCACTGTTCCCAATAGTGGCTATCACCGAGTCCCACCAATGTGCGGCGGCATCAGTCAAATAGAAGGTAGCTAACCTCCTATTATCCATTTCATTGCACTGAACTGCCTCGAACATACGGTCCATTTGCCTTAACCATTGCTCGGCTTGTAATACCCTGTATTTGTGTAATATATTATATGAATAAGACCTTGTAATGCTTCTTTTAATACTTTTATGAGTTTTTCCTTACCCTTGGTATAATTTGGATACCAATCGATTGGTAAGAATACCAATCGATTTCCAATACCAATCGATTGACACTTTTATCAATCGATTGGAGCATTAATACCTAATACCAATCGATTGACATTTATACCAATCGATTGGAATCAATTGGGCAGATTCTCTTGCCTTAGCTGGGGTTTGTCCACGTGAACACTAATCCCTCTATATATATCATCTCATTTCTGCGTTTTTGGGGTTCTAGAAATCAGAGAGAGTGCGAGGAAGTGTTTGTGTGTTATATATATACACTCATATATATATATACCTATATATATTCATACACTCACACACACACCCAGAGAAGATAAGAAGACAAAAAAAAAAGAATGAATAAAAGAAAAAGAGGAAAAAGAGAAGAAGAGAGAGAGAGAGAGAGAGAGAGAGAGAGAGAGAGAGGCAGAGAAGACAGAGAGAGAGAGAGAGGGAGAATCCATTGAAGCTCAAAGCTTTAATATACATAACCAAACACACCCTAGAATCCGAAGGTGAGTTCTAAACTCACCTGGTAGCTTAATATTGATGTTAAGACATGTTTGAATGGGTAGAAGGAACTGAAATCATGTATTTACCCATTTTATGTTGTTGGACAGTTTTCACTGTGAAGAAGACAAAATCCCAATCGATTGGACTTGTCCCAATCGATTGATATCCCAATCGATTGCTATTTATGACAATCAATTGACATGCTATCCAATCGATTGAACTTTTTACCAATCGATTGATACTATTTTTATACCAATCGATTGAACCCTTGTCCCAATCGATAGGAAGTTGCAGAATGTTGATAATCTTGTTTAGTTTATATTATAACTGTTTAGTTGTTTAATTATTGTTTAGTATTTCCAGCATGCTTTGTTGTTATAATACAGACGTAATGATGAGCTAATGCGTTGTAGGATCGTAGTAACGACGAGATTAGCAGATAATGGTTGTGACGTTAGATAACATAATAATTGTGAATCCCTTGGAGTTAACGTTCATTTCATTCAGAGTAGTCAGGCCACATTGGGATTGTCATGCATCGATGTTAGAGTTGAACTTAAGTAGGTTTGTTAAGATTCGGGAATCTTGCGTTGGCGGGCTTTGGTCGATCATATGTTCTTAAAAGCGGTAGACAGACGAAGGTGTCTACAACTGCGGTGGATCGTGATCACTAGTAAACGTCGCTAAGTCGTGACTATAAAATGATATAATGTTGCTTAAAGCGTTATATCCCTGTAGTGCGGTGAACTGTGCATATGTTCTTAAAAGCTGGGGATGGACTGATGTGGTATCTATGACTGCGGTGGACTGTGCATATGTTCTTAAAAGCGGTGGACGGAGCAATGGTGTATCCCTAAGAGTGAACTACTGTCGAGTCTGTTCCCCCATCATGATGTATTGACAGTCTTAAAATGAGTAAAACGTTAGTAATCGGATCATCGGTTTGATTTAAGGAGTTACCCTCACTGAATCTTAATGGTTATCATTTATAACTTATTATAACTTCAATAGTTGATACCCTATCAGTATCTAATTCACTCAGCTTTCATTAAGCTGACGGCGTTTATGCCGTTGGACATTTCCATATTCCAGCACACCCTGGTTATGACAATACAGGTGAAGGACATGCAGGCGAGGACTACTATGCCAGTGACGATGTCCCAGCAAAGGACTACCCCGAAGGAGGTCAGGTAGAATAAGGCTACTACGCCGAGGACTACCTCTATGCCAACTGAAGATTAGGCTAGACTGTAGTTTGACTATCTTTACTGCTTTCAAGATCTTTTGTAATTAGGCATATGTTGCCTTAATATTTGTACTTTCGCTGTGTTTTATTTTGATTCGAGACTCTGATGTGTAATAGTTAGTAACCTCCTTTTGATGTTAAGTTATGTGTTAACCAGAACTTAGATTTCATCATTGTCATCTTCTTTACTTATTGTTGCTTAGTACTACGTGGTGTGGACAATCGTGTGACTTCACTAGTCGCTGCCTTTGGACCCAAAAAGGAAATTTATTTTTCTCTATTTTTGTTGTTCCTGGGCGTGACATGGCTTTCCAGGGCTCTGTAATACCCGCAGACTGTTCGGGCTTAGCGCGCATAATTTTTCCAGTAGCTTATCCCCAGTTTGACAGTCTCGTCGGTTTTCATTCATATTACTGATCCTCTCCAAGCGTCTGACAAAAGCTTTAAACATTCTTGTGGGGTCAGCAGCCAAAGGTGCCTCCTCAGTCAAAATCTTGTTCCTCCTTGGTCTTCTAGCCATTCTAAATGTATGTCAATGATAAATGAATGAGAAACATGAATGAAGCAATTATATAAATCAGTTTAAACAATAACAATATCAAAAGAACATTTCTATATACATATAACCTCTTGTCAAGTAGATACAAAAAGCGTGTATGATCAGTCCAATGCCTACCCTATCTGTATGGGTTAGGACGTACATCGTCCATGCAAGAGTCAATACCAAAAATGGGGTCATTGCCCTATACTCGAATGCATGTAAATAAAGTTGCAAAAAGAGATAGAGCTACTAGTTAATATAGTTAATATGTACAAGGTCATATCTAAATCATCAATTGTCTCCGTAGGCAGCTATGAGCAAATCCAACGAGTTGACTGGGCGAAATCGTTGAACATGAAAGGGGCCTACCCCATCAAAATCACAGCTGTGAGAGGTCGACGATGAAGCAGGCTCCGGGGCACCTGCCTCAACTGACATCTCCTTGGGTAAGACTAGCTCAAGCGCCAGCTCCTACTCGAGGTCACGAGCAAAATCATCTAGACCCATACCGTCCTCAACATCATCATCATCGTCATCCTCCCAACCTACAGGAACCAAATGAAACTCCTCGTCGTCATCATCCTCGGCAACAGGAACCGCTGGCTCCTCTGCATGGATAACTGGTGGAGGCATATTTAATTGTGCAAGATGAGCATGCACGATCAGAACCTCAAGGGGTAAATAGAAGGCATCGCTATTAACCAAGCGAACCATCTGTAAACGCTAAGCCTCAATAAGATATAGAATCTCCAGGTGACTGTGAGGTAAATCAACCAGTCCTATCACATGAATCTGATGCCAAAGCTCTAGCTCTATTGTCGCAGCCGCTCGCTGCTCGATAGCTGTGTGGTAAAGTGCTGCTGAGGCTGGTACGTTAGCACCCTGGGTGACCCAATGTCCCCTGAATAAATCTGGTACAAAGAATGGCTGAGCTGAATCCATACTTGACAAAAAGGTACTAACGCATATTAGGACTAATCTTAATAGCAATAATCTTAGACGTTTGGGTTCTGGGTTTATCCTCATGTCGTATCATCGGGTGTGCAAAGTTTAAGCTAGAAGAATGTGGAATCGGGTCTATACTGGTATACCCTAACCTCGCTAAACTCTTCTGATATAACCTGGCTCTGATACCACTAAATCCTGTCACGCCCCGACGTAGCATAAATACGGAAAACGTTTAAATTCCTTTATGGACCCGTAGGTCGCGACAATTTGAAGGATCATTTCCGTCCCAAACGTCAAACAATAATATAACATAAATCATAGTAGACCAATCGAGGCTTACAAAATTTTACCAACTCTGTAATTATTACAGCACGTGATCCACTAAAGGCACAACCCGCCTTGAAACAAATTAATGACTATTACCTATCATCTATTACAGTCATCCTTATTACAAATCCAGTTCATAACTTAAAAACATATAATAATAAGTTCTCCTTCGGTAGACGTTCTCAGTTCGCATAATCATAGGGTCCAGCATGATCAAAACCTGAAAAGCCTAGACACGAATGTCCAGGGCGCATCAACGCCGTTAGCTTATTGAAGCTGGTGAGTATTAAAAACATGTGCTCTAATGTAAAACATGCTCATTTACTATTTTCCATTTTACAGTTTCATAAAATCAACAGGTTAACCATAGAAAATGAATTCAATTTACAAAACAATAAGAATAATATTAAAACATTCAATCCATACAAACATGTGACATGCGTGAGAACAATGCAACCATTCTCACCTAACCAACTCTTTTCTCTCGACAATACAACACCCAACTCTCTCACTCTAGTATCTTTGAAACAATAAGATGACCATACTTTAGTACAGGGGTACCAGGGAGTGTCCAATGCCTCACACTTTGACCATACCACGCATGTCAAGGAGTGTCCAGTAGGCCACACTTTAGCACTACCATGTGTGCCAAGGAATGTCCAAGTTGGCGTCACACACTTTAGCGCTACCATGGGCGCCAGGGAGTGTCCAATTTTGTCACCCTTGAATTTCAAAGACAATCTAGCCGCAATCTAAAAAACATCACACTTTGGTACACAATTACCAGGGAGTGTCCACACACAATCTCAACCACATACTCTTTTCCACACTGACCACTACTCACCATGCATGTACAACTGACTCCACGTGAATGATATGTGACTATAAACAAAAATGTAAACAAATGGTAACCAGAACCACGTGCGTACGAGGATAAATAAGTCGAAGTTTATCGTTTTCATAAACCAAACATAACAAATAGGAGCCTGATTTAGTAAAATTCCCAAATAGAACCTTAACAACCTTTAAAAGTTATTCCACACAATCCTTCAACAGAAAACAAACAAAAACTAAAAAACTGCCAGGTCGCGCGCACGGGCCGCTTGCGCGATATGCCCATTTTTCGTTTTTCTTTAATCAAAGTTCAAACTGTCAGAACACATAGGGATCGCGCGCATGGGCCACTTGCGCGAGGGGTCGCTTGCGCAATCGCATGCGTGAGTTCAAGCAGAGTCTTCATCTTCTTCGTGGAGGATGCCCTGTTTCATAATTTAAGGGTCTTTTAACCCATTTTGAAATCTGTAATTATGTATGACATACAATATATGAAATTCTTCATTTTTCCGCAAGGATTTCGAATCTACAATCAATTTAATATGAATCAACCCGTAGCTCTCAAATTTTACAAGTCAAAACAGAGATACTTTCTCCTATGAATGAATTAAGCTCCAATACTTTGAACATAGCACATATATCATGTAATCTTTCATAATTATCTATAAAAGTAGATTTTGGTGAAGGTTGGAAAATCTTGATTTTTAAGTTATGGAGTTTCAAACGAAAATCATAAATGGTGACTTATAATCCTATCAATATAAACAGTAATTGAGAATTGAATTGCATTCAATGTGAGTTTGTAACACTCATTGAGATAAAGGTAGAAGAAATTGTTGAGAAAGAAACTAGAATTAAGAATTCCAACTCAAGCTATGGTTATGGAGGACTCAAGCTCTCTCTTCAATAATCTGCAAATTCTTCTCTCTCTCTCTCTGGAACTCTCTCTATATTTTCTCAGTTGTGATCTCTAGAGAATAAGAGTGTGTATGAGAGTTATATAGAACTCACAACTTGGGCTCCAAGTTGTGAGTTGTGATCCTTACACTACTAATTCAATCTAGTTTATCAAATTACTAATATACAAGATAGGTAAATACGTATATGATTTGCATATACAGATTATAAGACTCTACAGTTGAGTCAAAGGGACAAGTATAGAAATGTAGGGGTCAAGCTTGAGTTGTTTGGGAAGTTTAGTTCCTAGGCATAAATTAACACATGCAGAAAGTACATTGTCAAACATGTCACATACTAATAGTCCAGGAATTTATATAAGTGTTTGGGAACACAACTTAAAGCACTAAGTTAACACACACACAAAATGCAATCCCAAACAAAGCCTAATCATTGGTTGCCATAAATGGAAATAAAGTACAAGTCATTTCATGCTTTATGTCAATTCCATAATCGTTAGAAGTTTAACGCGGCGCGGACAGTTTTGAACATAAACTAGTATTTCGCGGTGCGGTGTTTGCCAGAAAAATACAGAAAATTGATTTTAACGTAAGAAATAATTCTCCGATTTTATAAAAATACAGTTTGAGTTAAAAGAAAATATTTTCACCGTTTTGAAATACAGATTTTGAAATCCAACCCAGGCATTATTAAATTTATAAAATTGCAGTTTGACCCCAACAAGAATTTCTATATGAAATAAAACAAGAAATGAGATTTAAAGCATGAGGATTGAAAATAGGACCAGAAATGTAGATTAAATATGGAAATGTGAAATTAAAATAATTAAATGAAAATTCAGGTCGTTACACTTTCCGACTAAGTTCTGTTTGTCGCCGTATTTACGTCCGAAAACTAATTTATGTGGAGTCTCATAACCTACCCTTTTTGTGTAGTCCTCACTAGACACCTTCCGTTGACCACAGTTAACCACTTATCTCAATTATTAATAAACGTTAATAATCCACATGATTTCAATAATAAAATGGATGTAATTCCGGGACGGGTGTGACAATATTTGGGCCCCATTGATTCTCATTTCAAAAGGTTAGATCAAGAGGAGAACTCTTCTCCGACTTTCATGAGTCCGACAAGGCAAGAACTGTTTACAATTACAGTTCGTATACAAGCTGTTCAAGAACGATTTACAATTAATATTTGAAATAAGGAATCAAAGTCTTGGATCATTTGTATGATTGCAAAATTGCTCAAAACATAAACAAATTTGATGTGGGTAAGTTTAATTTCAAGTACATTTTGATGAAATATATATGTTGTATATGAAGTATAGTTATACGTATATATATATGGACATGCACTGTACAGTGTGTATATATGTATATGAAGTAATAGATGAGTCTGTTTATAGAGAGAAGCACCCAAAAACAAGTTTTAAGCAATATACATATATATAGAGAGAAGGGGGATAGAGAGGAAGTGAAAACGTATAAAGCATATGTATATATAAAAAATATAAAGTGGAATGAGTTTTTCCACTTTTTATATATATTTCTTATTATTTTCTACTTTCTTATCTATGGAATTAATGCAAATATGTATGTATAATCTCTCGTTTTTTCTAATATATATCTACCTTGAATAATGCTATGATTCCATTAATTTATTTTAATCACAAATGTAATTCTCAACATGTGTGGCAGTAAGATCACTTTCAACAATATTGGAACCACTTTAACATCCCCGAATGAAAATCAAGCGAGTTCATTATCGTGTGTGTTGGGATTCACATTTGGTAGTATATGACTTTCAACATTGGTAGGACCACTTTAACATCCTCCAATAAAGTGAGACCAATTAAATTTTGATTTGTTTATCTGGCCCCACTACCACATCATTTGGGAATTGGGATAGAAATTTGGGAAGCATAACATTACTCATAAATGACTAGTGCATCCAACACGCCCATTTTTATGAGGAGTAATGCTATGCTTCTCAAATGATGTGACAATGTGGCCAAGTCTAAGACAATAGAACCAACGAAACTACTAAAATTTCTCTCAAAATAGTCCCACATGGGGATTAAATGTTAAAATTATCCACACATAGGAGAGTTAAGTGTCAAAATTAACCTCACATAGACAGCTAACTCCAAAAGTAGGTATAACGCCCACATTTGTGTTATGTCATTTGCATTACATTGTTATGCATGATAATGTGATGTGGCGTGTCTTATGACACATGTTTGAGTGAGTTTTGACTCACGAGTTGATTTGGGTGTCTGTATTAGAGAACCCTCTGAAACTGTGGTGATTGAGGATTTGTTGTTGTGACGTCTCTCCGAGTATGAGACGGTCGATCACTGTGGAACATTTTAAATGTTATCTGAAAATAAATGTTTACCTGTGTATTTCAATATCTGTATTATTTTCTGTTTTAGAATTTATTTCTGTTGTTAGATTTAGTATTCTAGTGGGAACGAATGAACACGCTATTAATTTGGTAGGCTAATTAGCAACTTCGGAAATGTCATGTAGAAATTCGCGTTTTAGCGACCAAACGAAACTTAGTCGAAAACTTGTATAATTTTGAAGTTTCACTTATAAAACTATGAATTAGCTGCATAGAAAGTTTCAGAAACTGATTAGGAGTTTGGAAAACTCGTGGGGAGGTAAACGTAATTCCCCGAGAATGTTGCCTATATATAGATAGAGATGAACTTAGATATTTTCATAAGTTAACCTAAAGCTCAAAGAAGGAGGCCAAAAGGGGGCTAGAGGGAGATTTAGTTGCTTAGAGCTTTGCGACGCCAAACGACGACCTTCTGTCAGTCTGTTTTCTCCCAGATTTCGTATTCGAGCTCCTCGAGGTAAGAGCTTCGTTTTGATATATGTTAGGGCTTGTTTGGCTAATTTTTCCGAAAAGTTATTTTCTAGAATTTTTCATAAAAGTTGATAAATGAAATTTTGATCCATAGGAATTGTACTAGACGGACTTCTGCACGTTCTTTGTGCACGGGTTTTCTTTGGATCGTATTATAGGAGCGTTATTTGGAGGTGAGTGATTCAACTATGTTTTTGGGATGATTTCTTGACATGTATTCATGTTTTGTGTGAATAGCATGTATTAATTCTTAAAGATATTTTGTGTAGTTCATATTGGGCATTTATATTGATAAGTAGGCTCAATAGCACGGTGATATGTTTTAATTACCGCAAGTATGGTGATATGTATTTGAGTATGTTAAGTTGCTTATGTGGGTCAGAAGGAGCACGTGGTCATCGTGCCATTTTGTGGAGCCGATATAGGCATTAAGGTCGCACGATTGAAGAGAAGAATCGTAGGTCTTACCCTTTCGCGTGGACTTATTGGTGAGGAGTCGCGGATTGGGAGTATGGACGGGCACGTGAGTCTCCGGCGACTAGTATGAAATGTAGAGATGTGAATGCGGACATGTTTATCATTCATGTACATATGTTGATTTATTCACTAAGCTTTAGCTTAAACAAATCGAATATGTGTGGTTATTCAAATAACCATTGCAGGTATAAATGCTGGCGAGGAATTGGAAAAGTGAGTACGTGGGTTGGGAGTTCTTTTAAAAAGGCAACTCGAATGTTAACTTTGTAGTTTTGGAACAATAGGAATGTTGTAATAAGAATTTTTATTGTTTTAACTTATGTTTAACTTCGTATGATAGAATGAATCTAGAATGTTGTAATGGACCATAACATGTTGTAATCCTGCTTTAGAAATGTTTTAATACAGCTAGGATTACTTTGGGTTGAGTTTGGATCGAGTGGTTGATCATTGGTGAAAGTTAGAAAGCTTTTAAACTTGAAATTCTGCAGAATGGGCTGCTGCCAGAGGAGCTGTCGACGGGATAGTGCAGTTAACTATTTTGTTCCTTATATGGTAAAAGCAGTCGACGGGGCAGTCGACGGAGCAGTCGACGGGACAGTGCTGTTCAGCTATTTTTCTTATTTTGGTAAAAGCAGTCGACTGGACCCCAGTCTCAGTCGACTGTAATTGCTATTAAACCCTTTGGATAACTCCCTGCCTTCTTCCATCGACTGAGCAGTCGACTGAGCAGTCGACTGAGTGGTCGACTGAACCTCTGGTTTTAAAAATGTGTTTTGTTTTCCGCTGCGTGTGTTCTTCAAACCTAATTTTGGGAACGTTAATGAATTGGGTTAGCCTCGGTGGCGTGCCACGGGCTCCGCTATTGTGGGACCGGGCTGTGACAGTAGGCCCCCAGAGGGATTCAATGTTAAAAATTAGACCAAGACATGTGAGTTTAATGGTAGTATTATCTCCACATAGGGAATTAACTCCACAATTAACCTCATACATAAGGTTAAGTGATGGCAATCGATTGGGACTTTAAATTTAACTTTGAAATATCATCTTTGTTTCTTCACTATCCCTTTTTTAGCCTATTAAAGTTAAAGAGATAGATTACAACACAAATGCAAGTAAAACCATAGAAATGGGGTTAAAGATTAGTAAATTCGACTCTTTATCGGGCTAGTATTCTATAAATACCAGCCCTCGTCATGGGTCCTACTGCCACATGTGATGTCACATCCTTTTGTGATCATCTCTTTGTGACCTTTTTGCGTCCCATGCATTACCCTTTTTGCCCACCATATGATTGCTCACCCACCACCACCACCACCACTACAAGAAAATAAGTTTTTTGAAGGAAAAATAAAACTCAAATCAAATATGAGGGAATCTTTTTTTATTATTATTTAACCATAATTACTCCAAGAACTATCTACATAATTTACATGAATCCATAACAAGTAACTTACCTCACAAGATTTCAAGTGCAAAGTCCTCTTGAAGTTTCCAAAGCTTGTTCTTATGTTTATCCCCAAACAAACTCACTAGATTTCACAAGTGCAAAATCCTCGTAAGTCTCAAGTGCTTATGCTTCGTTTTATCCCACTAGTCACCAAGAGAAGGATATAGAAATAAGTTTCAAGTGATTGATTTGCAACACTTGCTTGTACCTATTTATAGGACTTCATTAAGCCCTCTAAATAGGATTATTCACTAGGCTAGGCAGGAAACATGGTGCATTGGATCCATTAGGGATTCTCATTCATTGGTGAGTCAATATATAATTAGTGTTTAGGAAATATAAATTCACCTAATGAAACTAAGTACAAGGAATCTAATTCATTTGAATGTTCACTGTACACTATTCTCAAATAAGTACATATATACAAAGAATCTAATATATTGTAAATTCATTGAGCATATGTGATACATAATACATGGAATCTAATTCCATCATCTTTCCAAATTATAAATACATCCCTCTTGACTTGATATATAATTGCAATCATATCCATTAAACAAATTGCAACTTTAACCCAAAGAATGGAGAATTAACACGTGAGTATACCCTCTTAACAAATTTTCATTTTAGTCCATCCACCAACTAATATTCCATGCAAACTTGGAATTGGGCTACCAAAGGTACTGTTACCCAATTAGTTTACATATATGTCTCTTCATAAATATTGAATACATTATAGGGGCGGCTGGCTATAGGTCCCAGCGTTGGACCATAATAGGCTCCCCACTTTTTTTTTTTTGTGCCAAAGGTCCCTGTGATTTTCTGTGGGCAAAAATGACCATTTTTATTATATTCAACAATTACACTATACATATGTCACCTCAACCCATAATTCAAGGAAGTTAGTTATTTTTTTGTTTTCCAAAGTTTAAATTGTCATAACTTTTAAACTACAAATTATTTTTTCATAAGCATTATATATTCGTAATCTACAAAACAAGATCTATCAAACAAGATCCATAGTACCTATAATTCTTTATTAAAAAAAATGATGTTTTTAAGTACTACCCAGGTAAAAACAGTAACATGATACTATCAACAGTAACATTTATTCAAATTGACCAAATAATTGCAAAATTATGGTCATTTCATCAGATGATACTGCTTTTATAATACCTTTCAAGTAAATACAGTAACATATTATAAAAAACTAAACGTTTTTACAAAGATAGTAACATCATTGTTGCAAAAAGTTGCAAAATTAGGGTCATTAAGTAGATGTTACTATCTTTAAAAACTATCCTCGTACAAAAAACAGTAACATACCATTAAAGATTAGCAACATGGTATTGAAAAAAGAAACAGTAACATATTGTCGACAAAAAACATTTCTTTAAATTGACCTAATAATCGCAAAATTATGGCCAATTTTCAGATGTTACTGTCCAGTTAAAGACAATATTTAGTAGTTGTTAATGTCTTTAAAAACTATCCTCATACAAAAAACAGTAACATGCCATTAAACACAAGCAACACGATATTGAACACAAAAACAGTAACATGTCATCGACAATAACATTTCTTCAAATTGACCTAATAATTGCAAAATTATGGCTAATTTTCAGATGTTACTGTCCAGTTAAAGACAGTAACATACCATCAAATGCAAAAAAAAAAAAAAATATTAAAGGTAGAGTATCATGTTACTGTCACAAAAGAGACAGAGACATTACGTTACGTTATAATGGTCCGACAGTAACATGAATTCTTTTTACACTGTTTCATAATCACTATGGATCTTGTTTGATAGATCTTTCCTTCTAGATTACAAATATATAATATATTTTTTTTAAATGGAGTTATGGTTTGAAAGTTATAGCATTTTAAAGTTTGAAAAAAAAACACTTCTTTGAAGAACGTGCTGAGGTGGCAAAACAGAATCAACAACTTCCTATATGTGTGACGAGGGAAAATATGTCAATAAACCTTATCTTCAGTTTAAAAGTGGACTTAAGGCCATAAAATTCAAAAACGTTGTATTTTTCTCCTTAAAAAAAAAAAAAAAAACGGGGCTGGGCCAATCACCATTAACAGTCCATTATAGGGACTATTAATTAATTTTTCCTTCATTACAACAATTTAGAAAATTATTTTTCTAAATTGCACCGGCTGGTTTAATTCAATATGCAATAAACATAATCTTGAATATTCTCTCTAACAACAAGAGTGATGGATCCCTTATTGGACAACTACAAATATTTATATACATTATTAATGTAGCCCAACAAGTCCTATGTAGTCTATAATTAGACATTACCGGTTGACAATATTAAAGCTACATTCACAAATATATAAGACCAACTAATATTTCATGCTTTAGTAACACAATTACTGAATATGACATGAAATATTGGACATGTACATGTCAATACGATGGTGTTTGAATGTTTGGTGAGTAAAATGTGAGCAACAATGCCCCTTTTATTGAAAGAGAAATTGGCAAAACAAAAGTTCCTAAAATGTTTTTTTTTTTAAATGGCAAAAAGGTGACTGAAAAATGGCTTAATTAAATGACGCTGTTTTGGTCTAGAACTTGCAAATATGTTAAGCAAGAACTTGAGAAGTGTTATTAAGCCTTAATTATTGAGTTGATATGTGTTATATTTTGTTAATTTTTTGGGCAATGCTATTGTAAGAAGCTTCTCATATGAGAAAGTATCTTACAACCCTTGGATAAGAAAGCAGTCACAGGATTCGTGAGGATCTCGGGATGTATTTATGACTGCTTTCTCATCCAAGGGTTATAAGGTATTTTATCGTATGAGAAGCTTCTTACAATAACATCACCTTTTTTTGTTTAGGATATTAGGCCATAGACCCCTTAAAATTAAGTGGCCCACATGATTTGGTATTTTTTTTAAAAATCCTCCCTACTTTTTTAATTTGGTAAAAAGCCCATTGCTGACACAGAAAATGGCAAAAGAAATATTATCTATCAACTTTAAACCACCATAGCTCACTCATTTTTTTTTTAGCATTTTTTAGTGATTTTGTTTTTTGTTATTTTTTTAATTACATATTTTTATTTCATGTATTTCTTCAAGATTTACGCAATGGAGTTGAAAATTGTACAAAAAAATGTAATTTGGAATCTCATTGATTTTATCTGTCAAAATAGATGATATTATATGTTTTGACAGACAAGATTATCAGCTTTAAACCACCATAACTCACTCGTTTTTTTAGCCTTTTTAAGCCCCCCCCCCCCCCCATTTTATGTATTTCTCCGAGATCTACGCAATGAAGTTGAAAATTGTACAAAATAAAGTAATTTGGAACCTTATTTTTTGATTTTATCTGTATATGTTTTGACAAATAATATTATCTGTCAACTTTAAACCACTATAACTCACTTACGGAGTATTTTTTTAGGCTTTTTGAGTGATTTATTTATTTATTATGATTTCATGTATTTCATTCGAGATCTATGCAGTGGAGTTGAAAATTGTACAAAATAAAGTAACTTGGAACCTTATTTTTTTAATTTTATCTGTATCTGTAATAACATATAACATTATTTGTTTTGACATACAATATTAATATTATTTGTCAACTTTAAACCATTGTAGCTCACTTATTTTTTTAGGCCTTTTTGACTGGAATTTTTTATTTTTATTATTTTTTATTTATTTTTATCTCATGTATTTCTTTGAGATTTACGCAATGGAGTTGAAAATTGTACAAAATGAAGTAATTAGTTTGGAATCTCATTTTTTACTTTATTTGTCAAAGCAGATGATATTATATATTTTGACAGATATTATTCATATTATCTGTTAACTTTAAACCACCATAACTCACTCTTTTTTGTTTTTTTTTTAAATCCTTTTTGAGTAATACAATTTTTTTTTTAAATTTCATGTTGCTTCGAAACCTACGCAATGAAATTGAAAATTGTTGTCTTGTCCCACAGTATAAAAAATATAGAAAATAATTTCCTTTTTTGACTCGTAGGACATGATATTTAAAAGTCACCACATTTACCATAACTAAAGTCTAATCATCAGAGTAATAATCAAACGAAGCATTGGGATATTAAGTTCAACATATATAAACACTACTAACTATTACAACCCATAAGTATTTGCGAAAACATCAATAAAGTATTACGACAACATACGCCGATTACAAACTTAACTATTACAACAGTCTCTAAAACATAAACATAAACTACAGCGAAGCTCCAGGTCTTCAGCTTGCGTAATAGTCATCTCCCGCTAAGCCTCCATCGTAGTAGGCCTCCATCTCATAGCACTTAGCCATGTACTCATGTAATACCCTGTATTTTGAATACATGGTTTTATAAATAAGACCCTGTATGCTTGTGTGAACCCTTGGTGTAGAATCTTTCTCGATCGATCAAAGTTTTCTCAACCGATCGAACTTGTGTGTTCTCAATCGATCGAACCTATTTCGAGCGATCGAAACTCTGCCGACCTGATTCTGTGACGTGGACCTTTTCTCAAGCGATCGAAACTTGACCGACCTATTCTCAATTGATCAAACTCAATTCAATCAATTGAAAGTACTATTGTCTTTATCCCCGTATCTACCACCTGTCCCTCTTGTTTGCCTATATATATGTGTGCTCTGAGTGTGTGTGTGGTGTTTGGTCAGTTTAGAGAGTTTAGAGAGAGAGAGAGTTTGTGTGTGTTTGTGTTTTGTATATATATAACCGTGTATGTATGTGTGTGTGTGATATATATGCTTAGTCAGAGAAGAAGAGGATAAGAAGAAGAGGAAGCAGAAGACAGAGAGAGGCCAGAGAAGAGATAGAGAAGATAAGAAGTAGATAGAGAAGAAGCTCACCATGGCCGCCATCGCCGTCAAGCTCGGAACGCCGAGGGTGGACAACCGGATTGAGGTGAGTTTATGTGTGTTTAGAATGTGTATAATATGACCCCGAGACACCAGTTCGTCTCTGCCCGGTTTTCTGGGTGGAAGATGATTCTCAATCGATCTAACCATTCTCGATCAATCAAACTTGTTGTTTCCTCAATTTATCATCGAAACTACTTTTCCTCAATCGATCGAATGGACTTTGTCACGACCCATCCCGCTACGCGTAGGAATAGGACACGTGGCACGCCATCAAGGCTTATTCAGTTCCATTAAAGTAAAATAGCAGCGGAATTTATATGTCAAAACCATTAAAAATCAGAGTTATCAAAAAAGTTTTGTCCATTGAAAACTTGGAGAAATAATTCAGTTTTGAAAACAGAGATCTAGTCGACTGGATCAGGGATCCGATCAACTGAAGACCAAAAGCAGAAAGTTTAAAAGTTCAAGGTCCATTCCAGTCGACTATGTTGGGGACCCAGTCGATTGGAGCCTTAATTTATCATTCGACTGGTGCCTTGTCCAGTCGAATGGACACTATGCATGCAGAACCTGGTGTTTTCATGCAGAAACCAGTCGACCGAAAACCTCTCCAGTCGACTAAAACCTGCCAATCCAGTCGACTGAAACACGGACCAATCGACAGTTTTCTCTCAGAAAAGCCAATTCTACAGCACTCAAAACCAAAGGTCTCCAAACCAATTTCTAACAACAACACGATTATAAACCACGATTCAACATATATATACAACCGTGTTTCTTAGGAATTACAAGTACTAGATTTGATTACAACATTCTACTACTACCAATTCTAATTACAAGTTTGGAATCAAACAAAAGTATATACAACAATGTTCCCCCGTCGTTCCTCGGCCTCACTCCTTACGCTTCTTCTTGTCTTTCTTCTTACTTGCAATGGAGTAAATCTCCACTGCTCAGCTATATGCTGAGTGCACAAGTTCTAACATATGCAATATAAGATAAAACATGTTATAATCTTACAATTCATCAAATAGTCTCTAGGGAGAAAAATACGCCTTCACCCGGTAGCGGCAAGTCCAAGCCTTAAACTGCGATGTCAATGGCTAGTCCAGGCCTACAACCATTACATCCCCAAGTGCCTTAGAAAGTCCAAGCCTTAAACCATACACAGTAGTCGTCGCTACTAAAATTCGCAAACATCGAGAAGCTTACTCCGGCATGAATTTGTATACGACTCCCCTTTGACCCACATAGACAACTCAACGTGCTCGCATAAAAGTAGACATGCTTTTCACATTTATTCGCGTGCATAATTATCGGGCCTAAGATGAACACATGGATTTTGCCCGGATCTCAATTTCGTCATCGAAATTTAAAACATGTAGTTTCCTATATTTCACAAGTTAGAACTTCATACCTCGTGCGATTCCTGTCAAACTTTGAAGGATCGACTAGAGGGCCAATTAATCATCGGATTTCGAATTTGAGATGATTCCTACAAATTTATAGGGGTTTTCCCCAAAAGTCTAAAAATTAGATTTTTATAAAAGTTTATCAAACATGGCCTAATGACTATCAAAACGTAGGTCTTACCTCTATGAGTTCAAAACTTGAAATTGGGAAAAATCTGACGGACGAAAGGTCGCCGATCATCGTCGCAAAGCCTGTCGGATCAAATATCCTTTTCTCTATCCTCTCTCAAGATATTATATAAAGTTTATGACAAATGCAATCTCACCCTCCTCTATTTATAGAAAGATTCTCAAGGAATCGCGTTTACCTCCCCGCGAGTTTCTCAAACTTCTAATTAATCCATAAAACGTCGCATATGTCCATTTTATAACTTTACGAGTGAAAATTAAAATTTACAAAAGTTTTCGACTAAGTCTCGTTTGGGTCCAAAATCACGTCTAAAAACTAAATTATATGGAATCTCTACACAACCTACCTTTTATATAACGTGACACTCACGCTCTCACCACAGTTCTCAAAATAATATATAACAATATCGAGATTACCAGAATTTACCCTACAAAGGTAAATTTACTATTCACAAAATACCAGATAAGTCAAATAACATTTAAATCACATAAATGTCATTTAAATCGTGCCAATACAAAATGGACTACGTTCCTGTGTCCTCACTAACACCTCATTGTTGACTCACAGTCAACCTCATCACCATTATTAATAACATTAATAATTTCACAAAATCTCAAGTTATGCAATTTAAATCATGAAATTTTTAGAACGGGTGTGACAGACTTCAATTGATCAAAACTTACAGAACACTGTTAATTCCTATTGTGTCACAGCCCGGTCCCACAATAGCGGAACCGGAGCCCGTGGCACGCCACCGAGGCTAAACCAATTCATTAACGTTCCCAAAATTAGTTTGAAGAACACACGCAGCGGAAAAACAAAACACATTTTAAAACCAGGGGTTCAGTCGACTGCTCAGTCGACTGTTCAGTCGACGGAAGTGGGCAGGGATTTAAATAGCAATTCCAGTCGACTGAGACTGGGGGTTCAGTCGACTGAGACGGGGTCCAGTCGACTGCTAAAGGGGTCCAGTCGACTGCTTTTGCTAAAATAGAAGCAGTAGCTAACAGACACAGGGGTTCAGTCGACTGCTCAGTCGACTGCTCCCCTGGCAGCAGCCCAATCTGCAGAAATTCAAGTTTAAAAGCTTTCTAACTTTCACCCAAAGATCAACCACTCAATCCAAACTCAGTCCAAAGTAATTCTAGCTGTATTAAAACATTACCAACCATAATTACAACATGTTATAGTCTATTACAATCTTCTTCTAACATACTAAATTAAACATGGTTAAAACACCCAATTTCTTATTACAACATTCCTATTATCCCAAAACTACAAGATTAACATTTCAAGTTGCCTTCCAAGTGAAACTCCCAACCCTCGTGCTCACTTCTGCGATTCCTCGCCAGCATTAACACCTGCAATGGTTATTTGAATAACCACACATATTTCGATTTGTTTAAGCTAAAGCTTAGTGAATAAAACAACATATGCACATGAATGATAAACATGTCCGCATTCACATCTCTACAATTCATACTAGTCGCCGGAGACTCACGTGCCCGTCCATATTCCCAATCCGCGACTCCTCGCCAATAAGTCCACGCGAAAGGGTAAGACCCACGATTCTTCTCTTCAATCGTGCGACCTTAATGCCTTATCGGCTCCACAAAATGGCACGGTGACCACGTGCTCCTTCTGACCCACATAAGCAACTTAACATGCTCAAATACATATCACCATACTCGCGGTAATCAAAACATATCACCGTACTATTGAGCCTACTTATCAATATAATTGCCCAATATGAACTACACAATATATCTCTACGAATTAAACACATACTATTCAAACATAACATGAATACACACCAAGAAATCATTCCAAAACATAGTTGAATCACTCACCTCCAAATAACGCTCCTATAATTCAATCTGAAGAAAACCCGTGCACAAAGAACGTGCAGAAGTCCGTCTAGTACAATTCCTATGGATCAGAATTCCATTTATCAACTTTTATGAAAAATTCTAGAAAATAACTTTTCGGAAAACTTAGCCAAACAGGCCCTAACATATATCAAAACGAAGCTCTTACCTCGAGGAGCTCAAATATGAAATCTGGGAGAAACCAGACTGACGGAAGGTCGTCGTTTGGTGTCGCAAAGCTCTAAGCTCCTAAATCTCCCTCTAGCCTCCCTTTTTGGCCTCCTTGAACTTTAGGTTAGAAGTTATGAGAAATATCTCATCCATCTCTATCTATATATAGGCAACACTCTCGGGGAAATACGTTTACCTCCCCACGAGTTTTCAAAACTCCTAATCAGTCTCTGAAACTTTCTACACAGCTAATTCATAGCTTTATAAGTGAAACTTCAAAATTATAAAAGTTTTCGACTAAGTTTCGTTTGGTTGCTAAAACGCGAATTTCTACATGACGTTTCCGAAGTTGCTAATTAGCCTACCAATTTAATAGCGTGTTCATTCGTTCTCACCAGGATACTAAATCTAATAACAGAAATATATTCTAAGCCAGAAAATAATACAGATATTGAAATACACAGGTAAACATTTATTTTCAGATAAACATTTAAAGTGTTCCACAGTGACCGTCTCATACTCGGAGAGACTTCACAACAATAAATCTTCAATCACAACAGTTTCAAAGGGTTCTCTAATACAGACACCCAAATCAACTCGTGAGTCAAAACTCACTCAACCATGTGTCATAGGACACGTCACATCACATTATCATGCATGACAATGTAATGCAAAAGAAATAACACAAATGTGGGTGTTATAATACTCTCCCCCTTAAAAGAAGTTTGTCCCCAAACTTATTCCTCAAGTCTCGAAAAGGTGCGGATATTGAGTACGCATCACATCTTCTATCTCCCACGTCATCTCTTCCGTAGTTTGGCTACGCCATAACACTTTCACCTTCGATATTACTTTATTTCGTAAGACTTGATCTTTCCGATCCAAGATCTCTACCGGATACGCAACATACGTTAAATTACTCTGAATCTCATTCGATGTTGGAGTCATCACTTGATCTCTATCTTCCACTAATTGTTTGCGTAACAACGATACATGAAACACATTATGAACTTGAGCATACTCGCTCGGCAAGTTCAAACGATAAGCTACCGGTCCAATCTTTCCAATGATTTCAAAAGGTCCTATGTACCTCGGGTTGAGTTTCCCGTATCTACCAAATCTAGTTATTCCCTTTGAAGGTGACACCTTCAAATACACCAAGTCTCCTACATCGAATTCCAACGGCCGTCTGCGCTTGTCGGCATAACTCTTATACCTACTCTGAGCTGTTAGTAATCGTTGTCGAATTACCTTTATCTTATCTGTCGTCTCTTGTACAATTTTCGGCCCTTCAATCTTTCTTTCTCCCACCTCTGTCCAACTAATTGGTGAACGACATACACGACCATATAAAGCTTCATAAGGAGCCATCCCAATACTCGACTGAAAACTGTTGTTATATGCAAACTCAATTAACGGTAAATGGTCTTCCCAATCACCCTGAAAATCAAGTACACATAGTCTAAGCATGTCTTCCAAAATCTGGATTACTCTCTCTGATTGACCATCGGTCTGAGGATGAAAAGCTGTACTAAAGTACAATTTAGTACCCATTGCTTCTTGCAAGGCTCTCCAAAACTTCGATGTAAAACTACTATCCCTATCCGAAACGATAGAAACTGGGATACCATGTAGTCTCACAATTTCGCGAATATACAACTTAGCTAACGTAATTGGCTTAGTTGTTCGAAGTGGTAGGAAGTGCGACGACTTCGTTAAACGGTCAACAATCACCCAAATAATAGTATTTGATCTTTTCGACCTCGGAAACCCACTAACAAAATCCATTGTTATGTGCTCCCATTTTCACTCGGTTATCGGTAACGGTTGTAATAATCCCGAGGGTACTTGGCGTTCGGCCTTTACTTGTTGACAACTCGTACATCGTGAAACATAGCGTGCTATTTCTCTCTTCATTCCCGGCCACCAATACACATGTCTCAAGTCTCTATACATCTTGGTGCTTCCCGGGTGAACGGTATACTTTGTGTTGTGTGCTTCCTCTAGAATGTTCCTTTTTAACTCTTTCTCGCTGGGCACACAAATTCTACCCCTCAATCTCAAAATCTACCCCTCAATCTCAAAACATTGTTCTCAAAAGTAAATCCCGGTTGCTTGCCCATCGGAATCTCATCACAAATCTTCTTCAAAGCCACATCTTGAAGTTGTTTCTCCGTGATCTCATGAATCAAGAGTGGTTGTGCCACCATCATCGACATCAAACCTCTTTCAATCTTCGGAATCACTTCAAGTTCTAAATTCTCCATATCTCTTATCAATTCCTTCTGAGAAGTCAAATCTGATGCGGTGTTGGTTGGTACTTTGCGACTAAGAGCATCGGCGACAACATTCGCCTTGCCCGGATGATACTGAATTGACAAATCATAGTCCTTCATCAACTCTAGCCATCTCCTCTGCCTCATGTTCAGATCTCGTTGTGTAAACAAGTACTTCAAACTCTTGTGATCCGTATAAATCTCACATTTCTCCCCGTATAGGTAATGACGCCAAATCTTCAATGCAAAAATCACGGCGGCCAATTCTAGATCATGTGTTGGATAATTTTTCTCGTGCGGTCTAAGTTGTCTTGATGCATACGCAATAACTTTATCACCCTGCATAAGAACGCAACCTAAACCTCTATATGATGCATCACTGTAAATGATAAACCCTTCAGTCCCTAATGGAACGGCTAAGATTGGTGCTTTTACTAGTCGCCCCTTCAACTCTTGAAAACTTTCTTCACATTCCGGAATCCAAACAAAAGCAATATCTTTCCTCATTAACTGTGTCATCGGCATTGCTATACGCGAAAAGTCTTTTACAAATCTCCGATAATACCCAGCTAATCCTAGGAAACTTCTGATGTCTGTCACATTCGTTGGTCTCGCCCAGTTGGTAACTGCTTCTATCTTCTGAGGGTCTACAGAAATTCCCTTTGCCGACACTATATGTCCAAGGAAAGCTATCTCGGTCAACCAAAACTCACACTTCTTCAATTTGCCGAATAATCTCTTTTCACGCAATCGTTGTAAAGCTAATCGCAAATGATGCTCGTGATCTTCAACGCTTTTGGAGTAGATGAGGATGTCATCTATGAACACGATAACGAACTCATCTAAATAATCTTTGAAAACACGGTTCATCAAGTCCATGAAAGCAGCTGGTGCATTAGTTACTCCAAATGGCATAACCAAAAATTCAAAGTGACCATATCGAGTCCTGAAAGCTGTCTTTTCAACATCTTCCTCTTTGACTTTCAACTGGTGGTAACCGGATCTCAAGTCAATCTTTGAAAATACCTGAGCCCCTTGTAACTGATCAAACAAGTCATCTATTCGTGGCAATGGATACTTGTTCTTGACGGTCAACTTATTCAATTCCCGGTAGTCGATGCACATACGCATTGTCCCGTCCTTTTTCTTCACAAACAAGACTGGTGCTCCCCACGGCGAAACACTTGGTCGGATAAAACCCTTCTCCAACAGTTCTTCTAACTGAACTTTCAATTCTTTCAACTCTATCGGTGCCATTCGGTACGGTGCTTTGGATACCGGTTGTGACCCTGGTACTACTTCTATTGTGAACTCAAGCTCTCTTTCAATCAATACGTCGGGTAACTCATCGGGAAAAACATCTGGAAATTCTTGAACTACTGAAATGTCTTCTATTAGTGGTCCAAGAACTCTCGTGTCGATAATTGAACATAAGAAACCCGAACAACCCTTCTTCAACATCTTACTTGCCTGAATCGCCGATATCAAGTACGGCGGTACGATCACTCCCTTACCCTGAAAAATAAACTCTTCTCGTCCTGACGGATAGAAACTAACCCATTTCTGTTCACAATCGATTTTGGCTTGATTAACCGACAACCAATCCATACCCAAGATAACATCAAAGTAATTCACCGTTAGCGGAATCAAATCAACGCTCAAGACTTTATCACCTATCTTGATTTCACATGACTTGAATATCGAAGAAGTAACTAGCGGTTCACTACTAGGCAATGATACACACAAATCATATCCTAGCGGTTCTGACTTAACAGTTAAATGCTTAACAAAATCACGTGATACAAATGAATGCGTTGAACCAGAATCCATAAGTATACGTGCAGGATACGAACAAATAGGAAGAATACCTGATACGACGGTATCATCCGTATTCCCCGGCCTGAGCTGGAAGTATCGTCCTTGTTGTTGCGCGACTCCTTTCCCTTTATCCACTCGAGGTTCTACTCTTGATCCGCTTGGTACACTCGACGCCCCGGTACTCATTCCCGGTTGTCTCTTACTCGGGCAATTCTTCGCTATATGCCCCAGTTGTCCACACTCAAAACATTTCCCTCTTATCTCTGGGTTGTAGCTCTTGGCATTTGAAAGGTATTTGGTGCGGTCAAGTTTGTATTCAAAGGACAATTTCGGGATATGTGTCCTAACTGCTTGCAAAAGTAACAGGTACTCAATTGGTAGCAAGTTCCTCTGTGTCGTTGGTTACATGTTGGACACAACGGTCTCGAGTCCTCCATGAACGTACTCCCTCCTTGGCTACTCATATGCGATCCCGAACCTTGCGTAAACGGTTTCTTCGCATTTCCTTGACTCTTACCCCGATTGTCATTTGTCCTCTTCCCTTGTTGTCCCTGTCGATATCTGTCGACACTTTTCTCAGCAATCCGAGCAGCTTCCTCAACGAGAGAAACTGTCGGGTGTTGTAACATATCCACACGACCACGAATATTCTCTCTAAGCCCTTCCTCAAACTTACGAGCTTTATCACTATCAGTCGGAACAGTAGTTTTCCCAAATCGTAACAAGGCATTGAAACGAGAAACATACTCACCCACGGTCATATCTCCCTGAACCAAACTTGCAAACTCTTGACGTTTCTGAGTATAAGCAGATTGCGGAAAGAAACGTTTGTTGAATTCTTCTTTAAATGCTTCCCACGTGGTCGGCTTTCCTTGTTCAAGCACGTTGTTCTACCAATCCAATGCTTCGCCCATCAACGTATCGGATGCGCATAAAATTTTCTCCTCATCAGTACATGTTACCTGACGGAAATGTCTTTCCATGTCCATCATCCAATGATCGGCCAAGTCTATGTCAACTTGCCCATGATACAACGTCGGTTTTCGCTTATGAAACTGTTCCACAATTGTGTGTTGAGGTCGCGGTGCCGATGGTGCATTGATATAACGAATTTCCACTTGTGGAGGCTGAACGTTCATCTATTCTCTTTCACTTACCGCTTGTATGAAATTTCCCACCATATTCACTATTTGGTCCATCCGCGAATGCGGTGACAATTCTCTTGGTGGATCAGCCATAACGTTTCAAATAGTCCCCTGTTGAGTTCAATGCATAATGACCATGCATGCTATGCCACAATATAGATATATGTGCTCAGTTCATTACAATCAACAAATGCTAACACATGAAGCATTTCTACAATGATAACAACAATCTTTACAATTACACACTCCACTCGACGTCCCTCAACATATATAACGTCACTCGTTCCCAAGGCTCTAGACTTATGCTCTGATACCACTAAATGTCACAGCCCGGTCCCACAATAGCGGAACCGGAGCCCGTGGCACGCCACCGAGGCTAAACCAATTCATTAACATTCCCAAAATTAGTTTGAAGAACACACGCAGCGGAAAAACAAAACACATTTTAAAACCAGGGGTTCAGTCGACTGCTCAGTCGACTGTTCAGTCGACGGAAGTGGGCAGGGATTTAAATAGCAATTCCAGTCGACTGAGACTGGGGGTTCAGTCGACTGAGACGGGGTCCAGTCGACTGCTAAAGGGGTCCAGTCGACTGCTTTTGCTAAAATAGAAGCAGTAGCTAACAGACACAGGGGTTCAGTCGACTGCTCAGTCGACTGCTCCCCTGGCAGCAGCCCAATCTGCAGAAATTCAAGTTTAAAAGCTTTCTAACTTTCACCCAAAGATCAACCACTCAATCCAAACTCAGTCCAAAGTAATTCTAGCTGTATTAAAACATTACCAACCATAATTACAACATGTTATAGTCTATTACAATCTTCTTCTAACATACTAAATTAAACATGGTTAAAACACCCAATTTCTTATTACAACATTCCTATTATCCCAAAACTACAAGATTAACATTTCAAGTTGCCTTCCAAGTGAAACTCCCAACCCTCGTGCTCACTTCTGCGATTCCTCGCCAGCATTAACACCTGCAATGGTTATTTGAATAACCACACATATTTCGATTTGTTTAAGCTAAAGCTTAGTGAATAAAACAACATATGCACATGAACGATAAACATGTCCGCATTCACATCTCTACAATTCATACTAGTCGCCGGAGACTCACGTGCCCGTCCATATTCCCAATCCGCGACTCCTCGCCAATAAGTCCACGCGAAAGGGTAAGACCCACGATTCTTCTCTTCAATCGTGCGACCTTAATGCCTTATCGGCTCCACAAAATGGCACGGTGACCACGTGCTCCTTCTGACCCACATAAGCAACTTAACATGCTCAAATACATATCACCATACTCGCGGTAATCAAAACATATCACCGTACTATTGAGCCTACTTATCAATATAATTGCCCAATATGAACTACACAATATATCTCTACGAATTAAACACATACTATTCAAACATAACATGAATACACACCAAGAAATCATTCCAAAACATAGTTGAATCACTCACCTCCAAATAACGCTCCTATAATTCAATCTGAAGAAAACCCGTGCACAAAGAACGTGCAGAAGTCCGTCTAGTACAATTCCTATGGATCAGAATTCCATTTATCAACTTTTATGAAAAATTCTAGAAAATAACTTTTCGGAAAACTTAGCCAAACAGGCCCTAACATATATCAAAACGAAGCTCTTACCTCGAGGAGCTCAAATATGAAATCTGGGAGAAACCAGACTGACGGAAGGTCGTCGTTTGGCGTCGCAAAGCTCTAAGCTCCTAAATCTCCCTCTAGCCTCCCTTTTTGGCCTCCTTGAACTTTAGGTTAGAAGTTATGAGAAATATCTCATCCATCTCTATCTATATATAGGCAACACTCTCGGGGAAATACGTTTACCTCCCCACGAGTTTTCAAAACTCCTAATCAGTCTCTGAAACTTTCTACACAGCTAATTCATAGCTTTATAAGTGAAACTTCAAAATTATAAAAGTTTTCGACTAAGTTTCGTTTGGTTGCTAAAACGCGAATTTCTACATGACGTTTCCGAAGTTGCTAATTAGCCTACCAATTTAATAGCGTGTTCATTCGTTCTCACCAGGATACTAAATCTAATAACAGAAATATATTCTAAGCCAGAAAATAATACAGATATTGAAATACACAGGTAAACATTTATTTTCAGATAAACATTTAAAGTGTTCCACAGTGACCGTCTCATACTCGGAGAGACTTCACAACAATAAATCTTCAATCACAACAGTTTCAAAGGGTTCTCTAATACAGACACCCAAATCAACTCGTGAGTCAAAACTCACTCAACCATGTGTCATAGGACACGTCACATCACATTATCATGCATGACAATGTAATGCAAAAGAAATAACACAAATGTGGGTGTTATAATACTCTCCCCCTTAAAAGAAGTTTGTCCCCAAACTTATTCCTCAAGTCTCGAAAAGGTGCGGATATTGAGTACGCATCACATCTTCTATCTCCCACGTCATCTCTTCCGTAGTTTGGCTACGCCATAACACTTTCACCTTCGATATTACTTTATTTCGTAAGACTTGATCTTTCCGATCCAAGATCTCTACCGGATACGCAACATACGTTAAATTACTCTGAATCTCATTCGATGTTGGAGTCATCACTTGATCTCTATCTTCCACTAATTGTTTGCGTAACAACGATACATGAAACACATTATGAACTTGAGCATACTCGCTCGGCAAGTTCAAACGATAAGCTACCGGTCCAATCTTTCCAATGATTTCAAAAGGTCCTATGTACCTCGGGTTGAGTTTCCCGTATCTACCAAATCTAGTTATTCCCTTTGAAGGTGACACCTTCAAATACACCAAGTCTCCTACATCGAATTCCAACGGCCGTCTGCGCTTGTCGGCATAACTCTTATACCTACTCTGAGCTGTTAGTAATCGTTGTCGAATTACCTTTATCTTATCTGTCGTCTCTTGTACAATTTTCGGCCCTTCAATCTTTCTTTCTCCCACCTCTGTCCAACTAATTGGTGAACGACATACACGACCATATAAAGCTTCATAAGGAGCCATCCCAATACTCGACTGAAAACTGTTGTTATATGCAAACTCAATTAACGGTAAATGGTCTTCCCAATCACCCTGAAAATCAAGTACACATAGTCTAAGCATGTCTTCCAAAATCTGGATTACTCTCTCTGATTGACCATCGGTCTGAGGATGAAAAGCTGTACTAAAGTACAATTTAGTACCCATTGCTTCTTGCAAGGCTCTCCAAAACTTCGATGTAAAACTACTATCCCTATCCGAAACGATAGAAACTGGGATACCATGTAGTCTCACAATTTCGCGAATATACAACTTAGCTAACGTAATTGGCTTAGTTGTTCGAAGTGGTAGGAAGTGCGACGACTTCGTTAAACGGTCAACAATCACCCAAATAATAGTATTTGATCTTTTCGACCTCGGAAACCCACTAACAAAATCCATTGTTATGTGCTCCCATTTTCACTCGGTTATCGGTAACGGTTGTAATAATCCCGAGGGTACTTGGCGTTCGGCCTTTACTTGTTGACAACTCGTACATCGTGAAACATAGCGTGCTATTTCTCTCTTCATTCCCGGCCACCAATACACATGTCTCAAGTCTCTATACATCTTGGTGCTTCCCGGGTGAACGGTATACTTTGTGTTGTGTGCTTCCTCTAGAATGTTCCTTTTTAACTCTTTCTCGCTGGGCACACAAATTCTACCCCTCAATCTCAAAATCTACCCCTCAATCTCAAAACATTGTTCTCAAAAGTAAATCCCGGTTGCTTGCCCATCGGAATCTCATCACAAATCTTCTTCAAAGCCACATCTTGAAGTTGTTTCTCCGTGATCTCATGAATCAAGAGTGGTTGTGCCACCATCATCGACATCAAACCTCTTTCAATCTTCGGAATCACTTCAAGTTCTAAATTCTCCATATCTCTTATCAATTCCTTCTGAGAAGTCAAATCTGATGCGGTGTTGGTTGGTACTTTGCGACTAAGAGCATCGGCGACAACATTCGCCTTGCCCGGATGATACTGAATTGACAAATCATAGTCCTTCATCAACTCTAGCCATCTCCTCTGCCTCATGTTCAGATCTCGTTGTGTAAACAAGTACTTCAAACTCTTGTGATCCGTATAAATCTCACATTTCTCCCCGTATAGGTAATGACGCCAAATCTTCAATGCAAAAATCACGGCGGCCAATTCTAGATCATGTGTTGGATAATTTTTCTCGTGCGGTCTAAGTTGTCTTGATGCATACGCAATAACTTTATCACCCTGCATAAGAACGCAACCTAAACCTCTATATGATGCATCACTGTAAATGATAAACCCTTCAGTCCCTAATGGAACGGCTAAGATTGGTGCTTTTACTAGTCGCCCCTTCAACTCTTGAAAACTTTCTTCACATTCCGGAATCCAAACAAAAGCAATATCTTTCCTCATTAACTGTGTCATCGGCATTGCTATACGCGAAAAGTCTTTTACAAATCTCCGATAATACCCAGCTAATCCTAGGAAACTTCTGATGTCTGTCACATTCGTTGGTCTCGCCCAGTTGGTAACTGCTTCTATCTTCTGAGGGTCTACAGAAATTCCCTTTGCCGACACTATATGTCCAAGGAAAGCTATCTCGGCCAACCAAAACTCACACTTCTTCAATTTGCCGAATAATCTCTTTTCACGCAATCGTTGTAAAGCTAATCGCAAATGATGCTCGTGATCTTCAACGCTTTTGGAGTAGATGAGGATGTCATCTATGAACACGATAACGAACTCATCTAAATAATCTTTGAAAACACGGTTCATCAAGTCCATGAAAGCAGCTGGTGCATTAGTTACTCCAAATGGCATAACCAAAAATTCAAAGTGACCATATCGAGTCCTGAAAGCTGTCTTTTCAACATCTTCCTCTTTGACTTTCAACTGGTGGTAACCGGATCTCAAGTCAATCTTTGAAAATACCTGAGCCCCTTGTAACTGATCAAACAAGTCATCTATTCGTGGCAATGGATACTTGTTCTTGACGGTCAACTTATTCAATTCCCGGTAGTCGATGCACATACGCATTGTCCCGTCCTTTTTCTTCACAAACAAGACTGGTGCTCCCCACGGCGAAACACTTGGTCGGATAAAACCCTTCTCCAACAGTTCTTCTAACTGAACTTTCAATTCTTTCAACTCTATCGGTGCCATTCGGTACGGTGCTTTGGATACCGGTTGTGACCCTGGTACTACTTCTATTGTGAACTCAAGCTCTCTTTCAATCAATACGTCGGGTAACTCATCGGGAAAAACATCTGGAAATTCTTGAACTACTGAAATGTCTTCTATTAGTGGTCCAAGAACTCTCGTGTCGATAATTGAACATAAGAAACCCGAACAACCCTTCTTCAACATCTTACTTGCCTGAATCGCCGATATCAAGTACGGCGGTACGATCACTCCCTTACCCTGAAAAATAAACTCTTCTCGTCCTGACGGATAGAAACTAACCCATTTCTGTTCACAATCGATTTTGGCTTGATTAACCGACAACCAATCCATACCCAAGATAACATCAAAGTAATTCACCGTTAGCGGAATCAAATCAACGCTCAAGACTTTATCACCTATCTTGATTTCACATGACTTGAATATCGAAGAAGTAACTAGCGGTTCACTACTAGGCAATGATACACACAAATCATATCCTAGCGGTTCTGACTTAACAGTTAAATGCTTAACAAAATCACGTGATACAAATGAATGCGTTGAACCAGAATCCATAAGTATACGTGCAGGATACGAACAAATAGGAAGAATACCTGATACGACGGTATCATCCGTATTCCCCGGCCTGAGCTGGAAGTATCGTCCTTGTTGTTGCGCGACTCCTTTCCCTTTATCCACTCGAGGTTCTACTCTTGATCCGCTTGGTACACTCGACGCCCCGGTACTCATTCCCGGTTGTCTCTTACTCGGGCAATTCTTCGCTATATGCCCCAGTTGTCCACACTCAAAACATTTCCCTCTTATCTCTGGGTTGTAGCTCTTGGCATTTGAAAGGTATTTGGTGCGGTCAAGTTTGTATTCAAAGGACAATTTCGGGATATGTGTCCTAACTGCTTGCAAAAGTAACAGGTACTCAATTGGTAGCAAGTTCCTCTGTGTCGTTGGTTACATGTTGGACACAACGGTCTCGAGTCCTCCATGAACGTACTCCCTCCTTGGCTACTCATATGCGATCCCGAACCTTGCGTAAACGGTTTCTTCGCATTTCCTTGACTCTTACCCCGATTGTCATTTGTCCTCTTCCCTTGTTGTCCCTGTCGATATCTGTCGACACTTTTCTCAGCAATCCGAGCAGCTTCCTCAACGAGAGAAACTGTCGGGTGTTGTAACATATCCACACGACCACGAATATTCTCTCTAAGCCCTTCCTCAAACTTACGAGCTTTATCACTATCAGTCGGAACAGTAGTTTTCCCAAATCGTAACAAGGCATTGAAACGAGAAACATACTCACCCACGGTCATATCTCCCTGAACCAAACTTGCAAACTCTTGACGTTTCTGAGTATAAGCAGATTGCGGAAAGAAACGTTTGTTGAATTCTTCTTTAAATGCTTCCCACGTGGTCGGCTTTCCTTGTTCAAGCACGTTGTTCTACCAATCCAATGCTTCGCCCATCAACGTATCGGATGCGCATAAAATTTTCTCCTCATCAGTACATGTTACCTGACGGAAATGTCTTTCCATGTCCATCATCCAATGATCGGCCAAGTCTATGTCAACTTGCCCATGATACAACGTCGGTTTTCGCTTATGAAACTGTTCCACAATTGTGTGTTGAGGTCGCGGTGCCGATGGTGCATTGATATAACGAATTTCCACTTGTGGAGGCTGAACGTTCATCTATTCTCTTTCACTTACCGCTTGTATGAAATTTCCCACCATATTCACTATTTGGTCCATCCGCGAATGCGGTGACAATTCTCTTGGTGGATCAGCCATAACGTTTCAAATAGTCCCCTGTTGAGTTCAATGCATAATGACCATGCATGCTATGCCACAATATAGATATATGTGCTCAGTTCATTACAATCAACAAATGCTAACACATGAAGCATTTCTACAATGATAACAACAATCTTTACAATTACACACTCCACTCGACGTCCCTCAACATATATAACGTCACTCGTTCCCAAGGCTCTAGACTTATGCTCTGATACCACTAAATGTCACAGCCCGGTCCCACAATAGCGGAACCGGAGCCCGTGGCACGCCACCGAGGCTAAACCAATTCATTAACATTCCCAAAATTAGTTTGAAGAACACACGCAGCGGAAAAACAAAACACATTTTAAAACCAGGGGTTCAGTCGACTGCTCAGTCGACTGTTCAGTCGACGGAAGTGGGCAGGGATTTAAATAGCAATTCCAGTCGACTGAGACTGGGGGTTCAGTCGACTGAGACGGGGTCCAGTCGACTGCTAAAGGGGTCCAGTCGACTGCTTTTGCTAAAATAGAAGCAGTAGCTAACAGACACAGGGGTTCAGTCGACTGCTCAGTCGACTGCTCCCCTGGCAGCAGCCCAATCTGCAGAAATTCAAGTTTAAAAGCTTTCTAACTTTCACCCAAAGATCAACCACTCAATCCAAACTCAGTCCAAAGTAATTCTAGCTGTATTAAAACATTACCAACCATAATTACAACATGTTATAGTCTATTACAATCTTCTTCTAACATACTAAATTAAACATGGTTAAAACACCCAATTTCTTATTACAACATTCCTATTATCCCAAAACTACAAGATTAACATTTCAAGTTGCCTTCCAAGTGAAACTCCCAACCCTCGTGCTCACTTCTGCGATTCCTCGCCAGCATTAACACCTGCAATGGTTATTTGAATAACCACACATATTTCGATTTGTTTAAGCTAAAGCTTAGTGAATAAAACAACATATGCACATGAACGATAAACATGTCCGCATTCACATCTCTACAATTCATACTAGTCGCCGGAGACTCACGTGCCCGTCCATATTCCCAATCCGCGACTCCTCGCCAATAAGTCCACGCGAAAGGGTAAGACCCACGATTCTTCTCTTCAATCGTGCGACCTTAATGCCTTATCGGCTCCACAAAATGGCACGGTGACCACGTGCTCCTTCTGACCCACATAAGCAACTTAACATGCTCAAATACATATCACCATACTCGCGGTAATCAAAACATATCACCGTACTATTGAGCCTACTTATCAATATAATTGCCCAATATGAACTACACAATATATCTCTACGAATTAAACACATACTATTCAAACATAACATGAATACACACCAAGAAATCATTCCAAAACATAGTTGAATCACTCACCTCCAAATAACGCTCCTATAATTCAATCTGAAGAAAACCCGTGCACAAAGAACGTGCAGAAGTCCGTCTAGTACAATTCCTATGGATCAGAATTCCATTTATCAACTTTTATGAAAAATTCTAGAAAATAACTTTTCGGAAAACTTAGCCAAACAGGCCCTAACATATATCAAAACGAAGCTCTTACCTCGAGGAGCTCAAATATGAAATCTGGGAGAAACCAGACTGACGGAAGGTCGTCGTTTGGCGTCGCAAAGCTCTAAGCTCCTAAATCTCCCTCTAGCCTCCCTTTTTGGCCTCCTTGAACTTTAGGTTAGAAGTTATGAGAAATATCTCATCCATCTCTATCTATATATAGGCAACACTCTCGGGGAAATACGTTTACCTCCCCACGAGTTTTCAAAACTCCTAATCAGTCTCTGAAACTTTCTACACAGCTAATTCATAGCTTTATAAGTGAAACTTCAAAATTATAAAAGTTTTCGACTAAGTTTCGTTTGGTTGCTAAAACGCGAATTTCTACATGACGTTTCCGAAGTTGCTAATTAGCCTACCAATTTAATAGCGTGTTCATTCGTTCTCACCAGGATACTAAATCTAATAACAGAAATATATTCTAAGCCAGAAAATAATACAGATATTGAAATACACAGGTAAACATTTATTTTCAGATAAACATTTAAAGTGTTCCACAGTGACCGTCTCATACTCGGAGAGACTTCACAACAATAAATCTTCAATCACAACAGTTTCAAAGGGTTCTCTAATACAGACACCCAAATCAACTCGTGAGTCAAAACTCACTCAACCATGTGTCATAGGACACGTCACATCACATTATCATGCATGACAATGTAATGCAAAAGAAATAACACAAATGTGGGTGTTATATATTGATTATAATATGAACTGTTTAGTTAGTTAAGTATTGTACCATGATTCCATATGTTGATATTGTTAAACTAAATAGTGAAACGAAACACAACTGCATGTTAATAATCAGTAATGAGTAGTTATGTTGAACACAAAGCATGTAGTAGTCTGGTTTATCTAGAGTAATGCATTTCACGACATGTGGTCAGTATGCATGGGATAGTGTTATGAAAAGATAAGAGAATATGATGAAAATCAAGAACGGTGCCTCAATGTGGAATAATGAGATATATGTATTTTGGATCCGTGGAATCAACGGATGACGAGCAGGGTGGACGTGGGATGGTTAGAGTTCCTAGTGCGCCTCTTGGGCATATGTTACTTCCAAACCTTTTATATTTTTGTTGTAGCCTCTGATTATGTTAATAAGATATGTTTTATGAATTGCATCATCCCTATGGTTGTATTTATTGGTTTGAGTAGATGACAATGCGATTATTCAACAGCCACGAATCTATGGGACCAAAAAGGAACTTTTTTTCTCTATTTTTGCTTCTCTGGGGCGTGACAACTAATCCCCTGTATACTCATAACCCTGACCAACAAGACGTAAATTATTCAGCGGCATAAAACGCCATCAACTACGAAAGCTGAGTGAATGCAAATACTAACAGAGTATCCATAGATATGCAGTATATAAGACGACATCATTAGAGAATGTCATTTCGTCGTTCACTTCCATGAATGCATCAACTCAATATTTAACCACGGATGTCGTCCCAACCAATCCCAAGTATGACATGGACTCTTGGGTTCACATCCCGCACGTAGCTTTACCATTCCATATTCCTTACCTTGTTTACCGAACAATCTCTTTCTACACTGGCACGTAACCCAATACTTCTCTACTTATCCAACCTGGCATGTAGTCCCAATTCTTTTACACAAAAACTAGACATATAGTCCCATACTACACGATCTCTTAACTCGACACAAAGTCCCAACTCTCTGGCCAAACCGTCTCGATGTACTCTGGCCAATACCCCTAATATACCTTGACCAACACGCCCTTGATATGTCCTGACCAACACACCCGGCCAATACGCTTGATACATTACGGCCAACACGCTCGATTAATTCATTCCGACCAATACGCCCTGACTTTCTCCGGCCAACACGCCCTTTGATACATTCTGGCCAACACGCCCATCATATTACATTCTGCCTAACACGCCTCGATGTCTTCTAGCCACCACGGCCTGGCCGACAGTCCTGATATGCTCTAGCCCTTCCCCACCGTGGCCGACATACCCTAATACATACTGGCCAAGACGCCCCAATACATACTAGCTATCCCGTCTCATTCTATTAAATTTGACCCAAAGTCTGCACTTCAAATCAACATATCATTCCACCCCACATGCCCGAAAAAATTATGGCCTATACACCTTAACTAGGAGTGTTCAAAAATTGAATTAAACCGACAAACCGAACCGATTTGGTCAATTTTAATTTGATTTGTGCAGTGTAAAATCAAAATCGAGCCAAAAATTTACGCACTCCACACCGAACCGAACCGATTCGATCTGAAACCGATCGGTTTTGTCAAAAACCACACCGAACCAAACCGAGTCGAACCGTTTACACCCTTAACCTTAACACGTTATGACCAATACACCTTAACACATTATGTCATACCCGCTCCCGCAGTATTTATTTATATCATTTTAGCATGCATGGCATGCTTACAGTTGTGTTAATTAACACGTGTGATGTGAGTGATGACTCACTAGTTGTTGGAGGGTGTCTTTTGAGAACCCAGTATTTGGCCTTGAAGGCAGTCCAGAAGGTAGGCATGTGAGAATTCCCTACGATTGGAAAAGTGAGTAACAACTCATGATTATGTGCTTAAATGTTTATTTAGGCATATGTGAATATAATTGACTATTATATTGTTGATAACGACTCATTGGAGTCATTAGATACCCGGTGAGGACGAAACTGAACACGTTACATAATTAGGAGGCTAATAGGTAATTTCATAAAATTTACATGTGGGACCACATGTGGGGCCCACACGGGATTTAAATGAATACTCAAATACTGTTTGGTAGTTAACTAGTTAGTTTAATAACTAGTGGGGTTGTAATTAAAAATGAACCAAAACTAGTGGGGGTTTCACTAGAAATACCCATAATATGGTTTAGATATTATATAGAGGAGAGAGAAGAAGATGACTCAGTATTATCATCTTCATATATCATATAGAAAGAGAGAGAGAGAGCTTGAGAACTCTTGAACTTTGGCGGTTTTCTCGACGTTCCGAGTAGCAAACGACCTCCAATCTTCGATACGAGACCGGTTTTGGACTCGTGGAGGTAAGGCCTACATATATCTATCTTTTATTTCAAGTTTAATTGATAGGTTCTTGGTGGGCCCATGTGGGACCCATAACCAAAATTGACCGAAATTGTGTAAGAATCGAACTCGGTGTAGAAGTGAACATCTATTCAGGTTCTTAAGCAAATCGTTTGAGGTGAGTGATATAAATCTTGAGTTTTGGATGATTATATGGTTTAATACATTTGATATTCTAGGAATGTATATAGATACCATGTGTAGTTCATATTGGGCAAAACTCATGTATAAAGTAGGCCCAAAGTATGTTGAAATGAAAAGCATAGTGATATGTGTTAAATGAGCATGGGTTAAAGGGGGATTTGTGCTAATTCACCATGAGACGTCCTCTCGAAGGGGGAGGATTAGTAGTGACGACGGTCACTTGCCGAGAAAGGCATTAACGCGACATGTTGAAGGGGCATGGGTCGTGGTTGAGTCTTAAGACTTTGGATCGGTGAAGGTGCACTTATTCCCTAGAGACCAATAGTTATGTGTTATGATGGATTGGAACATATTTGTCATCCATATGCTTGATTCATATTATTCACTAAGCGTTAGCTTAAACAAATCCATATATCCGTGGTTATATAAATAACCATTCAGGAGCAAGGACCGGAGGAGAGAATCGCGGGTAATGAGGCGAGGAACTACCGAGAGTTCCTTATGTTTATAGCACTTGAATCATGTTTGTAATATATATGTTTAACTTATTCCAGTTGTTTAATCGTGCAACTTGTAAGAAGACTTGTTTTATATGCGAGTATGGCACTTGGTTCACCTTAGGACGTGTGAAGCTTGTACTCTTGATACTTGTAACCGTGGGTCTTTGGTTTATTGTATAAATAGTTTGTGTGGTTGAACAAGATCTTAAAATGGTTATCAAAGCTTTTGAAAATGGTTTTTGGTTCGAAATGGTTTTGTTTGGTTTGGTTCTTTTGGTAAATGAATATTATTTTATTAGTGGCGTTTTTGCAGAAGTGCCAGGAATTAACAACGTTTATAAGAGAAGCGCCGGTAATTAACAGCATTTGCGAAAAAGCGCCGGCAATTGTGAAAATGGTCAAGTAGAGGTTTGGATTCTACCCAGACCCATTCGACCGGTCGAGCGGGGCAATTTGGCCGGTCGAAATGCCCCCTGCCAGAAATTTCAAACTTCTACTTCCAATGTTCGGAACAACTTCTAATTAGGCATGGGGGTACCTTTGGGGACCCTTTGACCTATGAAACTGTTACTTTTGAAAACAAAATTCGTTAAGGCGTGTTTGGGCACGTGTTTAATATAGCCCTTGAAAATCTTTTTGGAAGTTGGTTATTTGGGAGCAAAACTTTTATTAAGGTTACTTTTGGAACTTTAATCAGTGTTGGTAAGCCTTGATGGCGTGCCACGTGACCTGGGACCACCTTGTTGGTTCCAGGGCGTGACACATTACTTGACATATAAGCCTTACACGTAGTCCTAGCTTTCCCGCACATATAACTGTCTCACCTCATTTAAATCACACACCTAACATTGTACGATCTTCGCGATCGCATTCAGACGTACCATCATAAATAGTATCGACCTCTGCGGTCAATAGACCCCGCTATTATGCACGTTGGCTTCTCAATTCGATTAACATTATTATTATTATGCAAATGGTTCCACTGTTTAATGTATTAAGTCCATTATCCAACATGTGCATTATTCCAACATCGCTATTACAAATCAACGTATGATATAAAATAGCTTAACCGGTTATAAGGCATAAACAAACTTAACATTTGACATTCTGTCAGGTTCAATCAATTGAAGTCATTTCAATCGATTGGAGTAAAGCTAACTTCGATCGATTGAGAAAACTAAATCTCGATCGATTGAGGGTTGTCTGTGTTCAACCAATCGAAATCAGTTCGATCGATTAAGAAGTGATTCTCATCCCAAACTGAACTGGACCTTGTACGCACGTGCGGGGTCTGTTATTTCTTGTCGAAACACCTATATAACAACACATCTATTCTACAAAGTGAGTATATGCATTCAATATAAGGTTCGGTGACGTGAGGTGGTCGCGGGTTGTGCTTGGGTGGTCTCTCTCTCCTCTTTTCTCTTTTCATTCTCTCTGGTTTCTTATCTCTATATCCTTCCGTCTTGTTCTCCTTCTTCTCTTCCTAAGTGGGTGTGTATATATATACGAGTGTATATATATAATACGTAAGTGTGTATACATAATGTATATCTCTCCCTCTGTAACTCTTTCAAAGTTCAGAACCTTGGGAGTGTGTGTGGATGATACACATATATAGGGGAAGAGAGTAGAAGAGAGCCATATGAAATAAACTTGGTGAATAAGTTATGTTACTTTCAATCGATCGAAGTGTGTTCGATGAATTGAATTGAGTCCACGTCATGATTCAGGTTGGCAGACTTTCGATTGCTTGAAGAAGTTTCGATCGATTGACAGACTTGAAGTTTGATCGATTGAGAAAAGTTCGATCACTTGAAACTGACATGATGCAATCGATTGAAATAAGTTCAATCGACGGGAAAAATAATTACATGAAAGGTAAAGGCAACCATACCGAATCTTATTTATATCAAAAGTAATATAAAAGTACAATGAAAATTGCAGGTATTCCAATTGTACAAAATAAAGTAACTTGGAACCTCATTTTTATTTGTCAAAACATGTGATATTATCTGATTTGACAAATTAACTTAAAACCATCATAATTCACTCGTTTTTTTTAGCATTTTTGAGAGGTTTTTATTATTATTGATTCTCTGTATTATTTCGAGATCTATGGTGACAATTTTATGAAAGGAACATGTTTTTTTGTTATTTTTATGCAAAAAAAACACAAATGTTCATATTTGTTTAGTTTTTAGTTTCTTACCCCAGTATTTTATGGGTTGTTTAGGCATAAAAATAATACGACAAATTACATTTTAGTCCATCAAACTATACACCTGTTTTCAATTGGATCAATAAACTATTTTTTTTTCTCAATTGGGTCCTTGAGTTTCAAAAGTTCATCCAATCAGACCCAAATTATGACACTGTTAGCTTAAATTATTAGAAATTGTCACGTATGTTGTGTGTAATGCTTACCTGTCACATGTTAGGTTAAGACAAGTACAGAAGATTGTGAATGGGTAACAAATTATGCGATTTTGGGTATGATTGAATGCAAATTTGGATCTAGTTGAATGTGTTTTCGAATTTGATTGAACACGATTTCAGATTTGATTGAATACGATTTTTTGCACTATTCACAATCTCCCATGTTTTTCTTAACCTACCATGTAACATGTAAGCATTACACGCAACGTACGTGACAATTTCTAATAATTTAAGCTAATAGTGTCAGAATTTGAGTTTTGAAATTAAGGACCCAATTGAAAAAAAAAAAAAAATTTAATGGACAAAAGTATAATTTGTCCAAAATAAGATAACGAGTTAAAAAAAATAACATTAGTTTTAGCTCTGAAGGGTTTTAGTCGCTTTCTTTTGACACTACCAATTAGTAATTCTCTTTAAACGAAACGAGTTTTTAATGGGGTAATTACACTGACCTCCCTCGAGGTTAGGTCTAATTACACTGACCTTCCTTGTGGTTTTTAAAATTACACAGACCTCCCCTGAGTTTAGTATTTAGGTAAAAAATTGCCCCTCCGTTATCCCCCGTTAGTAAACCGTTAAATATATTACACAGACCTCCCTTGAGGTTTTTCAAAAGTACACAAACCTCCCCTGACTTTAGTATTTAGGTAACAATTTACCCCCTTTGCTAGTAAAAGACCATAACAAGACATGCTTAGGCCAGCAAATATTTGTGTTAATTTTCTCAAAATACCCTTATAAGGTTTCCAAAATATCCTTACCCTCGCTTTACGATTTTTTTTTTCTGCCAACCAACAACAAAAAAAAAAAACTACCATCCACATGTCATGAACCCATGCAAATATGGGGTAAATGTATGGTGAGATTATAGGGTCACACCACATCAACATGCCAACATGGTGTGACGAGCTCACTAAATTTGAAATTTTACAAATTAGTCATGACCCCCTTGGAAATAGGGGATATACACATTGCCTAGATTAGAGGGTCACACCACATCAACATACTAATGTGGTGTGACAAGCCTATCGAATAATTTCTCCAAACAAAAGTTCCATCTTAACGTGAATTCTGTTTAAGAATTGATGATGTGACAGAATTAAATTGGAGATCGTAAATCCTCATGTTTATGGCTCATCTGTTTTAAATTTAAATCAAACCAAAATATATGCATATATATAAATTTATATAACAATCAAATCTTTTATTATAGGTGTAATAAGCATGAGCATCAACTTTAAAACAAAAGTCTGAAAAATAAGAATAATTTTAAAATTTAACTGAGTTAGTGTCATTTAAAAAAAAAAAACGAGAGAGGTGTGTGTTGTTTGACATAACCTTGAGGGAGATAAGGGTATTTTGGAAAAATTAATACAAATATTTGCTGACCTAAACATGTCTTGTTATGGTCTTTTACTAGCAAATGGGATAAATTGTTACCTAAATACTAAAGTCAGGGGAGGATTGTGTACTTTTGAAAAACCTCAAGGGAGGTTTGTGTAATATAACCGAGGATAACGGATGAGGCAAACTGTTACCTAAATACTAAACTCAGGGGAGGTTTGTGTAATTTTGAAAACCACAAGGGAGGTCAGTGTAATTAGACCTAACCTCAAGGGTGGTCAGTGTAATTACCCCTTTTTAAATTAAAGGTTCAAAAGGGTTATAATCAAAATTGTAGGGTGTAAAGTGAAATTTTGCACCAAATTTTTAGCCATAAAAATTGCACCAGTGAAGCATTTTAGCGAGATCTTTTTCGTCCCCCCGCCTTTTTTTTCCCTCTCTGTTTCTCTCTCCTCTCAATTGTAAGCACCCGCTCAATCAGATGATTCTGGGAATAATCTTTTAAGTCTATCTTCTTCAATGCAAGAAGAGAGAGAGAGAGAGAGAGAGAGAGAGAGAGAGAGAGAGACGAAAGCAAGCAAGAGACGTATCCGCAACAACGACGTCGCTTCAAAGGCCTTTATACTCTACTGACATTGTTCTTGCAAATCTAGCACATTGCCCCAATGGTATGAATTGCTCTCTCTCTCTCTCTCTCAATATATATATATATATATTTTCAGATTTAGCTGGGAATTGGGTATGCCCTTTAGTTTAAAGTTGACAAGTTCACGAAAACCCGAAATTGTTTCCATTTTGACTCTTGTTTTTTATATTTCGTCTCACATTTATGCTGATTATTTATTTATATCGACCTTGCCCATCATGTGTTTGAAGAAAGGCCTAAAAATACAGTATAAAACAACCAAAAGTTTCTATAATACATCCTAAAGGTTTTGGTCCAAATTTTTTGTAACTTGTAATCTATGGTTTTGAAAATTACAAAACGTTTTGGGACCTACTTGTAACATTTTGGACCCAATTAGGATGTATGATACAACAAGGACACACCCACGCGACAAAATCGAAAATAATTTTTTTTTGCACGTCACCCTGCAAAAAAGAACGGACACTATACGTAGGGGCGAATCTAGAAAATTAATATAAGAGAGGCTTGACAAAGGTTTGTACGGGGGTTGTCCTCGAATTTTTTTTTTTGGACCTATTTATACATATGTTGTGTGTATTTTGTGTAAATAATATAAACTAATGCTAAAAAAATTATCCCAAAACATAAGAGGAGGGAGGAGCGCTTTTATAATTAGCAAAAAAACATAAGAGAAAGAGGGTTTAGTATGACAATTTTATAATGTCAGGGGAGCTAATTGTAAATTTTTTTGGGGGGGGGGGGTTAATTATAAATATTTGTTTAGTGCAAGTGTGGAATTTTTTGAAAACCTGGTGCGGGGGGAGTGCTCAAGCCTAGGGGCGGACCCAGGATTTTTGGTCGGGGGCCTAGATTACACGGGGGTTCGGGTGCAACGCCCCTGAGGTAATTTTTTTGGGTCTACCTATATATAATTATGTGTAAAACGGTAGAATTGTAAGTAGAATTGGTGTAAAACCCCTAATTTGGGGTAAATCATGTAATTTTAGGGGGCCTATATCTAAAACTTGTAAAATATTACATGTAAGTCTAGAAATTTCACAATTGCAAGGGGCCTGTGTCTAAAACTTGTAAAACATTATATGTAAATCTAGAATTTTCAGAAGTCCAGGAGGGGCCTGTGTGAAATTTTGGAGGGCCTATTTCTAAAATCTACAAATTATTGTATATAGTTTTGCAATTTCCAAAAATCCAGGGGGGCCTGTGCCACCCCTGGGGTCAATGTAGGTCCGCCATGCTCAAGCCCCCCCTTGTCCTTGTGTGCATCTGCCCCTGACTATAGAACACATCAACTTTTGAGAAGTGTCGATGCTTCCTAGAGTTCTGGTTATATATCAAGTTTCATGGAAAGCTATTGTGTTGTGTTGTGTTATGATAATGGGCTTCATTATTATATTTGCTTGTCATGCGTCTAATGCAAGTCAAGTGCATGGCGACAATTTGTTGTGAGTTCTAAGACTAAGAGCATCTCCAACCTTGCTCTCTATTCAGCTATATTCGAGAGCCAATATTGATTTTTGGAATGGAGTCACACTATTTGGCTTTGCAAATGTGAGGAGCGAGAGAGTAAATTTGAGGAGAGAGACTTTACCCCCCAAAAAAGAGAGAAAATTTTGATGAGCGAGAAAGTTGCTCTCCGAAACTTAGGTAAAAAACTAAAAACTAACATGAATGGGGACCCATTTGAGGGAGAAAGCACACTACTCTTCCCTCTTTCTTCTTTCTTTCCCCCTCCATCCATTTTCTCATCCCCTACCAAGCATAGCACTAAGAATATATGTTTCTGGAAATATTTAACAGTTCACAACTCGCTCATTCAGGAAAATACGTTTAAAGGCTATCTATTTCGAATGAAGGTTTAGGGATACAAAAACATAAAAAATGTGCATTGTGCAGTTATTTGTGATTAATTCAATTAATGATTGCATAGAATTAAGTGGAAGGTGAAGAGAGAAGGGATTATCTAGGAAGTTGCATCTAGATTGCCTTGAGGTTTAGCCTTGGGGCTTAACTACAAATTCTAAAAAAGCTTCACTAGCTGCTGGAAAATGTGGGTTGATCATTCTGCTGAAGTGAATGAGCTCGTTGGTTTATCTTGTTCGTAACAGGTTAGGACCCTTTTCATTTGATATTTTGAACTAAGATGAATAAAGAAAGGTGAACTATCTTAAGCCACATATAGCGGCTATCATAAGAGATCTGCCAATGAAACAAAGGTCAAGCGCGAGTCACGCGACTAACCTACTATTGATTAAACAACCGTCCAAGTGGACAGGGCACAGATGCATACATAGGACAAGGATACAAAATGGTATGACATGACAACATGACAAAATCTTGAAATTGTAGGATACAAACACGGCTAGGACATGCCAATTTTTTAAAGGTTATTATTCGATATTCCTTCCACTGCCACTTCCTAATGTTCTCATAAACCCATCACTTATTTTCCATTTAATTACATTTCAGAGTTTTCCTCAAAATGTGAAAATATTTGAAAATGAGCCACTGCGCTGTGTCCAATTCGGTGTTCAATTTACTAAAATTAACACGTCCGACACCCAAATTGAAGTGCCGTGTATGAAATTTCCAATTTAAACTCTCTCTCTCTCTCTCTCTCTCTCTCTCTCTCTCTCTCTCTTATAGCTCCCCTCTTGTTTATGTCAGTATTGGTAAATTGTGAGTGTTTATAATTTCTTCATGTCCAATGCAGGTGTATGGGGTATTGGGGTGGATTGCAACAGCATCAGAACTAGTCGTATTTGCAGTTAGATTTATTGTGAATTCTTGGTGAATTTAATATTGCCAGTGCATTTTGGCGAAATTGGTGATATTCACCATTATTCGATTTTCTGTGTGAATGTCTGAACCTGTGAACATGGATGTATCTTTAGTACAAGACAACAATCAAACAGGAAAGAGCAGTAGCCCTAAACAAACTACATCAGAACTGAATCTTGAAATTGGTTCTCAAATAACATGCAGTGAACTATTGGAACTAGAAAATGAGATTGTCTTCGAAAAGGTACAAAATGGGCCAGTGGAAGCCAGAGCTGCAAAACCCAATTGTATTGCAGCTATTGCTGTTGAAAGACCAACTCCGGAAGATTCAACCAAAAATTACAGTTGTGAACAATTGGAATCGCCAACTGAAGGTGCAACCATGAGGTCTGGTCTCAAACAGTGTGTTTCACCACCTGAAGATGATGCTGGTAAAAGCTCGAGCCCTGAACAGACTATACTGGAACTTAATCCCGAGGTTGGTACTGGAAGTGTTTATTGTGAACAATTGGACCAGAAACAGGAGAGTGGCACCGAAGATGTTCAAAATAGACTTGGAGAAACCACAGAAATCGACTGTGTTGGTTATGAACGATCAGGACAACCCCCTGAAGATACAACTCAATATTCCTGTTGTGCACGACCGAATCTACCACCGACGATGAAGTCTTCCCTGGAACAATCGGTGTCACCATCTGAGGAAGTGGCACTTAGTTCCTGTCCTGGTCTCGGAATATTAGGACCACAGGTAGCAGATGAAGCCAAGAATCCTCGTCGGCTGGGACGTGGGGGTAAACGAACTAATGCAAGAAAAGGAAAATTTGCATCGAAATCTTCAGTAGAATGTACTAGAGTTTTGCGCTCAAGGTTCCAAGAGAAGTCTAAAGCACCAGAGCCGACTAATATTTTGGCCGAACATGGTCCTAATGAAGAAAAGAAAAGGAAGAAGAGAAAGAATAAATGTGAAAGAATCCCAGTAAATGAGTTCTTGAAAATCAGGAATCAGCTTAGATACTTACTACGTCGAATGAGCTATGAGAAAAACTTGATCGATGCTTATTCCGGAGAGGGCTGGAAAGGACTAAGGTTTGTACTGTTTTACAAATAGTTCTTTCTTTATTGAAATGCTTCTGTTGCCTTCATCGTCACTGCTATTTATATTCGTAGGGTCTCACAGATCCTATTCATTTGTGCTTTATTTAGGAATTATATGACTGTTGGGGGTGGAATGGTAATCTTGAGATTCAAAGCCCACACTATCTATTATGCGCTCGATGATGAGGCTAGACTAAAAGGGTCTCCTTATGGGGTGCTTTTGGAAATGGCATTCAATAGTTCTATATCGAGTTCAAAGCTTGTTACAATTTACAGCATGCGCATCATATATCTTCAGCATTTACTTGACACTTTTCTATATATCTGTTGTTTAAGAAATATGCTCCTAAATTGCATTCTAATTTTTCAGTGTGCAATCATCTTCAATTCTTCATCGAGTACTCCGAACGAGTTTGGTTAGTTTGTTGTTAAGTTAATACGTCTCCTAGTTAAGTGGACACGATTAATATAGTTTTATGACGGGCTGTTGTTGGTGTTAGATCATGGGAAGTGGGAACCCAGAAATACTATTGTTATGACACTCATTTGATTATATCTGCTTCACCGTTTCGGTGGTTAGGTTTAAAATAGATGTGAAGGTTTGTGAGTTGTAATGGTTAAGAATATTGACGGTATCCACATTAAGTGTAATGTTTGGGTAGGGAGGAATGAGGATCCAAATTGACATGGAAAATGCTAGGGTAGGAAAGACCAATATTAACATGGAAACTAATAGGAAAGAAAGATTTTCTAATGTGTGGGCTAAGTGAGGTTGTGGTCTCAGATCGAACAGCATGGAGGAAAAAGATTCATGTAGCTGACCCCCGAAATAATTGTGGACAAGGCTTTGCGTTATTGGTTGTGGCTTAGTTGCTTCCTTGGTTTGACCATAACTTGCATTTGCTCTTGTTCAATGACCAATCAATGCCCACTCAGCATGATTGATTGCATCTTAACTTCATTGAAGGTGAGAGAATAGCTTTTGATGTTAATCCTTCTTAATCTTGAAGTAGTGTCTAGCTAACTAAGGTTTTAATTTAGCTTGTGTTCTCCGTGCCATCCCTGATTCTTTTTTCTTATTTTTAACTTTGCAGCCTAGAAAAAGTAAAACTAGAGAAGGAGCTTGAACGTGCCGAGTCTGAAATTTTTCATCGCAAATTAAAAATAAGAGATCTATTTCAACATCTTGATTTGATTTGTGCTGAGGGAAAGCTTCCGGAAGCTTTATTTGATTCTGAAGGACAGATTGACAGTGAGGATGTAGGAGATGCCTTCTGACTATAAGCCCTGTTTGTTTCATTACAGCCGTGTCACTTCTAATTAGCTCTTCGTTTATTTTGATGTATTGGTGTTTGGTTGTCCTTAATATGTCCTTAAAATGTTTTACGAAAATTTTCAGGAAAATGAAAGTGGCTTAAAATGCTGAGAATGATTCACTAAAATATTTCCTGTCATTAACATGTAGAAGTGAAGCCCAACTAATTGACATGTATGCATATTATTACGTGTTTAGTGTGTATAGATACACACACACAAACACATTTATGCATATTTTTAAACATATGAATTTATAAAAACCTATATACATGCAGCTACATTTGATACATTTGTTATATATCCATTTCTTGCTTATGTGTGCTCCTAGTCTTGTGTACAAATGCTAATACTAGCTAATATTAAAAAACTATGTTCGTCTGTATCAAAGCTCTTAAAAGTACATTGTTTTGTTACTTGTAAAGTATTTTTCTTCAACCAAACACAGAAAGTACGACGTAAACAAATTTTTTTCTTTTATGTAAACCTGAAATATATTTTCCAACGTAAATGTTTTACGTCGAAACAAATGGGCTGTAGATGTTATTGTTATATCTGTCAGCATATATTAGCACCCTGGAAATTCTACATCTTAGTCATTTGTCTTCTTGTGCCAGATATTCTGTGCGAAATGTGGGTGTGAAGACTTGCGAGCTGATAATGATATCATACTATGTGATGGTGCTTGTGAACGGGGATTCCACCAGTTTTGTTTGGAACCACCATTGTTAAAAGAAGATAGTAATATCAAACTATTCACTTGATTTTTTATACTTAGCTCGATTTTTTGTTCCTCGAGTTCTCTATCTGCTAACTCGAGTATGACTTTTTTTTTGGGTTACAGTACCTCCTGATGATGAGGGCTGGCTTTGCCCCGGATGTGATTGCAAAGTTGACTGCATCAGCTTACTTAATGAATCTCAAGGAACGATTCTTTCTATTACTGACAGCTGGGAGGTCAATTACCAAAAACTCCACTCATTGCTGTTGTGGGATCATGGCTAATGGCGTGTTTGGTTGTCGCTTGAATAGCATCATTTGTAGTTTTTGTATTAGCTTACTGTATCTGTCAAGATGAATGAAAGAATTTCGATAAATAGTAGACTTTGCCATATTTCTTAGGTAGTAATTTTTATGTTTGATTGCAATGCCAAAATTCATGGTTTTAGGAATAATTTCTAGATGGACACAATTTTCCAAAATGGAAGGATTCAACATCTTCAGTTTTTTTTTTTTTTTTTAAAAGTCAACATGTTAAGTATGATGCAATAATTGCATTCAAGTACGCCCAAACAGGCCCTAATTGAATTTAGTCCTACATTGTGCATTATGCTTTTCCTTCCATGTGCAGAAGGTCTTTCCTGAGGCAGCAGCTGGAAGTAAGCTGGATGATAATATTGGATTTCCTTCAGATAATTCGGAGGATGATGTTTATGACCCTAATAGTTTGGAAGATGATGAAAAGGGTCAGGGAGATGAGACAAGTTCTGATGAATCTGATTTCTTTTCTGCATCTACTGATTTTCGGGCTTCACCAAATAACGAGCAGTACTTGGGCCTTCCTTCTGATGATTCAGAGGATGATGATTACAATCCCGATGCTCCAGATCTCAATGATCAGAATAAGCAGAAAAGTTCAAGTTCTGAATTTACATCCGATTCTGAGGATTTTGGTAACGTAACTTCAGCAGAAGATGAAGGCAACATGTCCTTATTGTCAGATCACGTTAGACACAGCGAAGGGTCAGATCCTGACGTAGGTGATTCTGTGCCGGTATCTGGAAAGAGGCAAGTTGAAATGCTGGACTACAAAAACTGCATGATGTGAGTTTCCTTTTGATAACATGTTTACTATCTAGATCATGCACCCTTGTCATATCCACTTGCGAAATTTGAAATAATTGGACTTGTGCAACTTGTATGCACCCTTTATGCAATTCATGATTTTTAAAATTTTAGATTCCCCATGAAACGCCGACACTGTCTCGAGTAAAAGCAGTCAAATTGAGCAATTGCACTGTCAAAGCTGTTGTAGTACTATGGTAAAGTGCCAGCGTAGCATTAAAAGAATTGGTTGACATAGGGCCAAGTTCTAAAATTTGAAAAATGAAAAAAATAAAAAAATAAAAAATATACGTGTAACCATCGGAATTGGTTGAGATACAGCTAAGTTGTAATGTGTGAAAAATGAAAAGAGAAAAGAAAATAAGTTATACATGCAACCATGCATATGTCTGTGCATATGCACACTGGGCTACTGTAGATCATAATTACCTCCAATTCAGCCCACGTGAAATTTCGAGAGATTTTTTTTTCTTCAAAACTTTGCTTGTGGTTCTGAGGTTAATCTAAAAAATTAAATATTCTGGGTTTAAATAAGAATACATGGACACCTGTCGCTGGCTTCTAGCTGAATTCTGGATTCATTTCTGAATGATGGTTTTGTGGCAGTAGTGACTCCCCTGAATTCTAGATTCATTGCTGAATGATGGTTTTTGTGGCAGAAATGACTCCTTTCGATCTATATGTACATTGAGTAATGCTACACCCACACTCACTTCACACCCAAAACTCACACCCACTCACAATCACTCCTGGTGGACCCCACAGTGCCACCTACAAGTTATTGTGAGTGGGTGTGGGTGTAGCATTGCTCATTTACATTTAGTCTTCGTGTTGGTTTCATGCAATCTTTTTGTTGTTTTTGGGTAATTGCATTTTTAGATGTGGAAATCTAAGCAGTGCTCTGAGCATTGAATTATTCTTTTTGCAATCCCTTATCTGCCTTTCAGAGTTTTGTGTGTGGTTTGTGCAATATTTTCCTTCGGACTCTTCTGTTCTGCTTGATGTGCTCTGGATATAATATGTTAAAAAAAAGAAGAAGAGTTAACATCTGATGTCAATTTCTTATTAGTTGCGGCTGACTATTTTGGAGGAAAACAAACAATATCTTGTACATCCTACATTCTCCTCCATCTCCCTGTTCCCTTTTCCTTTTGTCTTCTCATGTTAATTTTCCAGTTTATAGTTTTCTAAATTTTAAGAAAGGAAACTACCTTTTGTTTTCTGCATTATAAAAAAGAAAACCGAAAGCTGAAAACCTATTTTTTATTTTCTTTTTTCTGCCCAAACTTCGTGTCCTTTTAGAAAGGAAAATAGAAGAATGGATATGATTACCAAACGGGTTTTCATAAAAAAGAAGAAGAAAAAACTGTTACCAAGCATGTTTTCGCGTTTCGTCTCAGAAAAATGAAAACAAAAATACATAGCTGAAAGCCACAACGTTACCAAGCGGGCCCTAAAGTTTACTTGTCTTGAAGTGACCTTACATCTTGATGCTGATGTTAATTTGTTTAGCCATTTTCTTTTTTCCCTGTTGGCTTATTTTTTTGTTTTGATGTCATGATCTGTGAAGGAGACATATGGAAATGTTTCTTCCGATTCAAGTGATGAAGATTGGAAGGATACTAATGCACCAAAGAAACAAAAGAATACTAATGGTAATGCTGTTTCGATTTCGGCCAATGAGAAAATTCAAAATACTAAAGACATGAGTCACGGCCCGAAAGATAGCGAACATACTCCAAACAGAAGAGCTCACAAGAAGCTAGATGTGGAAGGCACGAAGAGTTCACCAGCTAAGTTATGTAAAGCTTCTTCTGAACCTGGTTCGAGTGGTAAAAGCACTACAAAATCAGCATATAAGAAGCTTGGAGAAGCTGTATCTCAGGTATCTGAGTGCTTAGCAATTAGAATTCATTTTTTCGCTTCTGAATTCAGGCAACAAACTGTACATTGAACGTATATTGGTGTTCAAATTTCAAATTGATTTTACTACTGGAGGCCATTGCTCCGTTAATTGTAAAGGCTTTGAAATAATAATCTGGTCACTCTTAGGCCCTGTTTCGATGGTTTGGATGGTGGTATTCCAGGATGGGAATGGGTATTCCAGTACTAGTAATGAGTGACCTAGGTTCTGAATTGTTCTCATAACTCTATTATTGTTACTTGGATAGTGTGAGTAATAAGGTCAGTGATGTAAATTTCTCACTTTCCATCACAACGTTTGACTCCAATGACTTTGATACGAGAATGTAATAATATTTATGCATTATGGGAATATAGGTATACGTAAATTACTTTCTTTGCTTTTTATACAATTCGGGAGTGAAATACCGCCATAACGGGGGGACCTTATGGTAGAGACCCTTGTAATACATAATGTATTGCCTTCCTTTTTTACAGCGACTATAAGTAGGGGTTAAAGAAGTTGTGGAGGAACTAGTGTCCTCTTACTAGTTATATGCAGCAGCAAACACCCTTTTGCACTGAACCCGGAACTGATCTTAAAAGAATAAATACTGTAATCACAATCAGAGTTCCGAATTGGTCATTGTCTTCATAGAGACATGCCATCTATTATCTATATAGTATATATAAAGTTTCTTCACATTTCAGTTAAACCTGAACTATGATGGTGATTATATTATGCAGGGACTCTTCAAATCATTCCAAGAAAATCAATACCCCCCACGAGATACAAAAGAGAATTTGGCAAAAGAATTAGGAATCACATTGCAGCAGGTTCATCTCTTATCTCTTAACACAAGGGGATATGTTTCAATAATATATCGAGTGCTACTAAATACTCCCGCCAAAGTTCTCTTTGCACCCACATGGACAACATGAGATGCTGCATGAACTCCTCACAGCATAATGTTGGTGTAAAGAGAAATATGGCCAGTGCATTTAGCAACCCCCTTGTTTTTTTTTTTTATATCTAATTTTTGAATTTTTTTTACAGATCAGCAAATGGTTTGAAAATGCTCGATGGAGCTTCCGCCATTCATTGCGCACGGAATCTGATAAAGCTAAAAGTGGCCCAAACGAGAGCCAAAGTCAGAAATCTACAACCCCAAAGTCTAGAAAAAGGAAAGGTAAATCAGATCAAAAAATAGATCGTAGTCCCAGTATTGCAGTGACTCCAAAGCAAAGTGCACAAATTAAATCACCAGAAGTGAAAAAAAGTGGCAGAGTTCGGAAGAGTGGAAGAAAATTTGTTGCTTGACTACTCAAAACTTTGACAATCCGGGTATGAACGAAATTTGACCGCCCAACCTAGAAGAGCAAAACTTTACAAGAAGATCAAGTCGAGTTCTCTGGAACGGCTTTCCTTCTACCCCAAGGGTAATCCTGGAATTTTGTGCAACTATTTCTTTTTATAATTCATCAAGTTTTTTGACTTTCAGGTGAGAAGCTGTGAACTCGTCCTTCACTGGGATATATTTTGTAGAGCGTTCATATAAGTTTATAAACCGTAGAACTGCTAATCTGGCCTTCCAGCCCAGCCATTTTTTGCAGTGTTTTTGTATTGTTTGGTTGACTACTAAATGTTTATATGAACACAAGCTGATGGTGCCATTATGGGGGAAGAGCCACCAATATATGTTGAAGATTGATCATTTACTGACTTGTACAACAACTTAATTGTGACTTGTTTCGGAAATCAAAGAATCAGTGGTTCTTAAGTGAACTGGTTCTATAAATTCAAGTGTTTGGATGACCATTGCTTCTGTGTCCAAACCCCAAAGTTTTACTGAATTTCTATTTCTTTTCTCAATTACATAAACATTAATGAATTTGATTACCAACAAAAAACCTGGTTCTTTGTTGAACCACCATAATTTTAGTTCTTGGAAAAACTAGATAGAAAGTGATACTGTGACTGGACTAGATCTTATTTTAAGAAATCCCAAACAGAGTTAGTTTGTTGTAAATATGCAAATTGTCTTGGAGAGGATAGACTTCCAAATTGTGCAAGAATAGTAGGCTTTATTTTTTCTTGAACAATGCTAGGGGTACAATTATTTTTTACAACTCATTTACAATCATCTCTCTCTCTTCTAAGTGGCACTATGGGGTTCAATTAAATTTCAATGGGCCATAGTGGGGCTTAGGAGAGAGATATAGATGATTGTAAATGAGTTGTAAAAAATAATTGTACCCCTAACATTACTCTTTTTATAGAGGTGCAAGTAATTTGTGTTGATACTTTTCAAGTATGTACATCAAGCTTATATTGGCACAATAAAAGTGGGGGCCGAAATATCAATCTTTAAGGTCTATTTGGCAATTGCAAGGCAATGTATTGTCTATATGGGTACCGCATGGCTGAAAATGTCCTTCCCTACCTCCATCCAGAACTAGAACTGAACAATAGTATTATTTCTAATTTTTCATTTCTAGGTTTAAAATTTTTGATGGAAAGGTTAATTAGATTCCATTACCGTCATGTGCAATTTCTGTCTTTAAGGTCAGTTTGGCAACTGCTAATGTGATTCCAATGGAAGAATCTGAGCCATAAAGTTGTCTGAGATAGCTTTTGGACCACAAATTCTTGAGGTTGACTAATAATTTTTTGCGATTGAATTGCACCAAATGGGAGCTTGCACCTCAGAAAATCTATTGCCAAACGGGAGCTTAGCAAGTAGACGACGAAGATGGTTTAATCGTCAGCAAAGATGTAATTAACTGTCGTTAACAACATGAGTAATACAATAGAAGTCTCATCAAAACCTTGGTTTAGAAAAAAAAAAGAAAAAAGAAAAAGAAATTTAAAATTCTAGATAGTTCCGTGTTTGTGGAATTGAGTTTTGACTATGTAAGATGCCGTGCCTCACTTAAAAATACTATCTATGATCTAGTTGTTTTGCAAATCAACTTGTAAATTCAGTTTTACAAGAACCAAATAATGTAACAACAATGCTAGGGGCACCAAAAGATACAAAAAACTTCCACAAAATGAGTGGAAAGTCTATGTGGCATACTGGGACCCGCTAGTAATTAAGCATTGTTTCCATTAATTGCTGGCGGGTCCCACTGTGCCACATAGACTTTCCACTCATTTTGTGAAAGTTTTTTGTATCCTTTTGTGCCCCAATCATTATTCATAATGTAAAAAGGTAAGAATCAAACTGAACTTGTTTTACGCATTTCGAACCCTGCTAATATTAGTTCAGACCAAGGAAAAAAAAAAACAGCTATTAGTTTGGGCCTTAAGCATCTGGAGTCCAATCCTTTTTTGTTCACTAGACCGGAAATGAATAGAGCCCAGCCCACAAGTTAGGCTAATAAAGGACTGTTTGGCAAAAATAAAAGAAAATAAAATATGGATTTAACAAAAACTGTAAAACTCAGAGCGCGGCAATATGACTTTTGAAATGGTAGAAATGGCGGCATCTCTCTCCTCTCTCTCTCTACAAAGAGGCAAGTTCTCCCTCACCTCTCCGGCACACACATGGTGCTATTCTAAGAATCTTTTGATCAATTCGTGCCCCCCAAATGGATGAGCAAGAAAATTGCGTCCGGACCACCCCCGCATCGAAGAAGCGAGCCTTTGCTCCAATGGCCGCCTCCAATCAGTCTCTGCAACCGCTTCCCTCGACGAAGAAGCGAGTCGTGTTGGGCGAGCTCACCAACTCGCCCAGTTGTGGGTCGACTCAGACTTCAACTTTTGGTGATACCCAGAATCCCAAACCCGAATTGAAGAAGAAGGTTGTGAAGACCGAGATCGTTGTGAATTTTTCTGATAATAATCAGGAGACCGTTGTAAAAAGTTGCGATGATCAGCAGCATAAATGTGCTTATACACCTCTTATATATCAGCATCTTCGTTCCATGGAGGTATTGTGACTTTTCGTTCAGTTTCAATTATTATTATTATTTTTTGGTTTGCGTTTTACGGTAGATTCTGTTTGGCATCCGAGAAAAAAAAGAAGGTTTTCTGTTAATTTCTATTTCTTACAGAATGTTGGCATCAATAGAACTTGCATATGCTTGGAATTATACTATGTTTGGTTCTCTGAAAATGGAAAGAAAAACGAAATATGCGTTAACTTGCTTTTCAGTTAATGTACTTCGAAAATGGACAGTGGCCCACAACTTAGTGAAATCTCTTGTATTTGAGTCAGTTTGAGTAGAATTCTCTGTTTTGGAAAATCAATTAGGATTTAGAAAGTTAATTTAGCTTCATTTGCTAGGTAGTTCAGCATCATAATGAGTCTTTAGGGTTTGTATTTTTGTGCACCTTAATTTCAGAAGTGGTATACATTGTTGTGGTCTCAAAGTGTGACAGGGCTTGACTTGTGCATCCCATCAATGATAGGGTAATTGGGTTAATGGTCAAGTTTGTACCAATCTATGGGTATTTATTTTTATGTCTAAGTTGTTAACTAACTATGCTCTCCTCAACTTTCGGGTAGTTGGAATCTAGGTTGACTGTTCTTTTTCTGTTATTCCTATTCGGCCTCTTATGTGATGGCTTGTGGCTTTGATATAGGTTTGACTTGATAAGTGAGATCATAATCTCTATGTGATTTGATATTTCATTTATAGTTTTGTTCAAACCTTTTGTTTCTATTTGTTTTTTGTCTGGGTTTTTCGGAACTTTTGATATGAAAAAAATGGTTTTTGAATTTGATTGGAATGTTCTATTTTAGCTTATTTTTACCAAGCTTCAGGTTTTGAGCCCAGTGTTTTAAGTTCGATCCATTTGTCTGCTGAGAAACTTGAGGAGAATGAAAGAACAACAAAAGCTAAATTGTATGTATATGTGATTCTTGTTTTGCTTATCATATACTCCGTATTCATCTCCACTTAACTGCAATAGGTTTATTTTGCACTAGTAAAAATACAACTCAACTCAACTCAGCAAATCCTTGGTCTAGACAATTTGATGTAAATTACAAGATATATTGTTTCTCCATTTTGCACTTTTCAGTAGAGGATATAAATTTCTTGGCTACCCAATAAAGTGATTTGTGAGATTATGGTGTTATGGTTCTGCTCTTTTCTATTTTTATGTACATTTGGCAACCGTGGGAGCAGTGTAGGCTTACGATCTGGTGAGGAAAAGTTGATGATGATTTGCATTTCAGATGGAGGAAAAGAGGAGACCAATGGCCGGGTACATGGAGAAGGTTCAAAAGGATGTTTCAGAGGCAATGCGAGAAATTCTATTGGACTGGTTGGTGGAAGTTGCAGAGGAATACAAACTTGTCTCAGACACGATTTATCTTACCGTATCCTACATTGACAGATTCCTATCTCAACATGCCCTAAGCAGGCATAAGCTCCAGCTTCTTGGTGTTTCTTGCATGCTGGCTGCATCGTATGTGCATGATTGCCACATTTTAGTATTATTGTTCTTACATTATTTTTATCATATAGTTGATTCTCCTATTGATGATTCTTTTATGGTGGATGACCTAGAAAGTATGAAGAGATCAGTCCTCCCCATATTGAAGACTTCTGCTATATAACAGATAATACTTACACAAAGGAAGAGGTGGGTTTGCATCTCCCTAAAATTGTCTTATTTTGTTGTACATCTCGATACCAAAAAATGTAAATTTTGGGAGTGGGTTTACAGGTAGTGAAGATGGAGAGAGATGTACTCTCTTTTTTGAACTTTGAGATTGGCACACCTACGACAAAAACTTTTCTTAGGTACTCAGACTTTAATTGTCATAGTGCTGCTGCAAAATTTTCATATCGGTATGCGATCTAATTATGTGTTGGACTAATGGCAAATTACTTGGTGGATTTCAGAATTTTCACTAAGGCTGTTCAAGAGAATTGCAAGGTAAAACCCTGCATAGATAAATTTTATTCTTGACTTATTCCCTTTTTGAAGTTGATTTTTGTAAATTTGTCCTCCAGTTCAGTAATCTGCAAATTGAGTTCCTGGGTTGTTATCTTGCGGAGCTGAGTCTGTTGGAATATGGATGCGTGCAATTCTTGCCATCAATGGTTGCTGCTTCAGCCATCTTTCTATCGATCTTCACAGTTGAACCAACCATGCACCCTTGGGTAAGATATAGCCTCTTAGCAATCATAGTCGTGCAAATGTGTCTGTGAGACTGTTAGAATATTTATACATTTGAAATTTGGAATTTTTGGTGCTGATAGTATATGATATGTCAGAGATCTTTAGTGGAAGTGCTTGTTAATGATTAAAAAAAGGAGGATGAAGAATCAGATTCTTAAAGACTGCTTGCCATATGGTCTTCAGAATATTTCTAGCCCTGAATGCATTGCTGGACACTGCTTGTAAGAACAAATTATTCCTGTCCTGTGAAAAAATACAAGCAGAAAAGCACTCAAATACAACAGTTTGCAATGATTGTTTATACTTTGGGAAAATATTTGTTTTGATTGGGTGAAAATATGATACCCGAAAACCAGTTGTATATACGATTAGAAATGGTTATACTTAGGCGATTTTAAAGGATGAAAACTACATCTGTGTACTAAGGGAAAAAGAGAAGAAAGAAAACTATATCGATGTGACATAGAAGTGAAGGGACGAGTAAGGGGTCATGTCTGTAAATGTTATTTTTTTTTTGGTTTCACTTGCCTGTAAACTTGACTCAGATAGCAATGCGCTGGTAGGTCGATTAATATATCACTGAACCTAACGAGTAACTAGCAGTCTATGAACTAGTAACCACCTTTAATGAAGGCGAAGAAATTGTTGGAATTAGGAAACAATTTAGAATTTACTAATTTCTATATTTATTTATTTCTTTGATTTCCTTTGATTGTCTTTGATTGTCTTTCCTTTATTATTGCTCTATAGAGATTACAGTAATGAGAAACTATTCTTTTCTCTCAATCTCTTTTTGGTATCAGAGCCAACCATCATCACCCACCAGCCTGTGCCGCAGCCTTCAACACCCAGCCAAGGCTGCGCCACCACCTACAAACTTTAGCCGAGGGCTACAAGCCCTAGCCGAGACCCTCTTCACTCACCACAGCCTGTGTCGCAGCCCCCCAGGCCCTCACAGCAGTGCCGCAGCCCTCCCCAGGCCAATACCTGGTGTCGCAGCCCTTTGGCTGCTCTGTTAAGCCCTAAGTACGGCCTCCTTCGTGATGTATTAGAGCCCTCTCTACGCTCTTTGTCTTCAGTCTGGGTAACCATTTGTCAGGTTACCCCCGTCGTCAGTAGCCGAGTCTCCGGCTGTCTCTGTTCCTCCATAATCTGTTGTTACTAATTTCTATTGCAATCAATGGCCACCGATGGTAAAGATTCGGGCAAGGACCTTATCAACCCTACTCAACAGTCGTGGTAGAGGAACTCCTCGTATGGGTGCTATTGCTGAGATGGTTTCCACTCCTACTCCACCGGATCTTGATCACATTCAGGCTCAATTTGCCCAGTTACAGTCTTAAATCGGCATTGGTACATCTTCCTCTACAGGTCCCATGGCTGCTATTGCTGCAGGTAATCCAACCGCTTTGCATGGTAAGTCAGCAAATCCCACCTGGATTCTGGATTCGGGTGCTAATAATCATATGACTGGTGAGCTTTCGTCCTTCACGTCTCCTTTTACCCAAATTGACCAATCTGTTCGTATTGCTGATGGGTCGTCTATTCCTATTCATAGTCAGGGTGATGCTCGTATATCCCCTGATATTACTCTTTCCTCTGTTTATTATGTACCTAATTTTGCATATAATCTTCTATCTGTTAATCATCTTGCCAAAACCCTTAACTGTGCCGTTGTGTTCTTACCTACCTGTTGTTATTTGCAGGACCTGAATTCGAAGAGGATTTTCAGCAGAGGGTATGAGCGTGACGGTCTCTATTACTTTGGTGATCCTCCTTCTTCCAGGGTGTCCTCTTCCAGTTTGCAAGCCTCCATTTCGCCAGTCTCTACTAATAACTCTGTTTTACCAGATTCTAATACATATGTTTTTAATCTTAAAACTTTAGATTTGTGGCATGCCCGTCTAGGACATGTGAATTTCCAGTATCTATGTTGGCTCTTTCCTCCTTTGAATAAATCTTGCAAAGATTTTGATTTTAAATGTGTGGTTTGTGAATTGTCTAAACATACTTGCACATCTTATATTCCTCGTATGCATAGAGCGCCAAGTGCATTTGATCTTATTCATTCTGATGTGTGGGGCCCTTCACCTGTCACGGCCTTGTCACAGCACCGTTACTATGTCACGTTTATTGACGATTACACTCGTTGTACATGGGTCTACCTTATGAGGAAAAAATCTGAAGTTTTCACTCACTTTAGAAATTTTCTACAAATGATTAGAACCCAATACCACACTGTTGTGCGTAATATACGGTCTGATAATGGTCGTGAATATATAACTGATGAATTTAGGGCTGCCCTTAACAAAGATGGGATCCTTCAACAACTTACTTGTCCCTACACCCCTGAACAGAATGGTGTGGCGGAATGTAAGAACCGTCACCTCATAGCTGTTGTTAGATGCCTTCTGTGTGGAATGAATGTTCCTAAATATTTTTGGCACATGGCTATCCTCACTGCCACATATCTTATTAATCGTACTCCTAGTCGTATCCTTGATGGGAAGGCCCCACTTCATGTTCTTAAGCTATCGAGCACCTTGTTTCATCTTATACCTCGGGTCTTTGGGTGCACTTGTTTTGTTCAAAATAAGAGTCCTAACCGCACAAAACTTGACAATAAGGCTATTCGTTGTGTGTTTTTAGGGTACTCTTCAATGTCAAAGGGGTATAGGTGCTATGATCCTGTCATTCGCCATTTATATCATTCTTTGGATGTTACTTTTTTGGAAACTGTTCCATTTTTTCCAGGGTCTTCCTCTCCTGCAGAGCTCGCACCGGTGGAACCTCCTGTTGTCGTGGATGATTCTATCCTGCCACGCCCTGTTTCAATTCTTAACTCCACCGGTGAAACCTTACCTCCAGTCATTACTAGTGATCCTTCCCAGGTTTACTCTCGCCGGTCACGCTCCTCTGATCCTCTGCCACCATCTTCTCCGAGTTCAGGTACTACTTCTCCTCCTCTATCTCCTAGTATTACTCCTGCACCTGTTCTTCCCCGTTACCCTTCTCGGGTTCGCCGCCCCCTGCTTGCTTTCTTTTATCTGATAGTTCTAACCACCCCATTTCTAAGTATCTTTCTTATCAGGGTTTGTCTCCTTCTTATCAGTCATATTTAAGTCAGGTTGATTTGGTCCCTATTCCTCGTTCTGTTCATGAAGCTCTCCAGGATCCGCAGTGGGTGGCTGCTATGCAAGCGGAAATGGATGCTCTTCATGGCAATCAGACATGGGAACTTGTTGATTTACCTGCTGGTGAGCGCACGATTGGTTGTAAATGGGTCTTCAGCCTGAAGTATTTAGCAGATGGGAGTATTGATCGCTATAAGACTCGTTTGGTTGCTAAGGGCTTCACCCAGATTCCTGGAAAGGATTTTGGTGCTACTTTCGCACTTGTTGCTAAGCTCACTACAGTTCGGCTTCTGGTTTCCCTTGCTGCTTCCTATTCTTGGCCTCTTCATCAACTAGATGTCAAGAATGCTTTTCTTAATGGTGATTTGTCTGAGGTTATCTACATGGATCCTCCTCCAGGTTTTCGGGTTTAGGGGGAGTATTCGGGGAAAGTATGTCGCCTACTCAAATATCTCTATGGGTTGAAATAATCACCTCGCGCATGGTTCAGCTGATTTAGTGATGTGGTGCTTAATATGGGATTTACTCAATGTCATTCTGACCATACTTGTTTTATTCGCCGTAACTCCCAAGGAAAGTGCATTATTATCTCTGTTTATGTCGATGATATTATTATTACCGGTGACGATGCATCAGATATTGTGCAAGTGAAGCAAAATCTTGGGATGTCATTCGATATTAAGGATTTGGATCCCCTAAGATATTTTCTTGGTATTGAGGTGGCTAGATCTCGTTATGGTATCTCTCTGTCACAAAGAAAGTATTCTCTAGATCTTCTTCAGGATACTGGTATGCTTGGGTGTAGGCCAGCCTCCTCACCTATGGATTCTAATCTCAAGTTGACTGCAGAAATGGGGGATGTTTTGCCGGATCCTTCAGTGTACCAGCGTCTTGTGGGTCGTCTTATCTACTTGACATATACTCGTCCGGATCTTACATTCGCTGTTAGTGTTGTCAGTCAATTTATGCACTCACCGCGCTCTTCACACTTGGATGCTGTATACCATATTCTTCGATACCTCAAGACTTGTCCGGGTCTTGGACTCTTCTTTAAATCAGGAGCATAGTCGGGTCTCTCATGTTTCACTGATGCAGATTACGCGGGTTCCAAAAGTGATAGACGTTCTACTTCTGGTTTCTGTACTTTTTGTGGTAATCATCTTATATCTTGGAAAAGTAAGAAACAAGCCGTCGTCTCGCGTTCATCGGCCGAAGCTGAGTATCGTGCCCATGGCTCAGGGCACATGTGAACTTCTCTGGCTTCGTTCACTTCTTGATGAGTTGGGCTTCCCAGTCATAAATTCATCTTCTCTCTTTTGTGATAATAAATCTGCTATCATGCTGTCCTCCGACTCAGTCCTTCATGAGAGAACGAAACACATAGAAGTTGATGTTCATTTTATTCGTGAGAAAGTTCGGTCTGGAGTTGTTAAACCTAGCTTTGTGTCATCATCCAATCAAACTGCAGATATGTTTACTAAGTCCGTTGGTCCAGGATTGCTTCAGTCATCTCTTGGCAAGTTGGGATTCGTTGATATTTTCGCCTCAGCTTGAGGGCGAGTGTTGGAATTAGGAAACAATTTAGAATTTACTAATTTCTATATTGGTCATGTTGACGCAGTTAATGTGTTATTTATTTCTTTGATTTCCTTTGATTGTCTTTCCTTTATTATTGCTCTATAGAGTTGTATATATATAGGACCTTACAGTAATGAGAAATTATTTTTTTCTCTCAATCTCTTTTGAAATAATTTGGAACATAATTGAAAAAAAAAAGATGTAAATGACAATTTCTTAACTGTAAGTCACAAAATATTGGGTTGAATTCAGTTGAAGTATATGATTTAAGTTTCATTAGATTTCGACAATTCATCGACGTCTTCCTCGTACGTATTTTGCAGAGCTTTGTGTTGCAACACTACTCAGGTTATAGGCCGTACGAACTGAAGGAATGTGTCCTTGCCATTCATGATTTGCAATTAAGTAGGAGAGGAACCTGTTTGCGAGCAATAAGAGAGAAGTACATGCAGCATAAGGTATCACAATTGTCTTGGATAATTATTTTTGCATTTTGTACTGATAAACTGTGGTGCTCTCACAAATTCAACCTCTCTGAAAAACTTTAGATCATGTCATTGGCTGCAATAATTCCCTAAATTGAGGGTACTGGGTTGAGTATCTAGGGTTTTCTGCCAGTAACTTTTAGCCACTTGTACTACAGATCTTGAAGGGCTGCTAGATTGCCACAGTTATAATACTCCTATTAATGATCTCTCTCTCTCTCTCTCTGGAACAGTTTAAGTGCGTCGCAACATTGTGTTCTCCCTCAGAAATTCCTGCGAGTTATTTTGAGGCCATTAAGCAATAATAAGCCTTGATGAGTTTCCCAAAGAAGTCGAGTCTTGAATTGATATTCCTCAGAGTGCTGCAACCAGAATTCTTTTTCTTTCTTTCTGATTGAAGAATAAAAATAGAAAAAGTGGTATTCTTGTTATAAACGGAGGGTGGTGCGATTCAAATTGTCGGTTCAGAACGGCTGAGTTTGGATTTGGGATGTGTTATTGATTCAAAGTGGTTATTCAGGTTCCGCATTGGGAGCACCTCCACCAAAGTCAGCCTTTTAATTACTAAAGTGTTTCTTTAACATGAAAATCGTCAGTTCAATGCTGGATGCAAATACTTGTAAATTTCCTATAGTGAAAATAAAGCAATTTGTATTTGTAAGGTTTGGAGTGTTTTCAAATCATTTTTGCCACAACTTTTCAATTCAATAATCCTTGCCGTGTTCTCGTAGAACATTTGTGTATTGCTACATCTGCTTTTCCATGCTTGAGTCCTGCTTAAGTTTCTCACACCTGCTGGAAGAACTACTGTGGTAAGTGTGTCTGTGGACATAAAACGTTCCATTAGAAAATGTTGAAAATTTTGTTGTTCTTTTAAGTTATAAAGTGATTGAGTTTAATATGAGCATTTATCTATTAATTTTGAAAGAAATACATCGCAAAAGGAATAACTACGAAACTTTAATATACACAAGAAGTAGCTAACACTCTTCTTGGTGAAGTGTTGGGACACATGTCTCATACTCATGTTTGAATGTCGAGTGACCGACACTGGTACTTCAATCTATTGAAAAGAACGGTTAATATAATCAACATCTTGGCAATGGTGTCATAAATAGGCACCAATGGATTGAAAATAATGGAATAGCAAGGGGTTTGTCTTAGTTATGACTTTTTTTGGAACTAACATATGCTCAAGCAGCAGTAAATTTTTTGGGGTTGCTTCAAGCGTTTTGAGTGAGAACTAACTACAATCCAGAATTTAACTATTTAGAGATGGAATTCATACCTTGGAAGTTAGCTATAACATAGTTAAGGTAGAATAAACAAAAACTGTCATAACCTTAGATTCAAGTCTAGCTTATGTGGTGGGACTGATGGCTGCTCTGGTGACTGTGGATCCAACCGAAAGCTTCCTGGCCACATAGAATCCGTAGCTTCCTCCACTCTGTGTGGCGGCGTCCATGCCATTCCAAAACCTTCATTAGCTTCATTGAATTTTGCCACAATGACTGTCCCGTCCCTGCTCGGTTTGTGCACGAACGAGTGAGGCTGGATACCAAGCGATCCACCCATGATGGGCAAACCCGTCATTGTCACGATCCTCTCGGATAACTGGTATCTTTTAGCCGCGCTTCTCTCCCTCTTGTGAGCATTCTGGTGCCCCCCTAATGCTTGTGAACTGTAGAACTTCCTCATGCAGAAATTGCATGAGAAAACCTTTGAGAAGGTGGGTTTTGATTCGGAGTCTATGTATGCAACTTTTGTATCTAAGTTCCTCCCTAGGCTCAGATTTAACCACCCACCCAGATTAGAATATGGAGTTTCTTGATCATTTTCATCACTTGTTTTCATTCTACTTTGCTGTTTTTGGGATGTTTCTTCTCTCTGAAAGATCATCTTAAAAACAACACCCTCTAGGCCTCAACCTAGCATAGTCTTTTCCTTTTTGGCATGAATGGTTAGAGAGGCTTTTATGGTATGACTGTGGCTGACTTATAAGTGGGATCTAGATCACAGAGGGAATAATAGATGGATTGGACTTTTTCTTATTGTTATTTTTCCTTTTCTTTTTCTTTTTTTTTTTTTGCTGTAAGTATTCTCTTTTTTCCTTCCTTTAGAGTGTCCCCACCAAAGTGATGCTTGGCATCTCAGGGGACAAAGCTATCGTCATTGTTAACTGTTGCCCATGTCAAGCTTAGGATTCTCCACTTCTCATATTTGTTCTCTCTCTCTCTAACAAACTCTTTCTCGCTCCTCAAGTCACACCAACTTGACATGGTTCTGTTTTGAGTGACTGAACAATTATAAGGTGGACAATCTGATGACAAATCTTTCAGTGGTCAAATCATAATCTTAAAGAGTTTATGAACTGCCTGCCATGAATGAATGCTGTTATTATATTTTATTTTTGGTGGGTGAATGCTATTGTTTTACCATCATGTAACTGACTGACCAAGTACAGTGGTTCTTCTTTAGTACTCTCACTCAATTGCATTATTTGTGGCTTTTCTTTCCTTCAAAGTTCAAACCTTTTAGGATCCGTTTAGTATAGTTTCTACTTTTACTATTTTATTTGCAAAAAAACTACTTTGGTAAACGGTGTCCAATTGCATAATTTTGCAATTGACTCATAATTTTTGCGATTCAATCTTGTTTGTCAAACACCCTCTTAATCTTGGAATATTGAGCTCAGATTAACTTGAGTTTGTTGGATAATAATGTACATTGAGCAAGCATTAATGTTAGAACAGTTACATGTACTTGTTCCATAGCCAAACTAGTAGCTTGGGACCCATCACCATGTATAGGAACATTTGTAATGGATTTCTCATGTTATTCATTCAATCTCTTATATTCCTATGAGTAGATTAGGTTTGTTGCAGTAATTAGTAAACCCTTTCAAGTCAAGTACGTATGATATATAGTAAAGATGGTACCCACCTTCTAGAGAGTTAGTGAATGATAAGCTCCATTATTTTATATTTTTGGTAAACGATAAGCTCCATTATATAATGTAGATTTTGATTGGTAGTAGAATTGTTTGATATCAATTGTATGTAAATAATACTAAACATTTTGTGGGAGTGGTGGGGTCTGCAGAACTGCAATTGACAGTGATTAAAATATGAAAAGCATGATGGGATTGTATCCTAGAGTATTATAGAGTTTTATATCTAATTTTGAACAAAAATCTACGTGGGTGTCTTCATGTTGGGGCTTCTTTGATATTCTTTTCAGACATGTAGTGGGCTGTGTATATGTACAGGAGGAGATGAGCATTGAGCCACTTGTACTTGTTATCAGTTTCTCTGTTATGAGTGAAAACAGACGAAAAGACAATTGGAGCTCAGTTTCCCGTAAAGGATCTCTCTCTCTCTCTCTCTCTCTCTCTCTCTCTCTCTCTCAAACAGGTGCCAAAAAAGAAAGGGCTGCCATAGTCCACCAAATAACTCTTGCTTTTTTGTAAGGTAAAAAAAAAAAAAAAAAAGGTTATCACCTGTAAGTGGGTTCTTTGCGGTCCACTACATACAATGAATGGCGAATACAAGTAAGTGGTTTGGTTGTGTAGCCATGTAAGAAATGTTTGTATCTGGTAAGGCATGTTTGTTACTATTAAGTACAAAAGCTTCTTATCATCGATTTCAAGGTCCTTTATCATGGGTACAAAATTCCCTTACCATGGGTACAAAGAACATTTTATGATTTTGGCTCAAAGGAATGGAGGGCTAAGATTGATTTTGGATTGAGCCTAAGGGCTCGGGTGGCTTGGTTATTTGATACAACCAAACCACGTGATTGTATTGTAGAATTCTCCGCAATGAATTATACCAATTTGATTCAGTGTCTAAGATCTTTCTGTTTTGATAATGATGGAAATGATTAATACAGTTTAGATTCTTAGTCTCTTTCTAGATTAAAATATTGTGTTGTTGAGTAGATGTATCTCTAGAACATGTGTATTTTCAATTTTGGTTAAGAAAAGAAAAAGAAGTAACTCTAGCATATATTCACTTCCAATACCATTGGGACTCGGTTTGCTTCAAGAAAGTAAGGGCTCGTTTGGTAACGTTGTCGTTTTCTGTTTTCTGTTTTTGTTTTCGTTTTTTAGAAAACGAAAATTGAAAACTCGTTTGGTAACGTTTTTGTTTTTTGTTTTTAAAAAACGTTTTCAAATTTTGGGTAAAAAATGAAAACACCAAAAAGTCGTTTTGAGTTTTCTATTTTTGTTTTTTTTAAAAAAAAAAAAAATCAACAATGTTATCAAACAGTTTTCGTTTTTAAAAAACTGAAAACTCAAAACAGTAAATGTTACCATGCGAGCCCTAAATGTTTAAAAAGTCAAGGATTGCATTTTCTTGCACCAGTAAAGGAAATCCTTATTTAGTAATAGCCTTGCAAGCAGAAGCAGATTTGCAACGATTTAAGGGGTCTTTGGGAAGGTTCATTGCTAATTTGGTAAGTGAATTGGTTCTACAAATTCAAGTATTTGGTATATGCTCTTTTGTTTGTATGGAGTTCATGCTCAATACAAAATCTCTCTTAAATTAGTTATTTATCAGATTAACACGATGATGATTTTCATAAGAGCTACATAGAAATCAGAATAAGATTGAACCTAATTCAATTTTGTGATACCCAGACAGACTCTAAGAATCGTGGATTCCAAGTTGGTATTTTTCAAGGATTTTGGGTTTTTTTTTTCCCTGAACTATCATACTACTTTGTTCAAACTTTTACATACACACTTACGCAAAAGTAACTCTTTAATTAAAACCTAAAGAAAAATCATGCCTAAGGAACTCTCTCTCTCTCTCCCTGTCTCCCATGACCATCCGATACATTTTCTGCAATATGAAACAGGAAATTTGGATAGGAAATACCGCAGTTAAACTTTGCCCCCATCTGCTGTAGGAAGTAAATGGTGTTGATATTCAAGCATTGGCACTTGGTTACTTTATTATTAATATTTTGGCACGAGGGGTGGGGATAAATTTAAGAGTCTACTAAATATATCCATCAAATTTATCTCTACACGTAATTTGATGGGTGCATTTAACGACTCCGTGCATTTAATTCATATCATAAGGTTTTTTATTTTTTATTTTTTTATTGAGAAGATATCATAAGGTTTTATGAGTAATGTAGTGGTTCCCAATTAATTTGGATTCACAAACCTTTGACAATTGTATTATACGATATAGAATTAGTCAGTGGTATCACATCTCATTTCCCTACATTTGGTACCATTCTCATAACATTTACTCTACAAGACTACATAACTAAAGGGGGTAAAAATGTCAATTTGTATAATCAATAATGTCATGAGCATGTGTAGGTACAGCATACATACCAAAAGATAAGGACAACGATGCAAAATAAGAAAGTGAGATATGTACTACACTTCTGTTTGCACCAGCTTTCCACAAATTGTGGTTTCTAAGTAGTTCTCATAAAGAAACTGTGAATAAAGTAAAGCATGTGGATGAAACAAGAATCTACAAGTAAAACATTTGATTGGCTGTTTTGGAGTGGTGATTGTGATTGGGAATATCAAAAAAGAAAAAAAGAAACCCATTTTTTGCCTCCCTCTTCAGAGTTGTGGATCTGCTCAAATATGTGCATGAGAGAGAGATTCCTACGTGGGAGTGGAAATCTTCTGTTCCAATACAGTGTCAAAAAGGGCCAAATAAAGACTTCATTCTCTCTTTGAAACTGTCTGTGCCCTCCTAGAAAGATTATGAGTCAGGGGTCAAATGAATGGCATCAAAGGGACCATTTTTTTTTTATTTTTTTAGGAAAAAAGGCTAAGCACTTGCCTCCACTTGCTTTATTTTTCCCCTTTGTATTAGTACTGTAGTCCATGATAAAGTTATCATGATATTGACATTAGACAACTTGCAAGTGGCACCAAAATGCTTCACCCGAAAAAGTAGATTAGACATCACTTTCAATGGCCTTGTTTCGCCAAGGGCCCAAGAACCTTGTGGTCTAGTGGCATCAATCCCTCTCCCTCAAGGTGGGAGATGACAGATTCAACTCCCTCTAATAGTGATGTGGAAGACTTATTCCTTTTTGGGTCGTCTATGGAAGGATGTCTCATTGGCCTTGGCCACCCCTCCCCCTCGACTGCTGTTTGTACGTGTGGATGGCGCCTGTAAACGCTTTGCTTGAAGCAAAAAAAGAAAAAGAAAAAAAATTAGGTTTGCTTCTATTTTCTGCACATGATAATAAAAAATAAACCTAAAAACTTGCTCGATTCAATACCAAATAAGGAGGGAACCCAAAAAAAAAAAAATGATTAGACACCACCTTCAATGAGTTTGTTTCTATGATCAGAAAAATACCTGATACCTCATCAATTCAATACCAATAAGGTTGAGTTTCCATGAAACCCTTCTTATCATACAAACATTATAGAAGTATTCGTGGATATAATGCTAAAACCCTTCTTATCATATACAAACATTATAGAAGTACTAGTGGATATAATGCTAGCTCCAAGAATTTAATCACACATGCACAACTTTGAAACAAGGACACCACAGGCTTATAATCTCCCTGATGGGAAACCAAGGCATGAAGGCTGAAATCAGTAATAAACACCCCAAACAAAGGGGGGGAAAGAGCTGCATTGGCCTACTCAGTATAAATAAGGGGAGAGAGAGATGCGCGCGCACACACACAATATTAACATAGTATTAGCCTTGAGCTTAGCAAGCTGTAGTCAACAATGATCTTCATATTAAAGCAGTACTAACAGACAATAGAATCACATGGATGGACAGTGAGGATCTCCAGATTGTTCAGTTACAGTGAAGTGCAAGCCATAACTTGGGACTCCGGTTTTGTTCTACTGAAATTACAAATATGCAACAGCTCAATCTTGGTTTGCTTTTCATTCAAATATATAAACAACGTTAAGAAAAATCTTTAATGGTAATTTCTCAGCCTTTTCCAAACATGTACATTCCCTTTTAGCACTTTAGATCAACCAGACAGTGTGCTTCAGAAAGATGCTTTCAGTCCTAGAAACCATGGTGCACCCACAAGCACCCGGTCTTCGCCAATCAAAGGCAGAACAAATAGTTGCTGTAAAAATTATTGATATTTATATGATATCTAACAGAGACAAAAAAAGAACGAACAAGTATGTGATATAATGAGGATATGTCATGCCAGAACAATGCAGGTCTAACAATCAAGTGCAAAAACATTAGAAATCACAAAATATGGATATAAAAAATTATGAATGGCACCTACTAACAACATCTCATCTGACATCTACAAGACTGTTCTTAAAGTTCAGGAAATTCCATGTTTCTTCGCCAAACTCAAAAGTGATGACCCTTGTTACTTTTTCCTACCCCAAAAGCAAAGTTGCCACAAGATAATACCCAACTCACAATTACGGCCCCAAATGTTTGTAGCACTTCTTGTGCTGATCCAACAAGAAGTTCAAGTACCTGAAGATAACAGCAAAAAATGCTCGAGTTAAGATGACTTAAGCCAAATCGTGTTCAAAACATCTAAAAGAACCACCCACACCAAGATTTCAGATACATTGTCTTCCCCCTTTAAACTAAAGATCTGCATGTAAATCATTCACCAAATTATGGAAGTCTACGATGCATGTGAGAGAACAACTAAACAAAACCATATATTTTTTTTTCTCTCAGTGAAATGCCATATATAGTTTAGCAAACAGAGAAGATAAGTTTTATTTCTGAAAAGAGAATGAAAAAAATAATTGTATTGACAACAGTCCGAATATGGTAAATACAAACCTTTTAATTGATTATCATTCCCCACCACCCAGTTACAGAACTTTATGTCAAAAAATGTATGAAATCGTTTACTCGAACGGCATAATTTCAGAGAAAATTGTAGGCATAAATTGTAAAATTTTGGAATAGAGAAGGAGATCGTATTATTTGGCTTAATATTTTTACAATTCTTCAACCCTTTATAGTTTATACAGGGTAGGAGTGAGAGATAAGATGGGAAAAGAGATAAGATCATATCTCCCAAGATAACAGTATAATCCAAATAAATCAAGAATAAAATTTGGGTGATCTCTGGAATACTCTGGGATTCTGTCCAATCTTATCTTTATCAAATATGGCATGGGTCCCACAAATCTTCCTCTTCCATATTTTCCAACACTCCAACACCCCCCCCCCCCCCCCCCTCAAGCTGGCACACGGAAACTTGTTGAAGTATCCAACTTGCACACGAATATGGAAGACAATCTTGTACCAAACTATCCTCTCTAAAAATCTCCCTTGTAGACTGTTGCAGCGGTCCCTTTTAGGTGGTCTCTCGTCCACGTGCGACCCCTCTTGGGTGTCCACGTATGGATCCTCGTAGGTGGCCGCGTCATACAAACATCCAAAGCTAATAATCCATCATGTGACATATATATAGAGGTAGTTGTCTTGTCTTCAACACTCCTCCCCAAGTTGGGGCTGTTCAAACACACCAATCCGTACGATATAGCAAGTCCTTCTTTGGGTGGTCTTGTCGCCTGTGTGATATAGTGGGCCCCTCCTCGGGTGGTCTCGTCACCCAATGATATAGTGGGACCCTCCTCAAGTGGTCCCGTCACCCGGTCCTGTCTGCTTATATTTTCCCCCTCAAACTAAAGGTGGGAGTGAACACGAACACCGATGTTTGAAAAGAAATGTTAAACAAGGAATTGCCCAAAATTTTAAATTTTTATTATTATTTTATTTTATTTTTCCTGAAAAACTATGGTTGTAAAATCAGAAATTTTTTAGGGCAAATTTGAAATTTCAGAGAAGATTAGGGGACTAACTGAGAACTTTGGGACGTATTTGAAAAACTCAAAAAGACATTTGAAATTGGCTAACAAACGTGTGGACAAACTCCACTCCAGCCCCCACGTTTGACAAAAAAAAAAACAAGGAAATTTAAAAAAAAAAAAAAAAAAAAAAAAAAAAAAGGGAAAAAAAAGGGTATGAGAAGAAACCAAAAAAGGCCCTGTTTTTTTTTTTTTAAATGATGATTTGAAAATGATACCCATTCTCCTCTCTTTCACTCTCGCACAGTCACACCACAAGTCTACACCATAGTCCTTTCTCTCACTGTAATTTTTTTTCTTCTTTTTTCTTCTCTCTCTAAAAGCATCTCAGTCCCTCTCAAGGAAGGAAGTTCAAAGTACACCTAGGACTGGCGCCTGCCTCCCTAGTCTAGCGGAACTGGCCACTGGAGCACCAAACCAACCATGGCCATCTGCCGAGCCTCCGAAAGCCTCGCCAGAATGGCAGAATCTTGTTGGAGGTTGCCGATGGTGGCTGGCGATGGGGTTCTCGACCCCAAACACAACGGAATGGTTTCTCGATCTCACTACAAGATCGGCAATTTAGGAATTGCCAGTGATTATGACTCCAGCGGCTTTGTGACTGGTTCGGTCGTGAACAGAGACTTCGAACGAGTGGACACTCTCCAATCTCACATCAGAGTTCCGCAATGAAGAGTACAATCATCTGCCCTTTGCAAACCAGATCTATTCTAGATTTTTTTTTTGTTGGGTTCACGATTGAGGAAGGAATGACTTGTTTGGCATATGATTTTGAAACAGAAAAGATTTCTCAAACATGAGAGAAGTTTGGCAATTTAGGCGTCCAACGGGCAGCCACCTGCCAGTGGAGCGGAAGACAGATGAGTTACCGGGAATTTTATAAATAAAAAGAGAGACTATATTGATGTTATTCAACCGTGACTGAATACAAGAACATCTACCCTTTATATGGGTTGAGAATGAGAGAGATATGACCACATCTTTTGATTTTAAAGATTACAATCATATCCTATAATGACTAAGATTACAATATAATCTATTCAAATCTTCCCATAAATCTGGATTCTCTCTCATCAAATTTGGAATATTCAGGAACCATGTCACACCCCGTATCTTCCATATTTTTTAACACCACCCCTCAAGTTGGTTACATAGAAACTCGTGTTGTAGTGTCCAACTTGAACTTGAAAATGGAAGCTCATCGCTGAACTTTCCTCTTTAGAACTCCACCTTGTAGACTATTGAAGTGGCCCCCTTTTCGGTAGTCTCTCGTCCACGTGCGACCCCTCTTGGGTGGTTCTGTCCACGTGTGATTCCTGTTAGGTGGTCCATCATACACACATCAAAAGCTCCAAGATCATATGGAGAAAGGTGAGGCATGCCCCACGGAATAATCTATCGTGTGACACAAGAATAGAGATGCGAGGAACTGCATCTCGCTTCGGTCGATGTCTTCAACTCTCCCCCTCAAACTGAAAATGGTCGTGACCGCTAAAGTTCGAATGATAGAGTCCCCGTTAAATCCAAAGCCAATCTATTGTTTCAATACTGGTGTAGCTTACCAGAAATCACCGATCACGTGCAAATACTTTTCCACTCCCCCTCAAACTGATGGTGAGGATGGTCATTAACACCGAAGTCTGGAAGGAAAGGCTAACAAGGGGATGTTCCAAAACATGTATGAAATTTCTGGAAAATTAGGGGCTAAGTTGCAATTTTTTGAAAAAATGGGGGTAAACGCGTAAGTTCCGAAATATATAGGACTGTTTTGCAAATTTAGAAAAATAGGGGGCTAATTTGGAATTTCAAAGAAGATTGAGGTCTTTTCGTCATATTGGAAAAGTTTGAGGGTGCATTTGAAATAATAAAAAAAAAAACATGAGATGAGGTGGCAGACAACTCTCTACCCAAAAAAGGAAAGAAGACAAAGACGGAGAATAATTGAAGTGGGGTTACCTAAGAAACCAAAATGTCCCCAACCTTTTTTTTTTTTCTTTTTTCTTTTTGAGTCAAACAAGAACGAAAGTTGCTGCCATCACCCCCCTTTTTTTTTTTCATCAGACTTCTCACTCTCTCTAGACAACATCTATGGAGGAATGGGCTACAGAGTTGCTAAAGCACGACTCAAGCCGAGGCCAGCCATGACACAACTCACCCTTACCAGACACTATACCTCAGGCCAATCCATGGCCTTCCCAGACCACCCGACACCAACCAGGGCTGCACTGACTCCACTTTGTCTCTTATGGCCTCGCCAGACCACAAGAGTCTCGTCTGGGGTCACGTGACTTGAACGGAGTGTCGCCGAACCTCCGACTGACGGGGAGCGTTGATATTGTTGGTCACCTTCTTATGTGTTTGCTAAAGCTTAAAGCTTTGATGGTGGTCTCGTTAGAGGTTGCTGAATGGTCGAAGATTTCGACCTATTTGGGGCAGCTGCTTCGGCTTTCCCCTTTGTCCTCCCATCTCTTTTTGTGTGTGTGTGTGTGTGTAAAACCCTCATCCTCATATTTAAAAAAAATTGAAATGAAAGATGAACTAGGTCAATGGCCTGCACTGAAACTGTTGGAATATTCGGAGTATTATTATTCCCGTGATTTATGGATCACATGGTTTTAGGAATAGATTGATTTTGTTGTATCTGTATTTTCCTTTCTTTTCTATTATTTCCTTTTATTTATTTCTCATAGATGTATATATATACCTTGTACTTTAACATTGTGAAATAAGAAAATATTGTGCCTTCTGAAACAAAGGATTTTAAAATCTGAAAAAACAAGGAAAACAAGTTCTGGCGGGCAGCGGACTGCCACCCGCCGGTGGTGGTGGTGGCTACTATGGAAACCCTACTTAGGATGGCTCTAATACCATGTAGAATTTTGGAATGGAGAAAGAGATTGTATTATCTGGCTTAATATTTTTACAATACTTCAACACATTATATAGGGTGAGAGTGAGATATAATGGGAAAAGAGAAGGTCATATCTCCCAAGATTACAATATCTATATATATTAAAAAAAAAAAAAAGGCAGCCCGGTGCACAAAACTCCCACAGTGCGGGTCCGGGGAAGGGTCGGACCACATTAGGTCAATTGTACGCAGCCTTACCCTATTTTTTTGCAAGAGGCTGTTTCCATGACTCGAACCCGTGACCTTTTGGTCACACGGTGGCAACTCTTACCGTTGCGCCAAGGCTCCCCTTCCCCAAGATTACAATATAATCTAAATAAATCAAACATAAAATCTGGATGATCTCTGGAATATTCTGAGATTCTGTCCAATCTTATCTCCATCAGATATGGCATGGGTTCCACAAATCTTCCTCTTCCATATTTTCCAACATAAATTGGACATGATCCCCCAAAACTCAAAAAGTGGAGAAATGGGACACGATCCCATAAGAAAGTATGAACTAGAGAAGGTAAGGGAACTAGAAATCTCTTCCACATTTTGGAAGATGAGGTGTATAGAGCCTGCTACAAAGTGCATGCAGTTTCTTCTTTTCGCTTATGTGATAAATCTTTCTCGAGTATTAAGCCAAGAAAATGAGCAACTATGAACATGAAAAATGAAAGTGATACATACAATGATAGTTGATCATGATAAAGTCAAATTTTCAAAATCATAAAACCAAATTCCCTATTTGAGAGAAAAATGATTAACTGGCACCCAAATTCAAAACTCATAACCCTGAGTTACAGCATTGCATTACGGCACAAGGGTGCTTCCATGATCAACTACCGACCTAAATAGTCCCTCCCACTCTATGACCCCCAAGTTGAGTTCATATAAGGTATGAGGTGTATCAATATATCGTAAATATATCCAATGGATTAGATAGAAGAGAACAAACCTCAAACATCTAGTAGGGAAGTTGTTACTTATCTCAACCCTACAGATGTAAATCTTGAGGAAATATAATGAGGAGGCCCAAGGATATTGCATCCAAGCGATGACTGTAAACGGCTGCAAGCTGAGAGTTGGGAAAGAATGTAGCCGTAGTAGATGGGTATTTAAAACAACCACCACTTAAGTAACACGTTTGGAAACAGATTGCAAGTTAAGGAGTGCCATGCTTCCATGATATGTTGAGTGACCTAAGTACCCATACTCCAGATCATAGAAATACATACATATATATATATATGTATATATATTGGGTATCTCTTATCTCCCTCTAGTTCCTGTATTTGAATATCCTCTTCACGACTTCACCTCTCAACACTCATTTGATCACTTTCTCCTCTCTTCCATTCCCACCATATTATATACCCAGAAATTAAAAGAAAAACAACATTTTTACCACCCACGCTTATTCAAGAAAAGGATCGTGAGATCGGGTAGCATCACATCACCTCGATCTTCTTCAAATTAAAAGAGACACCACTTCATTTTCTTTCTTTCAAGTGAGTATACAAAGAAAATGGCACATAGTATAAAAGATCATTAAAGATGCTATCTGCTATTAATTAGGGTAATGACATTTATGAGCCTTGCATTCCAACAGGACAAGTTCGATGACTCCCTTGGTAAAATAAAAACATAGTAACAAGGTCAAGATGTCTTCCTTTCCTCTTTTGGTTATCGTTGTACACTATCTCTACTCGATGGTAGTGTGTAATGTGTATACAATGGTTCACACAGGTTTCGAATAATAACCTTATTATTAATGACACCAACAATTTTTCGTGCAAACAAACTGTCGAATTTAGACAATCACAAACTTCTAATATCAATGCCAAATAGGAGAAAACATATAGAAGTCCAAATCTTCCATAAAAGCCATCATGCGTTTGACTGGACTCATAGTGTCACCCCATCTAGAAAAATCAAGACAAAAGTAATTTAAATTAAAACCAAGCAGTTTGTGAACGTGCAGAAAGTTTAACACATAGCATCAGCATTCAAGCAAGAAATCAAACCAATAAAATATGCCACTCACTGCAATAGTTTCAATGCCTAGTCTGGTTTACAAATCACTGAAAACGGACTTTCGATTAACCTAATGCATAAATACAAATAGACAGAAGAAAAGACTTCCATAGTCGCAGAATAAAGATGACAATTATAAAAAGCACTTACGCAAGGACAATAGAAATGTACTGGATTTGAAGTAAATTATTTCCATTATTATATCCAGTCCAGCCTACAAATTACTGTTTCCATCACTCTCAATCAATATTTTCAAACAAATTTTACGTTTGCGGTAAAGTCTGTAAAGAGAAGACAAAATAGAATATATACTGTAGCAATATAGTTCTGCTTGTGGTGATTGAGAGCATCCCGCATCAACCATCTTTTCCATTCCTCCCTGTCAAACCAAATCCCAATTCCTTCTCATCAACCAAAAGTCATAAACTAGCAAACACTTTTAACTAATTTACCCTAGTTTACCCAATCAAATCATGAACCAATAAATGTTCAACAATCAGACATATAGATTATCAAAGGCATTGCTATGTGCATAATAAGACTAACAATTTTTTGTTGTCTTTCATTGGCCAATTATTCCTAGAAATTGCAAGACTAACAAAGAGACTACTAGCGATCCTGACAAGTACGGCGAAAGGTACCGTGAGACAGCTCGCAACATGCCCGCACATTGACAGCAAGGTGAGATGTGAGACCAACTCCACTATGCAGCGGCAAAAGTGATTGTGTGCATCCCAATTCTCCCAAATTCCTACAGAGAACAGAGCATTAAAAAAAAAAAAACATATAATTTGCAAGATAAAATGTAATTTGTATGTGAGTCTAGTAATCTATATCATATGATTCAGTGGAGGCATTGTGAGCATCCAAAGAGCATGTCCAATGGGAGTGCTAAAGATGGTGATGTTGCCAAATTATAACGTCACCCTCCAAAAACACCACTCCAATGGGGTGATGCTATAATTTGGCTTTGGCAATGCTATCATGTGCCAAATTTCGTACCACCTTTGGCATTGGCAAATATAGCACCACATTTGACACTCCGTTGGAGTGGTGTTTTGGGGTGCTATGCTATAATTTAGCATTGTCAAATTATAGCCACACTTTTGGGACCCGGTTGGACTGATATTTTTGGTAATTATAGCATTTCTTTTGGAATGTACCATTGGAGTACATGTGCTAAAATATAGAATTTTAGCACTCTAGCAATACCAAAAAATATAGGTTTGGCGTCTCTAATATAGCACTTAGAATGAGAGACGCTCTAATTCTCCCAAATTCCTAAAGAAAACAGAGCATAGAGACACGATCGAAGAACCATATCGAATTCTGAACGATAAATAGTAATTTGAATCTTAAAAAAAAAAAATAATAATACTGTGAGTCTAGTAATCTATATCTTGTGATTCAGTGGAGGCATTTGTGAAGGAAAAAATGAGTTTTAGTTTGAATTACCTGGGATTGGCGAAGGAGAAACGGCGAGGTTGGAGGCGAGGGGCGGCCACAGGCGGAGGACGAAGGCGGGGAACCGGCGAACGGATTGAAGCCCTAGCGGTGGAGATGAGGGATCTGGAAAGCGAACCTCGCCAAGCCATTCTCACTACTCTCACTCTCTCTCTCTCTCTCTCTCTCACTGGTTTTGCAGAGCAGCAGTGTTTTTTTTTTTAAATGTATAGGGTTTAAAGTTTTCAACAATGCTAGGGAATTTCCAGTAACATTCGCATCCAAGCTCTATCATCTTTAAGTGGCACTTTGGGTCAAATGCAGATTCTACAGTGCCACTAGGAGAGATAGAGTGTGAATATAAGTATTAGTGGAATTTGTTAGTGCCCCTAATGTTACTTAACCCCTACACTCTATCTTCTTCTAGTGGCACTTTGGATTCACTATGGACCCAAAATGCCACTAGGAGAGAAAAAGAGTGTGGGTGTAAGTATTAGTGGAATTTCTTAGTGCCCATAATATTATTCTTAAGTTTTAACGGAATTGTGGTCGTGTGTGGAAGGTTTATGTGACTTTCTAGTGGCTGTTTGGTAAGTGAAAGATTTGTGGTGCGCGGTGCTCATGTTAGGGAAATTTAGTCAAAAGGTTTCTAAAATACATTTTTTTAGTATTAGGACCAACTCAGTGTTTTTACTTTAGTAAAAGGTCCATACGTTATAAAAGTTTGTAAAATATTGAACAAGTTATGCGAAATTTCAAATATTCGCTCAGTTTGTTTTGGTGTAAAATATTTTCCGGAAAATACTTTCAAGGTAAACACGTTTTTCGGAAAACATTTATATAGAAACAAACGTAGAAAGTTTCACATAACTTTTAAAACATAGGGACTTGATCCGTTTAAATTTCACTAGTCATGGAGTTTTGACCAAAATATTATAAATAAATAAAATAAAATAAAGTCATTTCAACTTAATTAATCTAAAATGAGGGACTTTCACTAAATTTCTAAAATTATTCTTCATCAAAATTAACATACACAAGAATCATGTTCAATTAGAGTGACGATACTAAGTAATTTGTATATTTCCAAACAGGCCTTTAGTTATCTTATAACACCCACATTTGTGTTATTTCATTTGCATTACATTGTCATACATGATAATGTGATATGGCGTGTCTTATGACACATGTTTGGGTGAGTTTTGACTCACGAGTTGATTTGGGTGTCTGTATTAGAGAACCCTCTGAAACTGTGGTGATTGAGGATTTGTTGTTGTGACGTCTCTCCGAGTATGAGACGGTCACTGTGGAACATTTTAAATGTTTATCTGAAAATAAATGTTTACCTGTGTATTTCAATATCTGTATTATTTTCTGTTTTAGAATTTATTTCTGTTATTAGATTTAGTATCCTGGTGAGAACGAATGAACACGCTATTAATTTGGTAGGCTAATTAGCAACTTCGGAATCGTCATGTAGAAATTCGCGTTTTAGCGACCAAACGAAACTTAGTCGAAAACTTTTATAATTTTGAGGTTTCACTCGTAAAGCTATGAATATGCTGTATAGAAAGTTTCAGAGACTGATTAGGAGTTTGGAAAACTCGTGGGGAGGTAAACGAAATTCTCCGAGAGTGTTGCCTATATATAGATAGAGATGGACTTAGATATTTCATAAGCTTAACCTAAAGTTCAAGAGGAGGCCAAAAAGGGAGCTAGAGGGAGATTTGATTGCTTAGAGCTTTGCGACGCCAAACGACGACCTTCTGTCAGTCTGTTTTCTCCCAGATTTCGTATTCGAGCTCCTCGAGGTAAGAGCTTCGTTTTGATACCTATTAGGGCCTGTTTGGCTAAGTTTTCCGAAAAGTTATTTTCTAGAATTTTTCATAAAAGTTGATAAATGGAATTCTAATCCATAGGAATTGTACTAGACGGACTTCTGCACGTTCTTTGTGCACGAGTTTTCTTTGAATCGAAGTTTAAGAGCGTAAATCGGAGGTGAGTGATTCAACTATGTTTTGAAATGATTTCTTGACATGTATTCATGTTTTGTGTGAATAGCATGTATTAATTCTTAGAGATATCTTGTATAGTTCATATTGGGCAATTATATTGATAAGTAGGCTCAATAGCACGGTGATATGTTTTGATTACCGCGAGTATGGTGATATGTATTTGAGCATGTTAAGTTGCTTATGTGGGTCAGAAGGAGCACGTGGTCACCGTGCCATTTTGTGGAGCCGATATAGGCATTAAGGTCGCACGATTGAAGAGAAGAATCGTGGGTCTTACCCTTTCGCGTGGACTTATTGGTGAGGAGTCGCGGATCGGGAATATGGACGGGCACGTGAGTCTCCGGCGACTAGTATGAAATGTAGAGATGTGAATGCGGACATGTTTATCATTCATGTACATATGTTGATTTATTCACTAAGCTTTAGCTTAAACAAATCGAAATATGTGTGGTTATTCAAATAACCATTGCAGGTGTTAATGCTGGCGAGGAATCGTAGAAGTGAGTACGAGGGATGGGAGTTTCGCTTGGGAGACAACTTAATGTTAATCTTGTAGTTTTGGGATAATTGGAATGTTGTAATAAGAATTTGGTTGTTTTAACCCATGTTTAATTTGGTATGTTAGAATGGATTTTAAACCGTTGTAATAGTTAGTAACATGTTGTAATTATGTTGGCAATGTTTTAATACAGCTAGAATTACTTTAGACTGAGTTTGGTTTGAGTTTGGATTGAGTGTTTGATCCTTGGTTGAAGTTAGAAAGCTTTTAAACTTGAATTTGCTGCAGATTGGGCTGCTGCCAGGGGAGCAGTCGACTGAGCAGTCGACTGAACCCCTGTGTCTGTTAGCTACTGCTTCTTATATAGCAAAAGCAGTCGACTGGACCCCGCAGCAGTCGACTGGACCCCGCCCTCAGTCGACTGGACCCCTAGTATCAGTCGAATGGAATTGCTATTTAAATCCCTGCCTACTTCCGTCGACTGAGCAGTCGACTGAACCTCTGGTCTTAAAATGTGTTTTGTTTTCCGCTGCGTGTGTTCTTCAAACCTAATTTTGGGAACGTTAATGAATTGGTTTAGCCTCGGTGGCGTGCCACGGGCTCCGGTTCCGCTATTGTGGGACCGGGCTGTGACATATCTAAAATGGGCTGCTGCCCAGTGTGCTTTGTAACGGGCTTGGATGGGGCGAGAATTAGCCCGAGGTGGGCTCAGCACGGCCCGGACCTATAGGCAAGCCTCTATTTCTGTGAGTTAATGTAGTTTAGCTAGAAAACCCTTTTCTGCTTAAATATCAAACAAGTTGCTTGTCTACGTTGGCCCAAGAGTGTCATACTCCATCTTGGAGGTCGAGGGTCAGAAATCCCCAGGGTTATTGTGATTTGCGTATTTTGTGAATCCCAGAGGATTCTACCAGGGCTCGCCTTGAGTTTTTGGGAGCCTTAGGCGAGCATCGAAAATGGGGCCCTCGCTATAGCAGTTCAAACCATTATAATAACATAAGAGAGATTGACGATTACCTCGGTGACTTAGCTAGGACACCCGAATTCCGATTATCATCGTCACTTGTCCCGTCATATAGTGAGTCACGACCTATACAAATTCGGTCATCCCCTACCTATAGTGAGTTATCGTCCGAGAGTGATTTAGAGAGAATCGAGAGATGAGAGAATAAGTGAGTTAGAGGTTTTGTTTTTGATATCTAAAACTTAGGAGTTAGGACTATGTATAAATTGTATACAATCGTGATCTGTTGGAATTGTTTGGGAGGTCTGGATTGAGGCTTAGTTGTATTTTGGGCTTAAAATTAGTTTGGGCCTTTTTATATTTAGCATATTTGGGGTGTGTTTCGGAAAAATATGTAACTGTTATTTTGGTGACATTGTATCACAAACCAATCAAATCTCACATATATCCATCTGTCCAAATCCTTGCCCACCTCAGCAAAGATTTGAACTGTATTAGTATGTTACAAATGATGACGTGGCATCCCCGTTTCATTAATATTTACTCGTGTTCGAGGCCTTAATTTGGGCATAATATTAAGACTAGTAGTATATAAGACCATGACTTAGGGGGCCCTAAAATTTATCACTTTTGTGGGGCCTTAGGCAGGTGCCCAGCATGCGGGCCTGGATCCTACAATAATAAAAAAATCACAATAGCCGTCACACAACATGAAGGTCAAATAGAAAAATTCTCCTCCTGTAGAAACTGTTTCATGTTGCCACCCCCATTCAACTCAAAGAAACTAGTTAATTGCAACTCTTTCCAGCTCATGAATAATCATGGAGTATTCAGTATTTTTATGCAATATATCTATCCAATCTATACTGTATATGTACACACAGTGTGTGTGTGTGTGCGCTCGCTCTTATGAACACTTAGATATAGAAGAGTAGTTGGCTATCATCAATTTAGAAACAGAAGACAACAGGAGAAGTTTGAGCATCCCAGACAAATCCCATGACATTTAAAGCCAAAATTTGTAGAATTCTGAACCCAGAATTTCAATATCATTTTCCCAGCAAAGACTATCAACTGTAATTCAGGAAGACATATTAATTATAACAAACAAAAAATTAAATATGACTGAAAAAACAACACACTACAACTAAAGATCCAATTTAATTCATACAACAAAAGAATGGTACTTGTAAGATCAAATTGACCTTAGATTTTCAGAGAAAATGCCGCTTCACTTCAGATAGAGTGTGTCTTGATGCATTTTAATTGCTTATTGAAAGTGTAAACTCTGCCAGATGATATATTTGCACTAATTGTAATTCCTCTGTAGTGTATTCTTTTAATAGAATCCTGATTATTTGACCAAAGACCGACTTCTTGAAGATCTCCTTCGGTCCAGCAAATGTTAACTGTTACACCGCCACGAGCTTTCAAACCCTTAACACATCCACTAGCCCATTTGTCGCGGGGAAGAGCTGGGAGTAAGTAGAGGTCCTTTATTGTGCTCTGGACTAGCATCTCTGCAATTGCTGCACAAAAACTGAAAACAATTGTGGATTTAGCAATTTAGTCTGTTTGTCTCTACTAAGGCAGTGTTCGTTAAAACACGCATTAGTGGTCTCTTAGAGAGAGAAATTTAGTTTGTTTTCCGACTAGAATAATAATCAAGGGAATATATATTGCAAGGGCATATGAAAAAGTTGACAAAAGCCCATATTTTGCGCTATTTTAGATTATGACTTTAATGTTTTCTTTTCTTTAATTTTTACATAAAGTTCGAAAGTAAAAAATTTAAAACATGACAGGAACATATCAAAAAGGAAGAAATCACAAAAATATTTCTAAAATAATTTTTTTACTACCACTATTTCCTTCTAAAACCAAACAAAGGAAAATGTTTTTCTCGGTGCTTTCTTTTCCTTTTCCTCACTAAAGGCAGGAACCAACAAATCCTTAACAGCTTAAAGTTTGAGTAGCATACCTTTACAAATAAAAACCGGGACATAAACAAAACCTATGGAAAATACGAATCTTGAAACCAGTGAAAGTCCTTTATCTTAAAATTTTATCTCAATATCTAACTGAATCCCCATGTAACATGGGTTCTAGATATACAGCTTAATTAAAAATATATAATCACTTTTACTTTAAATGACAAGAAAGTTTTCCTAAAGACCCTCTCGCACTCTAATCTTAAAAGATAATAGTCGGTGAGGACTGCAAAACTGACTCTAACATATTAAGATCGTCAACCAAAGAACTGAATTGATTGCAGACATTTACATATATGTTTATAATTTTTCGATATATATGTATATATAGGAAGTGCTTACCCAAAGTTAGCATCAATCTGGAAAGGAGGGTGTGCTGTGAATAGGTTACTGTAAAGTCCTCCTTCAAAGCCGCGCTCATGATCAGGATCTACCAAGTTAATCAAATGCTTTACCATCCGATATGCATGCTCGCTGTTATGAAGACGTGCCCACAGAGCAGTTTTCCATGTAGTTGACCATCCCGGACCCTCCTTCCCTGTTTCAAGGAGCGTAAACTATAAATGAAGACTCTATCCGCTCATAACTCAAGAACCACAAAATTTGAAAACTGAAGTTCAGAATTACAAGTGAAGATGTAATCAAACTTGTATATAAGTAAATAAAACTGCAAATGGTCGTAGCTCAATAGCATATACTGACGGACAATACTTCAATACTTTTCCTTAGGTACGTTATATACTGTTATAATATCTTTTATTGGTTAATGTGTGTGTTGCATGTGGTCCACATTAACAAACTTGCACACCAATAAGATTTTAAACAGTACAAAATGTACCCAAGCCTTTTCGTATTCTGACAAAGATGATCACCCAACCAAGATTAGCTCCCAACAAGAGTCACTAATTGCCCTATTACAACTACAGTCTACAGGTATGAGCATCGCATTCGATACCAACCGTCATCTACAGACTTCTGGGGGCTAGGAATCCAGGGTGAGTGACCTTTGACCACTTTACAGATGAGATTGTTTCATTTCTTTCTTTCATTCTATATTTTGTTTCACTCACTCACTCTCTCTCTCTCTCTCTCTCTCTCTATATATATATATATATATATACACACTCACACACACACACACACGTGCATTGGTTCAGTTCAGTGACCCCCGTTTATTTAAAAATTTCAAAACTTTTCAGAAAATAGACATTATGGACAGAAAGATGGATTTATTTGCACTCAGTTCGATACAACAGAGAAACTGTCCCCCCCCCCCCCCCCCCCCCCCCAAGAGAAGGAAAAAAACAAATAACTCATAAATATGAGATTATCTTTCCGTTCGTCATACAACACAAACCTCTTTTATAAAGGGTATAGTCTGCAGCTTTACAGAGGTCAGGAGTTTTCTCAACAGTTATAGTGTGCCCCGGAAAAAGTCCGAATAGGTGCGATACATGCCGGTGGTGCGGCTCCGGGTCCTCAAAGTCTTGTGCCTGCCACAACAGAGACAAACTGGATCCTTATTTCTCCAAATGACTATTAAATCAACCTACAATATAACCTTCCTCAGAGCACACATAGTTGGGAATTTAAGGCTCCGTTTGATTTGCGGATTTAGAGAAGGAAAAGGAAATGGAAACGAATACTGGACGGAAATCTAGTGCTTCCCAGAAAAGAGAAGAGAAGTGAGTGGCCCACAAGTTTTTATTTTTTTCAAAAAAAAAATTAATAATAAACAAACTGTTTTCTTATGAAACAAATAAAGGAAAGTACTTTCCTCAATATTTTATTTTCCTTAACCTAACTAAATCCATGAACCAAGATATTCACATACCCATTCCATAATGGTACCATCTCTAGCAATTTTCGTTGGATATAACCGCGGTAGAGCTTTACGAACTTTCTCCACAAGATCATCCTCTCTTTTACCTAAAACCTGTTCAAAAAATAATTATTGTTTCATAAAACAATTGGTAACGAAGAGATCTCGGGATTTTGCTGATGCAAAATAAGAGCCTTACATCAGCAGCAGAGAGAACAGAGTTGAAAACTTCTTTAATGATTGACATGTCCATGGTTGATGAGAAGCTCACACTAGCAGGCTTACCATCAGGGGCAATAAAGATATGTTCCGGGGAGGTTGATGGGTTGGTTTCCAAAAATCCTTCACGGCCTTCAATTAACCAGTCTAACAGGAATGAAGCACAGCTTTCCAGCAATGGATATGCCTTACTTTCAAGAAAACCCTATGATAACAATGAAAGAAATGAATTTACCCAATTGATAAAGATATTGTAAATATCATGCGTTCAATGTATATTACAGAAGGTAACTAGTGAGGTTATTAGAAATTCAAAGCACCAAAGTTACCTAGAACCCATCCATGATTAAAATGCTACATATAAAAACCTACCACGATCTGTGGGAAACGAAAACAAGAAAGAAAAGACAAAAAATAACCCAAGATTTATGTGGTCCACCTAAAACTAGGCTTACGTCCACAGAGTTGCTGAGATTTTCACTATGCTCAAAGATCGAATGACAAGTTACAGAGCAAAGTCCTTAAATGATAAAAAATATATAGTTTACAAGTGTAAATATTTCCAAAATACCCCTCGATAAAAGTGTCACTGCTCCTTTCTATCCCAATCCCAGATTTCAAATCCTTAACCTCCATGTCATTGGTACAACCTCCAATTTAATTTTTCTGTTGATTAAATTTGGTTATAACAATCCACTCAAAGTTCAAACTCAACAAAAATTCTAATTAACTAGGACTAAATATGTGAACCTTTTTTTGGCATCCAAGCTCCATATAAATCCTTGTTATATAATTTATATGAAACTCACTTTTATTAAGGATAGAAAAATAACTTTCACCATCATTTCTCATCAATGTTCTAAAAATCGCTAGGCGCTAGTAGGGCGGCGGAGGGGGCCCTAGGCGGATTTTTTTTTTTTTATAAATAAAATTAATTATATAATAGATATATATATATATATATATACGAGTTATGTGGTGTTAATTAAAAATAATTATAGATTTGTGGTTCAAATAATATATATATATATATATAAAGGTTATGTGGTGTTTTTTTGGAAATAACTAATAAGTAAAGATTATTAGAAGGTTTTAATATTTTAAAGAGTTAATTAGTATAATGTCCTATTTAGTCTAACTTTGTTATAATAGGTTCAACTCTAACAACATTTTGGTGATAGGTCCACATTTTTATTTAGTGACCAAACTACCCCTAAAGCCCATCAATGAGTCATTCCTTTTTAAACTCTTTATCTAATTTGGAAACACCCAAAATCAAGGGGTTTCAAATTTTAAACACCAAATTTATATATATATATATATATATATATAAAAACCACCTCTCTCTCTCTCTCTCTCTCTCTCTCTCTCTCTCTAGGATGAATCGGAGACTCCATTCAATGAGAAAAAAGCTTGCGATGGTCTTCTCCGGCGAGGTGGTGATTATTTTGAGTGTTGCAGTTGGGATCGCGCTTGTTGTCACGCTCGGATTTGCGGGAGAGGTCGTTGTCTTCGTGATGTGGATGAACCCGAGACTCCATTCAACGAGAAAAAGCTTGCGATGGTCTTCTCCGGCGAGGTGGTGATTGTTTTTGGGTGTTGCATTTGGGATCGAGCTTGTTGTCACGCGCGGGTTTGCGGGAGAAGTCGTTGTCTTCGTGATGTTGCTTTGCTTTTCAATTTTGCCTTTTCATTGGTGTTTGCTGACTTTTTGTTTTTTGTCTTCTATTTTTGTTGTATTGGAGCAGTATTTAATTTGGGGTGTTTCAGTGGGTGCTTTTTTGAGTCTTTGGAGGGGGTGCTTAGTTGAGTCCATTTATTTGTGTTTTGGAAGTTGTTTGGATCTGGGCGTGGCTTTGGAGGCTAGTTGTTTGAATCTGGGTGTGGCTTTGTTTAATTATTCTAGTGTGAAATTGAACGCTCATGTTCATTCTAGTGTGAAATTTAACACTCATGTTCTTGATTCCTATATTGTCGTGCGAAATTGTATATTGCTAGTATGTACTATAATTTATTATTTGAATGATGACTGCTTACCAAATTAAAAAGAGTCAACTGCTAATTGAATCTCCATTCCAACGTAATGCTAATTAGTTTGTTCCAAAAACAACTCCACAATTCAAAGGTTGTAGTGTGAATATTAACACTCATGTTCTTGGTTCAAAGGCTATGTGATTTATGGCACAAACACAAAAACGGAAAGCACTATAATTATGGGATATTAATACAAAATGAGATATTGGCAAGTCAAAATCCTATCATTACTACCAGAATTAATGTATATATATGGCAAGTCAAAATCCGATTTAATGAAAGCAGTGAAATTTTGCAGTGTAAAATTTCCCTAATAAACCAGTTGCAGTGTAAAATTTCACACTAATAAACCAGTTACAGTATAAAAATGATCTGTTTGCAGTGTAAAATTCAATACCCGCAGAAAGACTCGTTTATGTTGTGATATCTAGATTGAATATGCAATACACTGAATTAGAAATGATGAAATTCGTTTGTAACCGTTGTGTAAAGTAATATCCTAAAATATTAGGATAAAATTTCTATATATATTGTAACCAATATCAATTGGGATTTGATAAGATTTGGTCAGATTTGGTAACTGATTCAATCATTAAATCTGAATTAATATATGTATATATGTATATATATATATATATAGGTTAGGGGTAGAAAAGACATCTAATAATTATATAATAGGAAAATTTGGACTAATCTCTAACAACATTTACAATTATAGGGTCTATCATTGGGAAGTACCAAATGGTGGGTCTATTACAACAAACGTTGGTAGAATGGGATTTTCCACTAAATTTTTCTATTTTAAAAACTACTAGGGATTAACTTAAACCTTAAGTGTATATTTATACTAATGTTAGGGTTTTTATTCCAAAGAGTCAGACCCAAATAAAACTCTCTAGCATTCTCACCCTAGCTCGCCTAGCCCGCCTGGCCCGCCTAGTACCGCCTAGAGGCCGACTAATCCACTGGCCGATTTTCGCAAACGCCTAGGAAAAATCTCGGCGGCCAAGCACCGCCTAGCGCCTAGGCGGCCGCCTAGGCCGATTTTTAGAACACTGTTTCTCATCCACAATTCCGCCTAGGCCGATTTTTAGAACACTGTTCTCATCCACAATTCCTAGACTCTCATTTCGTGGGAATATCATGGTTTGAATATTAATTTCTGCTACAGAAACACACCTCCCACTATCATGACTCATGAGAGTAGAATTCCTACAAGCGTAGACTTGAAAGGTCTTGAGGCTACATCATCAACTACCGATGAAACATAAATGTTGTAGACAATTCAAAAAGAAACTAAAATAAAATCAGAACAGTATCAAAACCTTACTTTGTCCATTGTATAAGAATAATGCTCCCACAGATGGGTACAAACCCACGCTCCACCCATAGGCCATAATGCCCACACAACCTCACCTCTATGTGGAGATGTTTTCACCCAAATATCAGACACGTGATGTACTACCCAACCATTTGCTTCATAGTTCACCTGAAAATTTTTGTGACTAAATACATAAAGTTGAACGTAAAGACAGAAATAAACATATACATGCACACATACATGAGCTCTACAGGTAGACAAAAGTAGTTTAGAAGGACCAGAAATGTGAACTAGAAAGTGGAAGCTATTCTTACTTTTGCAGTTTTACTCCCATTGATCGATAGAGATAAAATGTAATCAAATAAGGGTTCTTGCAACTCCTTGAGGTTGCAAGGAAGACAAGGCCAGTAGTTCATTTGAAGATTGATATTCAAGTGAGGAGCGCCGCTGAAGAAAAACAAGGAGAAATAAATAATTGTCCAGCTAAAATATTAATGTCAACATATACAAAAAGTGAAAGACTCTTCAAAGTTTTATCAATATCTTGTGTTAGATATGATGCCATCACTGGTCTAGCACAATACACAAAGTAATTAATGCAAAGTAAAAGAAAGAAAGAAAGAAAGGAAGGAAGTATCATTCCTAGTAATTTCTGTATCTATATTTTATTTCTTTTGATGCCTTCTGTCTCTCTCAAAATCAACAATAAGTCACTGAAAGGGCGTCAACAACAATCCATGAATAAAAATTAAACCAAACGGTCCACTGAACCCAGAATGGGTTTAGCAAAAGAAAGTCCATAGTTAGACATTTGTTCTTTCAAGTCCACTTTCAGGCGAACTCCTCCAATATTCAGTTATAAGCTCTTCATTAAAAATAACTAAAAGATTACTTTCAAATGCTTCTAGCGTCTGCATGTCCATGAACTGATTTGGGTTTCCACTTGACATAATTACTTGTGAAACCTGTAATTAATTTAACTTTTAACCCAGAAACTATTTCATTTTGAAGTTTATTAAAATCGTAGCAGTATGCAAAGGAATAGAAAATCCTTTCCAATCTCAAACAGGAATTTTTTTTAAATTAAATTGCAATTCCACTCTGCAAAAGACAACATTTAGAATGAGCAAGCAGGAAAATGAGAGAACGCGTGTGTGTGTGTGTAAATATATTTTTAGAGCGAGAGAGAGAGCAAAGTGTTGAACATACTCCCACGCTGGCTCAATATCCTTGTTCCAAATTCCCTGCAGGTTTGCAACCTGAGTCCCAGGCCGTGAACAAGAAATAAGCAAATATCGACCATACTGAAACAAGAGCTCCACCAAAGACGGATCTTCATCAGTTTGAAAAGATTTCACCCTCTCTGCAGTTGAAACTTCATTATCTTCATCTCCTTCCATAAACAAACTATTACCAGAGGGAAAAACTTTCTTCATCTCCAAATGCGCATCTATTGCGACTTTTTTAGAGCTTTTAGAAAGCTGAAGCGAGACCCGATGAAAATATTTTTGATAGTCATCCAAGTGCCGTAGATAAAGATCCGAATATGACAATTTCTTTATTGAATTTATAATGCTTAGAGCCTCCAAACTAGGATCCTTTCTAGAATCTGAGGGCTTAGTGAATGGCCCGTTAAACGAGGATGACCCCACGAGAAGTAAAACAGCCCAATCAGAACCGTCCACCCTCAGCTTCTTTTCATCCAAAACAGTGATCTTTCCCACGCCATTACTGATCTGCAAATCAAGAACTGCAGAGAACTGAATTCCCTTGGGATTGTCATTGTCATTCATCTTTGGTGGGATTCTTTTACCAGGACAACTACCTTCCATGATGATCTGATTTTTTCTGTTTACAGAAGAACGACGATGTAATTTGCTGTCTAAAGATACTGTAAAGGACAATGATCCCGTTTTACTTCCGGAAATCTTTGTGACAATTACTTGATCTGGATTCGAAGCAAAGTGTTCCCTTGTGAATTCTACATCACCCACAGAATATTTTACTTTCACTGTCGCTGTATCCAAATCTAGCTCTCTTCGATATGTTTCTTTAGTGTAAGCAGCATGGGAATCATCAAATTCTAGCTTGATATCTCCCAAAAGCTGGTAAACCTGCATCATCGTACAAAAGATGAATAAAATTTCCTTAGGATAATGGGAGTTCTCTACTACGATGAATATAATATGTTCGTAAAATTATAGATTTTTCATGCTACTCATACTGTTGAATAAAGTCGATTAAGAAACTTCCACTTTGAGTTTGTATAGGTATCTTTTGTTTACTTTTTACTTTTTACTTAACCACTTGGCTAGCATTCCAAACTAATATATCCTATGACAGAAATGTCTGTCCATAATTGAACCATTATGGTGAATCAAACACTGCATATAGAATATGATAGCTGGAGCCATTGGTACTTTCAAAGCAGAAAATCAAATGGTAGGAAAAGGGAAGGTACAAGACAAAATAGGATTTATATCTAACTAGAAACTTCTCATCTTACTAAAGCTGAACTTTATCCGAGGTGTTCTTATATTGACAGGTTTTTTTCCTGCAGTTAGTGTAGTTTCTGAGTTTCCCTGATGTAATGTTCATAAGCTTACCTTTAATGACATTTGGTTCATCCTATTATTCGTTGAGCATCAAGTACAAAACGTAAAAATACATCCTGAATATAAAGAAGGTAATGATGTAGCATACATCAGGAGGACTATCTGTCAACTTCACGGCAGCTGTAGTAGCTTCTGCATATTGGCCATCATCGACAAGTTTTCTGACCTCTGATAATGCTTTTGGAGCATTCGGGTTTGTATAGTTCCCAGGAATCCCAGTCCATAGCGTGTCCTCTACAAAGGGAATTCAAATTAAATAGTTTTAGTTCAACTACCATCCGAGAGAGAAATATAGAACAATTTATACACTTCATTAGACACCGATATAATAAACTTTGAATTTTTTTTTTTCATCTCTTTGTCTCTCTCTAGTTGCTATAAAGTTGTAGGCATTATGCACGGGCATAATGTTAATTTCTCTTAAAAAACACTACACAAAATCCATCATAGATAACGAAACGACAACGCGCAAAGTACAAGCAAAGATGTCTATTGGTATTTATAAACTATCAAAAAAGAAATACGATATCATTTATTTGTTACTCCCTCAAGTACATTACAAGAATATTAATTTTATGTACTTTTAGTATGGCTTCCTGTGAGAATTAATAAATAAGTACAGTAATGTGAGTACATTTGATTTAGATTAACACCAACATAACAGTAAATTCTTCTATTTTACCCAAGTATCTGTGGATGGACTTCTGCAAGTAAAAGTAAGAAGTGATGCTAGCATGATCATAGGTACATAACAACCACTTTCTTCGAGATGGTAAGACTAATAACAGTATGGGCCATTGTTTGGTACAATGGTAAAAGTTCAGGTTAAGAAAGAAGAAATCCAATGTTTGAGTCTGACAGTTGCCAATTTGTGGAAAATTACTGAAGTTTAGTACTGTCTTGATTCTCAACTCTACCCTCCCAGAATGTAAGGCTCCGTTTGATAAAACTGAAAAATAAATTACTGAATTTTTAGTGCTAAAAATTTTAAGTTCCTGAATATATAGTACTAAAAATAACATTTTACTTAAAGTTTGCAATACAATATTTTGGTAGAATTTTTATACTTAAACAAAATGTTTAGTAGGTTTTTAGCTACTTTTTCAATTAAGTGTTGAGCCACTATACATTATCAAACACACCGGGAAAAAAAAATTACTGTTGAAAGCATTTTCATTTTCAATGCTTAATTGGGTTAGCAAACACGTCCTAAGCCATTATTTGTTGTTGATGTAAGGTGAAAGATGACAAAAGAACCTTCTCTGTGTTATGCTATGTCTGGTATGAGGGGAGAGGGGAAGGAAGGAGAGGGATGGAGGGTAAAATCACTTGTTTGGTAGGATGAAAGAGTGGATGGATTAGGAAAGAGAAAAAAATTCCCTCATCTTTCGACATATATGTCATTCAATGAACATAATATTTTATTAATTTAAGAGTACACTAGTAAAATGCACAGTATTCCATTATTCCCTTCCCAACTTCCTTCTTATTTAATATTACCTTCCCAACTTCCTTCTTATTTAACCAAACACGAAGAGGGAAGACCCCATTCCTTCCCTCCTCGCTTCTCTTCTATCTATTTTTCCTCACTCTTACCAAACATAGCATTAATGTTTTTTATAAGAAAAAAATGGAGCATTTTATTTAACTTTTAAATCCTCCCACTTACACAAGTTTTCTTCATAAATTATGTACCTACATGATTTATATATGTGGGTGTAACGTGAGTAACATATGTCTACTTGCTATGATTGTAGTAGAAGGGAATAAAAAAATATTTAGGATGATCATCCTACCCTAGTGGCCATAGGCCCATTCCCCCACCCAAGTGGGTGTGTGTTCAATTCCCCTTCCCCCAATGTATCAAAAACAAAAAAGGAAAAAAAAAAAAAAAATTGAATTCCAACCTAATTCAATTTTATTTAGAGTAATACTACACTCACAACTTTCACACAACTTTTTGTCCACAATTCACAAAAATGTGTCTACCTCTCTCCTAAAAAAAAGTATTATCCTTTCATTTAATGCAACATCATTTTTGGGAACCAAAGCTTATAAAATTCCACTAAATCTAATTCAATTATAGCTTATAAAAACTGAAATTCTCACAACTCAAACCAACATAAACATTTTATTTCCTCTGTTTTTTCTCACTAACCAAACAGAGTATCAACTGAAACATCATACTATAAGGTTGGCTAATCAAAGCATATGCACTAACAGAGGCAATAAAATCATACCAAACACTCCAATTAAGACAGCTGTCAAATTCGCATCTGTTTGGTTACCGAGAAAAACAGAAGAAAATGCAGTGGTAAGTTCAATTACCATTGAGATTGATAGTCTCTGAAACGACGTCGCCCCAAATCATAGCGCCGAGTCGGCCATTGCCGACCGGAATAGCGTCGGTCCAATGTTTCGCCGGACCACCGAACCTAACCTTGAGAGGCTTCGAAGTCTCTTCATTCGCCGAAATTGGGTCCATAGAAATTAAGAGCGTTTTAGTCCTCTACTAGTACCTGACCTTCTCTCTCTCTCTATCTGTAGTGCAAGTTTCTCTCTGTTGGACAATACATCTAATTATGGGGGGAGGTTGAGGATGATAATGCGATTTTGGATAATAAGTTTTGATACAGATTTTAGTAGCCCATTTCAGGAAATGGGAAGCTAAAATGAAATTTAGCGACAGTAGTTTCAAGGGCCGCCATAAATTTTGATGGTGTTATAAGGCCATGTTTTTTCATTTGTTGTCCATCATCCGTGTTTTGTTTTGTTTATTTTTTTGATGTAGTTTTGACTTGATTTTTCTCTTTGTTTGGTAGGGATGGGGTTCTCTCTTCACCTTTGGTGAAGATAGTATCTCATCTCTTCGGTGACTTGTGCTTGTTGTATACACTGGGTTATGCCCATTTATTCTCTGTAGATGTCGTTTGGCCTTTTTCTTTTATTCACCCTGTTTCGGAAAAAAATATTATGGAGGTGGGGTGAAGAGTAGAAATTAAGAGCGTTTTGGTACTCTACTAGTACCCGACCCTTTCTTTCTCTGTCTCTCTTATATAGTGCAACTCTCTCTCTCTCTTGGACTATATATCTAATGGAGTAATTCTTGGGACACAACTTTCATACAAACTCCTTAAAAGATGTCTATCTCTCTTTTGTGATGTCACTGGACCCCACAGTGACACAGGAAAGAGATAGACACATCTTTTAGGAGGTTGTATGAAAGTTGTGTCCCAAGAACTACCCTATCTAATGGGCAATAGTTGAGGAGTAATTATTTGGTGACAACTTTCATACAACCTCTTAAAAAGATGTGTCTATCTCTCTCATGTGATGTCACTGGACCCCATAGTGACACAGGAGATAGATAGACACATTTTTTAAAAGATTGTATGAAAATTGTATAAAAGTTGTCACCAAAGAATTACCCATAGTTGAGATACACTCAAAAGCATAATTTTTAGAATAACTTAAAAAATGTGTTTGTTGTGTCTTTTGAGTATTAGCCATTAAATATATCGATAATGCTACATCAACCGAAAGTTACCGAAACTTGCACCGAAATCATGTGGGGTCCCCACACTTTTAAACCAAAATGAAGTTAAGTTTGGGCGGGTCATAAGAAATGGGTTTCGGTGGCTTCATTTTTAAACCCATTTCAAATCTAAACATTTCTCTCTCCTCAAACCTTTCTCTCTCCTCACTCTAGAGATCATCTCTGCACAACAATTTGGGAGACCACCAAACATTTCTCTCTCCCCAAACCTCTCTCTCTCTCTCTCGTTCGAAATTTCTCTCTCTCTTGACTCTTTCGAACTTCTTGTTGCTTAGGGCTTCGAAGGGCTGTGATTTGGGGCGAAATGGGTGAGACAATCTGAGGTTGGAAGTGCTGCGAATTGGGGCTTTCACAGTCCTTAGGGCTGCGAACTTCTTGTTGAGTTAGGGCTGAATTGATGATATTCTCTCTCCTCAACCCACTGTTACTCAAACCTGCTCTCCATTTAGGGCTGCGATCTGGGCGATTTTTGTAAGGTTCGAACCCCTCTCTCTCTCTCTCTCTCTCTCTCTCTCTGTTACTCTCGGTTTGGGCATTCTGGGAAGGTCTTCATGTGGTTGTAGCTTTTGTATTGTTCTCTTCGTTTATTGGTTGTAATTACTGAATTTTGCTGAATGTACTGAACTAAACCAATCCAAAGCCCTTGATTTGGTTTGATTTAGTTTTTTATTAAGTAATCCAATTCTGGCTTAAAGTATTCGGATAGAAAAACTAACATCGTGACCTACATCTGATTTGGTGCTGCTTTTATCAGCTACCCAATGCACAAACATTGAACAAACATGACCTCTTCATCTCTTTTGGCTAAGAAATAGAGTCCCCATCAAGACATTCAACAAACATTGAATATTTAGACCTTCCCTTAAAGAAATGCTTTTGGCTTTGGTTGCACAGTTCACCAATCTGCTTGAACATTAAAAATGAAATGAGTTGCAACTTAGGTTGTTATTTATTATACTGATAAACATAAATATGTATTTTAACAACTTCAAAGTCCACTCCTTCAATTTGATTGTACCCTTTGCTACAACTCTGGCCTTGTGCTTTCAACTGTTCCATCTGCCTAAGTTTTGTTTTGAATACCCATTTGAATCCCACAACGTTCGTATCAGAACTTCTTCCATCTGCCTAAGAAACTAAATAATTGAAGATTGATAATATTTCCCACACAATGGACCAAGTTATTGCATTTTGTATCCCACGGTCCGAAAATGTATGGATGATTTAACCACAGATTATTGTTCCAATGCACACAAACCTCTTCATTTCATGTCTATTCCAAAACTATTTTCTGATCTGATATTCTGCTTATCTTTTCTTTTCTATATCTGTCTATATGTTTATATATGTCTAGATTTCTCTTTCTTTTTTTGTCAAAAGCCTCTTCATTTCATGTCTATACTATAAGATCCTTTTTCTTCTTTTTTTGGCAATTGACAAATGATTTGACTATTCTATGTTGATTTATCAGTTGCAGTGTGGAATTTTTGCCACGCGTAAACGAAGCAGATGTCAAATCCAATAGCCATAAGGAGATAAATTCAAGTAGGGATAGAGTAGGGAAGGCAATGAAGGAATCAAATGCAAAGAGCTAAGGCATAGTCGATTACTAGAAGCTTTTAGAGCCATATTTGAAGGCTACACATTTTCCAGAAGAAATAGAGAACATGGCGAAAGCATCATGCTTAAAATGTGTAATTTCCATTCAATGTGCCTAGTTTTTCGCTTATTGTTGTCAATGAAATAGTTGTATTGGGATTGTGTTGGCCTTTTACTGGCTAAAGTAATGTAAATAAATTGGGGGACTATTTACAGAAGGGAATTCTGATACACTTTGTTCCAATGCAAACAAGAGCAGTATCTTTTACAATGATGATTGAATACAGTGGGTGTTTTTAGCTTAAAAAAAAACAAAAGAATACAATGTGTGTGTGTGTGTGTGTGTGTGTGTGTGTGTGTGTTAAGGCTACTTCCTGTGGGATAGCCCATGCCTTTGGACCAAAGGAGGGCATATGTATAATGCTTTAATGGAAGTATGACCTCCACTCCACTCAGCTCATCTGATGATTGAATACCAGGTGCTCTGATTGCAATATCATTGCATCATCTATACATGGATTTAGGAAAAAGGAAGGAAACACAACACAAAGTAAAACATTTTTTCTTTTATACTTCAACCTTTTTTTGCTCTTGGTTTTCAACTGTTATTGAGAATCTTTTTGTTTATAATAGCATTTGAGTGAAGGGGAAAAATACATTTTGCTTTTCCTTCCCAATCCCCTTCCCAGTTTTTTACCCCTTTCATTTTTACCTTCACTAAATCCACAAACCAAACAAAGCAAAAGTGATAGCTACATAGAGAAAAAATCAAGAAGAGAGTAAAGCAATGAAAAAAATGGTTCAAGTTGGCATATTCAGGCAATCAAAAAACCAATTAATGGAATGCTTAGCTCTATGTCTGACAAATCAAAATTCTCTCCAAAACAAATCAACAAACCAACAAATTTTCACAAATGATCGAATAAAATACGATTCAATCACTCTTTCCTCACTTCCTTGGCTGACCCATTCAAGGATTCTTCATCTTGATTCTTTATTTTCTAGCTATATGTGCTGTTCTCGAATGCACGGGTCATTTACTTGAATCGCATTGTTCCATTTCCACCCAATTTATGACTTTTAATATCAGAGACTGAGGAACTTCCGACCATCTTTGTCTACTATTCCACCCACAAATTTCTTCATACCCTTCTTTAAAGAGCTCTCTAGAAACTCCATAAACCAATTTCTAGCTTCAGTTTCAATCTATTTCCCCAATTTGATTGTATTGCCAAGGTTACAAGAGGATTGTGGTTTCTTCTGGAAAACCAGTTGTCCCAAGCAAATCGCCATCCTCTGTGGTCTGAGTGAGTTCCTGCGATTTGGTTGCAGAAAGCAGCACTGCACACATAGATATTTACTTAGCTGTTGTGAAGCTGGCTCTGTACCACCAATCCAAGATGCTAAAAAATTGAAAAATAAAAAATAAAAAGTTACATTTTTATAAGCAGCATGTATATGAATGTAGCCACCAACATATATATATATATATACATATATAGGAGTATATATGTGTATAACCATGTTGCTGTCCATGTCATGATTCTTACGTCTTTTTTTGGATTGAAGTCATACACTTCACAAATTTGCAAATTGAAGGGGCATCTCAAGAACAACTTAACATGATTAAGAACTCTACGTCTTTTTTCCTTAAATAATCAACACATTAAGTCAAGATTTTACAAATTAGAAAAATTAATTCATTAAATTTGCAAGATGATGTGAATAAAAGAACTGTCAATTTCTTACCCAAATTGAAGATAGTGGTTGATCGAGATTAGGGAACAAAAGAACTAGGGTTCAAGAATTAGGTAGGTTTTTGAAACTGGGTGTTGGTAATTTCTTGTTCCTTCAGTAGAATCAACGCAATGGGTCAGATGGGTTTGGCTCTAAATCGTTGTTATTGGTCAATTTGATTTCTTGAAAGGATCATAGATTGACGTGTCTATGGTTTGGTCAAATTTTTGGTGAATGGCTTTGAGACATGTCTAGCAATATTGCTAGCTAGCCAAATCGCAGAGAGAGAAGATAAAGAGAGAGAGAGAGAGAGAGAGAGAGAGAGAGAGAGAGAGATTCAAACCTGTTGGTGGTAACCTAAATCGCAGAGTCTTTGGCCCCAAATCGCAGCAGCAATGGTCCACCCCTAATCGCACTGCAGCCCTTACATTAAGCAAGTGAATTTGTGAAGAGAGAGAGAGAGAGAGAGAGAGAGAGAGAGAGAGAGAGAGATATTCAAACCTGTTGTTGCTCCAGCAGATCCCCCAAATCGCAGCAGTGGGGTTGTCTTTGTTGTAGAGTCTGTGAAGTTGAGGAGGGGAGAGAGAAAGGCATAAGCCTAGGATTTGGGTTTTTAATTCAAATGAAGCGGGTTCAACAATTTGACCCGCCCAAACTAAATTTGGGTGAAAAAAGTTGGGACCCCTTACTTCGGTGCATATGTTCGGTACATTTCGGTTGATGTAGCATTATTGTAAATATATAGTACCCGAGAGAGAAATTGCACCATAGAGAGAGAGAGAGAGAGAGAGAGAGAGAGAGAGAGAGAGAGAGAAAGGGTCAGGTACTAGTAGAGGACCAAAACGCTCTTAATTTCTCTGGACCCAATTTCGGTAATTCGGTGAATGAAGAGGACTCCGAAGCCTCTAAAAGTTAGGTTCGGTACTCATATCTAATTATGTATCTTTTTCGCTAACCATGCCATGCGTCAACATCATCTTTTCTAAGAGCATCCTTAGTGAAACTGTTATTATCAAACCTGTTTTAACTTGTTGCTACATGTACATGTACATGGTCCATTAACTTTGCTTTAAGTCTGGCTCAAGTGTTTGATTCCAAAAAAACAAGGGTCAATTAGATAAAAAGATAGTTTAATATAAATATGTTGATTTAAGGATAACTTTAAAGATAGTTTAAAAAAAAGGATAACTTTAAAAAAAAAATTATGTTGATTTAAGGATAACCTTAAAGATAGTTTAAAAACAAAGGATAACTTTAAAAAAAAAATTTATGTTGATTTAAGTCCTTAAATTTTTTCTTGTACAAACATATACCCTTGACCACACCAAATAATCTCTCTCTTTCCCTCAAAGTTGCGCACAACACGTATGTCACGTGCGCAGCAGCACATGGCAGTCACTCACACGGTGTGAGTGACTGTACCATATCAAACCCAATTTCAAAAATATTTTTTAAACTTTAAACCTCCATAAATTTTGATCTACAACTCCAATTTTTACAAATTTTATACCGTTGGAATCGTGTCGACGAGATCTACAAAACTAGTACCATTGTTGATATATTTTGAGCAAAAAAATATTATTTTTTTTACATACCTTGACAGCCTTATTCCTGAAAAGTGGTGAAACTTCACCACTTTTGAACAGTATTCATGTTTTGTGCTATTAATGCTCTCTTTTTTTTTTCATTACTACTAGTACCATTGTTGATATGTTTTGAGCCAAAAAATAAAAAAAAAATTTGTCTTGAGAGCCTTGTTCCTGAAAAGTAGTGAAATTTCACCATTGTTTTTAGCACATTTAAAATTAGTGGTAAAATTTCACCACTTTTAGAGCAACTTAAATACTACATGCCATTTTCATCATGCCAATTCTATATTTTGACATTGTTACAATGTCAAATGTAATATTTTGATATTTTTGTTCCAATGATATATGTCATTTCAAATGCTATATTTTGGCCCAACTACCATTTGTCTTTCAAAGTAGTATTTTGTTAAGGGGCAAAAGAGTCAAGTTAATAAATATATATTCTTCCCACATTTTGCATCCCAAATACTTTTCAAATACATGTGGGTGTCAAAACATGTGAAGTTTATAAAAGCATTCACCACAGTCATAATTTCATCATTTTGAATCTTTGATAAACAAAATTTTCTCCACATTTAAATAGTGGTGAAATTTCACCACTTTTCAGGAACAAGGCACTTGAAGCATGTTAAAAAAAAAAATTGTTCAAAACATATCAACAATGATACTCCGTACTAGTTTTGTAGATCTCGTTTGTCTTTCAAAGTAGTCTTTAGTTAAGGGGCAAAAGGGTCAGTTAATAAATATATATTCTTCCCAAATTTTGCTTCCCAAATACTTTTCAAATACATGTGGGTGTCAAAACATGTGAAGTTTATGAAAGTATTCACCACAATCATAATTTCATAATTTTGAATCTTTGATAAACAAAATTTTCTCCACATTTAAATAGTGGTGAAATTTCACCACTTTTCAGGAACAAGGCACTTGAAGCGTGTAAAAAAAAATGTTCAAAACATATCAACAATGATACTAGTTTTGTAAATCTCGTCGACATAATTCCAACGGTATAAATTTTGAGAAAAATAGAGTTGTAGATCAAAAGTTATAGAGGTTTAAAGTTTAAGAATTTTTTTTGAAATGGGTATTTCTATGGTGTGCTACTCAGATCGTGCGAGCACTTCCATACCCTTTGGCACGCGCGTGGGGCGCGTAACGCGACTGGCCGCTTCGTTTATTAACGTTGAAGTTTAAAAATGTTAGGGTGTGGCATGCACGTGGTTTTTTTATTTTATTTTGTCATTTTATCAAAAATATTTATCTGGAAAGGGACCTAAATGAAAGTAAAAATAACCAGTTATCCTTAAACCACTATATTTCCCTAACTAGGGATCCTCATCGAATTTTTCCAAAAAAACAAAACAAAAAAAAAACCATATGCATTGGATCTGTTATAAGTGTCAACATTCAGCACAAAAAATTAATAAAAAATTGGTTGGTGTCAAATGGTCGTAAGAAAATATTGTTGCCAACAGTCGGAACCAAAATTGTTGCCAATAGTTATAATAATAAAAAGTTTGTTGCACCGGTCATTAAGTTGGCATTTTTTTTATTTATATTTTTCATTTATAAATAGACAAAATACATCCCAATACCTCAACATGAAACAAGTATAAATCATCAATTGAGATTGAATAAGTGATCAACGGTTCATTAAAGCAGTGCTAACTCTATTTGTCTCGCAACCCAATGATGTTAAAATCATCAAGGATTCGATCCCATAACCTTCCTTTTAATTAATCTGCATCCGTGACTGCATTTTCTGAGACACGGATCCATGCTTTACACAATGCTTCATCTTCATCTTTACTCCAATTCGGATTTCGTTATTTTTATTGTGTTTAATTCTTCTTGTCCCATCATAGAGTGAGTCACGACCTATAAAAATTCGATCATCCCCTACCTATAGTGATGTTGGAAAAATTATATTAAACATAAACAGATTCTGGATTACAACTATTGGAAACAGGAAAAATTAACAATTCGATAGAAATCAGAATTACGATATGTACACAGAAAAACTAAAATAAGATCAAACCGAGGCCAATGATAGTTCACAGTTTCCTTAAAACAGATTCGCCGCCTCACCAGAAATGCTTGAGGATATCCCCAGCATCTATCTCCCAGGATACAGCGGTAACAGTAGACAAGCACAGTGTTCGACTGCTCCTGCGAACCAACTATGTTTGTAACTCTCTCAGGAATGAATATTGGAAGGAATGAAATAGCTCTTGTTTTTTCTGACTCTGAAAATTTCTGAGGATAAAGCTCAGAATATATAGAACTAAGGGGAGAGAGGATTCATTGGATGTACATTATGTATTTGTGGATTCATCCATGTATGTACATTATGAATCTATAGATTCATCCATATATATACATGATTCATCTATGAATGTGCATTATCCATGAATGAGAATAAATACATTCATGTATATACATTTCTCATGCATGTACATTATAATAAATTATATAAATTTCCCATTATAATAAATTATATACATTTCTCATGCATTCATGTATGTACATTATCTAAATGTATTCAATGGATTAATTTCTCATTCACTCCACAATAATTTTGGACATGTGAATATCCAAAGTTCATCTCCTCATGGAGGAGATCACAAATCCACAAGGACCCCATTCAAGCTCTAAATGGGTCCCACATTTATTTGACCTCAAACATGGCCAAAATTAATTTTTATCCAACAGTCCCCCACATGAATGAAATTAATCGAAACGATGTGAGACGACTCGACAAGAGAGAACACAACGGATCACTCCTGCAAAGAAATAGGTAGCTTTTGGCTTTGAATCTTCCCTTGTGAAAGTCTATCAGATTTACTGGCTGACCAGTGAACGTGTAGTCTTGAACTGATTGCCATTAGTGTAAACAATCGACAGACCTCCCACAGGAGCTTTCCAAACATAGTTTAGTTCTTACACTTGTGTTCATTTTGGCCTTGAACACTCACCTAGTTCAGTGAATGTTTATCAAAGAATTTCGCCTTTCTCAAATTCTTAAGCAGCCTCACTTCACATTCACATAGGTGACTTATTTAGAGTATCCTGCTATACTCCGCTTGGTTAAACCAACGCACATAGTCATTAAAAGCTAAGCTTATCCTCAACCCATACAGGTATCATTGTTGTATCATAGAAATGGGCAGGAGAGTATTTCTCCTCAGTGATTCTCCTAAGGTACATGAAATTAGGTTGTCCCTTTGAACCTAGATCTTGGGATCTCTAGTCAACTAGGTTGGGTTTCCATTCCAGTCCCTTGTAACGTCATTGGCTTTAGTCCCATTCCTCTAGATGATTTATCAACTAACTTTTGATTTAACCCTTTGGTTAGCGGATCCGCAATATTGTCCTTTGACTTTACATAGTCAATCGAGACAATCCCACTTGAGAGTAGTTGTTTAATGGTATTGTGTCTACGACGAATATGTCTAGACTTACCATTATATATATATATTACTTTGTGCCCTTCCAATATCAGATTGGTTATCGCAGTGTATGCAAATAGCTGGCACAGGTTTTGACCATCTAGAAATAGCTTCTACAAAATGGCGAAGCCATTCAGCCTCTTCAGCTACCTTGTCTAGCGCAATGAATTTAGATTCCATTGTCGATCTAGCAATACAAGTTTGTTTTGAAGATTTCCATGACACAGCTGCACCACCAAGTGTGAAAACATATCCACTTATAGATTTTGAATCTTTCATATCGGATATCCAGTTTGCATCACTGTATCCTTCCAATACAGCTGGATATCTCATGTAGTGCAATCCCTGGTCACGTGTATATCGTAAGTACCGCAGTACCCTTACTATCCCTTTCCAGTGTTCAACACTAGGATTACTAGTGTATTTACTCAGTCTACTAACTGAATAAGCAATGTCAGACCTTGTACAACTCATTAGGTACATTAAATTTCCTATCACTCGAGAATATTCTAGTTGAGAAACACTCTCACCAGTATTCTTAGATAGGTGTAGACTTAAGTCCACAGGCGTCCTGACTACACTAGTATCAGACTTGTTGAACTTCTCTAGAATTTTGTCTACATAATGTGACTATGACAGAACAAGTCCATTAGTATTTCTAGAGATCTTGATGCCCAATATAACATCAGCAAGTCCCATATCTTTCATGTCAAATTTAGAATTCAACATTTTCTTAGTAGATTTAATGATTTTATCATTACTCCCCACTATGAGCATATCATCAACATATAGACATAGGATGACATAACCTTCATTCGTGTCTTTTACATAAACACATTTATCACACCCATTGATCTTAAATCCACTAAAAAGTATAGCTTTGTCAAATTTTTCATGCCATTGTTTTGGAGCTTGCTTTAAGCCATACAATGATTTGACAAGCTTACACTCTTTATTTTCTTGCCCTAGAGCAGAAAATCCTTCATGTTGTTCCATGTAGATTTCTTCATTCAAATCTCCATTAAGGAAGGCAGTCTTAACATTCGTTTGATGTATTTTGAGATCTCACAAAGCTGCGATCGCAATAATCATATGAATGGATGTTATTCTCGTAACAGGAGAATACGTATCAAAGTAGTCTAGACCCTCTTTTTGTCTATACCTTTTAATGACAAGCCTTGCCTCATACTTATCAATATTACCATCCGTCTTCATTTTATTTTATTTTTTTTAAATCCATTTGTAACCCAACGGCTTACAACCAGGAAGAAGATCTACCAGTTCCCAAGTATGGTTTTGTATGATAGAATCAATTTCACTCTTGATTGCTTCTTTCCATAATGGACCATCTGGTGATCTGATAGCTTCATTATAGAGGCTCACTTTCTATAACATAAGTTAGAAAGTCTGGACCAAAAGATTTTGAGGTCCTAGCTCGTTTCCCACGTCTAGGCTCAACATCAACATTCTTTTATTGTGTTTTACTAGTTTCCCCAACAGTCTCAAATGTGCGTTTTTCAGACCTATATTCCTCTTTACAAGGAAATATATTCACAAAGAACGACGCATTTCTAGACTCCATGATCGCGTTCTTGTGTATATCTGGGTTATCAGATTTGTGTACAAGAAATCGATACGTACTGCTATTATGTGCATAGCCAATAAATAAACAATCAACAATTTTTGAACCTATCCTTTCTTTCTTAGGAGTAGGTACAAGAACCTTTGCAAGACACCCCGACATTCGTAAGAACTTATAAGAAGGTTTTCGACCATTCCACTGTTCATACGGGGTTTGATCAACTTTCTTTTGAGGTACCTTATTTAAAATATAATTTGCAGAGAGAATTGCCTTCCCCCACAAGTTCTGTGGCAATCTAGAACTGATTAACATAGCATTCATCATTTCTTTTAAGGTAAGATTTTTCCTTTCAGCAACTCCACTTAATGGAGGTGAGTAAGGTGCAGTGGTTTGGTGAATAATTCCATTTTGTGCACAATAGTCACCATACGGTGCTACATATTCACCACCTCTATCACTTTTTAACACCTTAATCTTTTTGCCAAGTTGATTCTCAACCTCTGTCTTGTATAGAATGAACTTATCCAAAGCTTCATCCTTACTTTTTAGCAAATACACATAACAGTATTTAGTGCAATCATCAACAAAAGTAATAAAATACTTATTACCACCTCTTGATTGAACCATTTTTAAATCACATACATCAAAGTGAATTAATTACAATGGTTCAGTGCTTCTTTCAATTGATTGAAACAAAGTCTTTGTTAACTTTGCTTTAACACAAGTTTCACATTTATAACTTGTATCAATATGAAAGTTTGGTATGTTGTCTAATTTAATTAATCTTCGCAAAGAATTAAAATTAACATGTCCTAGTCTACCATGCCACAAATTGGAAGACTCAAGCAAATAAACAGAAGAGGTACTCATTTTATTAATCATTTGGGAATACAATCGTTACATTAAGTTTGAACATCCCATTACACATATACCCCTTTCCCACATACATTCCTGCTTTGGTCAGTATCACCTTGTCTGACTCAAAGACCATTCGGAAGCCATGCTTGCTTAAGAGAGAACCGGATACTAAATTCTTGCGAATTTCCAGTATATAAAGGACATTGTTAAGTGTCAGCTCCTTTCCTGAAGTCATCTTCAGAATTATTTTTCCTTGGCCTTCAACATCCGAGGAAGCAGAATTTCTCATATACATCTTCTCACCACTTGTTCAAAGGAAGTGAACATAGCTTTGTCGGAGCATATGTGGCGAGTAGCTCCAGTGTCTATCCATCATTTCTTTGGGTTTGAATCCACCAAGTTCACTTCAGAGACCACAGCAAACAGATTAATGTCAGAGACATCCCTTGAGATAGAATCTAACTCCGTCATATTAGCCTGATTATTCTTGACCTTCTTTGGTGGCAATCTACAATCAGAAGCACGATGTCCAGTTTTGCCACAGTTGTAGCACTTTCCTTGAAACTGGAATTTAGGCTTCTTGGCGATACCACCTTTTGGCCCCATCTTGTACCCTTTGCCAGAAGGAATTTTCTTCTTCCCACGAGAATTTTGACCATGCTCAACCATATTAGCCTTGGCTTCAAAATTTTCCAATTTCTTGTCAGCCCCTTTGTTGTCTTCTTCAATTCGAAGCCTGACGATGAGATCTTCAATCTTCATTTCCTTTCGCTTGTGCTTCAAATAATTCTTGAAGTCCTTCCAAGCAGGGGGTAACTTTTCAATTATGGCAGCAACTTGAAAAGTTTCGCTTAAGGTCATCCCTTCAGCATGTATTTCATGCAAGATCACTTGCAACTCTTGAACTTGACTGATCACAGTCTTTGAATCCACCATCTTATAGTCGAGGAATCTCCCCACCACAAACTTCTTGGACCCAGCGTCCTCAGTTTTTTATATTTTCTGTCTAAGGACTCCCACAGTTCCTTAGCAGTGGTCTTAACACTATACACATTATATAGTGTATCGTGTAAGCCATTCAACACATAGTTTCGGTACAGAAAAGTCCGAGTACTTCCAAGCCTCAATGGCAGAAGCCACTTGCAAGGCAATCTCCTGATTTTGTTCATTTTCATTAGGCACAGAAGCCTCTTCATTCAAGAATCTCGCAAGGTTCAAGGTGGTAAGGTAGAACAACATCTTTTGCTGCCACCTCTTGAAATCCACACCTTGGAATTTCTCGGTTTCTCCCCTTGGTTCACAAGAACCTGGACTGAAGGAACCTTCACAGGTATTTAACCAATCACCACGGTGTTGGAACCAATAGCACTATCGGTCGCAGTAGGTTTCACAGCAGTGTTCACATTCTCATTTTCCATTTCATAAAAATAATCAAAGGAGAAAAGAAATTAAAACTAATAATTTTACTTTTTCCTCCTCTTAATTTTAACAGCAGCAGAATTTTGCTTTCAAATTATTATTAGAAAACGAAGGAATTTTACGATTCTGCTCATGTTGTCCCAAGCAAAACACGATTCTGCACACTTTTTGGCTAATGCAATTTTCCTTAATTCTGCACCGTTTGGGCAGAAAATAATAATTACAGTAGCAGTTTTGTAAGACTATTTTAAAAAAATAATAATAATAATTCTGTTTTTCCAAATCCGAATCTGTTTTGTTTTATAAAATCTGTTTTAAGATTGTTGAAAAAATTATATTAAACATAAACAGATTCTAGATTACAAATATTGGAAACAGGAAAATTTAACAATTCGATAGAAATCAGAATTACGATATGTACACAGAAATCAAAATAGGAAAAACTAAAATAAGATCAAACCGAGGCCAGTGATAGTTCACAGTTTCCTTAAAACAAATTCGCCGCCTCACCAGAAGTGCTTGAGGATATCTCCGGCGTCTGTCTCCCAAGATACAACGGTAATAACCAACAGTAGACAAGTATGGTGTTTGACTGCTCCGGCGAACCAACTATGTTTGTAACTCTCTTAGGAATGAATATTGGAAGGAAGGAAATAACTCTTGTTTTTTCTGACTCTGAAAATTTCTGAGGAGAAAGCTTAGAATATATAGAACTAAGGGGAGAGAGGATTCATTGGATGTACATTATGTATTTGTGGATTCATCCATATACGTACATTATGAATCTATAGATTCATCCATGTATATGCATGATTCATCTATGAATGTGCATTATCCATGAATGAGAATAAATGCATTCATATATATACATTTCCCATGCATGTACATTATAATAAATTATATACATTTCCTATGCATTCATGTATGTACATTATCTAAATGTATTCAATGGATTAATTTCTCATTCACTCCACAATAATTTTGGACATATAAATATCCAAAGTTCATCTCCTCATAGAGGAGATTACAAATCCACAAGGACCCCATTCAAACTCTAAATGGATCCCATATTTATTTGACTTCAAACATGGCCAAAATTAATTTTTATCCAACAAGTGAGTCGTCGTCCGAGAGTGATTTAGAGAGAATCCAGAGATGAGAGAATCAAATGAGTTAGAGGTTTTGTTTTTAAAATCTAAAACTTAGGGTTATGTATAAATTGTATATAGATCGAGAATTGTTTGGGAAGTCTGGATTGAGGCTTAGTTGTACTAAGTTGGGCTTTGGGCTTAAAATTAGTTTGGGCCTTTTTAGATTTAGCAGATTTGGAATGTGTTTGGGGGAAAAAAATATTGAATGTAATTGTTATTTTGGTGACATAATATCACAAATCAATCAAAATCTCTCATATATCCATCTGGTCCCCCTATTTCATGAAATCCTCGCCCACCTCAGCATAAATTTAAACTGTATTAGTATGTTACAAATGATGACGTGATATCCTCGTTTCATGCAATATTTACTCGTGTTTGAGGCCTTAATTTGGGCTTAATATTAAGACTACTAATATATAAGGGCCTGTTTGGTTGTCCCTTTAAATTGAATAGTTCCATTCAAATTTTGTATAGAAGTTAAAGGCAAAATTCATCACCATGAATGAATCCATTTACAAATATGGGAGATTTCACCATATTTCTTCTTATGAGGCAATTTGTTCATTTTTGTAGAATGCCAAAATTCATGATTGTAAGCATCATTTTTGAGACGAGCATCCGTTTTCTAAATGAAACCATTCAAGCTCTTCATCTTTTTATATAAAATTGTGTACGGAAACATGAATAGAATTACTTCATTCAAGGACAACCAAACAGGCCCTAAGAGTATGGGACTTGGGGTCCCTCAAATTTATCACCTTTGTGGGGGCCTTAGGCAGTTGCCTAGCATGCCTATAGTCAGAGGTAGGGCCGGGCCTGGATCCTTCAATAATGAAAAAATCACAATGCCCATCAACATGAAGGTCAAATAGAAAAATTCTCCTCCCGTAGAAACTGTTTCATCTTGTCTCCCCCATTCAACTCAAAGAAACTAGTTAATTGCTACTCTTTCTAGCTCATGAATAATCATGGAGTATTTTTATACAATATATATATATATATCCAATCTATACTATGTGTGTGTGTGCGCGCGCTCTTATGAACACTTAGATATAGAAGAGTAGTTGGCTATCATCAATTTAGAAACAGAAGACAACAGGAGAAGTTAGATCATCCCAGAAAAATCCCACGACATTTAAAGCCAAAAATTGTAGAATTCTGAACCCAGAATTTCAATATCATTTTCCCAGCAAAGACTATCAACTGTAAATCAGGAAGACATATATATTAATTATCACAAACAAAAAATTAAATATGACTGAAAAAACAACACACTAGAACTAAAGATCCAATTTAAATCATACAACAAAAGAATGGTACTCGTAAGATCAAATTGACCTTAGATTTTCAGAGAAAATGCCGCTTCACTTCAGATAGAGTGTGTCTTGGTGCATTTTAATTGCTTATTGAAAGTGTACACTCTGCCAGATGATATATTTGCACTAATTGTAATTCCTCTGTAGTGTAATTTTTTGATAGAATTCTGATTATTTGACCAAAGACCAACTTCTTGAAGATCTCCTTCGGTCCAGCAAATGTTGACTGTTACACCGCCACGAGCTTTCAAACCCTTAACACAGCCACTAGCCCATTTGTCGCGGGGAAGAGCTGGGAGTAAGTAGAGGTCCTTTATTGTGCTTTGGACTAGCATCTCAGCTATTGCTGCACAGAAACTGAAAACAATTGCGGATTTAACAGATTGGTCAGCTTGTCTTTTCTAAGGCAGTGTTTGTTTAACGAGGATTAGTGGTTAGTGATAGAAATTTAGTTTTTTTCGCTCTAGAATAATAATCATGGGGATATATATATTTGCTAGGGCATATGAAAAAGCCGTCAAAAGCACGCATTTTGCACCCTTTTAGATTATGACTTCGATTAAAAAAAAATAAAAAATAAAATAAAAACACACACACACACACACGCACACACACAACCCTGATAGACTTCTGTTTGGTTTATGGATTTAGAGAAGGAAAAGGAAAAGGAAAACAAAAAGAAAATTTATTTCCCTAATGTTCTTTTCTTCAATTTCTATATAAAGTTCAAAACTAAAAAAATTAAAATCACAAAAATATTCCTAAAATGTATTTTTTTTTACCACAACTGTCTCCTTCTAAAAACAAAGGAAAGTGTTTTTCTCAGTGCTGCTTTTACTTTTAAAGCTTGAGTAGCACACCTTTACAAATGCAAATCGGGACATAAACAAAACCTATGGAAAATAGGAATCTTGGAACCAGTGAAATTCCTTTATTTTAAAATTTTATCTCAATATCTACAGAATCCCCATGTAACATGGGTTCTAGATATACAGCTTAATTAAAATATATATATATATATATAATCACTTTTACTTTAAATGACAAGAAAGTTTTCCTAAAGAGTAAAGACCCTCTCGAACTCTAATCTTAAAAGATAATAGTCGGTGAGGACTGCAAACTGACTCCAACATATTAAGATCGTCAAGCAAAGAACTGAATTGATTGCAGACATTTACATATATGTCCATAATTTTTTGATATATATGTATATACAGGAACTGCTTACCCAAAGTTAGCATCAATCTGGAAAGGGGGGTGTGCGGTGAATAGGTTACTGTAAAGTCCTCCTTCAAAGTCGCTTTCATGATCAGGATCGACCAAGTTAATCAAATGCTTTACCATCCGATATGCATGGTCGCTGTTATGAAGACGTGCCCACAGAGCAGTTTTCCATGTAGTTGACCATCCCGGACCCTCCTCCCCTGTTTCAAGGAGCTAAAACTATAAATGAAGACTCTAGTTGCTCATAACTCAAGAACAACAAGATTTGAAAACAGAAGTTCAGAATTACAAGTGAAGATGTAATCAAACTTATATACAAGAAAATAAAACTGCAAAATTGGTCGCAGCTCAATAGCATATACTGACGGACAATACTTCAATACTTTTCCTTAGGGACGTTACATATTGTTATAATATCTTTTATTGGTTAACGTGTGTGTTGCATGTGCTCCACATTAACAAACTTGCACATGTGGACAAATAGGATTTTAAAACAGTACAAAAACCCAAGCCTTTCCTATTCTGACAAAGATAATCTCCCAACCAAGGTTAGCTCCCAATAAGAGTCACTAATTGCCCTATTACAACTACAGTAAAAGGTATGAACATAGCATTAGATACCAACCGTCATCTACAGACTTCCAGGGCTAGGCATCCAGGGTGAGTGACCTTTGACCATTTTACAGATGAGATTGTTTCATTTCTTTCTTTCATTCTATATTTTCTTTTGTCCTCTCTCTCTCTCTCTATATATATATATAATTATATATACACACACACGTATTGGTTCAGTATCTTCAGTGACCCCCGTTTCATTTAAAATTCCAAAGCTTTTCAGATAAAAGACATTATGGACAGAAAAATGGATTTATTTGTACTCAGTTTGATACTACAGAAGCACTGTCCCCTGCCGCCACCACCATCCCATAAGAGAAGGAAAAACAAAACGGACTGATAAAAATGAGATTATTTTTCCGTTCGTTTTACAACACAAACCTCTTTTATAAAGGGTATAGTCTGCAGCTTTACATAGGTCAGGAGTTTTCTCAACAGTTATAGTGTGCCCCGGAAAAAGTCCAAATAGGTGTGATACATGCCGATGGTGCGGCTCCGGGTCCTCAAAGTCTTGTGCCTGCCACAACAGAGACAAACTGGATCCTTATTTCTCCAAATGACTATTAAATCAATCTACAATATAACCTTCCTCAGAGCACACAAAGTCGGGAGTTTAAGCCTCCGTTTGATTTGCGGATTTAGAGAAGGAAAAGGAAATGGAAACGAATACTGGATGGAAATCTGGTGCTTATTGTTTCCAAATAGGAATAAAAGAGAAGAGAAGTGGGCCAAGTGGCCCACAACTTTTTATTTTTTCCAAAAAAAAAAATAATAATAATAAACTGTGTTCTTATGAAACAAATAAAGGAAAGTACTTTCCTCAATATTTTCTTTTACTTACCCTAACTAAATCCATGAACCAAACATAGCAAATAAGTGCAAGATTTTCACATACCCATTCCATAATGGAACCATCTCTAGCAATTTTTGTTGGATATAACCGCGGAAGAGCTTTACGAACTTTCTCCACAAGATCATCCTCTCTTTTACCTAAAACCTGTTCAAAAAATTATTATTGTTTCATAAAACAATTGGTAACGAAGAAATCTCGGGATTTTGCTGATGCAAAATAAGAGCCTTACGTCAGCAGCAGAGAGAACAGCGTTGAAAACTTCTTTAATGATTGACATGTCCATGGTTGATGAGTAGCTCACACTAGCAGGCTTACCATCAGGGGCAATAAAGGTATGTTCTGGGGAGGTTGATGGGTTGGTTTCCAAAAATCCTCCACGGCCTTCAATTAACCAGTCTAACAGGAATGAAGCACAGCTTTCCAGCAATGGATATGCCTTAATTTCAAGAAAGCCCTATGATAACAATGGAAGAAATGAATTTACCCAATTGATAATGATATTATAAATATCATGCGTTCAATGTACGGAAGGTAAATAATGAGATTACCAGAAATTCAAAGCACCAAAGTTACCTAGAACCCATCCATGATTAAAATGCTAGGTATAAAAACCTACCCACGATCTGTGGGAAACGAAAACAGGAAAGAAAAGACAAAAAATAACCCAACATTTATGCGGTCCGCCTAAAACCAGGCTTACGTCCACAGAGTTGCTGAGATTTTCACTATGCTAAAAGATCGAATGACAAGTTACAGAGCAAAGTCCTTAAATGGCAAAAATATATATATATACATATATATATAGTTTACAAGTGTAAATAGTTCCAAAATACCCCTCGAGAGAAGTGTCACTCTGCACCTCCCAGATTTCAAATCCTTAACCTACATGTCATTGGTACAACCTCCAATTTAATTTTCTGTTGATTAAATTTGGTTATAACAAACCACTCAAAGTTCAAAGTTCAAACTCAACAAAAGTTCTAATTAACTAGGACTAAATATGTGAACCTTTTTTGGCATCTAAGCTCCATATAAATCCTTATCATATAATTTATATGAAACTCACTTTTATTAAGGATAGAAAAATAACTTTCACCATCATTTCTCATCCACAATCCTAGACTCTCATTTAGTGGGAATATCATGGTTTGAATATTGATTTCTGCTACAGAAACACCCCTCCCACTATCATAACATGAGAGTAGAATTCCTACAAGCGTAGACTTGAAAGGTCTTGAGGCTACATCATCAACTACCGATGAAACATAAATGTTGTAGACAATTCAAAAAGAAACTAAAATAAAATCAGAACAGAATCAAAACCTTACTTTGTCCATTGTATAAGAATAATGCTCCCACAGATGGGTACAAACCCACGCTCCACCCATAGGCCATAATGCCCACACAGCCTGACCTCTATCTGGAGATGTTTTTGCCCAAATATCAGACACTTGGTGTACTACCCAACCACTTGCTTCATAGTTCACCTGAAAATTTCTGTGACTAAATACATAAAGTTGAACGTAAAGACAGAGATAAACAGGAATATACACACATACATGAGCTCTACAGGTAGAAAAAGAAGTTTAGAAGGACCAGAAATGTGAACTAGAAAGTGGAAGCTATTCTTACTTTTGCAGTTTTACTCCCATTGATCGATAGAGATGAAATATAATCAAATAAGGGTTCTTGCAACTCCTTGAGGTTGCAAGGAAGAGAAGGCCAGTAGTTCATTTGAAGATTGATATTCAAGTGCTGAGCGCCGCTGAAGAAAAACAAGGAGAAATAAATAATTGTCCAGTTAAAATCTTAATGCCAACATATACAAAAAGTGAGACTCTTCAAAGATTTATCAATATCTTGTGTTAGATATGATACCATTGCAGGTCTAGCACAATACGCGAAGTAATTATTGCAAAGTGAAAGAAAGAAAGAAAGAAAGTAAGGAAGTATCATTCCTTGTAAATTTTGTATCTATATTTTATTTTTTCTGATGCCTTCCGTCTCTCTCAAAATCAACAATAAGTCATTATAAGGGCGTCAACAACAACCCATGAATAAAAATTAAACCAAACGGTCCAATGAACCCAGTTAGACATTTGTTCTTTTAAGTCCACTTTCATGCGAACTCCTCCTATATTCTGTTATAAGCTCTTCGTTAAAAAATAACTAAAAGGTTACTTTCAAATGCTTCTAGCGTCTGCATGTCCATGAACTGATTTGGGTTACCACTTGACATAATTACTTGTGAAACCTGCAACTATTTTAACTTAAAACCCAGAAACTATTTCATTATTGAAGTTAAATCAATATCTTGGGAGTAGCAGTATGCAAAGGAATAGAAAATCCTTTCCAATCTCAAACAAGATTTTTTTATTTATTAAATTGCATTTCCACTCTTCAAAGGCAACATTTGAATGAGCAAGCAGGAAAATGAGAGAACGTATGTGTGTGTGTAAATATATTTTTAGAGAGAGAGAGAGAGAGAGAGAGAGAGAGAGAGAGAGAGAGAGAGAGAGAGAGAGAGAGAGAGAGAGAGAGAGAGAGAGCAAAGTGTTTAACATACTCCCACGCTGGCTCAATATCCTTGTTCCAAATTCCCTGCAGGTTTGCTACCTGAGTCCCAGGCCGTGAACAAGATATAAGCAAATATCGACCATACTGAAACAAAAGCTCCACCAAAGACGGATCTTCATCAGTTTGAAAAGATTTCACCCTCTCTGCAGTTGAAACTTCGTTATCTTCATCTCCTTCCATAAACAAACTATTACCCGAGGGAAAAACATTCTTCATCTTCAAATGCCCATCTATTGCGACTTTTTTAGAGCTTTTAGAAAGCTGAAGCGAGACCCGATGAAAATATTTTTGATAGTCATCCAAGTGACGTACATAAAGATCCGAATATGACAATTTTCTTATTGAATTTATAGTGCTTAGAGCCTCTGAACTAGGATCCTTTCTAGAATCTGAGGGCTTAGTGAATGGCCCGTTAAACGAGGATGACCCCACGAGAAGCAAAATAGCCCAATCAGAATCGTCCACCCTCAGCTTCTTCTCATCCAAAACAGTGATCTTTCCCACGCCATTACTGATCTGCAAATCAAGAACTGCAGAGAACTGAATTCCCTTAGGATTGTCATTGTCATTCATCTTTGGTGGGATTCTTTTACCAGGGCAACTACCTTCCATGATGATCTGATTTTTTCTGTTTACAGAAGAACGATGATGTAATTTGCTGTCTAAAGATACTGTAAAGGACAATGATCCCGTTTTACTTCCGGAAATCTTTGTGACAATTACTTGATCTGGATTCGAAGCAAAGTGTTCCCTTGTGAATTCTACATCACCCACAGAATATTTTACTTTCACTGTCGCTGTATCCAAATCTAGCTCTCTTCGATATGTTTCTTTAGTGTAATCAGCATGGGAATCATCAAATTCTAGCTTGATATCTCCCAAAAGCTGGTAAACCTGCATCATCATACGAAAGATGGATAAATTTTCCTTAGGATAATGGGAGTTCTCTACTATGATGAATATAATATGTGCGTAAAATTATAGATTTTTTCAAGCTAATCATACAGTAGAATAAAGTCGATTAAGAAACTTCCACTTTGATTTTGTATTGGTATATTTTTTTTACTTTTTACTTAACCACTTGGCTAGCATTCCAAACTAATATATCCTATTACAGAAATGTCTGTCCATAATTGAACCATTATGGTGAATCAAACACTGCAAATAGAATATGATTGCTGGAGCCATTGGTACATTCAAAGCAGAAAATCAAATGGTAGGAAAATGGAAGGTACGCAACAAATATGGGATTTATATCTAACTAGAAACTTCTCATCTTACTAGAGCTGGACTTTATCCGAGGTGCTCTTATATTGAACGGTTTTTTTTCCAGCAGTTAGTGAAGTTTCTGAGTTTCCCTGATGTAATGTTCATAAGCTTACCTTTAATGACAGTTGGTTCATCCTATTATTTGTTGAGCACAAGTACAAAACATAAAAATACATCTTGAATATAAAGAAGGTAAAGATGTGGCATACATCAGAAGGACTGTCTGTCAACTTCACGGCAGCTGTAGTAGCTTCAGCATATTGGCCATCATCAACAAGTATTCTGACCTCTGATAATGCTTTTGGAGCATTCGGGTTTGTATAGTTCCCAGGTATCCCAGTCCATAGCGTGTCCTCTACAAAAGGAATTCAAATCAAATAGTTATAGTTCAACTCCCATTCGAGAGAGAGACGCAATATAGAACAATTTATACACTTCATTAGACACCCATAAAATGAACTTTGAAATTTTTTCATCTCTGTCTCTCTGTAGTTACTATAAAGTTGTAGGCATACTGCGGGAAGGAAACACAGGGCAAGACAATAAGATGTATGCACGGGCATAATGTTAATTTCTCTTAAAAACCACTATGCAAAATCCATCACAAAGAACGAAATGACAATGGGCAAAGGTACAAACAAAGATGTCTATTGGTATTTACATACTATCAAAAAAGAAATACAATATCCTTTATTTGTTACTCCCTCGAGTATATTACAAGAACATTAATTTTATAAACTTTTAGTATGGCTTCTTGTGAGAATTAATAAATAAGTGCAGTTATGTGAGTACATTTGATTTAGATTAACACCAACATAACTGTAAATTCTTCTATTTTACCCAAATATCTGCAGATGGACTTCTGCAAGTAAACGTAATAATCGATGCTAGCATAATCATAGGTACATAACAACCATTTTCTTCAAGATGGTAAGACTAATAACAGTATGGGCCATTGTTTGGTACAATGGTAAAAGTTCAGGTTAAGAAACAAGAAATCCAGTGTTTGAGTCTGAGAGTTGCCAATTTGTGGAAAATTATTGAAGTTTCAACTCTACCCTCCCAGAATGTATGGCCCCGTTTGATAAAACTGAAAATAAATTACTGAGTTTTGAGTGCAAAAAATTTTAAGGTCCTGAATATGTAGTACTAAAAATAACATTTTACTTAAAGTTTGCAATACAATATTTTGGTAGAATTTTTATACTTGAAAAAGTGTTCAGTAAATTTTCAGCTACTTTTTCAATTAAGTGTTGAGCCGTTACACATCATCAAACACCGGAAAAAAAAAAAGTGTTACAAACATTTTCATTTTCAACACTTAATTGGGTTATCCAACACGCCCTAAGCCATGTGATGGGTCATTGCCTTAATTTTAAGAATGAGAGATTATTTGTTGTTGATGTAAGGTGAAAGATGACAAAAGAACCTTCTCTGTGTTATGCTATGTCTGGTATGAGGGAAGAGGGGAAGAAAGGAGAGGGATGGAGGGAAGAGGGTAAAATCGCTTGTTTGTTAGGATGAAAGAGGGGATGGATTAGGATAGAGAAAAAAGTTCCCTCATCTTTAGACATATATGTCATTCAATGAAAATAATACTTTATTAATTTAAGAGTATACTAGTAAAATGCACGGTATTTCATTATTACCTTCCCAACTTCCTTCTTATTTAATATTACCTTCCCAACATCCTTCTTTAATTAACCGAACACGAAGAGGGAATACCCCATTCCTTCCCTCGGCGCTTCTCTTCTATCTATTTTTCCATCACTCCTACCAAACATAGCATTAATATTGTTTATAAGAAATAAATGGAGCAACTTATTTAACTTTTAAATCCTGAAACATACACAAGTTTTCTTCATTAATTATGTACCTACATGATTTATATACAGTATGTGGGTGTAATGTGAGTAACAGGCATCTACTTGCTATGATTGTAGTAGAAGGAAAAAAATAGGGTAAGTCTAGTACGCGTGTTTTAACCGTTGGATGAGAATCTGGCAATAAATGCATCTCCAAATTCTTGAGAATCTTATGACCAGATTCTCATCCAATGTTAAAACCCGAAGCTGCTCACTATATACTTACCAAAACATATAGTATATTTGAATTCCAACCTAATTTAATTTTATTTAATGCAACAATATTTTTGGGAACCAAAACTAATAAAATTCCACTAAATTAGCCTAATTCAATTATAGCTTACAAAAATTGAAATTCTCAGAACTTTTTTTTTTTTTTTTTACATGGGAGGCGAAGGTTTGAACATACACGGCACTTTGCCACTTGGGCTATGAGTCCTTGTGTGAAATTCTCACAACTCAAAGCAACATTAATACTTAATTCCTCTGTTTTTCTCACTAACCAAACAGAGTATCAAAAGAAACATCATCATATAAGGTTAGCTAATCAAAGCATATATTATATGCAATAAGTGGTGCAATAAAAACACACCAAACATTACAATTAAGACAGCTGTCAAATTCGCATATGTTTGGCTACCGAGAAAACAGAAGAAAATGCAGAGGTAAGTTCAATTACCATTGAGATTGAGAGTCTCTGAAACGACGTCGCCCCAAATCATAGCCCCGAGTCGGCCATTGCCGACCGGAATAGCGTCGGTCCAATGCTTCGCCGGACCACCGAATCTAACCTTGAGAGGCTTTGAAGTCTCTTCATTCGCCGAGATTGGGCTCCAGTACTCACTCTCTGTGGGTTCTCGCACCAGAACCCAATCCCCATCTTCCATAGAAATTAAGAGCGATTTGGTCCTCTACTAGTACCAAACCTCGCTCTCTCTCTCTCTCTATGTATATATATAGTGCAAGTTTCTCTCTCTTATACATAAATTATGTCCGTGAAGGGGGGCAGAGTTGTTGGTGTGATGAGGGGATGACAGTGAGGAAGTGGCCATCCCTTTTGCCATGAATTGAATTCACACCACACGCCATGTATGTATTGACAGAAAAATTGGGCCCACATTAATTGGATGTCTGTGTCGTAATTAATGTTTGGTTCTATTGTGTCTCTTTTCGTTTTCCATAACCATGTCACGCGTCATCTTTTGTAGCCCAGTTTCAGACTTTCAGTTTCATTCCACTGCATATATAGCTGCCAAAGTTTTCATTCTTCTGAATTTTGTACAGTTAGCTTTTTTTTTACTGTACGTTCACGAGAGTGTTCACTGTTGCAACAAGTGGTTTTGAGTCCCCGAATTTTCACGTCTTGTGAAAGTTAATACTCTCATCGGCCCATTTTGTTAGTACTTTTTTTTTTTTTTTTTTTTTTTGGGTAAATTACATTTTATTCTTATGTGGTTTGATTTTGTGGCATTTTATCCTCCTATAACTTGAAATATAACACATGACTTATTTGTGGTTTACCTCTATGGCACGTTACCCCATGTAGTTTAAAATGTAATACATAACTCCTTGTAGTTTTTCTGTGTGGCACTTTATCCCCTATAGTCAAAACAAATTGCTTAAATGACCAAAATGACATCTTCTTCTTTATCACTTTAATATACATGTTACACCCACAGATTATTGAAAAAACCAGAGCAGTGAGGTCAATGAAAAAACCAAATAGTTCTAGACAGAGAAAATAAGAGTCTCACCCATGTATAATATATTACTGTATTGAAAAAGTAGCCAAAAATCTATTCAAAATTCAAGTTAAAAAGGAAAAATCACTATAATTTTTGAAATATTATTTTTATAACTGCAAATTCAATAGTTTTAAAATTTTTAGTACAATCACTGCTCTAGTTTTTTCAATTGACCTCACTGCTCTGGATTTTTCAATCATCTGTATGTGTAACATTTATATTAGAGTTATGAAGAAGAAGATGTCATTTTTGTCATTTAAGCAATTTGTTTTGGCGATAGGGTGTCACGACCCCAAAATTCGACTTCAAAATTCTGGGCTCGAGACCGGCCTCTAGGCCTCTTCGTAATTAAATAGAGCTCTAGCGGAAGCAATCATAGTTTAATTCTGTTTATATATCGAAGTCTACATAAATCTTGAAAATTACTATTACATTTGAAGGCGTAAATCTTCTAAATATTCTACATATCTAACAATCATCTACTCCTCATTTGCATCAAGAAGATAATCTTTATCTTCTATCAAAATGTTCTGTTCTTCTAAGGGTTCTGTAATAGCCTATCATCGTCACTTCGTCACCTGAAAAGGGTTTTAAAAATATTTGGAGAGTGTGAGCTGAAGGCTCAGTGAATGAACATAACCTTTGAAATACTCATTTAAAATGTTTGCCTTTTTAGAATAGATAAGATAATAACATTAAAATTTCATGCAATAAAATGAAAAATATACTGACATGTTCTATTTGCATAGAAAATAGCATTTTTATATACATGTCAAATTACCATCCACCCACTCACGCACACGTTCCTTTTATTACATCGCACAGTGATCAAAGGCAACCCTGCAGTCGGGCTCATTTCATCAGTCCAAAGGACCAGCCACTTGGGCTTCATTACATCGCATACATAGGCTATACTTTATACTTTGTTGCGGTGGTAATCGACACTTTAAATAAATGAACATTTTAAATAATGGCATTTCAAAAGATACATGACATTGACATAAATTGGCACATTTGAAAATAATAAGTTTTGAATGTTAAAACCCTTCCAGGAACCAAGAAAGATGTTCCGAAAATAATTATAGTATTTTGATACTTTACATATTATAGTAAAATTTACTCATTATATATTGAGTTAATATAGAGTTTGAGGAAATGTAATGAATACTCACATATGGAGTTGAATTAAATACAGGATACGAACACTCACCTTGGTGACTTAGGAATTGACGATGAAACAGTTCCTACATCAATACAGGTAAAAGAAACTAGACATTTAATCATAGGTTGTAAGCATAAGGGTATAACTGCAATTAAGGCTTTTCTAGGGTATTTCTGTAAATATGCTAAAACTATGTCAAACATTCACTATAATGTTCCTTACACTATGCTAAGTTCAACCTCACTAACTGGACTCAATTTGGAGTACGTAGCAGGTCCTATTTCAAAACTATAGGAATTGACAGCGTATTTTTCTGAGTTATAGATTATTTACTACGAATTTTGGAAGTTAAAATACTATTTTTTTAAATAGTTACTATTGAGCCGTAATGCACATATATAATTTCCATAAGGGTGAGAATTGATTCGTCAAACTATTCTTTATAAAATCATAATATGTATTACTTTTCTTTTACCAATTTTATTACCCAAAGAATATAAAGGAATTAGTAGTTATTTATACTTAGTACCCCAATATTTCTAATTGTAATATCTATTTGTTATATTCTAATGATACAAAATAATACTGAAACATAAGGGTTCTTATTTACAAAATCTGACAAGGCCTAACTTATTTACTAACACTATTTTTAAAATAATCAAAACAGGACCGTAATTCTATTTTTATACCCAAATACCATAATTTAAGTGTGGGACTATTTTTAATGGTCATAAAATGCCACAAGAACATTTTTGTATTTTTCCCATAGTTTAAGGAATATAAAAATAATCAACCTCTATTTAAATCAATTGATAAGTAGTAAAATAATATTATTCTATAGTTTTATAATTATTAAAATTATAAAACAGTATATATTATCATAATATCATTATAGAATATATAAATGATTTATAATGAGTTTACAAAATCCCAGAATGACTAAAAATACCCTTTTTAAAAGTTTAGGGGTCATTCTGTAAATACACCAAAATACAGAGATCATGTAAAAATATTCAAAAACTGTAAATTTACTATATCAGATTGTAGTTAACAGAATTATAAGTTCTACGCTTGAAACCGTGATCAAATCCGATGTCGGTAGACATTTATATGTTCGTTTAAAGTTTTCAGGGGTATAAATGTAATTTTCGGAAATAAACTGGGCATAATGCCCCTGTTTGGCAGATTGTAATTCCAAATTTCTAATGGCCATAACTCACTCATTTCTTAACGAAATCAATCAAACTTTATATGAAAATTGATCATCTCGACGAGCTCTATCCATCTATATCAGTTTGGGATCCCAGTTTTGAGTTAATATCGCGAATTTTGGATAAAACCGCGAAGTGGGTCTATGAAAAAATTGCAAATTCGTGATGATTAGCTAAGGCTATGGAAAAACTGTTCTTGGGGGATTATAAGGGAGTTATTATGAACATTTTGGCATAAGTTTCATGAGTTTTGGTGATGGTCGAAAATCAAGCTCAAACATAGCTTTAATGGTGGACAGCTATGGCAAAAGTCTAAGACCTCTATTTGGTTCATCTAGTGTACATGTGTGTGCAATATAAATCTGTATATATATATACACTAACAGTTTATAAAAACTGAATTTAGAAAATAGAAGCTTACCCAAATAAAGGAGCCCGAATTGACACAGAGAATTTTGCACTGCAAAATCCAAGCTTGACTCTCCATATCTCTTAATTAGCAACTTGTATATGTATACATAATTATAGGTGTGTGTGTATATTTGTACTGATATGTGTGTTTATATATATATTGATCCGAGAGAGAGAGAGAGAATAGAGAGTAGAGAGTTGTTGGGAGTATATATAGTATATATATATATTATATTTTATTTATTATTTTGCTTGCCCACTAAGCACATACACCAACACACACTTTTGACACACACGCCCACTCACTCTATGACACACGCATCCACTCACTGCACCCAACTTTGGCACTAAGTTCAACAAGGGAAATCCTTGTGTGTGCTGAGCTCATGCGATGACGCACACACACAGGCAAAAGTTATACTGTTAATATCCTAATCTGGTATTTTTCTCTGATGAAAATAATTAATAAATTTTAATATATGCTTTAAATTTTCGGGTCATTACATAGGGGGAATAGAAATTGAGAAAGGGATAGTTTTATTATCCTGTTATGCACAATATATATATACACACAACCTAGAGTTTAAATATGGAAGGAAATAAACTACAATAAAAGAGAAAATAAATTGGTCAACATGACCATAAGTAAAAGCTGAAAATTAGGCTAACTAAATCATAATTCCAACACTCCCCCTCAAGCTGGGGCGAAGACATCAACAAGCCCTAGCTTGTGAAGAGATGACTGAAGAAGCCCTGGACCAACAAACTTAGTAAACATATCAGCAGTTTGTGTACGTGAGGAAACAAAACTTGGAGAAATAACCCCTGACTGAACCTTTTCTCTAATGAAATGAATATCAACTTCTATGTGCTTCGTTCTCTCATGAAGAACCAAGTCAGATGATAGCATAATGGCATATTTATTATCACAGAATAAAGTAGATGAGTCCTTCACTGGAAATCCCAACTCATCAAGGAGAGAACGAAGCCAGAGTAGCTCACATATGCCTTGAGCCATGCACGATACCCGGCTTCAGCGGAAGAACGCGAGACAAGTGCATGTTTCTTGCTTTTCCAGGATATGAGATGATAACCACGAAAAGTACATAGACCCGAAGTAGAACGTCTATCACTTTTCGACCCCACATAATCAGCATCTGTAAAATAGGAGAGACTTGACTGTGTTCCTGCTCTAAAGAAAAGGCCAAGACCTGGACAGGTCTTAAGATAACGGAGAATATGATACACAACATCCAAATGGGAAGAACGAAGTGAGTGCATGAACTGGCTCACAACACTAACAGCAAACGTGAGATCCGATCTTGTGTTCGTCAAATAGATGAGACGACCCACAAGACGCTGATACACTGAAGGATCTGGCAATAACTCCCCCAATTCTACAGATAACTTGAAATTTGGATGCATAGGCGAAGAGGCAGGCCTACATTCAAGCATACCCGTATCCTGAAGAAGATCAAGAGCATACTTCCTCTGAGATAAAGAGATCCCTTGACGAGACCGAGCCACCTCAATACCAAGAAAATATCAAAGAGGACCCAAATCCTTAAGCTCAAATGATAGCCTGAGATCATATTTTACTTGAACGATACCTGCAACATCGTCGCCCGTAATGATAATATCATCAACATATACTGAAATGATGATACACTGCCCTAGGAAATTCCGACGAATAAAACAGGTATGATCTGAGTGGCACCGAATAAAGCCCATAGTAAGTACCACGTCACTAAACTGACTGAACCATGCATGGGGAGATTGCTTCAGGCCATTGAGAGATTTTCGAAGTCGACAAACTTTCCCGGAATACTCCCCCTGAGCCCGAAAACCAGGCGGTGGATCCATGAAAATAATTTTAGACAGATCTCCATTAAAGAAGGCATTCTTGACATCCAACTGATGAAGAGGCCAGGAGTATGAGGCAGCAAGCGAGACCAGGAGATGGACAATAGTCAGTTTGGCCACAGGGGCAAATGTAGCACCAAAATCCTTACCAGGAACCTGAGTGAAGCCCTTAGCCACAAGGCGGGCCTTATACCGATCAATGATGCCATCAGCCAAATATTTAACATTGAACACCCATTTACAGCCAACGGTGCGCGCACCAGGCGAGAGAGCCTCAAATTCCCATGTCTGATTGCCCTGAAGAGCACCCATTTCCGCTTTCATTGCAACCACCCACTTAGGATCCTGAAGAGCTTCATGGACAGAACGAGGAATGGAGACTGAATCAACTGCACTAACAAAGGAATGAAAAGTTCTGGACAATCCCTGATAAGAAATATACTTGGAAATAAGGTGGTTAGTACTACTAGAAAGAAGAAAGCGAGAAGGAGGGCGACGAATACGCGTAGGATAGCGGGGAGAAACAACATTAAGAGCTAAAGGAGAAAGTGAGATACCTGAGTCCGGAGAAGAAGTCGGCGAGGGATCCTGAGAGCGTGGACGACGTGTATATACCTGGGAGGGTTCAGAGGTGATAACCGGGGGTAAGGGGGTATTAGAGACCTCAAGAATAGGAATCGGGCGTAGAAGAACAGAAGTATCCTCAATAGTAGGCTCGATGGGAACGGACGAGGAAGATGGAGGAGTACCTGTAAAAAAGGGAACAGTTTCCAAAAAAGTAACACCCAAAGAGTGGAAAAAGTGACGAGTGACGGGGTCGTAGCATCTATACCCTTTAGACATGGATGAATACCCTAGGAATACACACCGAGCTGCCTTAGCATCAAGTTTAGTCTGCGTAGGATTCTTATTATGAACAAAGAAGGTACACCTAAATACACGAGGGACAATAGGAACGAGGGTGCAATTCGATTTAAGGATATAAAGAGGAGTATGTCCCTGCAAAACACGACTAGGGGTACTTTATAAGGTAAGTAGCAGTGAGAACGGCCATGTGCCAAAAATACTTAGGGACCCCCATACCACATAGAAAACACCTAACCACAGACATAATATGACGATTTTACGTTCTGCTACACCATTCTGTTCAGGGGTGTATGGACACGTAAGTTGTTGGCACATTTATTAAGCTCTAACCTAAGTTCATCTGTTATATACTCCCTACCATTGTCAGAACGAATATTACGAACGACAGTATGAAATTGAGTTTTAACCATTTGCAGAAAATTTCTAAAGTGAGTAAAAACTTCAGATTTTTTCTTCATCAGATAAACCCAAGTACAACGAGTATAGTCATCAATAAACCTGACATAATAATGGTGTTGAGATAGAGCAGTAACAGGGGAAGGTCCCCAAATATCTGAATGAATAAGATCAAAAGCACTAGGTGCCCTATGCATGCGAGGAATATACGAAGTACGTGTATATTTGGACAATTCACAAATCACACATTTGAAATCAAAATCCTTGCAAGCTTTATTAAGTGGAGGAAACAACCAACATAAATATTAAAAATTTGCATGTTCCAAACGAGCATGCCACAAGTCTAAAGTTTGCAGGGAAAAAACATATTTATTTTAATATGGTAGAACAGAATTAGTAGAAATTGGCAAAACTGAGGCTTGCAGGCTAGACGAGAACTCCCTTGAAGATAATGAATCACTAAAGTAGTACAGGCCATCACGCTCATACCCCCTGCCAAAAATCTTCTTCAAAGTCAGGTCCTGCAAATAACACGAGTTGGGTAAGAATACAGCAACACAATTTATGATCCTTTGCAATGCGATTGACAAAGAGAAGATTATAGGCAAAGTTAGGAACAAAGTACACGGTGGAAAATGGTGATGTCTGGAGATAATTGGGCATCACCCTGACTCCGGATGGGAATAGAGGACCCATTAGCGATGCAGACAGACTGATCAATGGGGGTAAAGGAAGAAGTAAAAAGAGAAGGCTCACTAGTCATATGATTACTTGCACCAGAATCCAGACTCCAGGTGGGATGGTCTGACTTACCATGAAGAGCAGTAGAAGTACATATAGTAAGAGCAGCAGTGGGACCAGGAGACGAGAAAGAAGCACTAGCCCCAAGTGTGACTGAAGCTGACTAAAATTGGGTTGAGACGGAACCATCTCAACCATTGCACCAACACGAGGGGAACCCTTCCCACGACCAGCAGCACGGTTCTTGGAGTACTGTTGTTTTAATTCTGGATGAAGATCGAAGCAATGATCGATGGTATGGCCAATCTAATGACAGTGCTGACAATAGGGACGGTTATCGGAGGGACGGGGGCCGGGAGAGGCACCAAAAGGAGGACGGGGACCTGAAGGAGCACCAAACTGAGGGCGCGGGCCTGAATGGGCAGCGAAGGCCATCTGATCGGGAACCGGAGGAGGCATAGTAGGTGAAGATAAGATACGACAACGCCTCTCATCACCCTCCACGGTAGCAAATGCCTTAAATAAAGAGGGCATAGGTGTAGTATTCAGAATCTGAGTGCGAAGAGCCTCGAACTCGAACTTAAGGCCCATCAAAAACTGATATACATGACGACGATCAAGGCGCTTGACTTCCACATCACCATCATTAAGGAAGTCACTGATGGGCTCATACTGGGCTAACTCCTCCCACCTAGTCTGAAGGTAGCCAAAGTAATCAGACACAAAGAGTCCCAAGGCGGCTTGAGAAGCATGAGAGATATCCAGATAGAGTTCAAAAATGCGGGAGTCGGAGTGAGCATGGGCATACATTTTGTTCAAGGCAGTCCACAGGCCATGAACGGTGGTGTGATATATAAACATAGTATAGATTCGCTCCTCCATTGAGTTGAACATCCATCCCAGAATGATACAATTATCTGTAAACCATTCATCGTACTTAGAATCCGTTTCAGCGGGTTTCATCTCTTTACCAAGTAACCACCCGATCTTCCATTTGCCTCTAAGATAGAGGTGAAGAGAGTTGGACCAAGCATGAAAAATTTTATTATTCAGCAGAACACTAGTGACCCGTTGGGCAGGTGTCGGATGTGACAGAGAGAGATTCGAGCGAGCAACAATGGGAGTAGTAGTTGTGACAGTCTTTGAAGGATCAGCCATGGGATCAACTGAGAGAAGCCTTTAAAAACAGCAGAAAGAGAGAAGATGAACTTACGACAATTGGATTACACCAAACCCACACAAAAAAACTATTATGTTGGACGAGACGGGGTAATCGGACACACGGTTACCCAATGATGATGAGAGAGAGCACAAAGGCTCCTAAGACATTACCAGGGGGCCGGACGAGGCCTGACAGCAGCCGGACAAGCTGCAAAACTGACAGAGAGGGGGCTGGAGGTGCGCCGACAACTACTAGGGGTGTCGGCTAGGTTTGGGTGGGATGGAGGTGAGTCGGCAAGGGGATGGAGAGGGGCTGGGGATGGTGCGGCTGAGCAAAGGAAGGGTGTGCTGAGGATGATCGAACAGTGGTGGTGGTGGAGGAGTTAGGGTTTGGGTATATGTCTTTGATACCAAATAGAAATTGAGAGAGGGATAGTTTTATTATCCTGTTATGCACAATATATATACACAACCTAGAGTTTAAATATGGAAGGAAATAAACTACAATAAAAGAGAAAATAAATTAGTCAACATGACCATAAATAAAAGCTGAAAATTAGGCTAACTAAATCCTAATTCCAACAAGGGGGTAAAGTGTCACAAAGAAAAACCACAGGGGGGTTATGTGTTACATTCCAAACTACAGGGAGGTAAAGTGCCATAGGCAAACCACAGGGGGGTTATGTGTTACATTTCAAACTACAAGAGGGCAAAGTACCACAGAGGCAAACCACAGGAGGTAAAAAGTAATTTACCCTTTTTATTTTTTGGTCGTTTCAAAACTATTATTTTCTGAAACCTCATTTGGTTAACAGGAGACAATATAGGATAACTTTTATTTTATTTGGTGTTTGGTGGTGTCATCAGACATAAAAAATAATTTTGAATTTGGTTTTTATTCCATAGAGAGTGGGATAACTCTAACGCTATATTTAGGAGTTTAGGGGGGAAAAGAAACGAAGAGAAAGTCGTAAGTGAGGAGAGAAAAGAAAAGAAAGGATGATAGTTTCTTTCATTTTGTTTGGAAGTTTAGGAGAGAAGAGAAAGTTAGTTTCTTTCCTCTTGTTTGGGAGTTGAGAAGAAAAGAAGAGAAAAGAAAGAAAGTTATCATTCTACCCATTAATGACTTGAAATAATGAATCCTCTAATATCTCTTCTTTTCATTTTCTATTCACACCAAATAGCTTCCAGATTTACTTGGTACATGAGCTTTTTGCTTTGATAGGAGAGAGAATACACGTATATAGTGTATTAGGAGGCTAGGACTTAGATGAAATTAAAATTAGTTCAGAATTAAATAAAGGGTATTGTGGGTATTAAGAAAAATTCATTAAACTCCATTTTCTTTTCTCTCCTTTTCTTCCCAATTTGGAGAGAAAGAAATTGAGAGAAAGTGGGGATTAGTTTTCTCTCCCTTTCTCTCCTTACTTAAACTCTCAAACGAGAGAAAGCGAAAGAAAGTGAGGTACTTTCTCTCATTTTCTCTTCTTTTCTCTCGTTTTATAAACTCCCAAACATAGCATTAACCCATAACCCACGAGGGATGGTATTATGTGTAATTAGAAATTTTGATAACTTCTTAGGACTTCTTTTTTCTTTTTCTTTTTTTCTTTTTTTTTTTCTGATTTGTTTTTTTTTCTTTTCTTATTTTTTTTTTCCTTTTCAGATCTGGTTTTCTTTCTTTTTTTTAGAGATGTTTTTTTTCCCTTTCTTTTCTTTTTCATTTTTTTATCTGTTTCCACACCCCCCCGCCCCCCCCCCCCCCCAACCCCAAACTTCTTTCTGTTTTTTTAGATTTGTCTTTCTTTTTTTCCTTTATTTTTTTTCATTTTCAAATCTGATTTCTTTTTCAGACCTTGTTTTCTTATATCCGGACACGACCAAACATATGATTAGGATATAACAACTTATCCGACAGTTTTATCCAACATGTTTCACAGTACAGCATAACAGCCTATCCAACTGAATTACTATCCTATATGATCTTGTCTTGAGTCATGTCCTATTCGACAGTTTTATCCGGTCTGTCAAACGAGGCTGAAGAGTATTACAAGATAAATTTTTAGTTACTTTTCAAAAATACCTTGATTTATTTTGAACTATCCAACAAAAAGTAAATGAAAAATAAAAGGCAAGTAGGCATTTTGAAACTTTTTCATTAATTACATAGCATGTGAATGTCAATCATTATGTCCCCTTAAACATTTGAACTCCCAAAGGTGACTAACAAAATGGGACGGAGCGAGTAACTGTTTGGGAAACCAAATAATTAGTTTGGTGGTACACCCAGTAAAAAAATAAAATAAAAATTGTTATGGTTTGTAAGTGAATTTGACCAGTTCAGCTAATCAAATTGGTCAGAGCTTTTGGCCTTCCAAAGGGAAGTCAAGGGTTCAAAACCCTCAAGAGTCGTACAAGTGCATTGGAAGGACTAATCTTAAGTACCTAGACAAACTGTATCTAGAGTTTAGCTTGAGCTCGAATCATACCGTCCACTCACCTCCCTAATTTACCTAATGCGTTTGTTGTGGGGTCAGTGCAAATGTCAGGGGGATTGCCCCTGGTTCTACTCCAATAACGTGGCAATAGGTAAATCGTCTAAAATATCAATGGGGATCCTGAAATTGCGAAGGACAAGTTGATGGATTTGTCCTCGTCATCCGAGAACAATATGAATTGGTTTTATAAATTCAAGTATTTGATAAGGACGAAGGCCTTATCCGAGTTGGTTAACACTAACTCCACCATGGCTCAGGTACAAGTTTGAATCCTACTCCCCCATTAAAATAATATAAATCTCTCAAAAAATCCCTATTTATCCAAGTTTTTATGATATTACCCACTCAACATTTAATTATCCTACGAGGCCCACAATATCAAAAAGTTTATTATGATTGGTCCAATCCCCCCATTTAATGTAAATAATGTTACATTTTTACCCTTTAATGTACATACATATATACACTGACTAATATACATACACATATGATTATATTTAGCACATATTAAATTGTACAGTGATTATGAGGGAACATCAAAGCCATATATATATACACACACAGATGTATTGAATGATATTTAAACTCCTAAATTGTAGGAGATTTGAGTCAACATCACAGCCATATACATATATATATATATATACATGGATATACTTAGATGTATTAAATAATATTTAAACTCCTAAATTGTAGGATATTTGAGTCAACATCAAAGCCATGTACATATATATATATACATGGATATACACGAATGCATTGAATGAAATTTAAACTCCTAAAATGTAACGTATATTGATGTTCTACCTGATTATATTACCCAGTTAATTACCATTAATTGTGGAGTTATTTTTTGAACAAACTAATAATTACCATGATTGTAGGTATACACATATTTGAATGGAGATTTAATTTGTAGTGGACTCTTTTTGTTTTGGTAGGTTGTCATCCACATCTTTAATGATTTACATATCTTTAGTGCCACGTCAAATATTTTGTTAGATTATCCATTGCTAATTTTTTTCGTTCAATGTAATTTTGGTCAGCATGACATGTATTTTTGACAGTAATGAATAGTCACATTATTAGTGTACAATTTTTTTATTTTTTTTTTATGAAAATCAGTGTACAATTTTATACTACATTATCAGTGTAAATTTTGTACTGCATTTCATAATTATATATAGATATATATATATATATATAGTATATGAAAGAGTACTTAGTGATTGCCATTATAATTTTAACACTGCATTATGAATGACTACAAGAGGAGAATTTTACACTATAGTATATTTTTCCAATGCATTTATATATATCAGTGTAAATTTTACACTATAGTATATTTTACACTATAGAATTTTACACTACATTATCAGTGTAAATTTTGTACTGCATTTCATAATTATATATAGATATATATATAGTATATGAAAGAGTACTTAGTGATTGCCGTTATAATTTTAATACTGCATTATGAATGACTACAAGAAGAGAATTTTACACTATAGTATATTTTTCCAATGCATTTATATATATATATATATATATAATTAGTGAAAAATAATATAAGAGTCGAATCTTGCAAGCTATAATTTTTACACTGAAAATCAACACAAGAGTCAAATCTTGATAGCTATAATTTTTACACTGAAAATCAGCGAACAAATATAAAATTAATTTTTTTTTTACACTGAAAATCAAACAAATCCAATATCCAAAAAAAAAAGAAAAAAGAAAAAGACTAACATAAGAGTACAAGAACTACCATTAGTGTATAGTTTTACACTGCATCTGCTATCACGACCCATCCCACTAACGTGCGAAAATAGGACACGTGGCACGCCACCAATTCTCTAACAATTTAATAACTATACGCAGCGGAAAAAAACTTTAAAACAACCTTGAGTGTATAAAACGTTTGAAAACATTTCCATCAGAGTTGTAAAATCCATATAAAATTGTAAACATAATTCTATTTCGAATTGGATAAATATATGTTAAAAGGGATCCCAAAGGTACCCTAAGAACCGATCAAAATATTTAAAATATTTTCGGAAGGTATAGAAAAAAAATTCTGGCAAGGGTCATTTCGACTGGTCGAACGACCCCATTTAACCGGTCGAATGTCCCTTCAGCAGAATTCCCCCTTAGCAGCAGAATTTTGCTCAAGGACAAACAACTACCACTCCTTTCATTCCTCAAAAAGTGAGTACACCCAACCAACTTCACAAGTGATAATAAGACTTTCAAGAACATCATTAAGACATACTAATCTACGAAAAGAAACGATGACGAGACAAGCTAAGGCTTGTTTGGATTGATTCACCAAAAGTACTATTTCATTCATTTAAAACTTGGAATTTATGAGTTAAGCATACAAAACACGAATTTAGTAGTTCAGATAAATTCCAACATAACCAAAGGAAGTTTTACAACTTATTACAACATTCTAAGTCATTCCAAACCTTCCAAGTTGAAGTTAATAGTTTTAACTTCTCAAATTTCACTTTTACATCATTGGAAATTGGAAACAAAAACATATACAAAAGAAGGATCCTCGTCGCTCCCGCGATCTCACTCCTCATGCTTCTTCTTTCATTTCTTTCGTTCACCTGCAATAGAGTAAATCTCCACTTCTCAGCTATATGACGAATGCACAATTCTAAACATATGCTTATATGACAATTCATGCATTAAACATCTAAAACACATCAAATAGTCTCTAGGGAGAGAGATACGCATTCATCCGGTAAATCGGCAAGCCCAAAGTCTATCAACCGCGATGCCAATGACAAGCCTAGAGTCTATCAACCATTGCACCGAACTGTTCTAACAGGGCCGATTCCCAAACCAAGCAAGTAGTTGTCACTACTGTAACTCTCAAACATCGAGAGGCGTGCACCGGCATGAAATTATATCAAACTCCCCTTTGACCCACATAAACATTTAGCATGCTCATATAATCACATATACGTGCTTGCATAGCATTTTCATGTACATAATTAACGAGCCTAATTAATACATGAATTTCGCCCGGATCCAAAATATTAAGTCGGATAATTAAAACATGAAATTTCCTATAATTCATAGGCTTAGAATTCATACATTGTGCGATTTCCCTATAACTTTGAAGGATGAATTAAGAGACCAATTAAACATCGGATCTCCGATTACAAGGGATTCCTACAAGTTTACGCATGTTTTACCCAAAATTTCAACATTAGGACTTTTATAAAAACTTAACCAAACGAGTCCTAACTAGTATCAAAACGAAACCATTGCCTCAATGAATTCAAATCTAGAATTTGGAGAAAAACTGACGATCGGAAGGTCGTCGATTTGTGTCGGAAAGCTCGTAGTAATAAATCCCCAAATCTCCCTTCTCTTGATTTCCAATTTAGGTTTTGAACTAATGAAATCAATTCATGAGTTTCTATATATATAGGCACGACTCTCGGGAATTATGTTTACCTCCTGACGAGTTCTCAAAACTCCTAATTATTCCCTAAAACGTCACACATGTCCATTTTATTACTTCACGAGTGAAGACCAAAAATTATAAAAGTTTTCGTCTAAGTCTCGTTTGGGTCCAAAATTACGTCCGAAAACTAAATTCTGTGAAATCTCTACACCACTTACCTTTTATATAACATATCACTCATGTTTTCACCACAGTTCTCCAAATGCTCTACAGTGACAACAAAACTACCAGAAATTATACTACACTGGTATAATTTACTATTCATGGAAATCAGGTAAAGTCAAATAAAAATGTCATTTAATCACACGAATATCTCAACGATTATCGAATCACCGTGTCCTTACTCAACCACTTATCTCACTTATTAATAAACATTAATAATTCACATGTTACCACATTGTCATATTAAAAGCATGTAATTTCTGGAACGGGTGTGACATCTGCAGAAAATTAGAGGACCAACAGAAAATAGAGAATCTGCAAAATAGATCGGCGACGCCTCCATTAGAGCCTAACACGCCACCAGCAGATCGGGATACATCGCTCTGAATCTCGGACTCAACGGCAAAGATGGCGACGGCGATAACTAGTCTAATATATCCGTCATCCATTGTTCATGTACGCCACGGAGCTTCTTTCCACACCAACGAAGAACTCATGATCGTCGGCGCTTGATTGCCGAAAACGGTCCTAAAAATAGCAATTAGCCGAATGTGTGTGTGTGTGTGAGAGAGAGAGAGAGAGGTTTTGAGAAGAGATCTTGAATATATAGGCTTTTTAATTACATATACATATATAGATGTATATATATCAGGAATCAAATAAATTTGCATTTAATTTTAAAAATCCTAGATTAAGCTAGGGGTAGAATGGTCAAAAATATGTTTGTGGACCTATCTTCAAATAGTTTTTTGAGTTGGGTTTATTATAACAAAGATACACTAAATAGGATTTAATACTAGTCTCTTAAAACAAAGGGAGAAAAAATAAATAAATAATTTTTTTTAAAAAAAAATTTTAAAAGTAAGGGTGTGTTTGATAACCCAATTAAGTGGTAAAAATGAAAATTTCAGCACTTAATTTTTTTCAGTGCGTTTGACAATGTACCACTTAATTGAAAAGGCAATCAAATGAAAACGTTAAGTGAAAATTTTCTGCTAAAAATAATCACTGAATACAGTCTATTTTAGTTCTCAAAACACTATTTTTAGTTTTCCTAATACAAATCACTTAAAATTTTCAGCACTTAATTTTCAGTACTTAATTTTCAGTTTTATCAAACACACCTAAGTGATAATGAGAGTCAACTTTTTGCACAAAAGTCCATTTTCATTCTAATAAATTTATCTTATAAATGGTTATTTGTCAAATTAACTTAACGTAATCTTAGTTCTTACAATAATAAATAGAAAAGTGAGATTACGAGCTTGTTTGGAAAAACAAAAAAACAAATTTTGTGGTTTACAAATTAACCATATCTACAAAATTGAGTATTTAGTATAATTATTTATTTATTTTGTATAAAGTCCTTACTCAACCTAATAACTCTTTGAAAACTATCATTTCTTAAATTAACGTAATATTAATTCTCACAAAAACTAGTTTACTTAAGATATATGGAAAAGCATCGGGTTACATTCTATCATGTTGATGAAGATAAACTTTTTGTAATTTGTTTTCTAGAAACTATATATTGTGGAAAAAAATATGTACATATTTTGCTGGAGAGCAAAACTCAAATTACGTGAATATGTGAAGTTTTCACTCCCCAACGTATATAAAAATTTTCAGCACTTAATTTTTAGTACTTAATTTTCAGTTTTATCAAACGCACCTAAGTGATAATGAGAGTCAACTTTTTGCACAAAAGTCCGTTTTCAGACTAATAAATTTATCTTATAAATGGTTATTTGTCAAATTAGCTTAACGTAATCTTAGTTCTTACAATAATAAATAGAAAAGTGAGATTACGAGCTTGTTTGGAAAAACAAAGAACAAATTTTGTGGTTTACAAATGAACCATATCTAAAAAATTGAGTATTTAGTATAATTATTTATTTATTTTGTATAAAGTCCTTACTCAACCCAATAACTCTTTGAAAACTAATATTTCTTAAATTAACGTAATATTAATTCTCACAAAAACTAGTTTACTTAAGATATATGGAAAAGGTGTTACATTCTATCATGTTGATGAAGATAAACTTTTTGTAATTTGTTTTCTAGAAACTATATATTGTGGAAAAATATGTACATATTTTGCAGAAGAGCAAAACTCAAATTACTTGAATATGTGAAGTTTTCACTCCCCAACGTGTGTATATATATATGATGCTTTTAAGTGAACATGGTTGAGTGACCATACTCAGTAAACATGTTCTTTTAGCCTAAAAGAACCCTACGGGCAGCGGGGTAGCTCGCATGTTCTTTTAGGCTAAAAAAACATATTTACTGAAGAAATTCACTCAACCTTATTCACTTAAGAGTCTGACCGAATATATATATATATATATATATTATTGTTTGGTGTAGTAATTTCATGGGATGATATAGATGTAAGGCCACAAGGGAGGGTGACAGGGTTCAAACCCGGTATTGAGCGTGGCATGGAACTAGTTTACCAACTGGGCAAGGTTGTTACTCCATGTATATACCGTTAGTCTGAATCCTCGGTCGTGTTGCCCACCCGACAGCACCTATGTGGTCTTGACAGGATAACAATTTATTTACTTTTTGTAAAAAAAACGTGAAAAAACTGAAAAATAGATGAGGTCTCGTCAAAGGCCACATGGGTGTTACTGATCAAAGGGAGTGGGCAAATGAACTAGAAAATCAATTTCAGTTAAAAATCGAACCAAATTCTGTTGTTAGTACCCTATAGGTAAATTGAACCGAACTGAAAAAATTGAATATATTATTAATATTTGATATATATTATATATAATACAAATATAAGTATTTTTACAATTAAAAACAAAAGAAAATGATGTTTTCTTTGCAATATGAAAGGAAAAGGGCAAAAAAAACATCAAAAGTGAATTTTTTTTTAGCAATTTTGGGCTATTTTTTACAATTCGGCTTTTAAGAACGAATTGAACTGACATTTACGGTTAACTGAACCGAATAATCCATGCTATATTTCAATTGGTTGTCAGTTCCGAATTTCTCAAACCGAAACAAACAAAACGAGTCAAAATAACCAAAATCGAACCGACCGAATGCACACCCTTAGTTGCCGAATTGTGAAAAATATTCATTATCCCAGTTATTGGGATCACTGCATGGTGTCCCAAACGGATACAAACTCTTTGTTTGTACTTTTGTCCCCTCTATTTTGAGGGAAACCCCACCCACATTAGGAAAATTTCCAAATCTCTTAGTAATGTTGCAGATATGACTTATCCTCAATATTAACTCGCTGGATTGTTAGCCCTAAAATGTTGTTGAGGATCCAAAACTATATCATTATCTATCTAGTTGTTACAAGATAAGCAAGTGAATTAAAACGGAGCATCCTTAGCAGCCAATTGAAGTATTGTTGGATGGACAATACCATTTTGACACTTGCAGGATCACAAATTTTATTTTTTCTTTTGACATTTCTAAAAAATATCATTACAAACCACCCACACCTCGTAGAGGATCCTCAACCAAAATTAACAGCTAATAATTACTTCGTTTAATGCAAAATCTTACACATGTAGTCGTTGTTTTGGGAGGCCCATGACATGAAATCTTCGAGATTCTCAGCCAACAAAGTTGGACACTGACACGTGCACTGTCATCGGGCCCCATACTAAGCATAAGACAACATCTGAATCGGAGTAGATCCGGAGAAACAATTTTAAAATGACACTGTTAAAGAGTACTCCCTCTGTCCCATATTTAGAGTCTTTGATGCCATTTTTTAGTGTTCCATTTTAAGAATCCTCTTTGAAAAGTCAAAGTACTTTAATACTAACTTTCCAAATTTGCCCTTTATTATATCCAAGTCATCTCTCTCATTTTTTGATGTGACACTATAATTTTGAATTTAAAAAAGGGCTATATTGGAAAGTTGAAAATCTCACCAAAATCAAGGTTGTCCCCTTAATAAGTTAGAATTTCCAAAAGAGACTCTAAATATGGGACGGAGGGAGTATTTGATAAAGGCTTTAAAAAAAAAAAAAGATAAAGGATGAATATATTTCCTTACCTATTTTTGGTCCTCACACAGGTTTTATCAGATAAAATGTGTTTCATTTTATTTTTATTTTAAATCTATTTAAATTAATAATTAATTACTCCGTACAACTTTTTTTCCCCTTATATAAAGATATTGAATTAGTGCCTAGATAGATGCTAAAAAATAAACATGGAACATTACCTCGGTAAAGGTTTTGGAATATTTATTCTTTCTTGTGTGATCCATACATGTTTAATATTGTCATCACATAGCAAAGTGAGTATAAATTGTTTTGACGTTAAGTTAGGTCTTAGCCTCTTAGACCCTCCATTGCATAAATTAAGTGTTCGATCTTTATCTCTCCCCCTCTCCTGTAATAAAAAAATGATAATAATAAAGTTGTCTTCGAACAGACTAATAAAAAAAAAAAAAAAAAAAAAAAACCTGGCAAGATAGTCTTAAAGAACTTAGGGTGCGTTTGATAAAACTAAAAATTAAGTGCTGGATTTTAAGTACTTAAAATTTTAAGTGTTTGAATTTGTAATACTAAAAACATTGCTTCAAGTTTGAATTTGTAATACTAAAAACATTGCTTCAACTATTAAAATAGAATGCATTCAGTGATTATTTTCAGTAAAAAATTTTCACTTAAAGTTTTTAGTGATTTTTAGCTGCATTTTCAATTAAGTGGTACGTTATCAAACGCACTGAAAAAGATTAAGTGTCGAATCTTTTAATTTTCAGCATTTAATTGGGTTATCAAACATACTCTTATTCTTCTTCTTCTTTTTTTCCTAGTAAAACTATACTTTTCGAATGCTTCAACAACGGTATCGCATACTGTGACCATAGTCGGTAGAACCATATACCGTTGTATTTGGTACAACTGACAAACTAACCATTTAGGACTCGTAGCTTTTATTCCTTTTTTAAAATTATTATTATTATTATTATTATTATTATTATTATTATTATTTTTGTTTGGGGTGGTGGGGGGTGGGGGGGGGGGAGTTGTGGTGTTTTAAAGCAGTATCCATTACAGTCAAATTGAAGTCCACTTCTAAACAAGCCTCAATCCCAAAAAAAAAAAAAAACAAAGGCCCACCAAAACCGGTCATCCATGTCTCGCTTGGGGCCCAATAAGTAAGAGTAATACTTGGGGCACAATTAAAGCTACAACTTTTTGTCCACAACCTTCATTTTGTGTCTATCTCTCTCCTAATGGGCACTGTGGGGTCACTGACACTGTGGGACACATCAAGAGAGAGATAGACACAAAATAGAGATTGTGGGCAAAAGGTTGTGGCTTTGGTTGTGCCCAAGTATTACTCAATAAGTAAAAACCAATTTACAGAAGAGAAGACTCGAGCCATTGATTTTCACAGTGGGTTTTCACTTTTCAGGTTGGTTTGATCGATGGTTGCCTTGGAAGAGAGATGAAGAAAGCTTTGAGTGCCTACGGGGCAGTTCTGAGGCTGGTGAGGCGTCTCCCAAAGGACACAAGGCCTTACTACGCCAAGTACGCCAGAGAGAACTTCGTTAACTACAGAGAACTCGATCCCAACGACCCCAATGCCCTCCAAGAGCTCCTCAATAGGACTTACACTCACTCCATCTGGGTCCTCACCAAGGTATACATATATATATATATATTCACGAGGAGTATGTGGGTATTGAATTATGTATATGATTGAGCTGTTTGTTGGCACATTTACACACCCACATTATATATCTATGTAGAAACAGTAGAATATATAGATTATGTATGTACGTAATTGAGCTGATCGTTGTTGACCCATTTGGTTGTTGATTGTGATTTGAAGTATTCTGTGGATGAAGCGGCTGCTGATAAGCTGAAGGAGATTTGCCGTAGTTGATGTTTGGGCGCACCCGCCAAGTGTTCGGTGTTATTACTGAAAGAGGCCAGTTTCTTTTAAACTTCTCCTCTTTTTTTTTTTTTTGGTTGCAAGTTTGAGATACAACATAATGGGAGGACCAGTGCTTGTTGACTGTTGTGGTCTCCCTCATTAGCATTTATTTTTATTTTTATTTTTATTTTTTTCTTTTCGGAAAAAGGTTAATCAATAAAAAGACAAAAGTACAAAAGGCAACGTACAAGAGACAAGGGGGCATTTGGTTATGATTGGTTTATGTGTTTGTAACTGTTACACAAATACTTGAATGTAGTTTGATACTTAATTAATATAAGACTAGCAGTTTTTTGGGTGGGATTACATTACACTTGTGCAATTATCTCATAATAGTGTTTGATTTGAGCTTAGCTTTAATTAAGTGAAGGGATTATTGTAATATCTTTGCTAATTGCAATCTATTTAAGTATTTTCAACAAACTGTGCTGTAGGGATAACATTTCACTATGTGGGTCAATATTGTACACTTTGAGTCTATTGTACATTTCACTAATAGTCTGTTAGTTGTTTTATGGGAACCTTTTGAGGTAAATTTTGTTAGGCCGAATAATTTGGTTAAGTTCTTGACCGATCCTACTGTAAGTACCCAATTATTAGAGAGCTGAAGTGAGTACGAGAGTGTTAATTTTGGAAATACAAGGGTACAAAATATCTTCAAAGTGTACATGATATTACTTACATGCTAATGTATACATGAGTATGAATACAAATATTACCAATGAAATCTGATTCAGCAGAGCAGGTGGGTACTCTTAAAACTTTAACTACGTTTTCGGGTTAAGCCTTGATGGTTGCAAAAGTTGAAAGTTTCTTCTGTGGGTGGGTGTAGATTGAAAGGGGTAGTTAGGTTAGGCTGACCAAAGAGCAATGGAAAGCAATGGAACATGTGAGTACAATAGAGGGGTTGCATGTGTGATTTAGACTGTTTCCAGTCCATTCGAAAGTCGAAGAAAACCTCGAGAATACATGGAGCGCATATGATCTACGCTTCCTTCCGATCCATAGACTTGTGAAGATCGATCTTCCATTTATGAATGAATCCATTTTCAACTTGCACATTTGTGAGATTATAGCAAGAGTTAGAAGGACTAGGGTACCTAGATACTACAGTACTACCCAGCAAGGTAGAACTAAATTTGGCCGTAACCTTTTCTAGTAAAAGTTCTAGGATTGAACAAAAGTGTCCAATTTGTTCTAAAAAATACTTGTGTCTTGTGGGACGGAATATCATTTACATTCTTGCGAAATGACCAAGGATTTTTGTAACCTTGGGTTGGATTGGAGAAAGGAAACTATGATCTGAAAGTGAGGTCCAGAATGTTTAGATGATCAAAGTGCGGTCAAAAATGGTGAGTCTTACAGGAGTATTGGTGATCATTAATCTATCGCTTCAAGAAGAAAAGCATAATATGCAAGCATGTTTTCTCAGTTGATGTTCTAATTTAGCCTATTTAACAATCAGGCACCCCCTCTTCACCAAACATGTATCTTATAAGCTCTTAAATCAAACAGGATTAAAATGGTAGTAATCAAAATTGTAAGTAACAGAAATAAATCTGTTTACCAAAATCCATGTTTCATTCTTGGTTGTACAGATTTTTTAAGCCTTATGAATTAGCATGAAGTAAATAAATGGTTTATTTGTAGAGTTGTCAATAGTGCACCGTATACATATAATTCATCAAGGTATTCAGATAAATGCAGTCTTTGAAGTTTTGAATATGAACTGTACATATATTCAACTTACATGGGTAAATAGACTTGTGTATTTGGATTTACCCTAGTTTTTGATGAGCTAAGGATGGTTCTTGTGTTTACTGCATTATTACTTCATGGCCACCTGATCTGGTGGAATGCTACACTTAATAATCTACACTACTTTGGATAGAATTACGGAACTATTTTTGAATGAGCCGTGTTGGATATTGACTGAGAACCCCTAATTTTTTGCTTATTTCTTCGGGCAATTTGATCAATGACTCACCTATTTAGGAAGTCAAACATTGTCCTTGTACATTTTTTTATAGCACTATAGACATTTAGAATGTGGTTGGGGCTCTAGGCCCGTTTGACAACTTTTGGAGTCCCATAAGATGGAACTCCAAAAGCTATAATGGAAATTGTTTGACAAATTAACTTTGCGATTGAATCGCATAAAATATGAGTCAATTGCAGAAATTTGAGATTGGTTAGAAGCTACGTACTTTGGGCAGTTTTTGGCCGAACGCAGAAGCAAAAACCGTTGCCCGTGGCAGTTTCGTGTGGCTCCCCTAAGTCGAACATATGATATCTATAACATGTTTCCAATATTCTGCATTCTTGGGTTTGTTGGAGCATTATTAAAGAGTATAATTGTCCAGCAAAATCTGCCATTTAGCCTTTTAGGTACTGCGGCAGTGGTAAATGTAGAGGCCGTGTGTTGCTCTGTAAGAGAGAAATGCATGTTAGTGCAAAACATAGGGTGCGTTTGATAAAACTGAAAATTAAGTGTTGAATTTCAAGTACTGAAAATTTTAAGCGCTTAAAGTTTTATTCCTTAAAATAGTGTTTCAATTATTGAAGTAGAATGCATTCAGTGATTATTTTCAGTAGAAAATTTTCACTTAAAGTTTTCAGTGGTTTTGGAGCTACTTTTTCAATTAAGTGGTATGTTATTAAACGCACTGAAAAAAAAATAAGCGCTGAATCTTCCCCACGTGACTTTTTAAAAGTAGCTTATGAAATTGATAATTTTGTACAAGTGACACATTACTCCTCAAAAAAAATCATGAAATTAGAAAGAAATTCCCCCCCCCCCAAAAAAAAAAAATAATAATAATAATGGCCTAACTTCAATGTTTGCAAAGCTCATAAACTAGTTGTCAAATGAATTAACATGAAATTGTGCTTTAAAAAGGAGAAGCGCCGAAATGGGGGCCAAACTAAGCCTTAATAGTCTTACTTTTCCTACATTATCACAATTATATTATTTACTCTGCTAATTTTCTTATTTAAGGAGCAATAAAAGTAAAGATTAATTTTATACTTCCAAATTTGGAATCTCATATTAAATTCTTAATAGCTTTAACAGATGTATCATATCTTGTGGTAGAGGTTGATGGAATCACTTATTACTGCATGTAGTATGGCAGGAAAAATATTTAGAATTCAAATTTGAGATTTAAATTTGGGAAGCATAATATTACTAATAAAAAAAAAAATAGTTAGTGTTTATGGTTTTGGCTTAATGACACTACTCCCTTTTACTTGAGCTATTTCTGATGTTTCACCTTTGTATCATTTTATGCTTCTACTGTTTACAGGTGGCTTGGGCCTCCATTACAACAACAATTGTTTGATGGCAATTGGCAAGTATAACACGATAGTTTTTATGGCATGTCAAGCCCATTGAAAAAAAAAATTAATTCCATGTGATCTAATGTAACTAATACGTTCTTCATTCATTTGCTCCTCAATATCCACAGTTCCTAATCTATTGAAATTAAATGAGGAAAAAAAAATTTTTAGGACGGAGGCCCAATCTGAGTTGGCAGGGCGTTAACTTCTCTCACGCTATAAGGCTTAGTTTGGCCTCTATTTTGGTATTTCTTATTTTTTAAAGTACAATTTTATGTTAATTAATTTGATTATTAGTTTATGAGCATTGCAAAAATTGAACTTAGGACTTTTTGTCGGGGGAGCTTTTAAAAGAATGGAGCTTTTAAAAGTTCAAGGTTGTCTTTTGATTTCATGATATTTTTTGAGTAATGCTAGGTACACCTAAACGTGACACCTAAACTGTCCACTTGCTGATGTGGATTTCCTATATCATTCATTAGTTACAAAAAAAAGTTTGAATTATTTTCCAAAATGCCATGACACATCAGTAGGTGGATGGTTTATGTGTACCAAACATTACTCATATTTTTTTGAAGAGTAATGTGTCACTTGTACAAAATAATCAAATAATATAATAATAAATTTCATAAGCTACTTTTAAAAAGTTATGTGGGAGCCAAAATAAGCCTAAATGTAGGTTTGAATCTCCTCCTTCCTTGGTAGTTGGGAAAAAAAAAGGAAAAAAAAAAAGGAAAAATGAAAGAAACCAAACCGTAATTTGGTACTTAAATACTTTACCTAACTAAGGGCTTGTTTGGAATTGAACAAAAATAAAACCAGGTTCAATCGCATTCTTATTGTTCATTTGGTTTCTAGGAAACTAGAATCATGTAGTATTTACAAGGAATCTGTTTTGAGAATTACTAGGTCTACACTCTACAGTCACTAAAACAATAAGAGGGTATCTGCCAAATATTTGAAAAAACAAAATTCATTTGCTTGCAAGCTGAGTGGAAGTTTAAGCTTTTCGTTCATTTAATTACTTTTTACACCAACATGTAAGAGATTAGTTATAACGATAAAAAAACAAAAGGGTAGACTGGGCAGTTAGTAAAAATGACTAATGTAATTTTTTTTTTAATATGATGAATAATATTTTACCCCTATGGGACACTTTACACTATGTAGTTTGGAATGTAACACATAACTCCCTTGTGGTTTGCCTCTGTGGCAATCCACTATAGGCAAAACAAACTGTTTAAATGACCAAAATGACCTCTTATTTTTTTATCACTCTAATATACTAGTTACACACACATATGATTGAAAAAAAAAACCACAGCAGTGAGGTCAATGAAAAAATCAGACAGTTCTACAGAGAGAAAATAAGAATCTCACCCATGTATAATGTACTACTTTATAGGAAAAGCAGTCAAAAATCTATTCAAAATTCAAAATAAAAAGAAAAATTACTGTATACTTTGAAATATCATTTTTATAACTGTAAATTTAATAGTTTAAAATTTTTAGTAGAATTGCTACTCTAGTTTTTTCAATTGACCTCACTGCTATGAATTTTTCTATCTCTGTATATGGAACATGTATATTAGAGTGACAAAGAATAAGAGGTCATTTACGCAATTTATTTTTGCTACAGGGGGGCAAAGTGCCACACAGGAAAACCACGGGAGGTTATGTGTTACATTCCAAACTACAAGGGGGTAAAGTGCCACAGAGGCAAATCACAGGGGGGTAATGTGTTAGTACATTTTAAACTACAGGGGATAAAGTGCCACAGAGACAAACCACATAGGGTAAAAGATAATTTACCCTTTTTAATATTAAGGACAACTAAAATCTATCATTAAGAATAAGTCATCCCCCTATTTCTTAGACTAAAATACTCTCATCTTCATCATCTAACTCTAACCACCATTATTACCACCTCCGACCACCACCCTCACACTCACCATCTCCGGTGACCACCCCACCACCTTCGGCGACTAAAAAAAATAAGTGAAATTTCATTAAACTTTTTCTATAACACGTGAAATTTCATTAAACTTTTCCTATAACACGGGAAATTTCACTTAATATTTGTAAAACTTGTAACTAACGTGGAGATGATCGGATCTGGTTCGAACTCGTCGGAGATGGCTGGATGTGGTGGCTGCAACAATGGCGATAGTGGTGGTGGTGGTGGTGGCGGCGGCGGGTGGGGATAGTGGTGGTGGTTGGCGATAGATCGTGATCGTGGTGGTGGTGGTGGTGGCAGACGGCGGTAGCTCTATGGTGGTGGCGACAGATCGATCATAGTGGAGGCAGACCCAAATCTCAGAGAGAGAGAGAGAGAGAGAGAGAAAATATTTAGTCTATGAATGTTTACCAAATATAAATTTCAATTAAATGGACTTTTTAATAAATAAAATTTTTCAAACCCTAAACTCTTAACAAACACTTTGAGAAATTTTCCATTAATTTTCCCAAAACGAAATTTATTTGAATAAATTTAGAGTTCTTTCGAGTGCGGAAAGAGAAGTGCTAGGCACACATCTCAAACCACACCCTATGCTTTAAATGTATATAATTTGTACTATTTGAATTTTTCACACTTTTCTGTGTATCACTTATACCCATAGAAACATAGATTTTTAACGTTTGCCAATGAGAGACGAGGAGTCTCAGGAAGACACAGCGTGCGAGGTAGCTATTGTCGGGGATTTCGTGTACTGTCGTGTGAAGTTTGATTTGGGAAAGCCTATTTATTACTTACTTCCTCTTTAATTAACCTCTTTCCGTCTTTCCCAAACAACCTTAACAATTTCCCACGTGTCCCCTAACCTCACCACTTGCCACATGAAGCACACGTGTCCTCTTGTTGTCTCCTTCGCCAGCTAAGAGGAGTAATGCTAGATGCACTCCTAAATGCATAATTTAATTTAATGCACAATTTTGCTTAAAAATATTAGACCTCGTGCTGAAAAGTCTGCAAAAAAAAAAAAGAAACGTGCAGGGTGTGCAAGTTTTTTAGCACGAAATCTAACATTTTTAAGTAAAATTGTGTATTTGATTGTGCATTTAAAGCACATCTAACATTACTCAGCTAAGAGATCTCATAGTAAAACTTTCCCCTTGAACAAAGACAAGTGCTTGTTAACCCTCACAATCCGAATTTTTTTACCCAAACCATCGCATTGGGAATATTATTTTCCACACTTATCAACTTTTCAACTTATTTTTTAAATGCATCAAATTTTTTAAAGTCACATGTTCAAAATGCGACGTTTGCAAAAAAAAAAAAAAAAAAATTGCTTGAGGTTGCATTTTGAAAATACAACTTCTGACTGCAATGTTTTTTCCTGAATTTTTTACTAAGAGCGACCTCAGGCAATTTTTTTTAGCATTTTGGACATACTACTTTAAAAAAATCACTGAATTTAAGAAATAAGTTAAAAGTATAATGAGTTTGAAAAATATGACCTATCATTTGATCAGTCAAGATGAAAAAATCCTCATAATTCCTACCATTGATTCGTTCTTTCGTTTTGCATTCTCCCACTTGCTGTATGGAGAATTATTGTGTGATCCTATACTATTAGTTTGGTGAAAAAGATGTGATGGTTTTGATCACATAAAAATGCCAATGACATGGAAGAGAATGATCAAGTCAGCTCTGCAACTTGGGTGTTCGTGTTTTTTATCTCCAATTTCTTGACTTTTGTGTGTAGAGTTGACTTGAATTGACGTGGTAATATTTTTTGTGCAGTCCTACCATGTCAACTTAATAAATTATTGGTCTACAAACACACAATAATTTAGCTGGTTTATAATTTGATACATGTGTCGATTCAATTTTAGGACAGAACTTGAGTCAAATTCCTTTTGAGTCTAGTTTGATCAATACCATAATTTTTGAAAAGGTTTTGTTAACATGTGTATTTAAAGCATATACTAAGATTCTAAAATTAGAAATAAAAAAGGGTACAACGTGGAGTTCAATGCATGTTTGTCTCTCTTACTTATTTTCACTTTTGAAACTTTAACATACACCCCAAAAGTACATGTTTAAAAAACCCTTTTAAAAATTATATTTTGTAAAAGAGGTTTTTTATGAGTAATGTTAGAGTCACAAAAGATATGCTCACAAAAGTACGTGGCATCCCATGTGACACCTATGTGGCAGAGCACCCATATGGTAGTAGGATTCACCACACTTAACTCTGCCACATGGGATGCCACATCTTTTTGTGAGCATCTCTTTATGACTAGGAGTATTTTATAACTCTAGCATTACTCTCTAAAACTATGTGTGGCACAAGAGAACTCAAGTTCTGTCCCAGTTTGTATGCGTCACCCTTTTGTTTTTTTTGCAAGATCTTCATCATGTACCAAAAAGGAGTGTAGTTTTGTTCACTCTAAAATTACTCACTCTTTGTTTATTCCATTTTCTCGTTAGTTAATGTACTAGGGTCCAATACTTTTTATTACTCCCTCTGTCCCATTTTATGTGTCCATCTTGGGGAATCCAACTATTTAAGGGGACAAAAAAGAATATACACCTACTTTCCACAATTGTCCATAATCATTGCACTTTCTTTTTTTGTTTTGTTTTGGTGTTGATTGTAAGGAAGGGTAATTTGGGAAACTAAGTAAAATTTGCATACTAATTTAGGAAAGTGGACAACAATTTTGGGACATCCCAAAAAGGAAAGATGGACACATAAAATGGGACGAAGATAATATTAATTAATTCTTATTTAATCATGAATCTCACTGCATTAGTCAATAAAAAACGAAAGTGAACATTTAAGCAAGAAACATGTAAAAAAAAAAAAAGGGTTAATTGCAAAAACACCCCCTCAACTATGACCCTTTTCTGAGTACACCCCCTGATTTAAAAAAGTGAACAACTTCACCCCCTCAACTATCAAAAATTATTTAGTCTCAAACGCCGTTAACGGAAGTAATAAAATGACGCATATACCCTTGTTCTGAATTGCAAAAACACCCCCTCAACTATGACCCATTTTCGAGTACACCCCCTGATTTAAAAAAAGTTAACAACTTCACCCCATTCCACCCCCCCCCCCCCCCCTCTCTCTCTCTCTCTCTCTCTCTCTCTGCAACTTATCTCTCTAAATTATAAGGTCCCAATTAAAAAAAAAAAAAACTATGTGTAATATGTTGGTCCAAAAGACCAACCCCATAATTTAGAAAAAAATAATTACATATAAAACATTGGTCCAACTGTAATCCAACACACCCTAAACATTTGTCCCAACTCATTTTCATCTCATCTCTTAGTTTAGTCTACACAAATTGTTTTACCATCATGCCAAACTTTACAAATTTCAATCAACTATCAACCCTTATTACTGTTAGGCTGTATTTGGTTAATAGATTTAGTGAGGGAGAGAAAAGAAGAAAGGAAATCGAAAAAGAAAATTAATTCTCAGGTATTTTCCCTTCTAATTCATCCATGATTAATAATATCGAAAACTAATAATATTTAAAATATGAGTAATGCTATGCTTATCAAACTTTGTATCCTAAGTGGTTCTCAAACACGTGGTAGTAGGCCCAAGTGATTTTGATTGGAGGATGCTGAAGTCGTCCCACCATTATTGAAGGTGGTCCTGCCGTTACATGTATCTGGGAATCATTTGAGATACAAAATTTGGGAAGCATAGCATGACTCTTTCCTGGTAATTAAGCCAATGTATTACATATAATAAGGTTTTTTGGGTCTATTTGTAATTAAGCCAATATATTACATATGATAAGTTTTTTTTTTTTTTTTTCAAATTTTGGGAGAATGAAGTATAATTGGACTAACATCTTACATGTAAAATCATTTTCTTTTAGCCTAACTGATATTTTTTGGGGGGCTATATAACAAGTTTACTTATTTTGCGGGGACTAAGCTTAATAAAATTTAAAAATTTCCGACATCCGCCACTAGTCGTGGTGGTGTGGGGCAAGGGAATGAGAGAGAGAGAGGGAGAGGGGATAGTGAGAAATTAGGGTAGACTGTAAAGAGAGAGAGAGATCAAACTCATTTTGGGCACAAAGGGTAAAAGTGTCCATTTTTGCTCTCACGTGATGGGCACATGCCCATTTTCTTTTGCAAACTAACGGAGGGGGTCAACTTGTCGAATAAAACAAACGGAGAGGGTCAATTTGTCGGAAAAAAAAGTTCAGGGGAGCGAGTTGAAAACGGGTCATAGTTGAGGGGGTGTTTTTGAAATTAACCCAAAAAAAAAAAAACCACCCCTTTCGAAACTGGGTCCACCTACCAAGACGTGGAACCCACATAGAGTTTCCAGGGTCTAATAAATCGTTGTGTTAATCCGGTATAGAACTATCAACTCGGCGAGTGTAGAACCACTAACCAGGTTCAACTTTGCTTTGGAAAGGCCACACCAATGACACCACGGTTTTCTCGGGGAAAGGTTGGGGTTTGACTGAGACGACAAAAACCAAAGCCTTCAAATGGAGAAATTATTCAGTGCGCTGTGCGTCCATCACGTTGATGTGACATGACGTAGTGTAATTATTTAATTTTAATTATCCACTTGCTTTTTACATTTAAGAGATCATTAGGGTGTAACAAAATTGAACGGACCGACCGAACTGATCAGTTCGATCAGTTTTCAAAAGCTTCATGTAGTGTAAAAACTGAATTGAACCGAAAATTTACACTAAATTGACATAATCGAAATTCATCGGTTTGACTAAAAATTGCACCAAGGTCCAAGACGAACCGTTTTCACCCCTAAAAATCATAACAAGTGATTTTTCAAATTTAAAATTTGAAACTTCACTAACGATTTGTTATGATCTCGACAAAGTGAATGGTTAAAATTAAAAGGTAATATCACATTATCACGAGCATATGATATGGCTCGACGGACTCACTTTGAAATGCATTTAGAGAGAGAAAGTAGAGAGAGAGGCAGCACCGAATGGTCTGTCATATCATCCTCTGTTCTTTAGAGGAGTTAACTTGTTTAAAATTACTCCCTGACGGCCCCCACTTCAAAAAATATCTCTTTCTCTCGCTAAAAGTATTGAAATGGCAGACAATCAAGGTTCGGTCGACGGAGGGAGCTATTCGGAGCTTCTGTTCGCCGACGACGTCGTTTTGGATCTGGGCACAGGTGTAAATTGCTTCAACCATGCCACTACCTTTTCTACTGAAGAAAAATTACCAAAAATGCTCTGTTTTGCTGATCATTATAGCAATGTAGTAACCAGTTTAAATCTTGCTGAAATCACAACAACTCCTCAGAAATCTGGACTCACATACAGTGATATTTCAACTTCAACATCATCCATTAATGACAGCAACACCAAATCTCGCTCCAAACCAAATGTCAGTCACTTTTCTAGACACAGAAAAAATTTACTACAGTAAATTTTTAGTTTTCTTTTTGGCAATTAAATACACAAGAATTGATGGGTTTTTTTTTTTTTTTTTTCTTTCCAAATGCAGAAAAAACGAAATGGGTCAGTGGGTAATGAATCAGTTCAGAGTTTGACTACCGGCGCCGGATCTCCGGCAAGAAATCAAAGAAACTCTAAGAAGAACAAGTCAGAGAGCTCAAAGGTGAATGGACTTGAAAAGGTGAGTAAATTAATTAGCTAAATAGAAGGTGCGTGGAAGCTTTGCATGTCCATATATACATGTTGATATATATACGGAGCAGTCAGCCTCTAAAGAGGGCACCCTCGCTTTATTAAAGAGAGAATTTCTGTTTTAGATGTTAGATCGTGTTTAAAAGCTGTTAAATGACAAGATTGTCCTTAATGAAAACACGATCTGATGGTTAAAACATAGGTCAATCTTGTCATTTAACAGTTTTTAAACACGATCTAACAGCTAAAACAGAAGTCCTCTCTTTAATAAAGAGAAGACGGCCTCTTTAGAGCCTGACTGATATACGGAGTATCAGATATCTGTTAAAAAAAAATTTGGGTAGATGTTAATGTATAGTATTTTCTTGATTGGTTAAATTTTGACTGATATATGTATGTGTGTATATATATATATAGGTGAAGAAAGAGAATGTTGGAGAGCGAATATCAGCATTGCAGCACATTGTGTCTCCCTATGGCAAGGTTTATGTTTAATCAAATTAATTACTAACATATATGCAATCTATCTCCGAATTAAGTTTGTTTTGAATTAGGAGAAGTTTTGGACATGAGATTGTGACACCACAATAAGAGGCAAATGACAAATACATACATGTACATCACATGTTGCTTGAAGTCAGTAACACACGTCGTGTGCATATATATATATATATATATATATGCGACTTGGACCCATATTTATTGGGGCATTGTACCATGTCAGCTGGTGTGACGGTTTCATTGAATAATTTCTCCGTGTGCATGTATATATACTACACACGTGTAAATTAAGTGTGTATGTGTTTAATTAAAATACTAATTGTACAAACTAATGTGTATGTTATGTATGTATTAATTGGAATGCAATGCAGACTGATACAGCATCAGTACTTCACGAAGCACTGGGATATATAAGGTTTTTGCAGGAGCAAGTCCAGGTCTTGTGTTCTCCATACCTTCATGTAAGGAATTGTCTGGAATTTTTTTTTTTAATTAAATCAGGAAAAAAAAATTTTGAATTAGGTCATCTGGGATCCTTTCCCAAAACTGATCATAGCAACATCATATTTGGGTAAAGTACCCCAAAAGGCGCCAAAAACCTCCTTAATTCCTTACTTAAAGTGATATCAAATTTAGTTAAACTCAAACTTCAAATCAAATGAAGAAAATCACCCTCTCAGAATTATTATTGAAGACTGTATATTTTTTCTTAAGTTTTGTAAGGGTTCTATTAGCCATGTTAAAAGAGAGAGTAATCAATATGCGGACATATATCGGAGCGGATAAACTTAATCCTCTTGTTTTGTTAGATGCTACGATTAGGGAACTTTGTATGCCTCTTGTGGCAGACTCTGTTGGGATTTGCTTCCCCCTGTTGTGGGAGCTAGCCATTTTTGTTATTTTCCGATTAACCAAAAAAAAAACTTCAAATGAAATTGAAGTAACATAATTCACAAACCCAAATATATAATATGAATTTGAGTCAGTTGGAGAGTCTTTTTGTATTTTTTTTAACATTCTCATTCAAATTTGATTTGATATGGAATTTGAGTAAGGTTGGAAATGCTTTAATTACTCAAATGTTACACTTCATTGAGGGGAAGTGATTGTGTTATAAGAAAGTTTGAGTCTGATCATTGGAGAGCCTCCTATCAAATGAAGCCTTATTAAAATTTGAGTACAGGATTGCCTTGTTTTTGTTTGGTTACCTTTTCGTTCCCAAATTAATGTTTTAACTGATAGAACATTTTGAATCAATTTGGGATTCAATTTTTAGAAGTATCAAGCATTTGGAAATAAATTAGGGATTCAAACTGTGCAAAATTGAGGTTTTACCATTTCTAATCAAAATTGCTTGTTTTTAACAGAAATTTCACAATGTGCACATTTTGTTGGCAAGCAGATGACCTTGAACTCCAATTGTGATTAGGGGTGAAAGAAAACCGAATCAAACCGACACACCGAATGGATCGGTTCGGTTCAGTTGATTTTCGTGTAGTTTGTGCAGTGTAAAATCGAAACAACCGAAATTTTACACACTCCGAACCGAACCGAAACCGATCGATTTTGCCAAAAAATACACCGAACTGAACCGTTTACACCCTTAATTCTGATGCATCAAAAAGATCCCAAAACATCCCATGAATGAGCTATTGACCCTGTAGGAAATGTGTCAACATAGTGTATGGATTTCAATAAAGGAAGTATGATAAATTGTTCCCATTTGGCACAACTTTGGTTCTAGACTCAGTACCAGAAGAAAAAAAAAAACAACTTTTGGTCGATTGTAAATTTCTGCGATTGATTCACGTTCTTTTTGTGTTAAATAATACTTATTGTTTGGTTCATTTAAACAATTGATCATACGTTTCTCTTAACTTTTAGACTTATGGACTCCAAAATTGTTGGCAACAGGATCATAGTATTCATGTACTAAATGTGCGTGTGTGTGTGTACAAAGATATCATAGATGTGTTTTGACACTTATTTAATACCGAGTTGGGCAGGATGGTGGAAAAAAAGGAGAAGGGGATCCGAGAAAGGACCTGAGGAGAAGAGGTCTGTGTCTGGTCCCACTGGATTGCACGGCACACGTGGCAAACGCCAATGGTGCTGATTTCTGGTCACATTCATGGGCAAACTCTGCATCAAAGCACTGAACCTCTCTTCTACATGGATGGCCGTCCACTGTATTTTGCAGCATAGCTTATGTTAGGAATAGAGCAAAAGTGTTTTTTTTTTTTGTGTGTGTGTGTGTGTGTGTGTGTAGGGGGGAGGGGCTTTTTTGGAATTCGTACAAGGAAAGATTTTGAAGAAAAAAAAAAAAAGGATGGTACAAAGGTGTGGTGGGTAAAGTTTTCTGAAGTCTCTTCTTTTGTTTTCACTGCTTGTGTCTGCTACGATTTTATTCTTCCTCCTATAATACGTCTAAGTATCTAACGTCTAAGAAGCCTTTTTTTTTTTTTCCCCCTTACTTCTTCTAATGATTTACTCGTATCTACTAATTGAGGAATTTTTGGTACCTTGAGGACACCATGTGTCATGCCTACATGATATATTTCAGCCCATGAAAGTGGGTGACACCTTGCTGCAGGAGATGAGGATTTCACCCAAAAAATCAACTCTTATTGACTGGAGGGTACCATTTATGGTACCCAAAAACTTCTCCTACTAATGCATCCAGTTTGCGAGCGAGCTTACAATAGTACTCTGTTATAAGACCTAAACACAAAATAAAAGAAAAAATGTCACATGTTATAATTTTCCTTATTTGTTTTAATTCTTGTAGATAGGCGCATGCTACAAAATTTCCAAATTATTGGAGTAGAAGATAGAGATCCTATTCAAGTTGGCCAATATTCGATCCTCATATATCTTAAGTGCAGGTTCGAATCTCTATTTGTATTGTAGTTAAAAAATATGACAAAACAATAATAATAATAAAAAAGAAATAGAAAAAAAAAAAAAAAAAAAAAAAAGCAATGATAAAACCAGTGATTCATATAAAGTTCCTAATCCTTCCACTCATTTCTTCACGTGGTAGAAAGAAAATAAAATGTGGTTTTGAGTAGGGGTGAAAACCAAAATCGAAAAATCGAACAAACCAAACGGAACGGAACGGTTGGTTTTCAAAAAAAATTGAACAAACCTGTCACACCCCAACCCGCCCCGCGGGCTAGGACACGTGTAACAAAGCCAACAAACCAAACAATCATTTTTAACGTTCCAAAAATAACATTTTTTTAAGTGAAATACCAGGGGAAAAATAGCTTTTTATCAAATAGAATAATAAAGAGAAATAAAATAAAGTTTTAAAACCATTGAATGGTACTTGGACAGAGTTCCCCCTATTACAGCACCATTTCCCCCTGTTAAACAAAAAATTAAAATACCAAAATATCACCAAAACACTTGAAAAATACTTTTAAAACATCAATCCACAATTCATATTACAAGGATTTAATAAAACTAAAACATAAACTTATATCCAAAATCCAAAGACTAGGAATATAACTACTCATCTAAACTCATTTACATATGAACATATTAAACATTAACCATTTATCTCAAGCTATCCCAGAATCTCCGCAGTTCAACGCTTCTCACTGTGATGCTAGTCCGTACCTGCGTGGTCATTAGCCACAAAAATTGATTAAGCTTTCGCTTAGTGAGCACGTGGTACTAATCATGCAATTGGAATATTTAATGCATCATAAACACCAATTAAGCATTCACAATGATAAATGGTCGTCGGCGTGTCAAATAATCAATCACCATCGTATTGGACCCTTGATTCTGGGTCATTCTCACTTTGTCGTCGCTTTAAAAGCGATATCACACACTCTCATGTAACCGTAGTCAATTCGTTGTGGTCGTCACCACCGTCCCCTTTTCTCTGAGAACTTCATCATCATCCCCCTTTTCTCTGAGGAATGGACGTCCCTTATATACGGGCTAAATAATGGTGATTATCAATTGACACTCTTTGACCCCAATAAGCACATAAGCAACTCAACATGTCAACATGGCAATTTCAACATTTTAGACATGTTAAATAATAAATTATCACATGCTTTTCTACTTAATCATAAATTAAGCATTCTAAGCATTTAATAACAATTAAAAGACATTAAACATCCAATTTTGGGAATAGGACACTCACCTCACGAATAAGTCCCAAACAAGCCTAGAAACCCCAAACTCCTTCGCAAAACTAGCTCTAGATACTCCCAATGATATTCCTACATATATATATTTATATATCACACATATGTATCACCCCTTAAAATGGGTCGCAGAAAAAAGTTATCAAAATTGAAAAAGAAAAACATAGAAATAACCCTCTCACCTTCCCGAGTCCGAATATGGCTTCGGTTCGCGAAATAGAAGTCACACGGCAAAGCTACGGCGACAAAATGGCGCGAAACCCTTTATTTCTTTTTTTCTCCTCCGCTGAATCTAACTCTCTGAAACTTTAAACTTATGTTTTGATTTCTTTTGTTTTTATTATTATTATTTTACTAACCGACTAACATATACCAAAGGATATATGATAATTTTATCATATTTTTATTTACACCCCCATATGTTTCTAAAGTCCTATTATGAAATCCCCTAAACTTTATATTAACTACCAAATATTTAAGTGGATATATGTCTATGTCACGTATGGGTCCCAAAAGTGGTCCCAAATATTTTATAAAGTTGCTAATTAGCCTACTAATTATGAATCATATTCCAATTCGTCCTCACACGGGTACCCAAACTGACACCATAAAATGTCATAACTAGCAATAAAATATTCAAAACAATTATTCATTTAATCACATAAATGCAACTAAATGCAATTATCTAATCTGGACCTCCCGTGGGTCCCATTTCACATCTATCCAACTATGCCCTTTATCAAGCACTTATCACATTGGGGTAACTGGAACTTACCCAAATATCACATGCAATTAATTATACTAATTAATGCATGAAAAAAATAAATATTACTTCCATTTTCTGGGTACGGGTATTACAAAACCAAATTGAACGGAACGGTTGGTTTTCAAAAAAATAGCCTAAGCTAAAAACCGAACTGATCGACCAAAGAAAAAACTGACCGAACCGACCACTTCGGTCGGTTTTCAAAACATGAAAAAAACAGACAAAAATCAATCGAACCGAGCAATTTACACCCCTAGTTTTGAGAGTTTGATGAGTTTACTTGAGCACATGTAGTTACCCTTGTTCTCTTTTACTTTCCTTTGTTTAATTTGTTTAAACGTCTGTTGATGTTGTAGAGAAATTTATATATTAGAGTTGCGCTTAAATACATCTTACACGCTTATAGTTTGGTCTTTATGTCATTTTGGTCCTAAAACTTTTCATTGTGTCAATTTGATTCTCCAATTTTGTTAATTAGATCAAAATGGTCAATACGTCCAAATCTGTTACAAAATTAACAAAACTCAAGGACAATTTCGATCTTTCACTTGCCTCCCCCAAATCTCCATCACCACCGCCAGTATCACCACCGCCATTGCCATCATAGCTCGCCGGTACCACCACCGATGTTGCCATCACAGCGACAATTTCCTCATTATTTTAGGTTCCCTTTCCATTGTCGACAACAAATTTAGAACAAAAGGGTATAATAGTGAAGGCTCTATTGAAAATCATGCAATTAAAAGAAGAAGGTGATATACTATATTCAAAATCAACAATGCAAATATGCACATACACATATACAGTCAGGCTCTAAAGAGGGCGTCTTTCTTTATTAAAGAGAGGGCCTGTGTTTTGGCCATTGGATTAAAAATTATGAAATGACAACACTATCCTTAATGAAAACACGATCTGACGGCCAAAACGCTGGCCCTCTCTTTATTAAAGAGAGGGAGCCCTCTTTAGAGAATTTTTGTACACATATAATATATATATATATATATATTTTTGGGTGGGGCTAAATACACCAATGTAATTGCTAAATACACCACTCTTCTTCATGTATACCCAAAATACCCTCACCCAAACTCATTGTCAAACACCATACCAGACAAGCCCCTATATCTCCTAAAATCACAGATGTGTGTCTCTGTCTTCTCTGCTCTATCTTCAGTCTTTTCTCTATTAAGAACTCTCAATTCACCACTGGACCACCATTGCTCTCTCTAGACAAGTCTCTCTCTCACCCAATTGCCACCAACCATCGGACCAACTACCCAACCGCCATCAATCATTGGACCACCACCACACAGTCCACACCACCCCTCTCTCTCTCTCTCTCTCTCTCTCTCTCTCTCTCTCTCCACACTAGGTCGCTAGCCGCACAATAGAGAGAGAGAGAGAGAGAGAGGTTTGTCTTGTATGGTGTTTGGCAATGAGTTTTGTTAAGGGTATTTTGGGTATACAGTAGAATGGTGGTGTATTTAGCAATTATAGTGGTGTATTTAACCCCACCCTATATATATATATATATATATAAGAAGTTGAAAATCATACAATTAATACAAAAAAGTGATGATCTATAGTCAAAGTCAAAGATACAAATCTACGCATACACATATATATATATATATATGTATACACACACACACAATATATACATATACACACATGTAGATAATTCTTCCTCTTCTCTTCTTCTTCCTTTGTTTTATGTATTTCTGTGTGTGTGTTAGCCGTGAAATAAGAATCAATTGGAGGGTATAACAATCAAAAACCCTAATTAATCAGAATCAATTGCGGATCACCACCGACTCACAGTCTTGAGTGATCGGACCAATTTCTGACATCGTCTCTCTCTCTCTCTCTAGAAAAGTCACTATTTTCTCTCTAGACTTCTTCAATCTCTTCCATCATCTTCTAGAAAATTCTCTGAACTCGACTAAAATCCATCTGTCCTCTGCATTGTTGTCTAGATTCGACAACAATCTACATTGTTGTCAAGATTCCTACCAATGCTCGATGACGGCTGTAGCACTGCACGTACTCCACATTCTCATTTCTCACCGTCTTCTTCACCTTCTCCAGCAGTGTAGATGGATATTTGGGGGAGACAAGTGAAAGGACGAAATTGTCCTTTAGCTCTGTTAGTTTTTTAACAGATTTGGATGGATGGACTATTTTGACCCAATTGACAAATATGAATGACCAAATTGATACAAATAAAAGTTTATGGACCAAAATTATACAAGGACTAAACTAGAAGGGTGTACAATGTATTAAAGCCTTAGAGTTGTGATTATCAAAACCAAAACCTTGTTATTTAGGGGCTGTTTGGGAACTTAACTAGTCATTTTTTTATTCAAAATTCAATAAGCTCAAGTATTTAGTGAAATGTCCTTTTCCACTAGAGTGCGTGTATAGTCTAAAATCTCTCATAGATTTATTTATTTGTCAAATCAATGAAATCGTGGTTTTTTTTTTTAAATAAATATAAATATATGAAAACTAAATACTTGAAATTAATCAAGCGAGCTTTGTATAAATGATGTGACTTCTTTCTCTCCAGTGGAAAGATTGAGGGTTCGACTTTAGGGGGAGTCTTTGCTTGTCCCCCTATTTGGAAAAATATACAATTAGACCAATTTGGTAAAAAAAAAAAAAACTCACTTTTTATCTAGTTTTTGTACAAATCACTATAATAATTATTTCAATAAAGTTTTTGGACACGTACTCCAATTGATACTCACAAAACACTTAAATTTGTATAAGTATTTTAATTTATGGGTTTTGTTAAGGCACATGTTAAGCTTATAAAATTGGAAATAAATAAGGGGTACAGTGTGGTTTCAATGTGCGCTATGTGAGAAGTTATTCAGTGAGCCCGTCACGCCACGTCAACATGTTGACGTGGTGTGACCATTTAATCTCAACCACCCACTTGCCCCCTCTTTCTAGGGAGATCATGACAAGTGGTTAGTGAAATTTCAAATTTTAAATCTGATAGCACACTTGTCATGATCTCACTAGAAGGAGGGGGTAAGTAGATGATTGAGATTAATTGGTCACACCACATTTTCATACTGACGTGGCGTGACGGACTCACTGAATAATTTCTCCTAGTGTGGGGTTAAGTGTTTTTATCTCCCTTGTTTATTTTCACTTTTGGAATATTAACATCTATACTAATATAAAAAGGAGAGGTAGGGGTTCCTAAAAACTAGGCTTAACTATATTTTACACCCTCCTAGTTTGCCCTTTGTGTCAATTTGGTCCATGTAGTTTAGAAAGTGTCTTTTTAGTCTCTGTAGTTTTATAAGTGTATCATTTTAGTCCCTCAAACACTTTTTGTGACAATTTTTTTACTTTTAGTGACAAAATTATTCGTCACTAGAGGACTTATTGGACTTACTTGACACACATATGAAACTACATGGACTAAAGTGACACTTTCTAAATTACACAGACCAAACTGACACAAGTGACAAACTACAGGGGTGTAAAATATATTTAACCCTAAAACCTATTACTTTCAACTCATATTTACATTAAACCCAATGAGTTTTGTTTTAAAAAAAATACAAATATAAAATTTCTAAATTGACATAAAATTTTAAAAAAGAAACTGTTTTCACTTTCCCTAAACCCCATGCCACAAATACCAACTGCACTAGTTTTCTTCACCCCCGTCAGTTGCAAAAGCAAAATCCACAACATTCATTCATTTTCTATCCCATTATCTAATTTATCTTGCCCCCAACCTCAACCATCCCCTTCCTCTTCAAACCTCATCATTTCTAACCAGATGTGTATATTTATATGTACATCATGTTTGTATATGCATACATCTCTGTTGAATTTTGTTGATTGTTTTGAAGAGTTTAGGAATGGAGTGCACCAAATCAAGAGCATTGAAATTTTTTTTGTAGGTGAGTATTTATTTTGCTTTCTAATTTCTTATGGCCATGAATTTCTCTAGAGTTTTCTTTTTTTAAAGTGTCTTTGAATTTCTCTAGAGTGGGTTCGACACTATGGACAACAACTATTGTCACAACCCATCCCGCTACCTGTAGGAATTGGACATGTGGCACGCTACCAAAGCTTATCCAGTTCCTTTAAAGTAAAATAGTAGCGGAAAAACATGCGTAAAATTAAAGTCAGAGTCATAAAAAATTTTGTCCAATTGAAACATTTCCAAAGAATACATTTGAAGAACAGAAGTCCAGTCGACTGGGTAGGGATTCAATCGACTGAAGACTTAAGCAGTGAAGTTTTCAAAGAATCCACAGCCCGTCTAGTCGACTGTGACTGGTGTCCGGTCGACTGGGGCCTTCGTTTCTCAGTCGACTATCTCCTTCCAGTCGACTGTGTCTCTAGCTGAATCAAAAACAACATTTCTAGTCAATTGTCCAGTCGACTGAAACATGGGTCAGTCGACTGGTTTTGCCACATTTAAAAGCAGTAGCCAACGCACAGTGTCCAGTCAACTAACACATGGACCAGTCGACTGATCCCATGGCATTTCACAAGTTGTGCAATTCAACAACCCAAGGCTTTCCAAACTAACACCAATACAAATACAACGATATAACAACATTTTAAAACATGATTACAGGTGTTTGGAAACAAAGTTACAGTACTACGAAACTATCCCATGGTCCCATTACAACATATTATGCTTCCCAAATTCTTATACAAGTATAAAAAAGAGAGAACAAAAGGTATAAACAAATTTGATTCCCGTCGTCTCATCGGCTTCACTCCTCACACTTCTTCTTTCCCTTTTTCTTCTCACCTGCAATGGAGTAAAGCTCCACTGCTCAGTTATATATTGAGTGTACAAATTCTAACATATGCATATATGACAAACACATGCTTTAATCTCATAAATCACATCAATAGTCTCTAGGAAAAAAAATACGCATTCATCTGGTAGCGGTAAGTCCAAACCTTAAACCGCGATGTCAATAGTTAGTCCAAGCCTACTACCATTATATCCTCAAGTGCCCTAATAAGTCCACGCCTTAAACCATGCACAGTAGCCGTCACTACTAAAATTCTCAAATATCGAAAAGCTTACTCCGGCATGAATTTGTATAAGTCTCTCATTTGATCCACATAGACAACTCAACGTGCTCGCGTAAATTTAGACATACTTTTCGCATTTAAGCACGTGCATAATTAACGAGCCTAAGATTAATACATGAATTTTGCCCGGATCACAATTTCGTCGTTGAAATCTAAAAATGTATTTCACCTATATATCATAGGTTAGGATTTCATACATTGTGCGATTTCCCCCAAACTTTGAAGGATCGATCAGAGGGCCGATTAAACGTTGGATATCAGATTTCATGCGATTACTACAAGTTTTATTGGGTTTTCCCCAAAAGTCTAGAAATTATATTTTTTACAAAAGTTATCCAGACGAGGCCTAAGAGGTATCAAAACGTAGATCTTATCTCTAGGAGTCAAAATATGAATTCTGGTCGAAAACAGAAGGACGAAAGGTCGCCGATTGTCGTCGCAAAGCTCGAGGAAATCAAATCTCCTTTATCTCTCCTCTCTCAAGATATTTGTAAAATTTATAACTAATGAAAATCTCACCCCCTCCTATTTATAGGAAAACTTCTTAGAAATCGCGTTTACTACCCCGTGAGTTTCTCAAACTTCTAATTAACTTCCGAAACATCGCGCATGTCCATTTTATGCTTTTACGAGTGAAAATTATTAATTACAAAAGTTTTCGACTAAATTTTGTTTGAATCCAAAATTACGTTCGGAAACTAAATTCTGTGGAATTTCTGCACAACCTACCTTTTTAAACAACGCATCACTCACGTTCTCACCACAGTGTTCAAAATGCTCTACATCGATAACAAAACTACCAGAAATTATACTACATAGGTATAATTCACTATTCATAAAAATACTAGATATTTCAAATAATATTTAAATCACATAAATGCCATTTCCTCATACTAAAGCAATCTTGATTACCAATTTCCCGTGTCCTAACCGACACCTTACCGTTGACTCACAGTCAACCTCATCCTCAATTATCATATAACATTGATAATTCACAAAATCTAAATATGCATGATAAAATCATGAAATTTTGGAACGGGTCTGACAACTGTATTGTTGATTACGATGTTTATTCATATCATAACAATAATCAACTAACAAGAATGTATTACAAATTTTTTTTGGTTGTTGTTATGTACTTTATGAAATTGTAAAGATTATTATTTACAAATTGTTTGTAATTCGTTAAATTTTTAAAAAATACATAGCAAACAGAATGCGTGTGCCCTAGCAACTAGTATGCCTTAAGGCCTCATTTGTTTCGCAGGACTAAGGGTGGGCTATAGGGGGATTGGACTAATAGTCCATTTTAATTGATTAATTCCGCGTTTGGCGCGACCATTCTTCTTGGAACTAATTGTCCATTTAAAAAAAATAGTCCCCCATATGGAGGGACAAAGTTATGCCATGGGGGAGGTAGTATTATTAGTCTCCGGACTATCAATTAAAATTGACTAATTGTCCAATCCCCCCATCCAAATGTGGCCTAAGGACACATTTTAACAAAACCCTAATTTATTAACCATATAACCGTTGTTTTATTTTCCTAATTGCCCCCCATCAATGTGGGTTATTGCCCCCATCAATGTGGGTTATTTCTTTAGCCATGTTCATGTGTGAGACTAGTTTCCTTTTCTGAACCCGACCCAAACGGCAACAAGTTTCCTAGATTAGCATCGACACACTATGAACCTGTCGGTTGTTACCTATATATATATATATATATCTATATCTACTATATATAAAAGAGTCTATGTTGCATATGGAACGTGCAAAAGTTCAATTGATTTGTCTCAATTTGGAATTATTTCAATTGTTTCAACCTCAGTTGTAACTTTACTCACACAATAGCCGTATAGGACAACCTTCAACTCACTCGCGCAAAGGCCTACGAACTTTTGACGGCATTTTGGGTTTTTGGGCCCGTATTGCCATATTGGGTTACCAGTGATTTTGGGCCTTCTTTTGGAGCCCACGTGGGAGTATTTTTTAACCCAAAGATGGGAGTTCACTGAATGCTTTACATCTATCACTAAATGTGGTGACGTGGAAGGTGAGGAGTTGTTAATGGGGTTGTGAAAAATGGTCTACGGAGTTGGTATATAAATTTTGGTAATCCGCACACTCAAACACACAATTTTTGGGACACAACCCAAGAGATGTGTCTATCTCTCTCCTGTGTCACTGTGGGATCCAGTGACATCACATGAGAGATATAAACACATCTTTTGGGTTATGGCCCAAAAGTTGTGTTTTTTGGTGTGCCTCAATCTTTACTCTATAAATTTATATCTCAAATTCATTCCTAACACATGTTAGTTTTGGAATCATGTAAAACAACTTCTAATGCAAGTCATGTGACTCTACTATCATTAGATGTGTTCCATTGTCACATGTATTTATTATAACCAAATTTGAGATATGAATTTAGGAACACACCCCAACATTACTTCTTTACTAAAATTTCACAACTTCTAATGTGATTACATTATCACATGTGAGTGTTGCAAACTAAATTTGAGATATACATTTAGGAACCGTAGCATTACTTTTTGTCAAATTTGAGATATAAATTTAGGAACCATAACATTGCTATAATGGAAGCCACGTAGTTTTACTTTTATTCAATGTGTTTCCACTGTCATATATGTTGCATGAAAACAAAATTTGATACACAAATATAGGAATCATAGCATTACTCGTCAAAATTTCATAACTTCTAATGAAAGTCCCGTGCTTTTACTATTATTGAATGTGGTTTCACTGTCACGTTTGGTAAGAACCAAATTTGAGATACAAATCTAAGAATCACAACATTACTCTCTGTCAAAATTTTACAATTTCTAATAAAAGTCACATGGTTCTACTATGTTTAAATGTTGTTCAACTTTTACATGTATTGAGAATCAAATTTGAGAAATAAATTTAGTAGTCATGCATGAAATCTGCAATGGAAGTTGCATTTTATGTTTTCCGAAATGAACTTTTTGCAAATTAAAATTGATTTAAAAATTAAGGATCTTAAGTTATTAAATTTATAATAGAGGTTTGAAATAGAATTATGCCAATTTGCAATCAATTTGGCTAATTTCGTATTAGTCAGTTTGTTATGTCCTTTACAATAATTGCATAGTTAGTCAAATATTATAATATCTCTTTAGTATATCATAATTACTCATACATATGTACAGCTGCATAAGGATATATTAATTTGTGAGAGGCTAATTCTGTCATTTCAGACAATAATTACATTCAAGTCAACTAATAATTACATTCAGTTCAACTTTTGAAATTTTATTTAATATAATAATGAGGATTCAATCAACTATGATTTCAATATTTCAGGTTCAATAAGCTTTTTTCAACCAAAATTACAATTGACTTAAAAAAAAGTTAACAATAGGCTTATATTTACATGTAGGTCAATCTTTGTAACAAAAATTGTAAAATGGTCATCTTTTGGCACAATATTTACATATAGGTGGGCTGCTTACACCATATTTACATATTGGTCAATTTTGTAAGAAAAAAAATATAGAATGGTCATCTTTTGGTACAAGATTTACATATAAGTCAATTTTTGTTAAAAAAAAAAAAAATTACAGAATGGTCAATGATCAACAAAATTATCTACTACCACTTGAAAATGTAACAAATACTACCAAGAATGAAAAAACAAAATAAAATACTACCAACAATGAGAAAAGAAATTAAAAGCGTAAACATTACATTTGCAAAACCATACTAAATTGATAGGAATAGAAAACGTCAAAATAACGTTTGGTTCAAAAACCTCGAAAATGCTTAAAACTTTTGTATTTAAATCATCAACAATATTATCTATTACCACTTCAAAATACACCCCAAATTTATCTATATTACAACTTACAATACTTAAATTACTGTGCAAACAATGGGCACATGTGGGCACCACTATTACCACTTCAAAATACACTCTAAATTTATCTATATTACAACTTACAATACTTAATTTACTGTGTAAACAATGGGCACACGTGGGCACCACGTGTTGCCCTCCTAGTATATATATATAAACCAAACTTTGCCCGCTTGATTTGAATCACTTGTTTTACACAGTATACTCACAAGAACAGCCAAAACTATCTTGTTTAGCAAGTTTCGATCACCGCTCATAAGAGATCCGTTCAAACCCTAATTTATCGATCATTGCTCGTTCAAATCTCCTTCAAAATGAGTTTTGATTCAACTCGCTCTGCAAATTCGGATTCGAAATCGAAGAGGAGCCTCAATTCGAACTCTTCAAACCCTTCCAGTAATGATAACGATAGCAATAAGAAGAAAAAGACCAGCCAGAAAACCCTAGGAGTGGCTTGGGGCGCCAATTCTCGCTCTTCCTCTCGATCCTCCTTCCGCAGTTCACCTTTCTCCAATTTCGGCAGGTTTTCGCTATGTATCAATTGTTTTCTTTCACATTTACATAAATCTTTTGTTGGTCTTTTAATAATTGTTATTTGAATCGCAAATATTGAACTTATTTGGTTGAATATATCGAATTTCTGGAGAATTTACGTGTTCACACACACATACACACACACACACTCTCTCTCTCTCTCTCTCTCTCTCTCTCTCTCTCTCTCTTTTTGGGTAGTTTTTAGGTTTCGTTTTTCTGATAATTTTGACGATTTGATTTTTTAACGAATGCTATGAGAAATATGGAATGTAATCCTCTTTTCCCTTCTCTGCCTAATTCCCTTTCTTGATCAATCTTTGATTGCCAATTTTTGTTGTAGTTACATGGTGGTGAAGAATCGTAAATTACAAGACCAGTTTGATGCTGAAGCTTCGAATTCTTCTAATAGCTGTTCGAATAACACGAAGCCTATTTTTCACGGCATCTCTATTTTTGTTGATGGATTCACCGTTCCTTCCAGTCAGGTTTTTATGGATTCTGCTGTTTATGTTGAATGCTTGTTGGGTGGCAAATAACAATGAACAAAATATATAGAAGAAAAGGGAACCCGAGTCCTTACCCAAACATATTTTGTACTGAACCTGTATACATGTGAATGTGCATACGTAAATGTTTTTCGCTATGCTAGAAAGCCAACGGTGGGATATGCAAAGTTTTTAATATATAGCAATTTTATCTTATCTCTAATTTGTGCCCCCACTCAGGGTAATTTTGTGAACTTTGGTCCCTATATTGGTTTTGATGATATGTTTTTACAGGAGCTGCGAGGCTACATGTTAAAGCACGGAGGACGCTTTGAGAATTATTTCTCAAGGCATCGAGTTACTCATATCATCTGTAGTAACCTTCCTGATAGTAAAATAAAGAATCTTAGGTTGGCATATTGTGATTTGAAGTTCACTTCCAAAGCTGTTTAATGATGTTCTACTTGAGCTTCTATGATTCTTATTGTTTTCTTTTTCTTTACAATTTCTTAATCTTTTTAATCCAGGTCATTTAGTGGTGGGCTCCCAGTAGTGAAACCCACGTGGGTGTTGGATTCTGTTGCTGCTAACAAACTTTTGAGTTGTAAGATTTGTGCTTTGGTTATTTTTTCCTGCCCTTTTCTTGATTTTGGAATGAGAATATTTGAATTTGGAATATTGTTTCTGCACTCCTCTTCGATCTCAGAAAGAATAGAGGAAAAGGAAAATAAGCTGGTTGATGATGCTCCAGAAAGGAAGACAGCATAAATATTTATTTTCCTTTGCCTATTTGTGAGTAAGAAGAGCATATCTCTTGGATGTATGTTGTCTTTAGAGGATGTTTTATTACGATTTATGCACCAAGCCCTATTGGACGTCTCCACATACTTCATTGAGTCGTAGGAGATAATGAAATTGGCTCTTCCGTGTGTGAACTGCGAAATGCTTGTCATGAGCTAGGGCTATCAAAATGCCGAGGAAGGGTGAAGCATTGGCTAATGTATATGAATCATATGATAGAGTAGGAAGTTAGCTGGTTATGTGTCTAGGATTGTTTTGAAAATATTCAGTGGTTGAGCAAAAGTGGCGATCTCTTGAGAACTTTGTCTGTATTGTTCGTATGTGATTCTATGTTGATACGTACATTTTGTTTGTTGTCTCTAGGGGTTCCTTACCAACTCGACCAGCTTGCTAGTGAAACCAATAAGCAACCAAAGTTATCAGCTTTCTTTGCTATGCAAAGCAGTCCAGTTTCTGATGATGCTGCGACTTGTATAACTGATCAAGTAAAAGCTGAAACTGAGGATCCATCATTAAAGAGTATTACAACCGTGGGTGCTAATTTACTTGAAGCAGGTGAATGGTTAGATCACACGGAGGACTGTAGCCGGGAATATGATGGTATTGAGCATGAGAACATTTGTGCCGCAATTATCGAGGAGCCAACTTGTAGCAATGCAGATTACGGTGAAGGAAAAGTGGCCGAGTCCAGTGATACAGCTGCAGTAGATGAGATCAATTTGGGAGTTGAATTTGGTCCTTGCAGGCCTTCTGCTTCAGTTAGCAGTTACTGCCTAGACAATAAAAATACCAAGGAATCATCGAGTTCAACTATTGCTCGGCATTCTAATCAGCGTCATTCAACTCTTGTGGACCCCAATTTTGTTGAAAATTATTTCAAGGTAAAAAGTGTAAAATTGAAGTTATTTATCTACTCATAATGCTGCTATTGTTTTATTTTTCCTTTTGATTTTTGCCCTTGTCGAACTACTCCTGACACTGGTCGGTTATTATGTTAATGCTTTCACAAGTTCTAAAATAGATTTATTTACCCTTTTTCTGGAAAAAAAGTTCTAAAATAGAGTCCTCCTTTTCTTTCTTCTTCTTCTTCTTCTTCTTCCTTTTTTTTTTTTTGTTGTTGTTTCTTCCAGACATGTTTTTAGATTACAACTATGCAATATGGGTGTCTTTCAAACTTTCCAGCCTAATCTTATGTTCTAAAAGTATCTGATGATTGATACCTAATCTTTTTTTTTTGCTGAGAGGTAGATTGATACTTCTTACTCTTAAGTAATTAGACAGCACAAAAGATTAAATTAACCTAATATTGACAAGTTAGGTCAGTTCTTAATTGGAAAAGGTGAATCACTTAACATTTGCTATTTCAAACTAATGTAAATTTGAAATAATCAGAATGCAATTGAGAATTTTTTGGACAAACAAATTGGATCAAGTGAAATGGAACTTTTAAAATTTATAGCTTGTTTGAGAATTTATATATGGGTCTGGTTTTTCAATCCTTAGATGCATCCATATGTCGGGTGGAAGTGAACTCGGCAAATATGCTTTTGATTTTCAGCTTAGAAACGTGTTTCACCAGTTTCGTTTTCTGCCACACCTTTACCCATTTTTTTTTTAATGGTTGTTATCCTGTTAATTTCCGTTTGTTTGATTGACCTCATTTTCTTACTGGATAAATAGTTACGGGTTGTCTTTACCTTTCGATATTTGCATACCGCTTACTGTTATCTGGTTTAAACCTGTGGACACTTGCATATTATCAGAGATCATTGCACTTTGAGTTTTCTTGTCATGAATGAACCATATCACATACTTATTGATGTTCTCTTTAGCAAAAATTTTGGCCTGCATCCTTATCTTATCTTTTTGGTTACATGCCTGGATTATGTTATCACGGAATGTTGACTTTACTGCATGGGGCCATTTTTTGTAATGTCTTGCATGAAATCTGGTTTTTCTACAGAGTTCCCGGCTTCATTTCATAGGTACTTGGAGAAATCGGTATCGTAGGCGGTTTCCCAGCTTGTCTAATGGGTTCAAGTGTGTAACTCCAAATGTGAATACTTCTGCTCGGAAGACTTCCATTATCCACGTAGACATGGTATCACATCACATTTCAATGCTTTTGAGTCTTTTATTCTCTGGGACTGGTTATTTAGTTAAGTATGAGAATTCATCTGTTATGGTTTATAATTTGGAGAAAATGAATGTTGACCTCTGTTGACAACCATCTACTCTAAAAGCTTAAGCTGTTAGAAAGGGTGTAACTTTAGTATTTATACAAATTATACTCTCAACAACCTCATAGTGTGAGGTAATTTCTCTCCCTATAGGTTAAGTAGGTCTTATCTGAGATTCTGAAGCACAGTTATCCCTCAAGTATTGAGTATCACAATGATGACACTATATTGTTCACAGGACTGCTTTTTCGTCTCAGTAGTCATCAGGAATCATCCTGAATTACTGGATAAGCCTGTGGCGGTATGCCATTCTGACAACCCACGGGGGACTGCTGAAATTTCTTCTGCAAACTACCCTGCTCGGGATTATGGTTGGTATTCCGAGGAGTAAAGCTCTATTTTAGTAAGCAGCTTTACGTAGACTCTTTTTGTTTTACAACATTTCATTTGTTTTTTCCCAGGAGTAAGAGCTGGAATATTTGTTCGAGATGCCAAGGCTGTTTGTCCTCACCTAGTAATTTTTCCTTATGATTTTGAAGCGTATGAGGAGGTACATTGGAATGTTTACTGTTTACATTCTTGATTCATTTTTTTTTTTTTGTTGTTGTTGTTGTTGTTATTGTTGGCCATTACGTGGTCTTTTGTACAACTTGCAGGTGGCTGATCAATTCTACAATATCTTGCATAGACACTGCAACAAAGTTCAGGTTTGCTGTGGAGATCCGGTCTTACAAACCATTTGGAGTAATTTTTAGTGGTTAATACATTGATATTGGCAACCGTTAGTGATTGCAGGCTGTAAGCTGTGATGAAGCATTTTTAGATGTTACAGAGTCAGAAGTGGAAGATCCTCAGTTTTTAGCTTCAATGGTAAGGAAAGAGATTTTTGAAACTACAGGATGTACTGCAAGTGCTGGAATTGCTGGCAATTTGCTTATGGCCCGTCTCGCTACAAGGACTGCCAAGCCGGATGGTCAATGTTACATTCCACCTGACAAGGTATTGAAATGGTTGATATGCTTGTAATTCATTAAGAAGAATATTGGGGTGTTTTGGGAGTTCTTTTGGGTTTAAAAGTCTCAATTTTGGTTAACTCTAGTTGTCCTATTATCTCTTTAATTGTATTTGGTGGGTGAGGGTTGTTCAGTATATTTGTCATTTAATTATTTCTTGTCTTTGATTTTATTCTATTCGAATCAGTTGTTCAAAGTTGGTTGTTCCATTTCAGTTGTTACGCTTGCCTCAAATGCTTTATGTTGTTGAAGTTATAACGAACTAGGAAGATGGTTCATCTGAACTTTCCTTGATAGTACTATCTCTAGATATAAATAGTACGCAAGTGCAGTGACTATTAGACGTCAAAATGAGTTTCTTATTATGAAGGTTCTCCTTCTCACAAGAGAAAGAGATGTTTAATAAGAGGGCTATGTAAGAAGTAACTTCTAACAGGTAACATAATCTTTAGTGCAGTGTCCACTTTGGAATTCATATAGCTCTCCAAGGAAAGAGAATCTCAGAAGTACCGGACTACCAACTTATCATATGATTTTAACCTTAAAACTTTTAGACTTTGAGGCACCTCATTGAACTTCATCCAATTATCTCACTTTTTTGAAACAAAGTTGATTTTCTTTCTTGGTTCCCCGGGCCTTTTTTGTAACTTATATATCTTTTGTATGCTCGATGTTGATGAACTGAAGAATTTTGGATGTGTTAATATCACTTTTCTGATTCCAATTAAATTGATTATTTCAGGTGGATGAGTATTTACATAGACTTCCAATCAAGGCACTTCCGGGAATTGGGCACGCTTTAGAGGAAAAATTGAAAACGAAACAAGTTCAGACTTGTGGCCAGCTGCGTATGATTTCCAAGGTTTTCTAACTTTATAAATAAATTTATGGCCAGCTGAGTATGATGGCCGAGGTTTTCTAACTTCATAAATAAAATTAAGACATGCATTTCTTTTATGTGATGAAGTTGTTGACTAATTGCTTATAGGGAGTATTGATTCTAAATATGCCCTCATCATCTTACACTGCCTCCTGTGACTGATGCCTGGTCTAAAAATTCACCTTTTCTATATTTTCTAACTGTTTGACTTTTTCCCATTCCAATTGCTCTCTGGAAAAATTGTAAATTGTTATGACTTCTGTCTACAATATCTTAGCGTAGAATTCTTTTTACTAGAATGAACATTAGGTGCTCGTTGTATAAGTATCAATTCCCTTCTTGTTGAAATAAATAGTTATTTAAGGTGGTTATTTATTGATTTTTTTAGACTTTCTGAAATGAGGTTTTCCTCCTACCCTTGCTGATAGGAAGGATGATATGCTTGTAAACATTATGTAGTAGCTGGACAGCCTGGACTGAATTTTCTCTAACCTTGCAGACTTAAAGATGTGGCAGGGTGTTCTTCCCCCCTGCGGAGAACTCTTTGTGCGGTAGGAAAATGATATAAAAATTAAGGACAATTGGGAATCAACATTGTAAGACGACGCTGGAGCTCTTAGCCCTTAGACTCTTCACCTGGAAACAAGAGAATAAGATCAGCTTATAATAATTGCCTTGGTAAGTTGGTATCCAGTCCAAAAAAGGACAATCCACTGTGTAACTTGGGAGATGGTAATGCTAAACTGTCCAGGTTATTAAACTAGTGGGTTTCTACATAAAGCTTCCCTCAGCATCAGAAGTCTGCGTGTTCGTACGTATTAGGCAATGGTTATGTAGTTCGGACCATATTAGTGATGATGTTATTAGAAAGCTCCTTAGAGCAAGAATTAGACGGGAAGGACAGAGAAGAATATATCGAGCATATTTTTGGTTTCTCTACCTTTTGTCTGTAAAGAGGGCCATCTCTCAGCTGGATGCTGGTCTCTCGGCTAGATGTTTGTCCTGCCTGAATAGATGTGACAAATCCGATTCTATAGACTACAGTAATTGATCTCTACAGTATCTGTTGAAATTGCTTTTGTTACTCTCAAACAGTTCAACATCTAACGATTGATGTTGGGCGGGCCACAACTGATCCCCATCTTATGGAAGAAGAAGGTGCCGCACATGAAGGTGGTTGGGTCAACTGTTCTGTTAGCTCACTTATGAATGAAGCACCTTTTCTATTACACGGATTTGTTGTTTCTTCAGATATGTCGTAAGTCAGCAGTGTTAATCTTCTTGCAGAATGCAGTTCAACGCCAGTTTGAGTATTGAATGGATAAAACTACAGAATAATTGACCATTGATTGCTATTTCCATGCTGAAATATGAGGCACGATCTACTGCTTTCTGTGTACGAGACCAATATTTTTTGGGTGATTGGTTTCACTTAACTGTTAAACTATATTTGTTGTGTTAATTAGTAGAATGCAATGATTTAAATTTACAGTTTTGTTTCTTAAACCAATGTGCTTTTTGAACGTGGCTATGGACTTTTAACCTTTCGGTTTAAGGAAAGTTCAAGGGGAGGGCAGCCCATATATGCTCTTGGAAATTTGTTGCTCATGGAAGCTTCTATTATTTCTCTATTCATATGTTGATTATGTTCATATGATTTTAAATTCTTTTAGTAAATTATATTCGTGGGGACAATGAAACTACTAGATAATCTGCTGTTCTCCTTGCAATTATTGTTTCACCATTCTGTCTGTTGATATAGTAAGGCCTTATTGAGGTTTACCATCTTTCAGTTTGCTATTTCTTAGGGAAGGGTTGCAAAATCTCTCTAAATGTATTGCGATGATGTAAGTTCTAGTAATTTTACTATGCACTTCTGTTTGGCCTTTCCAGGAATCTCTGCAGAAGGACTTTGGGATTAAAACTGGCGATATGCTTTGGAACTATAGTAGGGGGGTTGATAATCGACTAGTTGGAGTTATCCAGGTTCGGCTTTTATTGTTTTAATCTGTCTACCAGGACGGTGTTAACAACCATCTACTCTAAAAGCTTAAGCTGTTAGAGAGGTGTAACTTAGTATTTGTACTCTCAACACATCCCATCACGTGTGGCCAGACTTTCTTTGACAATGCCGCCAAACACGTGGAAATTATAGAAATCACTATGACAGTGAGGATTGAACTTACTATCTTTGCTTGGTTTGATACCATGTTAACAACCATCTACTCTAAAAGCTTAAGCTGTTAGAGTGGGTGTAACTTAACTATTGATACTCTCAACAGCGATTTTAAGATTCAACAACACTACACAAGCATAATGGTCTATGTTGAAGCTTGATATACATTGTTGGGTCCATTCTTTAACAGCTTAAGCTTTGGAGTAGTTGGTAACTTAACAGTCTATATCTGAGATTGCAAGTTCATTGCTGACAATTGCACTGTAGCCTTGTACTCCTTCAAAATTTTTCTCTGTCCACTGGGTTTTCATATTAGTTCCACTACCTTTTGTTTTTAAGTGTGCTGTCTCCGTATTATTTCTTCCATGTCAATAGTTCTTTGTCTGTGAGTTTTCATAACAGTACTCTAGTCATTCGTCAAGGTGCTAAGCGATTACTATTTACCACTGCATGTTAGTTTGAAAAGTAAATTATGCGAACATAGTAAAAATGAGGAAAGGAACAGTAATGTAGAAGTTATTTCGGTATACAATACTCCTTGCCAGATGAAGTCTTCTGTGTGTAATGTGGTTGGTGTCTTACTTTTGTCACAGTCAAACCCTAGAATTTTGGTAAGGCTGCAAACTTTTTATCACCTAATTCCATGAACTTAGCTCAACCTGCAGACCAGAGAAGGTGGATCTGTGTTGCCAAAATCATGTAGTTATGGTGAAGACTTGAGTTGATCATAGTTGATACACATATTAAAGATTACCATTCAAAAAAAAAAAAAAACTCCCTACGAAAGATGTGATTAAGTAGGTCAATTGTGAAAAAAATAGGAAGAAAACGGGACTTTCTAGTTGAATTCCAAACAAATCAACACTAAATGCAATGCTGTTGGAGAAGAATGATTTTATTGAGGTCAAAATTTTAAAGAGTAGGGTTTTGAGTGGATTGCATGTCAGGGTTTTATCTGTTTTTGGGCTTGATATTTCTCGAATGAGATATTTGCAACATCCCACTTCAGAGTAATGCAAATATGGTGTTGATCAATGAAAACTTTATCGCACATTCAAACACACTCAACAACAATAACCAAGTTATATCCCCAACTATTTGGGGTCGGCTACATGCACACTGTTTCGGCTCTTTCTGAAACCATAGCTTCATAGTCTTAACATCTTAAGCTTTTAGAGCACTGGTGATTTTACGTGGTATCGAGCCTTGTTTGTGAGAAGTATTGGGTTCTAGTCTCTGTCCACGTTTTGGTTTGCATTAAGCAACTGTCTCCATTATGATGAAGTTTATTTTGTTGGCTATCTACGTGCTAGACGAGGTCGCATGTGAGGGAGGGTGTTAGAGCTTGAGGCAAAGAGGCATGGGCTTAGTTTGTAACTGTGACATAAACCCGAGTACTCGTAAATTCAAAACTTCACTTGTTTCTTCTTCAGTTGTTCTTACTATAGTCCCAACCCATCATGCATGTTCTTAAATCATATTAATACAAGTGCTTGTGAATTGTTACCCTTTCCTTTAGTAAAGTCCACCATATTAAGTTTCTAGGGATAAATGCTTTCTTACGTCTGCAAAAACCTATATGGAAAGGAAGTGACATGTTGATTGTCAACTGCTTGAGCAGCTTCTCGTTTCTGCGGCTCACCTGTTCAGAATAAGCTCTACGTCTCTTAGCGTCAATGCATTTAGCATTATCTTAGCTACCGTTCACTTGATGATGTCTGCAGGAAAGCAAGTCCATTGGTGCTGACGTAAACTGGGGCGTGAGGTTCAATGATTTGAAAGATGTTCGTATTTCTGATGCATTAATCATTTTTTCCCCTTAATTTGAATGGGTCAAAAGTATTGACACAGTATTATCCAGGTTCAAAATTTCCTCGTGAACCTTTGCAAGGAGGTCTCATTGCGACTGCAGGGATGTGGAGTGCATGGGCGAGCTTTCACCCTTAAGGTTCCATCTGTATGCTTATTGCAGTTGAAGTGTAACCATAATTTTTTTCTCATAGTTATTATCTGAGAATTGATTCCATAGTGGTTATTCTGTGATGCTTTCTATGCTTCTAAATTTTAAATTTTTTTTGGGTCTATGGCATACTTGTCTAGATGAAGAAGAGAAGAGATGATGCTGGACAGCCAACAAAGTATCTGGGTTGTGGAGACTGTGAGAACCTAAGCCACTCTATAACGGTAGCTAAGCATGAGTGAATGTCTTGAGACAGCAGTTTACTTAATTATAAGGATAAATTACTGTAACACCCCCTAAACTATGACCATTTTTCACTAACACCCCCTAAACTTTAAAACTAAACAAACTCACCCCCTAAACTATCCTTTGTTGACACTAAAACCCCTTCTTCGGGGTGAGTTTGTTCATTTTGGATAGTTTTGGGGGTGAGTCTGTTCAATTGTAAAGTTTAGGGGGTGTTAATGAAAAATGGTCATAGTTCAGGGGGTGGTGATGTAATTTACACTAATTATAATTATATTTTGGCTTTTGCTTTTTGAATTTAAGTTCATTGTTAATATGATAGGTTCCGCTGGCTACTGATGATGTGGATGTGCTTCAAAGGGTAGCCACACGGCTCTTTGGATATTTCCATGTAGGTAAGTCAGCCCAGTCTGATTGATTCTTTACCATGATATTATTCAAGGTCGAGGAAAGCTATCTTCCCGTTTTACCACTTCGTCCAAAGGATCCCATAATAAGTCCACCCCCTCAATAGTTAATCATGTAATTTTGTTCCATATCTCTCTCTCTCTCTCTCTCTCTCTCTCTTATCTGGTAATTGCTTGTATCAGTCACAGTCCAACTTAAAATAGAATCCTTTACTTTCGCATGAAAATCTGTTTATGCTAGTGGACTCAAGAATATGATAGTAAGGATAGTAATTACTACAAATAGCTGGTGGTATAAACGTGAGTTCTGAGCTCCTCTTTAGAATGGATGGATAATTGCAATTAAAATAACTTAAATAAGCAACATAAGCACAATGTTTGTCACACTAGTAACAATTTTAACATACTTCTGGTAAACAATAATGTTTCTCGAGATGCATGTATTAGGCAGTGCTTTACATTGATGCATTTGTGACTGTGTTATGTGAATTATTGACTTTGTTCTCTTATATCTTGGCTGTGCGGACTTGTTACTTGGTTGGTTTTTTGTAGCCGGTGTGTTGTTTATTTATTTTGTTTCTGCGATGCTGGTACATGGTGGACTTAACTGGGCCTTTTTTGGGGGGCATTAACTTTTGTCAAAAAATCATAGTATTCTTTTATGCACACTTATTTGCTCATATACATGCTTATAAATATACCACGAAGCTCATACCAGAATTAGTTAGGTCGACTCGGAGGTCAGAGTTTATTGATTTTGGACTTCTGAGTTCTATTTGCAACTGTCATTTGTTTGTTTTTTTGTAGTTTTCGGGAAGTTGTTCTTTAATTTAGGATAAGGACAAAGGCTTGGGTGAGTTGAGTTGGAAGTTGGTTTTATTGCGCGCTTGATAATTCTAATTTTTTGTTTCTAACATAATATTTTGGATCTCTATAAAGATGACATGCTAAACTTAGTTTGCTCTACAACTGATCTAATGCCAACTTTTTCACTATCTATTTCTAGACGTCAAAGATATTCGGGGGATGGGTTTGCAAGTTTCAAAACTTGAAAGTGCAGATACTGCTAAGCAAGGTTTGATTTTTTTCCTATTTTTCCTATGTTAGATACTTCAAGACAAGATTTTTTCTGTTCACTCACTCTGTATTACCTTTGATTACTTCTGAATATAAAAACTTGGTTTACGGAATTATGGGTTTTGAAGGGCACGAAAGAAACTCCATTCGTTCTTGGCTCGCCTCTGCCTCAGCAAGGACCAAAGAACAATGTGAAACAAGTACTTCTGCTAACGAGAGTGATAGTAGAGGTATTGTGAACTTCTTGTCTGCAATACATCTTTGCGACATTACTGATTTAAAATTTGGTTTTGGATAATGAAGGACGGTCTTTCATCTCTACTGGGTTGTGTTGTCAGATTATAGCGCTATGCACTTAGCTGTTTTAGCACTGTCATGCTGGAGTAGTCATGGGTAATGTCTTCTTGGAATGCTACAGATTGTGTTTTCCAAGTTGTTGACATTGGCCGTAGATATACTCAACGTATTACTTGATAACTAAGGCACCTCATGCCATGTTTTTTTACTAATTAATTTAAATATTGGAATACAAAATCCTCGTTGGAACCAGCTGATAGTGATTCTTACAGGTGATGCATCGTACTACTAACTAATACCACGGGGTCCACGGGTGGTTTTTATGAACTTGCATTAGCCACTAATTTTGTTGTCTTGCTATTTTGGTTTCAACTTCAAAGTTTGGCAAGTTTTGCATCTTCTTCATTTTAAGCTTTCCATTGGATGAATATCCTTAATTTCAAGAAGAAATTATTGTAGGTGCATGCGATTTTTTTTTTTTGGTGGTGTTTTGTTTTTCAGCCATAATTCAAATACCACACATATGGAAGTCACTTCTCTATCTAGGCTGAAGATGGTCACATTCATTACAGATAATATTTTCCATCTTAAATACACGTAGTTTCATTCACAATTTGCTAATAGATAAATACAATGCACATCACCTTAATTTGAATGCAATTATTCTTTATAAAAGAGAGAGAGAGAAGTGATGGACTAAAATTGCCGTCCTCTCCTTGTCATGGCACAGAGTTGAAGGAACAGAGTGCTGATGGAACGGGAGTTGAGTTGTGCTCCAATTCAGTTGGGCCTTCAGTTCGAATGGGCACTGATCTGTCCAGTGGTGAAGCACGCTCAAACCAGCATTCAGCTCTGCCACCTTTATGTGATCTTGATTTGGGAGTTATAGAGAGTCTCCCTCCTGAACTCCTTTCAGAAATGAATGATATGTATGGTGGGAATTTGGTTAGCTTCATTTCAAAGAAGAAAGGCAAAAGTGTCAATCTAGACAGTTCTCCGATTCCTGCATCACATGAAAGAGGAGAAGGTGACTGCCTTACCTACCTATCCAAAAGCTGTTTGTATAGTGTACTAATCTCTGATTGAGATGTTGATTTTGTCAACTTAGGTGTGAATGAGGCAGAGATACCTTTAACACAAACCCCTCTGCAGAATAAGGTAACTTCCTCACTGATTTTTTTTCCCTTTGTTTCTCCCACAATAGGTTTCTTTGCCTCATTTCTTCCTTAATCCTTTCAGAAGGTATTTTCCGTGTTGCATAATTCATTAAAATCAGATGAAATGATAGTATTATGTTGCATTGACTTGTGCAAGTTTTTCACCAGACTTTTGACAGATTCTATTCTCATCCAAGGGGTAATAATATATAACCTCATCCATGGGCACTTGGTTTCTTACTTAATGTGGATCATTTCAAGCCTGAAGCTGCATGGTCAAGGCTAGTTTGGAAACAACTCGAACCGAAAATAGAATAAACTAAAAGAAAAAAACAGGGTAAGGTGAGAAAAAGGAATCACAAATATGTAACCTGAAATTCATGCAGGAAGCAATCAGAAGTTTTTCAATGTTGGCACTCTGTTATGGGACAAGAAGTTTTTTCTTAGGTGGCTTTGCATTCACATACATTTATATGTAAACTTAGACATGTACACGTATTTGTTGCAAAATCCAAATATCCTGCAGCAATTGTGGTGAAAAGAACATTTCTTTACCATGAAATTTCATTAGACAGAGCGTGTTTCTGTATTTGTTGCAAAATCCACATATCCTGCGGCAAATGTGGTGAAAATAACATTCCTTTCCGTGAAATATCATTAGACATAGTGTGCTTTTGTTTGTGTGTGTGTGTGAACACATGCAAACATAGTGTAATCTATGACAAAATGGAAGGTTGATACGTTTGTCTGGATGATAGTGCAGTACATGTCATAGCCAGAGTAGTTCAACATGTTTCTTATTATTGACCTTCTCAAGGGAGGTCTTTGGTTATTTATCCGTATTCCACTGTATACCTGTGCTGGAACCCTGTTTTCTGGTTTTATTGTGTTATAGTTTCCCACGAATGAGCTAGTACCTTTACTTGAGTAGTTAATTTAGTTCATAGAAAGTGAATTTGGCTTGAACATTTATGCATTAGATTTAGCAAGAGCTCATTCATTTTATCCGTTGATACCTATAAATGTATTCTTAGTTCTTTAGAAATGGAAAAAGGCACTTGCAAGCTTGGAGTTGAGTTGACTTTGCCATCTCTTATGCTATATGTGTTGTTTGTGCTGTGATAAGATTAACCATACTGATATTCCAGCTTGAAGCCCATTAGATATTGTGGTGAACTCTTTATTGAAGATCTGGTGAAATTTGACATACAACCAACGTGATTTGTCATAGTAGTGTGAATCCTTCTCCGAAATTCTCTGCAGTGACCGCACTACTATCCTTTAGCTTACTTTTTATCTGATGACTGATGTTTCCTTGATTTTTTATGTATTATTTTTTACGAGAGTTGGAAATTTGGAAACCCAGGATAAGTGGTAAAATGATGGAGTTTTGTTAATGTCATTTCCATGAGGATTGGACATGATATTTGAACAATTTAGGAAAACATTGGTGATCAAAATCATCTATTTACTAGTCCTGTACGTCTAGTTCTCTTCGTAGGAATTTAAAAATGCATAACGGTCCGGGGATATATTTTATTTGTATATCGTTCTGAGTTCATTCATGAAGAACAAGCTTTGAATCTCTTGGCAGAGATAGATATAGTGCTGCAGAAACATTTTGTTTAATTACATTGGTAGTGTTCATTCTGACAGTTTACTGGTCTTTTTTTTCAGGAGAATCACTGTAAGAAGGAAATTCATGTTGAGCCCGTATCTGGGCTTGGATCAAGTGCAGTAATTTCCACGGCAGTTCCCAACATAATCGATCTGATGCCTTCATCTTTAAGTCAAGTAGATATCTCAGTGTTACAAGAATTGCCTGAAGAATTGAGAGTTGACATACTTGAGCTGCTTCCGCCACACAGGAGGCCGGAATGTGGGCCAGACACTTCTTTGGTTCCTACATCCACTCCTCAGGATTTACCAGGTGTCAAGTGCACTGAAAATCAGTCTGATCTTTGGTTCGGTAATCCACCACGGTGGGTGGAGAAGTTCAAAGACAGCAACTGTTGGATGTTGAATGTTCTTTCAGATATGTACTACAGATCAGGATCGACTGGCCGTTTATCTTCCATTCTCCAATGTACTATTTCTGAGCCTCGGACCTCTCTGGATGCAAGTAATGATGGGTGGGATGATGCTACTAGTTGCTTGTGCGAGCTTCTCAAGCAGTACATTAAAGGCAAATTAGAAACAGATATTGAAGAGATTTATGTCTGCTTCCGTCTTCTCAGAAGGTAAATGTGAAAACAACTTGGAACAACTTGTATGCAGGAAGTTGTGGATTTGTTTTTGTTTTTGTTTTTATAAAATAAATTTGAATTTCCTTCTTTTGTGTGTGTGGATAAATATGAACGAAAAATCCCAACCAGGATTTGAACCCTGAACGTCTATGCTGGTGACAAGGGGTTACTTAGGGCTTAGATTTGTTCATCTGTTCAAGTAATTTATCCTTACATAAAAGGATCAACCCATTTTCACATGCATCTTTTACATTTGGATATTCAGGCTAGCTTCATTGAAATCTAATTCCTTCCAGTCTCATGCGTTGAAAATTCAATTTACTCCTCTGGAAAATTCATGGAGATACATGTTATGTGTTAGAGGTTAAATTAGTCATTTATATTATTAGGGCTCAAGTCATTATGAGATAATAAGCCCTAGTGGCTACTTGTAGTTTGTTATGCGTCTTTATGATGGAGTTACAATTAAATGCTTTTCTCCTTTGCCGTTTGTTATTTGTCTGCATTATGATGGAGTTTCAATTTGTTGCCTCTCCACGCGCGAGAAGGGGTTGCAGTTGAGGGGGTGTTGAAGCTTGATATACATTATTGAACCATTCTCTGACAACTTAAGCTTTTGGAACAACTGGTGACTTAACACTAATATTAACAAAGATGATGATTTAAATTGATTTTAAGAATTAAACAGAATTATGAATTCATTTTGGAACGAAATGGTTCGCGAAGGAATCGTTCAATATTAGAATTATTAACTTATTGAATGATTATCAGATGGTGAACTATGCAATATTGTTAATTAGTAGTGGTCATTTCATAGAAGTGGAAAAAAATGCATAGGGAAGAAAATTAGCTAGTTGTCCAAAATTATGTCATGTTTTGGGCTTGTGGAACAAATGAAATCGAGAAAATAGGAAAACCTTTAAACATTATAGACAAAGTTTGCGTTGGCATTTACTATTTAAGTAATTAATGTAGTAATGTAATGTGTGGTACTTCTATTTTTCTTGTTTCCTTGCAGTAGGTTAGTTTATTAGATGTAGATTGTGTACTAAAATGTTTATTCTTCAACATATATTTTGTGTAGGAGCTTAAAAGTTTATTGGCCTGATTAAAATTGGAGAGATTTATTGCTATGATTCTGTTAATTATTAAAATTTACGTCTCCTTAGTCCTATTATTTATGGTTAGAGAACTACTGTAAATGGTAGTGGCTTGCTGAATGATGTCATTCATGTCTTGGGGCAACACTTTGTATTCCCAATTTATTGTCTCATACCAATTTATGAAGCATCTTTATTCCGAATCTGAACTGTTGATTGAAATTTAGTTGTTGCATCAGGTTTACTACGAAGTCAAAGTTTTTCTTACAAGTTTACGATATCATCTTTCCTCACCTTCAGGTACGTATCTACTTACTTCTTTATTCTAGTTTCTGGGTAGATGGCCTCTGTGTACTTTGTACAGTACTTTGCTTGCTTTTCTAATTATAGTCATATATGATGTATTTCCTATGCTTTCACCTATTACTCTTTCTGATATAAAGCTGTGTTTCAGAACATATATTTCTGTGAATTATTATCTTCTACGTTGGAAGACCTAAATCTTCTTGTTGAAGACAACGCTGAACCGCAAAGCGCAATTATGTACACCCGATGCGATGCGATGCGATTTGTCTACTGTAGGTTCTCAGCGAACTGACCTACTTGAATACAAGTAATCCCAAACATTGAAAACCCTGACTAAAAACCGAATATGCAATGACTGAGCACCACTTGCCATAGCTTACTTCTTGACGTTCCCATATCTTTAAAGGTTTAAGGCATGTAAATAGATCTTTAAAGGGAAATTTTCTTGAGATGTATGCGTCATGTATCTGTTCTGTGTATTCAAAAGAGCTTGGAGTTTTCTCGTTCGCAATGTCTCCTTTCGTCCTCTTGTATCCCGTCTAGCTATATATCTATTATGAATATTGAGAGCCTTGAAAGTCTGTTTTTGCACCCTCTGTTGTCTCTCTTCTCTTTTGAAAGACTAGCTTTGAAAAATTCGTTGTGTTCTTCTTCCTATCTTCTTTCTTCTATTTCTAAGCACAAGAAATTTGCTTTTTTTTTTTTAAAGGGAAAAAATAAAAATAAAACATGCTTAACCACCCACCACATGTTCGATATATTGTTGTGAGGTTCGTTTACATGGTTGTAAGTGCAGGTTTTAAACTTTTGGATTCAACTTGATTTATCATCATAACCTCGTGGAAGGGCGACTTTGAGATTTGATTTAGGAAACTAGAAGTTTGAAGTGGAGAGTTTGTTCATTGGGGACAATTCCCACTTTCCCAGTGTATATTTGAATGACGAATGATTTAATCAGCGTTTTTGGATGGTGGAGGTTTGGTTGGCTATCTACTTGAACTATGGAGGCAATTTAGAAGGTCTAGACTTCAATTTGAACTTACTTTCTATTTACCTAGTTAATTTCAGGCCTTCGATTGCTACAAGAAATACACTATAAATAGAGAAGTCTCTTATCCATTGCAGCGGGAACATTGTGCAAAGCATAGAGTTTTTGAAATTACTAGAAGTAGTGTAACAACGAATGGAATGTAGGTGTATTTTTTACCATAGAAGAATATGGGGGAATCCTAAATGACTCCAGCTAGTCGAATGGTTAGTTTACAGTTTTTTACTCACTAATGTTGAAATTAACGGAACCCCCACAAAACAACCCCCCCCTCCCCCTCTTTATACAACATCCATAGAGACGCACGCTCGGCCACACATGTACCCAAAAACACACTGCAAGTCTGTTGGAACGTGCTAGCACAGTTAAGCCCATGTTTAACGTTGAAACATGACTCTGCTTACGGAGGAATCTCTTTCAATATATATCGACTAAAAGTGTGTTAAGGTTTCGTAGTACAAGCTACGGATTTTATTCCATAATTTAGTAATTCTTTTTTGTGTAACGCTCTTAAGTCTAATACCTATTTATTGGGGGTTGCCTTATCCTATCTCCTCCTATATTCCCTAGGCATCTGTAGGTGAAATCTATGGAGGAAGCTTGCAGATGTCACTTGCGGAGGACTAGTTTTCTTCATAATGTATATTGTCTGAAATTCTTCCTAATTTTATTTGCCGAGAAACAAATATTGCAAGTCTGGGTTTGGAAGAACGGCATTTGGGTAACTGCTTCACCATCCTGGATTTGAGATCTCATTGCCATGCCCAAGAGTGTTGTCGGTAAGACTCTTTTTTTGTCTAAATGAGAAAATCTCAAGGTATAAACTCTTAATTTTCTTGTATTAGTTAAGATCTATTAAGATTGTCAATTCATCGATGCCTTTGGGTTTAATTAATCTGAATGTGGCTTATATTCATGAATATTGATGCATTTGTTAGTATTATTGGTGATGTTTGGTGTTCCTTTTTGGCCTCATAAGAATGTATGTCTTCCAATTTTGAGGTTCAATCACAATGATAGGGAACATAATTATATAGTCCAGGGTCTCATTATCAACGGTAGACTCAACGCGATTCTATTGTCTGACATGCTTACTAATGTGTGCGAAAAGCTAGAGAGCTGGCAAGCTTGTGCATCCTTTTTTGCTCTCTGTTTTATCTAGGCCCATTCCTTGGGCAACAATTTTGCTTCACGCCTTCTACCTTCAGTTTTACATTTTTCTTTGGCTTTTCTTTTGTAGTTTCCATCTCACTACCGTGAAATATCGTGGTAAACCAATTATACTGAGGCTGCTATGTATCTCAATGGCTCATACATCTAGGACCCACATTATAGCTAGATTGGCTGTTTCTTGTAGATCTGCTTCTCAGAATTTTTGAGACCTACAAATTGCTCACCGAGTTGAATCTTTTCGGTCACCTACAAAATTGCAGTACCATGAAAATAAAATAAATGTAATAGTAGTAATGAGAAAGAGACCAAATGGTGTACTATGTACTTTTCATCACCTGCAATTTAGTTAACTCGTTGAACCTTAACATATCCATTCCAGTTGGTTAAGTTCATGAAACATTCTCATCATTTTACTCCATCTGAGGGTATGTTGCTTGTATAAATAGGTAACTTATGTTTTATCTTTTTGGATCTTTGTGTGGCATCACCATTATACCTGCTTAAGCTTGAATTATGAATTTATTTCCCACCTACTGTTGCAGACTTGCAGTTATTGGTTTTATGAATGTGATCCAAACCTCTTTAGTCCTCTTACTCATTTCTTCTTTTACTTCATTATATTCCCCTCTTTGTTCCTTTATTAAGATTCTGTGCTTGAGCATTATTTCTTTGTCAAGTCTTTTTGATCTTCATGCTTCTAATATATTGAACAGTTCCAAATCCAAAATGTGAACATTTTAAAGGGTCTTCCACTCTTCCTCTTTGTCTATAATCTTGTCTATTGCTTTCTCTATATTTTCCCCTCTGGTGTTGTCTTGTTTTTGTTTATAATTACAAGAAAGGTTCCCCTTGGGATTACATCCCTTTTAAAATGGCAAGCAGTGTTACTTTAACACTCTTTTATGCATCATTTTCATTTCTGATGTTGCTTCAATTTGAACTGCTTTGGTTTTTAGTTCAACATTAACTTGGGACTGTATTTTGTTTGGGTGTGTTTTGGCATCCTCTAAATCTAACTTTTCCCCTTCAACATTTATCGATTTTATCACATTGAGTTATTAGAGGAACTGGGGGCAATCTCATTTGATGTTAAACAATTACGAGTCTTGTCAATCTATCACATGTCAACAAAAATGGTGAAATGCTCAATGTTTATGTCGTCCCTCATGTTATGTGAACCTTTGATTTCAACTTCTGAAGGGGATGTGCAGTGGGGCCTTACAAATTTAACTGGACATTCAGAGACACCTGCAGTAGGTTATCCTTTTCATCATGCTTCTATATTTATTTACTTTATACTTCTTATGATAACAGCCCACCCACCTCCCTCCCCCCCCACTCCCACCTCCCAAAATCTATATTTGTTTAGTAAAGGAGACTCACTTCACAAACCCATCTTGAACCAGTCTCTGGGTGAGGCTGTTTCCGCCCTCTGCTATGTTATGCTTATGGTGACAACAAAACATGTACTCCCTCAATCCCATTTTATGTGTTCATCTTGGGGAATCCAACTATTCAAGGGGACAAAAAGAATCTATACCTACTTTCCACAATTGCCCATAATCATTGCACTTTTTGTTTTGTTTTGTTTTGTTTTGTTTTGGTGTTGATTGTAAGGAAGGATAGTTTGGGAAACTAAGTAAAATTTGCATACTAATTTAGGAAAGTGGACAACAATTTTGTGACATCCCAAAAAAGAAAGATGGACACATAAAATGGGACGGAGGGAGTATATACTAGCAAAACCATTACACTTAGCACATGCTAATTTGCTAAATATATCCTACACACAAAATTTTGCACCGCTGTTAATGCCTGGTTGCTTCTGTACAGGTGTGGGTTGATCTCACTTGTGCTTGGGAACTGATATTTGTCCACTTCTACATGTGATGATTGTTCCCATAAGTTGAATGGTACCCTAGAGATGATGAACCATCCGCGTTCTATTCCTTCGAGACCCGGTTTGACCAAGAAACTGTTTGGTCTATTTTTCCGAAATTCATTTTTTTTCAAATATTTGGTCTGGTATTCCTCTTGTCTTAAAATGCAGTACACTTTTGGATAGCTGAAGCTAATCTGGAGGCCCATCCAGGGCCTCCGCTGTTCCGGGTTTTTGTCAGAGAAGTTTTGTGATGTGTGGGGGTCCTGAATGAACATTCATTTAACTATCAATTAGTGGTTCTGGCATTCCTGGGAGCTCTTCATCAATTGCTAAACCTAAAGCAGTAGATTCTGATTGAGGTAAAGATTTTATAGTTTCCACACAAGTTAGATGTGTTTTGTGCTTTGAAACATCATAATTGCGATGAATTGTTTGAAAAGATCTTTGATTTTGCAATCATCAGAGATTTGGATGTCCCTGCTTGTTTTGGTTACTAAGTACTAACACTTGAGATATGAACTGTTTTTAGTGCAGTTTCTTCATATTCTTCCTATTGGTTCGGCTGGGAACATGCGAATGATGGGCATGATGAAATTTCCAATAAGATGGCTCTTGCCATCTTCATTGCAAGAGGTTAGCGGTTACATAGAAGTTGGATCTGTTTATATGCATTATATTCGCAGCCAATAATAAATATCATCAAATAGTTCCATAGGATTTCAGTGCACACAATTAATGAAAAGATTCAAACAGACGGTTGCTTTGTATCGTCCATTGAACTGAAAAGCTATTGTCACCAAGTATGGAAGTCGATGAATATTTCTCTGAGTTGCATATTGCACTGTTGATTGCTGTGAGCTTTCTAGTGTTCATTGTTATATAACTTGCACTCATTGAACTGAAAAGCTAATGTCACCAAGTATGGAAGTCGATGAATATTTCTCTGAGTTGCATATTGCACTGTTGATTGCTGTGAGCTTTCTAGCGTTCATTGTTATATAACTTGCACTCTGTCATTAGAGACAGATTGTTGAGTTAAGCTGCAACTTTGTATTAATAGTTGAGAACCCACCAAGCCCTCCTGGTTGAATGACATTAGAATGATTAGTGACCAGCATCTAATGTAGACTATATGCATTTACGAGATCAGATGCTTCATGGGACATTTATATGAGGCTGACTCGAAAGATTGTGTGTGTGTGCACGTGTCATTGCAGATGAGGAATGTCGATGAGGCTGACCTAGGGGGATATGGCTTCTTGCAAGAGGTGCACTTTGTTGGAACAGGAGTTGGTTAAAGTAACAGAATTCATGCATTCAACGGGTGAGATCTGTTCCAATTTGAGCTTGAATTTGTTAGACCAGAACTAATGGAGGCCGACATCAGACATTGCGTTCACCTGTAGAATGGACATGTTCATTCTACAAAGTAGCAGGTCCATTCTACAACTTGTGTCGACATTCAACGAAATTCTCCTGTTCTCCAACTTCAGCTTCTAAATATGCTGCTGCATGTGGTGTTGACTTGAATAGTGCCCCCTATCACTTGACTGGACTTTCTGTAGCTGTCACTACCAATATTACCATTAGAATACCACTATTCTAATGTGGTTTTGTATTGCCGACAGGAGATTTTGTTAATCCATAAGGGTGCGTTTGGACGTCCACACAATTGCAGATTAGGCTATTAGAAATTTAGAATGCCCATAGGTATTAGCTTATTTATTATTTGGTTGTCAGAATTATCAATTTTTATAAAATAAAAAAAAAATCTTTATTATAGAAAACTATAAGGTAATTTCTCCGGAAGTTTGAAAATGTTCTGATTCAAGGTAAAGAAATTCTAGCACCTTCCGATCCGACGCCAATCTCGAGACATTCATTGTACTTTCTGTTGTTGATGCTCTCTTGAGTTATGGCAAGTCCTCTCCCCTTTCTAATAATCATCGGGTGTGTATATGATTATTATATTGAAATGCATTTTATGTATATAGTATATAGTTTGTGTGTGTGTGTGTGAGCACATCTATGTGTGACCAAACACACCCCAAGTAATCCATTTTTCTACTTTCAATCCTTGATTCCTAGTTCCTACTATCAAAAGTATCTATGGTCCACAATGATATTATCCCAAAAAGGTTAAAAGCTTTAGCATTTGGTCTTATTTATACGCAGGCTAAGGAAAGAAGGAAAAGAACTGTTGCGGATTTAGGGAGGGACAAGAGTGGCTCAAGTCAAGCCCCACTTGATTTTAGAAAATTTTCTTATTTGCCCTAAAAAATATTTTATTTTTAACACCAACAATGCTAGGGCACTAACACTCGCACCCACACTCTATCTCTCTCCTAGTGGCATTGCTACTAGAAGAGATATAGAGTGTGGGTGTAAGTGTTAGGAAATTTGTTAGTGCCCCAAATATTACTCTTTTAACGACCCCCCCCCCCCCCCCACCCACAAACTCAAAAAGAAAAAATCTAATCCCTATTTTTAGTAGAGTTTTGAAAAAAATTCTACAATACTACCAATTATGATAAATTCAATTCCTGGTCTCAATTTGTAGTAATAAGGTAAAAAGAAAAATCTAATCCCTATTTTTAGTAGTAGAGTTTTGAAAAAATTTCTACAATACTACCAATTATGATAAATTCAATTCCTGGTCTCAATTGTATCAGTATTAACTTTTCTAATGTGCTATTTGTCAGTTATAATTTTATAATGAGTAATAAAACCTCCTTAAGTGTTGTAGCTTTAATGTATATGTATCATATACAATGGAAGAAGATTTCTTGAGTTTTTGTATTAATTTTTACAACAATGCTAGGGCCACACTCATCCACACTAAAAAAGCATCCACATCTTGACGTGGACCAATGAGAAGAGACTGACAGTGGATCCCGCAGTCTCTCTCTCCCTTATCATTGATCCACCTCAGGGTGTGGATGCTTTTTGGGTGTGAATGGGTGTGGCCCAAACATTACTCTAATTTTTTTTTTTTTTTTATAGCATTAGCTTATATCATCAACATGAAAAATATGTTTAGATAAACTAAAAAAAATCGCCTCGGGGCATTGACTCCAAACTCCAGTAATCTCGGTTATTCCCTAGTGCAAATTATTGGTTTTGCTCCTACCAAATTTCTTAACTTCAAATTTCTGCATCCGCTCTTGAATAAAACAGTTGTACTGAAAACTTGTGTTCTTATGCACTTTCATATTGTAGGATGCTCTTCCATCATGCCGCTTCTTGTGGACTTTGAACAACATAACTAAAACTTGGGTTATCTTGTTGTGGACTTTGAACAAGATAACTAAATTTGACTGCTAATCAGATGGGATTGTTCTGCCTAACAATGTAATGATGAGAAAATGAAATCGTAAGCAGCTTTCAAAAGTAAAATTAGTTATATTTTCATGTTTGGGGGAGGAGGAACATTCGTTTCTTTTGACCAATTGAGTATGTAATTGCGGAAAGGAATACGGATTTGTGAGAATAGGTTGACTCAAGATCGACATTGGACGCAAGTGTTCAAGCGGTTGCATTTGAGTCTATTTTTAGGCTTATTTTCTTTTAATTTCTTCCTACTTTTAATGAAATTTGTCATTTTAGGCTTATTTTATTTTTCTATTTTTTCCAAATTTCTATAAACTTATTATTTTTAGGTATATTTTCTTTTAATTTTTTCTTAATTTTTATAAAATTTATAATTTTTAGGCTTATTTTCTTGTAATTTCTTTATAATTTCTATAAAACTTAGTTTAAATGTCTCATTTTTTAGATCCCTTTAAAAATTTGCTTGACGCCTGGATAATTTTTGTCATATCAGACCGACCCTGAGTTGACTTGGAGGAAGGGGACATGCTCTTGTGCGGTGTTATGGGTGTATTTGGTCATTAAAGCAAGTCAAAGGGGTGAGGGTTATTGGTCAGTGGTCACTTATGCACACGTCTATATATTACAGGCGGAATGCTTTTGATGATTTGGACAATTATGTGTCATTAATCATTAGTTAAGGGTTGAGTTTTTAAAATTTTTTGTTTTCATTCCTCACCACGGTTTTAAATTTAAATTTTAAAATCTTGATTTTTTTTTTCCTTTCCACTTTTTACTTCTTGTGCAGTTTCCTCTGTCTATTTCTCTACATCATTGACACATCTCTTAGCACTTTCTTTCTTTTTAAATTAAGCATATGATTCAATTTTAATATTGTACAAATTATTTTTTATTAAACAAACTTTTTTGTTTTGGGTAGTGCGCGTGGGCACCAAGTATGTTACCTAGAGAGAGAGAGAGAGAGAGAGAGAGAGGACTCAGAGGAGGGAGTTTTAAGCAGCTTTATATCTGATGGCCATAGTATATGAAAGCAAATTAATCTATGTGGCATATTATTTTATTTTACAAAACTTACCAAACTCGTGTTTAGTGCTTAAATGCCTGACTCAGTTGACTTTAGCTCAAAATCTCTTACTCCGTACTAAACATGTACCGTTTTCAGACCGTGGGCTTTACGTTTTCAAACCTTTGGAAATTCAAACTCTTTGACAATAAAAAAAAAAAAAAAAAAAAAAAACAAAACAACCTTCCTTCTCCGCCACACTCATCAGCCTACAATCACCAAAGTCAAAGATACATTTCTTGAGCTCTTACCTCCTTCTCACCTGTCTAGTATCTGTGTGTGTGTGTGTATATATATATATATATGGCATTAAACTCTTCCTCATCTAATTATACCACCATCACCTAGCCCTTTGAGCCAAAGAAACAACGAAACGTACACCACAACAATGAGGCGTCATTCTCTCATCCTTGCCTTCAATGCCTTTAATTTGCTTATCTTTTTCTCTCTCTTTCTCTCTCACTCTATGCATGCCGAGGGCTTGAGACCTTTAAAAGATCAAGCTCATTTTCCTTCGGCAATGATCAAGAACTTTATCATAAACCAAGCTTACTCGGGGCCAAGTCGTCGCGGACGCGGTCACTAATGGGTTAACCTAGCTAATTAAAAACCCAAAATTTCCAACACAATTTTGATCTTTCATTTCAATTCATTTTTTCTTTTTTCCACCAATATAGTTTTCTTGGTTGATGACTGTAATGGGCAGGTGACCCCTTGTACAAGAAACAACCTTCCGAGACAGGTTTTTTGATCAGAGAGACAGAGACTACGAGTCCAAGTTTCAACACATCTTCAATTTGATTCCACAAATTAAATTCCAAGAGGTCGCATGAATTTTTATTTATTTTTTCTTTTTCTTTTTCTTTTTTCTCCCAAGAATACATAAAAAAAGATAGAGATAGATTGAAGCAAGCAAGTCGTTAATTTTTTATTTTTATTTTTTCTTTTGTGGTAAAGAACGTCAAGTGGTTGAATTAATGTATTCTATCTAACAAGGTAAACCTTGTCTTCTCCTTGTTTATTATCTTTCCTTCTCTCTGTGTGTGTGTTTTGAATTGTTGATCCACATTTAAGCTAAGGAGAAATAAATGTTGATCCATTTTAAGCTAAACTTTCAAGTGAAAGTTGGGCCTACGCCTCTAAATAGATCGGATGATTCGGGTTCAATAAGTTAAGAAATATATCAGATCCAATCCCATCATGCGATCAAATTAAACCAAAAGCAACTCCGAGTATCCGAATACTACTAAGCAACATATTGTTCATTACATACTGTTGAGAGTGCCAATTAACATGTGGAAAATATGTACGTGATGATTAAGATTTGAAAATCCAATTTAACTCTGTAAGTTTGGCGTAGTAATTATCAAAATAGCTAGGTGTTGGAGTTGTTTTTTAAGGATATGATTAGATGCTTTGGCTAACAATGTACTTTGGTTGGCTTGCTAGCTAGAGTTTGTTCCAAATTTGAATTCGAGTTCATTAATTGTCAAATATTTCACCGCATAATCTTTTAAGGCTATATTTGGTGCATGGATTTAATGAGACCCAAAAAAAAAAATAAAAGAAGGAAAATAGTTCTCACAGATTTTTTCTTATGTTTTTCTTTCCTACTTAAATAATATTAAAAATAATAATAAAAAAATTTGTAAAATGTAATGATAATATAAGAAAAAAAGAAAGGGAAATGTGTTACAAAATTCAATATGTTTTCTATATTTCTCAACTTATTTATTTATTTTTTTTTATCATTTTCTTTACTAACTAAACTAAGAAAAATATTTTCTCTTATTTTTCCCCCTCACTGTACTGAGTTCAAGAACCAAACAAAGCCGAACTAAATACAAGTAATCCATAAAATCACTAACTGTAGCAAATAAATCAATGGAAAAAAAAAATCCGAATTGACCAGGACTAACTCTACCCACGACTTGTGAAGGTTTGAATCCATCATCCTCCTTCGTAAGAGTTAGAGAGCTTGGGGGACTTAAAATTGATCATTTTGGAAAGTGTTAATTAAATATCAGACTAGTTTTTATCCACTAATTAGATGTCATTCAAATTACTTTTTCAATATTAAAAGAAAATCGATTTAAAGTCTAAATGTTGAGAATACATCAATTTTTGATATCTTTTTAAAGGGTAATACTTGGGGCACAACCTTCATACAACTTTCATACAACCTCCTCAAAAGATGTGTCTATCTCTTTCCTGTATCACTGTGGGGTCCAGTGACATCACAGGAGAGAGATAGACACATCTTTTGGGGAGGTTGTATGAAAGTTGTATGAAGGTTGTGTCCCAAATATTACTCCTTTTTAAATACTTGAGATTAAAGATCAGTCTAAAATGTTCAAAACTACCCCAATCTCTCTTTCTCAAGCCTTAGTCCCTCTCAGTTCAACCTTAGCCTCCACACAAATCTAACATCATCACGGGTGTCATCGGTTCGATTAATTCGGTCGATTATTGAAAGGTTCCAAAGCCAATCGAAAAATTAAACAAATGACTTCAGTTCGGCTGTGATTTTTGGGGTGTTCGTTCGATTCGGTTGTCTCATTGCCCTATTTTGATAAAAATCGACCGAACCAACTGGGTTGGTCCATTCAATTTTTGTGACACCCCTAACCATTGCCACTACCAACATGACTTAGCAACCTCATCCCTTTCAAGAGTTGTCTACTTTTTCTCTCTCTCTACTGTTTTGAAAATGCTAGCCTTTAAAGTGTAACCTCCATGGATTCCGGCAAAGTTCATGGATTTTAGCAGATTGAAGGTGCAAATCATGGAACATATCAAGTACAAATGACACAAGTTCGGAACTACTGATTACAACGCTGTTGCAGTGGACTTACACTTAACGTTGTAATGAGTTAAGAGAAATATACTAGGCACACATCCCAAACCACACCCTATGCTTTAAATGCATGTACCCTGTGTTGTTTGAATTTTCACACTTTTCTGTGCACCACTTACACAGCACATGGTACATGTATTTAAAACAAGGGTGTGGTTTGGAGTGTGGTATGGGATATGTGCTTAGCATTTCTCATGAGTTAAACGCTTAGTAACATATCTATTTATGCAAACGGTTGGACCAAGAAAGTGTTGGGTGGTCTTGGACCTTCTCAACCCCAAAAACTAGCTTATGAGGTGTGAATTTTCCTCACACTTATAATCGACCACTAGCCCTTTCCACATCCGATGTGGGAAACTTTAACAATCCCCCCCTCACACATCAGGCCTTTGGTCGGCAAACCATCGACCAATCTCTCCCTGTGGCTGTTGGGCCGAGATGTTGTAACCTGGACTCTGATACCAGTGCTGGGTGGTCTTGGGCTTTTTCAACCCCAAAAACTAACTTATGAAGTGAGTCTTTCCCTCACACTTATAAATCGACCAGATCAGCCCTTCGACATCTGATGTGGGAAAACAGAAAGCCCTTCACCAGTTCATACGAACCGGCTGGGTTATCAACGCTATATATAGAAACCAATCAACTAGGGGTACGATTTTCCACCAGAAGTTAAACGCTCCGGTCCATCAGTACTCTCAAGCTCTGTTTTTGCTGTCGACGAGTGGACAACTTGTAGTGACCAAAATTCTGTAATTTTCTCTCTCATTATTCTCTTCTTTTTCATCTTTGTTGTATGATATTTAGGCTTAGGCTTAGTTTGGCCCCCATGTGACTTTTTAAAAGGAGCTTATGAAATTTATTACTAAATTCTTTGATAATTTTATACAAGTGACACATTACTCTTTAAAAAGACATCATAAAACCAAAAAGCAACCTTGAGCTTTTAAAAGCTCAATTCTAGAGCTTTTAAAAGCTCCCTCCAAAAAAGCCCTAAGTTCAATTTTTGCAAAGCTCATAAACTAGTTACCAAATGAATTAACACGAAATTGAGCTTTAAAAAAGGAGAAGCACCACGTGGGGGCCAAACTAAGCCTTAGTTTGGCCCTCACGTGACTTTTTAAAAGGAACTTATGAAATTTACTACTAAGTTGTTTGATAATTTTATACAAGTGACACACTACTCTTGAAAAAGATATCATGAAACCAAAAAGCCACCTTGAGCTTTTAAAAGCTCCATTCTAGAACTTTTAAAAGCTCAATTCTAGAACTTTTAAAAGCTCCCCCAAAAAAGCCTTAAGTTCAATTTTTGCAAAGCTCATAAACTAGTTATCAAATGAACTAACATAAAATTGTGTTTTAAAAAAGGAGAAGCACCAAAAGGGGGCCAAACTAAGCCTTAATCCAATCTGATTGTACAAGTATGTAGCATTAGATTCTCACAACCCGTGTGTTTACAATATTTGGTAATTGTTTCTGATCTTCTGGTCATCGATTGGTATGTTTTTGTTTGAAAGATAAGTTGTCGAATTTGTTCTTAATAATTATGAGCTCTATTTTAATTTACAACAATACTAGGGACACTAATAAATTCCACTAACACTCACGCCCACACTCTATCTCTCACGCCCACACTCTATCTCAATGGAATTTGTTAGTGTCCCAAATATTACTCTTTTAATTTATATGATAGTTGGGTCAAGTGTGATTATACATGTACATGATGCATGAGTTGTTTTTTTTTTTAGTTGGTACAAACATGCAATGAGACATGGAATTGTACATGATATATTATTGCTAGATTAATGTCATCATTTTCTTGCCTTTTTGAATCCCAAATGAGAGATTCACACCATTCTTTCTCGGAAAATTTTTGGCACACAGTTGAGATGTTTTCGGTGATGGAGCCGCGTCAATTAAAAATCGAATAACACTTTATGTCAAAAAAAAAATGTGTGTACTACACTTATACCTCTCCTGCAATCGTGTGGTGGTGATACTTGCCTTTCATCCCTGTACAAAGAAGGTAACCTCCTTAGTATGGGACACCCTCTTACCTCAATGCTTCGCAGAGAAACACAGATAAGTGTGCCTTTACATATGCTCTTCAGTCTTGGTAGATCTTGCAAATCCAAAGGCCTCCAACTTTTGTAGTGTTGACTAGTAACTACGGTGCTATATGTACAGCCAAGACCTAAAAAAATTAATTTTTAAAGGGATCATATTTGCATCACAATTAGGGCGGAGCCATGATTCGATCTTAGTAGCCTAGTAGGGCCACAAACTCAAGTAAGGTTGTCATTTTAACTAGCCAAAATCCCATCCGGTCAAAATGGTTAAGTTCATTTTTGCACTTACTGTATACTCTCTATTTTAGCTGCTACTCACTTTATCTTATACTATTTTTCTTTCTAAATTGCTGGGCACTCTTTTTATTTTGGGTTGTCCCAAAATGTTAGTCTATGTTGAAAAGTCAACACAGCAAATTTTGAATTTTTTTTTATTATTGTTTTGCCCTCTTTTTTCACACTCCCAATTAATCTAAATGCATTTATGAGGAGTAAATTTGAAAAGTTGCAGCATAGAGTTTGACAAAAGTGCAATTATTGTGTTCCCTTAAAAAGTTGAATTCTCTAAAAGTGCCATGCAATTTGGGACAGAGGGAGCAGATAAGAACTCTAGTATAAAAGAACACATGTACAAAACTCTTATCTTTCTATGCCCTCTATGCTTGTGTGTTTCTGGGTGATATATGCAAATGAAGTCAACTCTTTTTATAGCTTTTGGAGTTCATAATTATTGATAAATTTTAAAAATTGTTGTCAAACATGACTTATGCTCGTTAAATTTATTTGATTTACTAACAACCACTTTAATCCAAAGTAGGGTGCATCTGTAATAAATCCATTAAATTATTTCACTTTTTTTTTTTTTTTTTTTGGCTGAGAATTAAATTATTTCACTTCTTCCTTATAAGCCCCAACTGAAATTCACCGTATCGAAGAGAGAGAGAGAGAGAGAGAGAGAGGGTTCCAGACCTAAATCGGCAGCCACTCCGGCGACAACCACCACAACGGCGACGAGAAATTCGGAAACTCCAGGTGAGTTTCCTCTTGTACGGTTTTTGAGTTTTCCCTTTAGAGAGAGAGAGAGAGAGAGAGAGAGAGAGCGCCTGAGAATCGCCAGCACTAGCTAGCGAGTCATTTAGGGCCCCCTCACACTCACTCACTAATTTGGATTTCTGGGATTTAGAAATTTTATGGCTGAAATGTGAATTTCACATATAGTGTGCAGTGCTGAAACATTATTATCCAAATGCTAACTAATCAAACTGAATTTCTTCTTCTTCTTCTTCTTTTTTTTTTTTTTCTCCCCTCACCAGTTTTTACTCATAAATCAAACAATCTTGTAGGTTCAAAAGGGATATCTAAGGTTTTAAAACTTGATATTTATTTGGGTGGAAGTCAAGAAAAATTTTAAGTACCAAATTGTGATTTCTTAGTTTTGTAAGGGGCAAATTAAAAAAAAATAAAATAAAATTAGTGGGGGCACAAATGCTTCAAGTATAGATTACATAGTGTAGATAAACGATTTCCAAAAGTTGAGAGGGAGCACTTGCCACCCCTGAACTAGCTTAGCTCTAGCCAACCTTGATCACAATTACTAATTAATATTTGTTGTTTCTTCCATCAGTATATATGTTGTCCTTGGATTTTATATATATATATATATATATATTACTAGTCTTAAAGCACGTGCTTTGCACGTGGTTAGTACACAAAAATGTAGATAATAACAAAATCAATGATCAAACTGGCTAAACATTTGACTCGTACAAATAATTTCTTAACATCTTAAAAATATTAAAATCTAGAAAAATCATGTTAGACACCTAATATTAAATTATTTAAATTATAATATATCTTTCAAGTGTTGAAGTGATGTACTGAAAATTGTTTGCTTTAATTTATCTCTTTGACTTTTTTTGAAAAATTTTGTCAATTTTAACTATGTTCCATTATTGCTAATCACATGGTAATATGGATGCAAGTTGGAACCTAAATTCCGAACTCAATATGATAAACTACAATTATGGAATCATAAATAATTTTAGTTGCAATAACATGAAGAAGAGCTTTGTTAATGACTTGTTAAATGAAATGAGAGAAAATGTTTTACCATTTTTTCAACTTTTAAAAATAATAATTAAATGTACAACTTCATTAGCCCACAAAGGACAATAGGGGATAAATTAAGTTTCTCTAAAGTCCATTTTAAACTACAAATCCTTTTAGTTGTAGCTAGATTTTTCCTCTCATGCAATATACTGTTACTAACGCGCGTGCGCGCACAAACACACACACACACACACACACACCACACACACACATATATATAAGATCGTATTGGAATGCCTAAAAAAAGTCACGAAAATAAAAGTTTCATAAATTAATGGAAAACTTAAAGCATAAACAATTAAGTTTTCAAAGCATGACTCGTGAAAATATGAAGTAGTGAAAAATAATAGGACACAAGAAAGTGTTGATTATCTAGTAAAACATTGAAAACTAATCCAATCAAATAAAATTGAGGAAGTATAGGACACATGAAGAATAGAAGTGATGCTTAGTAAAAACAATATAAACTTGATACTTTGGGAAAAAAGGGTAGACATGATAATAGTCTTACAAAGCAAAAATTAAGGTAATTGAATTACTATACTTTAGTGGCAGTCATCTGAAATAAAGGTTTTTCACAGGAGTCATCTTGAATTAAATGAGCAAAAATTTTTATAATTGTATTTTAATTTACTATAACCATTTATAGAATGGATCCATAGAATTAATTAGTAGCTTGCGCATACACGTTTGTGTTATAACTTAGAGCGTTTCAAAATCTAGCTTTTAGAACTCATAATAAGTTATGAACTTCTTTGATCCAATTTTTCATAAGCAGTTATTAAGTTGTAGTGATATTTGGTAACATAAGTCATCAAATAACTTGTTTGTTGGATGATTTTCCAAAATGCCGTTAAAAATATCTAACTATAATTTAAGAACTATTTGTTGATAATGCATGAATTTTACACTACAATTCTGAACTAATTAATTTTATTATATACACTTTGAAGAACGTAATTTGATGAAACAATAGAGTGGATCACGCTTGTATCAATAAATCTTTATTATTGAAAAGAAAAATTACAAATTGCTAAATTTCTACTAAAAATGAAAATTAAAGGAAAATTTATTTTTATGATCCAATAGCTTCATATAATTTTAATCATGAACCATCAAGTCACAAAGTATGATAACATTAAAATTTATGTTGAAGTATCTTCAAAGTTAGTTATTTGATTATAAATGTGATTTTCAATGTTGACGATACCATTTTTGAATAAAACTTACACTTAAATAATGTCGGAACTCTTGTCCAATATTTTCCAATTCTTTCTTAAACTATTCATTAATTTTTGTTATGCTATATATAATGTCTTCTAAATAAACATAGGGTTAAACTTTAGCATTGTTATAAAATTTTTAGATGGAAATTACAGCTTATTGGTACAACATTCGATTATAATAGTATAATTTCTGAATAATTGAAAACAATTCTACAACTTTTTATGTTAGTGTGAAGAGGAAATAGTGATTGATCATAATCTAATCTTTTATTTTGTTTTTTCCGAGAATATCCAAGGAAAGGGATCTCCTATCTAGAGCCTCTATTCTATTATAAACTCCTTGACTTAGGTTTTACTTTTTTTGTTTAGTTTTGTTTTGTTGTTAGTATTATTTCTGAAAGTCTATGGGGATGTTAGAGAAGGTATCCGTTTTGTAACATTCTTTTTAAGCGCTTTGCTCTATATTAAAAATTGTTATTTCAACCATAAATATTACAAATTAACTATTAAATACTTCATTTTAGGTTGATACACACTTGGAGATAACGAATAAACTTTTTCAAATTAATTTGTAATTTGTCAACACGAACTACATACAAAATAGAAAGTATTAGGTCAATTAATCCTAACATGGTAGATTCAAGTCATTAATATTCTAACACAAAAACAACAATGTTTTACAACTTGGAGGGACCTTAAAATGTGCAACCCCAATTGTCATTCCAGAATACCATCCAAACAAAAAATTTATTCATACCCAAAATCGAAATAATGAAAACTCAACTTCCAAAGCGTGGAAACATGAAAGTAAATGAAGATAGTGTGCAAAAAGTTAAAAATCACGGCATGCATGAACAAAACTATCTAGTATCAACAATACAATATCAAACCATAGTATATGGACTACATTAAAAAACAAAAATTAAAACTCAGGTCATTCTTGTAAGAGTAACGCTATGCTTTATAAATTTGAATGTCAAATTTGGTCCCAAAATAATTTGTCTTTTATATGAATTTTGAAAAACTAAAATTAGAGAATATTGCTAAGCTTTCCAAATTTATACCCCAAATTGATTCCCAGATGGCTTAGGAGTTGTACATGTTGATACATTAATTGGGAGTGGAAACATAGTACTTCAACACAAAAAAATAATATTAATATTTTATAAATTGTAGGGACCTTAAAATATGCAACCAATTGTCATTACAAATGCCACCCAAACAAAGAAAATTATTCATACCCAATATCGATCTTAATTATGCAAAACTTTGTATACTCTAGTTTTAATGAGAATTTACTTTTTCATGAAAGTGAAAATTGAATAAGAACATCCTCAAAATAATGAAAATAGGAAGCAAACAATGTAATTATAAGTGATAAAAATCCATACTAAAATGGCTGCGATGTAGGTTTGGTTGACGGCAAAGGTAAAGAAATGAATATGTTTTTCTTTGTTTGTTATCAAGGAAAATTGTGATAAAAAGAAAGGCTACCATTATTGTCAGAGCAGTAGTGGCTATTGCCAAAGTAAATTGGCTATGCGTATAAGTTCCAGTTTGCCACATAGCCCTGTTTGGTATGTTAATAGCCACTATTGCCATTGACTAAACATGACTATAATTTCAGTGTTGTCAAGTTAATTTGGTTACTGATGTGGTATGACTAATTTTCAAAATAAATTTTTTCTTGTAATATGTGATCTTAGTGATAATTACACTCCGCTAAAATGATGGTCTTAAACCAATTAGTCTGTTTCAAGACTCATTACTCCTTTGGCAAAACACTTCTTCGTTGAAACAGTTTTTCACTCTTTTTTCTTTTATAATTAAAATGGTCCCATAATTTATTTCTCATAATTTATTATTATTTTTCATTCTTACTCTTAAGTTGATGTTTCCTATGCTTAATTTGTTTATAAGTTATAGTCTTAGTTTCAGGGCGAATCACGTGACTGGTTCTCTAATCACATTTCCCAAATGGTTCGTAAAAAGAAAACGAAGAAAAGAGAAGAAGAATAAGAAGAAAAGAAAAATCAGGGCAATCAATTACCGTTCCATTAATATATATTGTGTTCTTCCAAATTATACACAATTTGTTTCAAATATAATATTAGAATTCTTTATTCTACTCTATGTGATGATAGGGATCATTAAACAAAAAAATTATCTAACAAATAGGTTATGTTTATTACCATACAACATAACTAATAATAATAATAATAAATTCCTCGAAAGTAATAAAAAAAGTAAAAACGTACCTAGATTTTTCCTCAATGAAGATTGAAGTTCAACGTGTACATAAATTAATGAATATGATTATGGAGGTATGTCTAAGTTAAAAAAGAAACATGCTCAATTGAAGGTACGAAGATAAAAGATGAAGAAACAAAGAAAATCGAATATATATATATATACATATACGGTGAGGCTCACTGGATATGTTCACTTAACCCTATTTACTTAAGAGCCAGACCATATATATATATATATATATAACAACAAATCCATATAGATAGTTCTTTTTCAAGGTAAGAACTAAAGATGATTAGTTTTTGAAGATAAGAATGACCGGTCAATTGATATTCTAAAACGTAATTGGGTACTTTTGTTGATATGAAACCTTAAATGGGTGCAGTTTGTTACAATAGTCAGAAAGTGCAACTTCATGCCCCTGTCCCCAAACACCACCACATCTGTCAAATTATGACAAGACACAAGATATTGCAAAGTTATCACAATCACAAAAGTATAAGCTATCCAAACAGGCTCCACGTGTTTTTTGCAAAAATGGAGGACATTAGAATCATGAGGCACACGACTTTTTCTATTTTCCAAAGAGTAATGCTATGCTTCCCAAATTTCTAGCCCAAAAATGCTCCAAATGATGTGGCAATGGAGACATGTCTAATATAGTGGAAACATTTAAATTTTGATTTGAAGTTGTTTACCTGCCTCACTACCACATCATTTAGGAAGCATTTTTGAGATAGAAATTCAAAAAGCATAGCATTACTATTTCCAAATCCTAGCGGAACCATTTGCATTTGGAAAAGTCGCCTTTGGTGCATGGCCGGCCCAAAGGGGGGCAAAAAGGGCAACCATCCCGGGCCACCAAAGTTCACAAAATTTTGAGGGTCTCTATGAAATTTTCATAATTACATTTTTACCTTGAAAATTTTTAGTATTTTATATTTAGGCCTCCCCCAAGGCCCAATTTAGTGCCATCAATTATATATATATATAGATATAGATGTATATAAAACTCAAAAGCAAAGGCCCCTTGAATTTTGAACATTACACTTTTAGTGTAAATTTTTTTTTGAGTTTTAGAAATAGGCCCCTCTAAAATTTTGAAACACCATACAATGTTTAAGTTTAACAAATAGACTCATATTACAAATAGCCTCCAAAAAAATCGTCAATTATGTATAAATAAATCCTAAAAAATTTGCCAATTATGTCCCCAAAAGAGGCCTCCCTTTTAGTAGTTCGTCCCGGGCCTCCAAATACTTTAGACCGGCCCTGCTTTTGGTGTGTAGTACCTTAAATGTCCTAATTAAGATAAGCGTTAGGCACTAAATAAGTCCGAGTTTCACTAAAGTTCTAAACCATTCTTAGTTGCTATAGACTACGAAGAGTCCTACCAATGTACGGAGTATCAAATAAGGAATGTAGTCACTTACATTTAGGACTCAATTAAGCAATACCGATAAAAATAAAAAATAAAAAATAAAATAAACGGACCAAACCTTTAGAAAAAGGTAGTAATTGTAATTTTTTTTGCTAAGAGTTAGTAATTGTAATTAGTAGTGACTCAAGTTCACAATTAATTGCGGAGCACTCATTGAATCCTATGAAACTTAATTAATATTAAAATAGTTTTTAAGTAGGACTTTTACGGACGGATAAAAAAAAAAAGTGGCATACTAAACTTATTAAAACTCTAAGGAAAATCACTTTAAATAAAAGTGCACCGATTGATAAAAGTGTAAAACACTTATGGGCATTGGTACTTTTATATATAGTATAGATATGTTAGTTCCAATTGGAAAATTATTGTAGTTCGGTATCACATAAATTCGTTCGTGATCCAAGTTTCAACTTTTTCTTGTCTATAATTGTAAGGAACCATGTGCAGCCTCTTTTACTTCTCTGTTTTTCCCGCTTCTTTTCCTTCTTCCCGCCTGTTTTGGGACTCACTTTCAGCCTCCCTTCCCTTATATAAGGGGTAGTGCATTTTAGGAAATGGTGATGGTTGAAATGTATTGATTTGTATTTGCTTCTTTGTGGTTGGCACCAGTAATAGCCTTATGATCTTCCTTTTTCTCTTTCAACTTCTCTACTGTTTTAGTGTGGTCTTTACATTTTGAAAAGTATTGTAGTTAGGTATCACAGAAATTCGTTCGTGATCCAAGTTTCAACTTTTTCTTGTCTATAATTCAGGGCATATGAGTTAATCAAGAAGCAAAAATTTGAGATCGGAAAACAGAAAATTTTGAAAGGTGTAAACAATCCGAGATTCCTTCAGCCACTAGTGTGTGGAAGGACAATTTCTGAACATTTGATTTTTAATACGTAAAATTTTTATATGGAAGATCTTAAGTATCGTCTGATTAAAATTTTCCACATGCTAATGTTAGTCGTACTATTCATCGATATATACTTTTCTTTGCTTTATACTTTTCTTTCATTATTTTGTTACCAATTTTGTTTTTCTTTTATTCTTTTTGTGTGGGTACCAGTGAACTCCCTCAGTCAATCACATTTAAACACACTACATACTCAAATTCACTTCAGCATAAGATGTGAAAAAATTATGATCTACATCACGTCTACATGTTTGATTGACAGGTTGACTTCGTACCTCCAAAATATGTGGATAGCAAGAAACAAATTGTGATTTTTTAAATGTTTCTTTACACCTATTATATTTTGTTTACAAATACTATTTTTAACGGCCTGGATTTTGTTTCAGATGGAAGAAGTTTCTCTTAACAATGAGCATGTGCCTGCGGGTGAAAGCAGTGAGTCTGCACTAGAAAGAGATGGCGAGAGAACAGAATTAGATGGTCAAAGTAATGTTCCCGACGGAAAAAAAGAATTTGTTGCACCTGCTGTGGGAATGGAGTTCGAGTCATATGATGATGCTTACAACTATTATAACTGTTACGCTAGAGAAATGGGGTTTCGAGTGAGAGTGAAGAACTCATGGTTCAAACGGAATAGTAGAGAGAAGTACGGTGCAGTTCTTTGTTGTAGCAGCCAGGGTTTTAAAAGAATTAAAGATGTAAATCGTCTAAGGAAGGAAACTAGAACTGGTTGCCCTGCAATGATTCGGATGAGGTTAGTGGACTCTAAAAGGTGGAGAATTCTCGAAGTTACAATTGAACACAACCATTTGTTGGGTTCCAAAAATTCCAAGTCAATTAAGAAGATAAGCACTGGAAATAAGAGAAATCAGGAATTGCGAACAATCAAGTTGTACCGGGCACTTGTGATTGATGCAGGAGGTAATACGAACTCAGGTTCTAGTGGAAGAGAAATCAGGAATTTTTCTGATCATCCCAATCAGTTGAACTTGAAAAAAGGCGACACACAAGCCATTTATAACTATCTATGTCGTATGCAACTAACTCATCCGAATTTCTTTTATTCCATGGATCTTAATGATGAAGGGCATGTGAGGAATGTGTTCTGGGTAGATCATAGATCTCGGGCTGCATGTGGGTATTTTGGCGATGTAATATTTTTCGACAATACGTATTTGTCGAATAAATATGAAATCCCGCTTATGGCCTTTGTTGGAATAAATCATCACGGTCAATCTGTGTTGTTGGGATGTGGCCTAATTGCAGGTGAGACAACTGAATCTTATGTTTGGATACTCGAAACTTGGCTTGCTTGTATGTCAGGAAGCTCTCCACAAACTATAATTTCAGATAGATGCAAGTTTTTGCAAAATGCAATCTCGGAGGTGTTTCCAAGATCTCATCACCGTTTTGGGTTGTCACAAATGATGAAAAAAGTTCCGGAAAAACTTGGAGGATTGCGCAATTATGATGCTATTAGGAAGGCATTGACCAAAGCAGTTTATGAAGCTTTAAAACCGTTTGACTTTGAGGCAGCTTGGGGATTTATGGTCCAGCGTTTTGGGGTTGGTGATCATGAGTGGCTTCGGTCTTTATATGAAGATCGAACTCGGTGGGCGCCGGTTTATTTAAAAGACACGTATTTTGCTGGAATGGCCGCTGCACGGGTTGGTGAGAACCTGAGTCCATTTTTTGAAAGATATGTACACAAACAAACCCCTTTGAAAGAATTTCTTGATAAGTATGAATTGGCTTTACAAAAGAAGCACAAAGAAGAAGCACTTGCAGATACGGAGACAAGAAACGCAAGTCCTATGTTGAAGACACGATGTTCATTTGAGCGGCAACTTTCAAAAGTGTATACGAGAGATATATTCAAGAAGTTCCAAGTTGAGGTGGAGGAGATGTACTCTTGTTTCAGCACCACTCAGTTACATGTTGATGGGCCGATCATAATTTTCTTGGTTAAGGAGCGTGTTCTGGCTGAGGGTAACAGGAGAGAGATTAGGGATTATGAGGTTTTATACAATAGATCAGCATCGGAAGTCCGTTGCATTTGTAGTTGCTTTAACTTCAATGGTTATCTATGTAGGCACGCCTTGTGTGTGCTTAACTTCAATGGGGTGGAAGAGATTCCTTCTAAGTATGTTCTTTCGCGATGGAAAAAGGATTTCAAGCGTTTGTATATTCCCGATCATAACTCCAATACTGTTGATGTTAACGATAGGGTTCAATGGTTTAATCAGTTATATAGAAGTGCCTTGCAAGTAGTTGAGGAGGGGGTGATTTCACTTGACCATTACAAGGTTGCATTTCAAGCTTTTGAAGAGTCACTGACTAGGGTTCATGATGTGGAAGAAAAGCATGAATAACTTTGATATATTGTGAATGTGGAAGATCATTGGAGCTATAACTTGTAAGATTATTTCTTGCTCTTCTTGTCTTGTCTTTAGGGTGGTGCTTCAACCTGTTTTTGTGCATAATTTATTATTCAAGAATCAAATTGTAATTGTTGAACAATATCAAAAGAGAAAGTTATATTCATTAGATGGCTATTTTTGTGTAGGTGTAGAAGTACTATCTTGCATATTTAAACAATCTTCTGCAGATTGGAGGTGAATCTCTGAGTTTTCCAGCTTACGTTTCAGTTTTTATATTTGTTGGGGGCTGTGAGCTCGTGTGCTTTGATAACTTACAACTTATATTGTGGTTTGCTACTTTGCGCCTTGGTAGTTTACATTTGTCACTTGGCTCCATAGGTTAAAAGTTGATAGAATAGACGTCGGATTTTCTAATTTGTGTCAAGTTGCACCTTCTGTCAGAATTTTAACGAATTTTGAAAGAACTGTGACAGATTTTACTGGAGAGTGCAAACTGATTCTCTCTATTTTTTTTGGGATAGTTAGAAAGGAGTGAGGAGAAATAAAACACAACTTTTTCGTGTTTGGCTAGCTTCCGTAGGAGAAAAGAAACCAATTTACTTTTTCACCTTCATAATTCGAAAAATGAATTTGGTCATACTGGTATTTGTCAATTTTTTTTTTTTAAAAATTTCCAATCTCTTTTCTTCTCTCAGAATCTCTTCAATTCGGAGAGAAACAAAAACCGATTTTTTTCTCCATTAATCTTCTCCTCTCCCGTCTTAACTTACCAAATGTCTCTCTCTTCGCTTCTCTTCTCTCCACTTCTCTAATTCCATATAAAATGTCCCTGGCTAGTGTAAAGCTAAGAGGGGTGCAAATTTTAATTTACCCTTATTTTTACATTGTACTGGTAGTCGTTAGACTTACGATTGTGATTTTTATCTGGTGATACAAGATGGAAATTGGTGAATCGATTTGCTTTATAAAAGAAGATATCAATGAACTTCTATCAGCCAATTGTCTTGATAGGAACCCGTGTTATCAAAGGATTTCCTGCGATTATTTCCAGTATGGAATGTTTTTTATTTTATTTTTTGATAGAGGGAAGAGAAAATTGACCAATCCATTTACATGTTGAGCCCATTGATGGACCTATTCACACAGACATACATAAATAACAAGTGTTACAAATTCAAGTTTGTGCCAAACTGCCAATTTATGCATATCTGTAACTATATTCATATGATTGCCAAAGAATTTCACGTTCTTGTCAAAGCTACTTAATTAGCAAAGTACATCAGCTCAGAATCATGGCTCACCTATGTCTTCTCTTTTATCTTGTATTTTGGAATGCTTATTTTGATGTGCGGGGTCTAAATTACTTGAGTGAATAATACTTTTAAAGTTCTTATTTAACATAATATTCATTCATAATATCAACCATATTTCTATTCTGCATTAGTATATTCGTATACTAGGTGTCTAATTTCCATGGGTGACAACCAAATTTGTAATAACCCATAACGCGCTACTATGAATAGGCTTGTCAATCGGGCTTTGTGAGCCGGGTTTAGAGTTGCCCAAGCTCGGCTCAAGGAAAATGTAGGCATAACACGCTCTTCCTTCCCAAACTCGGCCCAAAAATTATCACGGACTTCGGGCCGAGCTCGGGCTGGCTCGAACTAGAGTGTCTCTTCTTGTTCGACTTTCACAATTTATAACTATAACAAGAATATTCATCATAGTAATTGACAAAGAAAAAGTGACTGAAAATAGTTACCTATCAATGAATATATCAAATTATTGATTCCACAGAACAGTTAATCTGGACATAAAGCAGACGTTACCGATTGAGGCTCGGGTTGAATATAATCGGGCCGAACAAGCGGGCTTCGGGATTGACAGTCCTAACTATGAAGGTAGACATATATTTAATATAGAAATTTGGTGATAAATTCCTACCTACCCTGGTCATACAACACCCCCCCCCCCCCCCCCCCAGTATAGCAATATGTCCCCGCCCCCCATATGTGTGTAGTAATAGGTCCCTTGACCCACTCAATTACCATTTTTTATGACATTTTTACCCTTAAATATATAAAGAGACTATATAGGGGTGGCAATTTTTGACACGACAACCCATTTTACTGAGACAACTCGATTATGACACAACACGATACGATTAAATAAAAAAAGTTAATATTTTTTATTGAATAATACTCAAAACTAAAAATCAACCCAAAATCACGCAACTCGTTTATGACCCGATTATGACACGTCTAACCCGAGTTGCCACCCCTAAAGTCTATCTATATATACTTACACACATTTATGTCATTAAACTTGGTCAAAATCTGTTATAGAATTTGTTACACATTCTCCATGATTTAAGCCTATTTAAATCCTTCATTGATTACAGTCAATATCTATCCATGAGTTAAGGGACGTTGCAAACTATCAGTGCTTGAAATTTGACATTGTTCCATATGCGATCTGTTGATATCTTCAAGTTGTGATACTCGCATGTGCCATACATGGTTTTCACTATATTTGTAACACATCATTTCTACATATATTATTGGGTTTTATTTTCCATATACAACTTACTGATCAGGGCCAGAAGGTCAAGAAGAATCTGTCTAACGGTGGTGAGTGTCAGTATCAGATGAACGGGTATCATTGGAGCACTGAGTTATTTCATGATCATCAGCTTTCTTGCTTGTTTTTATCTCCAGTAGTACTACTACTTTGAGTTGATCCAACATTTACTTTCCGACCAAAATTTGTATCACCTAGTAGCCCATGACTGATCGTCTTATTCTCATTGGCTTCCAGAGTTCCAAAGATCAACCCAAAGGCTATGAAGAGTACAGACAAAGTCCTTATTCTCAAACCGCCATATTAGGTTTCGAGATTGATTCTTTGCATCATCAATTTATTACACTTTATGGTGAAATTACGTGTGTGTGTGTTTGGCATGGGTCGTATTTATTCCAGATTTATACTTGTCGCAATTTAGCAGCCACATCGTTTTTCCTTTTGTATAATCTAATGGTCTTATGATATCCAGATATCAAGTGACGAATCCATAGAAACTGCAAATCGTCTTGCACTGAAAGAATGATTACTAGTAAGTTCAGCTGTTATAAAACTCTATAATTGCAAGTAATACTGTTGCAAGTACCAAATTTATTATTATTATTCTTTGAATATCTTTTAATTTTATAATATTTATAAAAATATATACGGAGTTGTGCTTGTCCCTGTAATTTTGTCCCTGTAATTTAGAAAGTGTCACTTTAGTCCTTGTAGGTTCATAAGTGTGTCAAATAAGTCCAATAAGTCCTTTAGTGATGAATAATTTTGTCACTGAAAGTAAAAAAATTTGTCACAAAAAGTGTTTGAGGGATTAAAATGACACAATTAGAAACTACATGGACTAGAATGACACTTTCTAAACTACAGAGACCAAATTGACATAAAAGGGCAAACTAAGAGGGTGTAAAATATTGTTATCCTATAATATATAGTAAAATAAGTGAGGTGTCCTTACTAATTAAAGTAAAAGGTAAAAAACAATTTTTTTTTTTAAAACTTAAATTTAGGTACTCTAATTAAAAAATGAAGGTACATTTGTCGCCAAGCAAATTATTTCATTTATATATTTAATATTTGGAATCCAACTTTGTAATCACTCACAACTTAATACAAAATACATCACACACAACCATCTCCCTATGTATTTTGGCTAACACCACTTCTCTTGTATAAGAAATACATGCAACCTAGTATGTTTGAAACACTATATTCATGGCTAACCGCCATATTTTCTTCTATCTCCTACTAACCCTATCAATTTTATCAAATCCCATTTTTGCCCTCCAATTTAATGTCACAAATGAAGCTGAAAATTCACCCGGCAGACTCCGATTCACCCAAGAGATTTGGTATTCCAAAAGCATTGCAAATTATGAAAATCACCACAAAGTTCATATGGAACACCCGAAAAGCACGTTCGAATTGCATCCCTTTGTGGTAGTAGAAGTGCCAGAATTCTAGAAGTATAGCGGAACCACTTTTCCAGGACTCCACTGGTGATGTATTGCGGAAAGATGGCAGAAGTGGGCAACGATGACAAAGCTCTTTTCTTATACATTCCCTCACTGGCAATACAATCAATGTATCTGTATCTGTTTCACCAATACAGATAGAAACCGAGTTAACCAGGTCAACATGTCGATTGCCAACTAATACATATATGTATTTATATATAGGAGCTGAGGCCATAACAAATGGCAATACAATCAATGTGAGTGCTATAAACTTACAAGGGTACCAAGGTAATTTACTATGGAAGTTCACTTCCTTGATATGGGTGATTCTATCCGCACCCACTTACTCACTACACTCATCTTTTAATGAATATTTCATCTTCCAAACATATCCCTTAACACAATGACAAAAAAGAACAAGGTATTAAAATAAAGGGTAAATTACAAATTACACCCCTATAGTTTGAGGATTGTGCAAATTATACCCTATGGTTTCAATTTTGGCAATTAATACCCTACAATTTGAAAATTGTGCAAAATCCACCCAATCACAAAAAAAAAAAAAAAAAAATAAGGGCACAATGGGAATATCACATTATTTCTAGTCCAAAATAACTCCATGTGCAGGGGCGGACCCAGAAGTATAGTTCAGTGGAAGTAGAAGCTTATATAAGGGTTCAGGGACAACGCCCTGACCCCTTTTTTTTGGATAGAAATATTACGATTCTACATGGGTTTTTTATTTACTTATTATTTATTATTATTATTTTTTAATTTTAAATTTTTATTTTTTATATGCAAAGTAATCTATCATTTAATTCTTTCATGAATATTTTGTATCATAAGCTTAATTAGTTATTTATATTTATTAATTTCATTGTCCCAGAACTCCGTAGAGGCTTCTGCTCCCACTGAACTACACTCCTAGATCTGCCCTAGTACATAAGGTCATTTTGGACTGAAAATAATGTGATATTTCCATTGTGCCTTTTTTTTTTTTTTTTTTTTTTTTTTTTTTTTTTTTGTGGTTATTTGGTAGATTTTGCACAATTTTCAAACTGTAGGGTGTAAATTGCCAAAATTGAAACCACATGGTGTAATTTGAACAACTCTCAAACTACAGGGGTATAACTTGCTATTTACCCTAAAATAAACTTTAAAATAAAAATTCTTTACACCCACCAATATCAACAAAAGAATTATGTTAAAAAACTTTATACACACCCACCAATATAAACAAAAGCTATATAGTATTTTAGTTAGTTTGATTCGTATGTACTCATCATGGAGCATCATTCGAATACATTGGAGGAAAATATAGAGCAAGTGGTATGATTTATAAACCTTTTTTTATGATTTTTTTTTTGAAACATTTATTCGAACATTGAGCAGTGAAGAAATCGGTAGTGTTCGGATTTTCAGAATAGAACAAATTCTCAATGTTTCATCCAATACCACCGAACATATTCTTAATGTTCCACCAAGTACCACCGAACAAATCTACCTTGTTCGACCTAATCCCACACAACATTTGAATATTGTTCCACCATCGATTGAACAAGTCCAAAATCTATGAAGATGTTAGTGTACCGTGAAAAACACAAATATGGAGGAGTCTTTTTCAAGTGAGAATCACACCACCATGGCTTCTTCAAAGTCGTGAGTCACTACTGTAATTTTTTGGTGTAATTAGTTAGGGTTTGGTTGCAAATTACAAAGGGAAGATGATGATGAATATGATGGGTGTAGAGAGTAAATGAAATGGGAGATAAAATGAGAGTGTATAAAGTAGTAGAGTTATTTTGGGAATAGGGGGTGGGTGTGGAGAGCATGTTATTTTAATTTTAATTGAAATGATGGGTGTGAAGAATAAGTGGGTGTGAAGAGCAAATGAGGTGGGTGCGGATAGAATTACCCCTTGATATATCATGAGATGACCTATGTTTGGCAATGGGCTCCACCTGGAGTCCCAGTTGGACTTGTTGAAGGAATTGCGGATTACACTATCCTCAAGGCGAATTATAATCCTCCGGGATATGCTAAACCTGGACAGGATGATAGGTGGGACCAAGGATATGATTTCCTGCTAGGTTATTGGAGTATTGTGAGAGCCTAAGAAAAGGGTTTGTAGCAGATCTTAATAAAAAGATGAAAGATGCTTATAGTGTTGATTACGTTGTTGATTTATTGGGAAAAGAGAAATTCTTTGGTGACAACTTTCATACAATTTTTCTACAATCTCCTAAAAAGATGTATCTATCTCTCTCTTGACAGCGACATCACAGGAGATAGATAGACATTTCTTTTTGGTGACAACTTTCATACAACTTTCCTACAACCTCCTAAAAAGATGTTTCTATCTCTCTCCTATGATGTCACTGGACTCCACAGTGACAAAAGAAAGAGATAGACACATCTTTTGGAGTATGGGGGTAGATATGCTATATAGGCTCATTGATTGATAGCATAAATAAAAGTACTTCTTGTCCTCTTCTTTTTTTTTCTTTTTTTTTAGCCGATTTTGTTGTGTTGGTAACTTGGTATTTTTTTCCTTCATGATGCACCATGCAAGTTGTATGGGTTTACTTATGATATGAATCAAATAAGACTTACCTTATTGAAAATATAAAGTTTTTTTTTTTTGGGTAGAAAAAGGTCTTCTAAATGCATCTTTAAATAAGTTTAAAAAATGAAGAGAATAATACTCTGTCCGGAACGGTATCAGAATTGCAATACTCTATGGAGTAAGAGTGAAAAATCCCAAAAAAGAGATGTAGAGCTAAAGATAAAAGTGCAATGGAGTAGTAATTATTTGTTATAGAAATATCGAGGGATATGGGGTTTTGTCAATGCGCGACTTATGTCTTCAAAATACCATCTCCACCTTAAAGCATAAGCAAACAAGGTTTGCTTTTGTAAAAAATAAAAATTGATAATATAGTGTAATTTGTGGATATGCAATTCAAGATTAATTCATTCCAAACACACTCTAAAATAAATAAAATTGATTTAAAAAATATCATTCTAAACACACCTACTTAGGCCGGTAGAAAGGCTCCCAACGAGTTATGCAAAATACTCTTATTAAAATATATACCATGCAATTTGAATTTTTAACGACATGATATGTCTGTAGAATAGTAAACCAATTCGAAGAATCTTAAATTATGATTTTTTTATGTAAAATTCGAACAACAAAGTAATGCACCATAAGGCTTCATTTGGATCGTGAGAAATAGAAACAGGGAAAGGGAACTGCATCCAAATAAGCAGATTCCAAACAATGGGCCATGCCCTTTTCTTGTTCTTATGGTCAAATCTCTTGCCCATTAATATTTAATATGCAAGTTATGAGTGCATTCATTATTTTATTTTATTTCCTTGTAACAAATGGGAAGGGATTTTAACCTACATAGAGACAGTCATCTCGAACAAAACCTCTAAATGCACTCATTATATTGATGTTGGTACAAGACAAGTGAACCAACTAACCCAAAAAAAGAAAAAAAAAAAGAAGAAGAAGAAGAAGAAAAGAAGAAGAAGAAGAAGAAGAAGAAGAAGAAAGAAAGAAAAACAACTTCCACTCAAATTGATGCCATTTCACTTAATTAAATATAATTGCATTGGCACTAAGTTGGGAGCTAAGAGACTGTTGAAAGAGTAAGAACCGATTCTATGATTTAGAAATAAATTGGTCCTACAAATTCAAGTATTGGACAAGGCTGAAGATCTTCTTCTAGAAAGTGGCCTCTTTTATCATCCCAATCAAATCAATCATCGCAGCTCACTTTCCCATTGATGATGCATCTTGTATCCTTTGCAATCATGATATACTGAATCATTAGAACACCTCTTCCTAGAATGTGATGTTGCAAGAATTGTTTAGCGATCTTCTAGGTTGACAACATCTTACGCCCTTTCTTGTCCGTTTGGATGCTTAGGAACCTAGTGTTGCACAATCAGATTCCTACTGACACCCCTCTTTGGAAGAAGCGCATTGATGCCATAGCTCTCGAGCATTGGGATGCATTTGAAAATAGCCCAAAATCGAATTCTACAACCTTTTGAAAATGGCATCCTCCCTCTTATGACAGGTTAAAGGAAAACTTCGATGTGGCGGTTAGGAATCGCTCTTCCACCATGGCTGTCGTGATGAGGAATGAGATGGGTGCCGTGCCATCATCCACACCTGTGTGGAGGTAAGAGACTCTCTGGTGGACCCCTTATTGCTGAAGCTTGAGTTGCTGTTCTTACCATTTCTATTGCATCCCGCTTGGGCTTCAAGTGTATGATTTTCGAAGGCGATTCCCTCCTTGTGTGCACACCCTTGAAAGATTGGTCTCAACCCATCGACTGGACAATCGATATTTCAATCATCAAGGAAGGAAGAAGGATTCTTGATAGTTCCTTCACTTTTTGGAATGTGTAAAATTCATAGAACCGCTAATGTAGTAGCACATAATGTGGCTCAATGGACTGCTGATTGTCACCGTTTTGGGTCCATACCTCTTAGAGACATTCCTCTCTCTGCTTTTGAGGAATGGAATCAAAAGGGTTAAGGCCTCTTTCCCTGTTCCTATTTGCTCCTTTTCTTTGAATGAATTTCTTCTTAGCAAAAAATTCAAGTATTGGATGAGGCAAATTTCTTGCATGAGAGTCCATGCACAACCTATAAAAAGTAACTCTCTTAAACTTAGTTCTTCGTGAAATCAACATAATCTTGTTTGCTCTTACAAGAACCAAATAAAAGTGAGACTTGGAGTCAACCTGATCCAATTTCAAACTTTTCCAAAGATGCCCCAAATTTGCTGAGAATAATGTTATAATAGCACAGGGGTGCAAGTTGGCTTGGCATGTAGACAGAGAAAATAGAACACGTGTTCAATCCTCGATCATTGCTATAAAATGAAAATTCAATAATTTCTTTCCAAATAACCAAGCAGGCGTAGCCCAATTAATTGGTATGACATCTCTCTCCCCAGTGGGACGTTGAGGGTTCGAATCCCCTAAGGGGTATTCGTTTACTTGTCCTCATGTCGTTCGTCAGTCGGAATGAGTGGTCCTTGTTAGGCTTTGTTGTGGGCTATCGTGGGACTTTGGGGTTAGGTTGGGTTGGGTTGGATTGGGTTGGGGTGGGATAGGTGTATGTGTGTGTATGTCCTGTCATAATACAGGCAAGTATCAAATATATATATATATATATATACATATATATACGGTGGGCTTCTTGTGCGGACTCCTGCAACTTACCGCAACTTATTAAGTTGCGGACTTCTATTTTCAGTCACTGAATCCTGTGAAATTACTACAATACTCTTAATGAAAACGGAATCCAACGGCTGAAACAGAAGTCCGCAACCTATTAATTTGCGGACATCCGCACAAGAAACGATATATATATATATATTCTGTCCAAATTACATTAGTGAAAGTGTGAATGCATTAACTACAAATTTCTTCTGTTCCCTTATTTGAATTTTAATTACTTATATATAATTTTTTCCTTTAATTAGTAGCGATCGAATTATTATTTAATGAAAACACTAATTCAAAGTCCTAAAATAAAGGTAACGTTCATTCATAAATCCAGTCACATCTTCATTCTCATACCAAAAGCTATTATTACTAGAATAAAGCTACGATTCCTCAAATTTAACTTTCAAATTTTGTTTCAAATGCTTTATCAGTTATACGACATGTACATGTAGTGGTATGTGATACTATTGACCACTGTCACAATATGTGTTACAATTATTAAAGCATTTGAGAACCAATTGTGAGTTCAAATTACATAAGAATAACATTACTCTAACATATGCTTAATTGGCAACAGACTAAATTATTTCATTCATATATTTGGTATCCAAATCTGTAATCACTTCATGTAATACCAAACACACACACACAACCAACTATCTAACTATATATAGTTGTCTAACACCACTTCTCTTGTACATGAATACATACAACCTAGTACATCCAATACACTCATGGCTAACCTCCATATTTTCTTTTCGCTCATCCTAACCCTATCAATTTTATCAAATCCCATTTTTGCCCTCCAATTTAATGTCAAAAATGAAGCTGGAAATTCACCCGGCGGACTCAGATTCACCCAAGAGATTGGTATTTCAAAAGCATTACAAATAATGAAAACCACCACAAAGTTCATATGGAACATGTTTCACCAGTACAATGAGGCTGATAGAAACCCAGTTAACCAGGTCAACATGTCCATTGCCAACTATATAGGAGCTGAGGCCATAACATATGGCAATATAATCAATGTGAGTGCTATATACTTACAAGGGTACCAAGGTAATTTACTATGGGAATTCACTTCCTTGATATATCATGAGATGACCCATGTTTGGCAATGGTTCCCCCCTGGGGTCCCAATTGGACTTATTGAAGGGATTGCGGATTACACTATCCTCAAGGCGCATTATAATCCTCCGGGATATGCTAAACCTGGACAGGGTGATAGGTGGGACCAAGGATATGATTTTACCGCTAGGTTTTTGGAATATTGTGATAGTCTAAGAAATGGATTTGTTGCAGATCTTAATAAAAAGATGAAAGATGCTTATAGTGTTGATTACTTTGTTGATCTTTTGGGAAAACCAGTTGATCAACTATGGAGAGAATATAAGGCTAAGTATGGGGGATAGATAGGCAACGTAGGCTCATAGATTGAAAGCATTAATAAAAAGACTTCTTGTCCATTTTATTTATTTATTTATTTTTAGTTTTTGCCCATTTTGTTGTGTTTGGTATGACGGTTACTTTTTTTTTTCTTCATGGTGCATGTATCGATATTGATATAGAAAAATAAGTAAAGATGAAGAATCTTTAAATAATTGTTTTTTTAAAAATAATAATGTATCTAAAACAGAGGTGTTTTTTTTCGTAGTAGAAGTAATTAGTATTGATATACTCTATAGAGCAAGAGTGAAAAATCCCGAAAGAAAGGTAGAGATGAAGATAAAAGTGTTGGAAAAATTTGAATGATAAATTAACTTTTAATTCCGATGGATTATTTGGTCATGCCAAACAGACCCTTAGTCGAATGGATGTGACTGTTGATGAACAGTCTCTTTTCAAAAAGTTGTGACTGTTGACGAACAGTCTCATACAACCAATATATATGAGCCTTGTTAATTCATTTAGGAGAGAAACAATAAATTTTAGTTCATAGTGTGTCAGTGTTTGAGAGAGTGCAAACATCAGTATGGTTTGTAGGAACTTATTATTTAAAGTGCTTTTATAGCAAGAGGCAAATTGTTGTGTCATGGGAGACAAATGCCACAAATCTGTGAGCACCAATGCGGGGCATAAAATTGTCTTAAGGATATAGTGTCCAACACTAGACTCGATCTAATATTCGTATTGCATCTAAACTGACTGGATCTATTGTCCGATATGCATCTGTACCAGGTTCTATTTTATTTACGTTTTTTGTTGTGCTTTTTGATTTAAGATTTATGCAGATTTATACATTCCTATGCATTTTGTTTAACAATCTTAAGACAATTTACGGTGTATTTTGCGTTTCCTATAAATTTGAAAACTACAATCTGGTTCGCATACCAGAAGACTATTTTTATTTTCGGGATCACGTAATCTTTGGGTTTTTGACTCGCACAACCACAGTCACTGTTTGAACCATGGCATCGGTTCACTGGGCATAGAATTGTGGGCTGTCAATTTATATGATATGAATCTTGTGCCTAACTTGATCCATTTGGTGTATGTATATACGTAGCATGTTATCGCTGAATATCTCATCTAATTCTGGTTAGTAAGTTTAATAATCACATATAATAATCTAAAGATTCATAAGAATTGTGTCCTTTTTATGATATGAATTCAAGACACCCATTTACAGATCCAATGTAATGTAGATGAGACTCTAAAATGGTGCCTAGCACCGCATCAGTTAGTTGAGCACCGCTTGAAATGATTAGGTGCATGTAACGCCCTGAAAACCACGCCACGTGGACAAGGTCAATGAGTCAAGTAATACAACGTAAAGCATGGAATAGTCCAATGTGGACCAATCCACAAGGCGGAAGCAAAGGGGAATCCTACGTGGATTCCAAAGAAAAGTCAAAAGTAAAAAGTCAAGGATTGACCCATGAGGACTTAACGGGTCAAACAGGGTCAATCAACATTGTTTTGGCTTTAAAATGAGTTTAAAAGAAAGTTGGATGAAGCCACATTTGAGAAAAGAAACGAAGGTTTGAGCTTACTTTGAAAGTTTACAATAATATAAGCTTTTGGAAATCTACGGCCAAACGATCCTTAAGAAATCAAAAGTAGTAACTTTCCCTTAATATACTATTTATAGGCTAAGTATAAACCAATAAAGTTTCCAAAAATATTTTCTAAGTCAAAACAGAGTTATCTGAAAAAGAAACACACCATGCCGGTCAACAGGACAGCACACCTGAAAATATCCGGTTGACCGGACAGAGCACCAAAAGTATCCGATTGACTGGACAGAGCATAATCAACAAGAAGTAACCACATGGGGATCTAAGGGCTTCAAAATAGATTCATAATACATTAAACCAGGAATCACATGATAAAAAGTTACAAGTTCAAGTTAACATGGCCCAAAATGAATAAGTCACTAAAGCAAGGGCTAAACATGTGCCCAATCACAACTCCTATAGTATCATTAGACATTATACATGATCTCAAATTTGGATATACAAAATAATAGGGAAGAACATGTAAGCTTAGTAATCTAAATAATATCAAGGCATTAGATTACATCTATTACAATTCCCCAAATCCAAACAATGAACTAAGAAGTTGCTTTCAAAAACAAGACTCCCCAAGGGACGTCTTCCAAAGAGTACATTCGGTCGACTACTCATTGGCCTTGCCCTTGTCGACATCACTTGAAAATAAAGTGGTTTCATAGATTCATTAAGCATGAAGGCTTAGTAGAAAACGTTGAAGAAATGCACTACTACTTCTAAGATCATGCTAGAACATGCGGTGCAATGTTTTGCCGATGTGGCAATGCAATTAGCCGTAAGGCCAAACCGTGCAACTTCCTGACACCCAATTCTGTAACCACTCACTCTCAACACCGGATGCAAGCCACTTCAATGTGAGTGTAGCATACAAGATCTCCGGTAGCTAACCAAATATGACCTTGCGTTTTCGAATGTTTTAAGGATCACAAACAACCTTCCTCACTTCACATCCGCTTCTGGAATTTCATTAAATTACAACCCCAAACTGGGATTCAAAGGTCATTCCCAAATTGTGGGAATTATGACAAATTCATACTCCCAAGCCAATGTTATGCATGCAAAGCAGACTTGGCGATTATGAAATGTGACAACAATGATTATGCTACTACAATGTCATATGCAAGATTCTTAATGTCATGAAGTTATACATTGTAGTCCATGATACCAAAGCCAAATAATTATGAGGAAATCATGTAAAGCATAATTAACAACTTAGTCACATATGAGATTTGTAGTAAGCTCAAATTAATTGATCATGGCAACTAAACAACATTTAGGTTTAGCATAATTCCAACTAAGCACATGAGGGCATATAAGCACATAGATGAAAAATGTAGGAAACCTAAGCAAGATTAACAAATATTAGGTCTAATCCTACACATAGCAAACCATGAAATTAGATCTAGGAGTGCACTTAGTCAATGAAATCTACCTTTGGTGTTCTTTTTTCAAGAAACACCCCAAATGGAAACCAAATTGGAAAATGAAAACACCCTAGAGGAGGTCTTGTTGAGATGTTCCACTTTGCCTCTAATAGCCTTTGTCCACATTGGTCCGAAATTACCAATTTACCCTTTAAACAAAATTCTGGGTTTTTACAATCTACCCCCCTTAAAAGAATTCCGTCCCAGAATTCGAACGTTAAGATAACGGAAAATAATATAAATAAACATACAATGGTATAGAAATCTTACCTTGGTCAGAAAAAAGATGCGAATAACACGAACTTGCTTCTTGTTCGTCTTCCCAAGTTGATTCTTTGGTGCTGTGGTGCTTCCAAAGTACCTTCACTAATGTAATCGTCTTTCCTCACAGTACATGCTCCTTGGTCTCCAAGATGCGAATCGGTTGCTCTTCATAGGATGCGTCTTGCTCTAGGGTAAGATCGGTCCACTTCATAATGTGTGATGAATGCGACTTATACAAGCGCAATAAGGAGATGTGAAACACGTTGTAAACATTCAAAAGCTGAGGTCGGAGAGCCAAGCGATAGGCTACCTCACCCACCTTGTCCATAATCAGAAACGGGCCAATGAAACATGGAGATAACTTTCCACTTTGGCCAAAGCGTTGCAACCCTCGTCGGGGTGCTACCTTGAGAAAGACATAGTCTCCAGCTTCAAACGATAAAGCTCTTCTTCGGCGATCGGTGTAGCTCTTTTGGCGACTTTGAGCTATGAGTAATCTCTTGCGAATTAACTTGATCTTTTCGGTCATCTCACGAACCATATCCGGACCTAAGATGGATGCTTCTCCAACTTCGGTCCAACACAAAGGTGATCTACAAGGTCGGCCATACAAGGCCTCGAACGGTGCCATCTCGATGCTTGCTTGGTAACTGTTGTTGTATGCAAACTCCATCAATGGGAGGTGATCTTCCCAATTGCCTCCAAAATCCATCACGCAAGCTCGTAGCATGTCCTCTAGGGTCTGAATAGTACGCTCGGACTAGTCGTCTGTCTGAGCATGAAATGCGGTGCTAAGTAGGAGCTACGTCCCCAAAGCCTTCTGAAGACTCTGCCAAAACTGAGAAATAACCTTGGAGTTGTGATCAGAAACAATAGAGACCGACACACTGTGGAGCCTCAAGATCTCTTTGATGTAGAGCTTACTAAGAATTTTAGCTGTATTGGTCGTCTTGATTGGCAAGAAGTGCGTAGACTTCGTCAAGCGGTCTACAATGACCCAAATGGCATCGTGCTGTCGAAGTGATCTCGAAAGAGCTGTAACAAAATCCATAGTGATGTGTTCCTACTTCTATTCGGCAACGGGCAAGGGTTGAAGCTTTCCAGTGGGCCTTTGGTGCTCGATTTTAACTTGTTGACAAACCATGCAACGCGAAACATAATCGGTAATGTGTCGCTTCATATTTTTCCACAAATATTATCATTTAAGATCTTGATACATCTTCCTACCTCGAGGATGGACGGCAAGTCGAGAGTGATGAAAATCCTTCAGCACTTCATCGCGAATGCTCGAAGGAACAAATGGTTTTCCTCGAAATCTCAAACCATGGTCGAAGTCGGAGATCCAACCATCAAGTGCCTCGCCGCGTGAAATGAATAAATGGTAGGACTTGGCCTCCTCGTCGGATTGTTGAGCAACTAGAACTCGCTTCAAGAGTGTCGGTTGAGCTATCATTGTAAACAAAGCGGCATGTCCTTCGAATTCATTTACTTCCATGTTGAAGTGCCCAAGTTGTTCTAACATCTTCCATTCTGCTATGGCTAAACAAGCCATAGTGCCACAATTCTTCCTACTAAGAGTGTCAGCCACACATTGGCCTTCCTCGGATGGTATTCCAAACTAAAGTCGTAGTCTTCAAGGTACTCCATCCATCATCTTTGTCTTAGATTCAAATCTCGCTGCGTGAAAATGTACTTGAGACTCTTATGATCGGAAAGCACTTCGAATCTCTCGCCATAAAGGTAGTGCCTCCAACTCTTCAAAGCGAAGACAACGACGACAAGCTTTAAATCATGAGTCGGGTAGTTCTTCTCGTGCGACTTCAATTGGCATGAACCACAAGCAATGACGTTTCCTCCTTGCATTAAGACACATCCCAAACCATCGTGTGAAGCATCATAAAAGACGGTGTAGCCTAAACTTTACTGGGGAATGATCAAGATCGGCGTGGTAGTTAATCTCATCTTCAATTGTTAAAAGGCTCGGTCACAAGCATCGTCCCATAGGAACTTAGAACCCTTTCATGTTAGCTTTGTCATCAGCAAAGCTAGACGTGAGAAATTTGCTACAAAGCGTCGGTAGTAACCCACGAGTCCTAAAAAGCTTCAGACTTCAAAAACATTCTTCGGTGGTAGCCAATGCATTACGGCTTCAACCTTTGACGAGTCAACAGAAACTCTATCCTTATAAATAACGTGTCCTAGGAACGTCACTTCTGGTAGCCAAAACTCGTACTTATAAAACTTGGCATATAAATGATGATCTCGTAATGTTTGAAGGACGATCCGTAGATGTTCTTTATGCCTCTCTAGATTCGATGAATATATAAGGATGTTGTCGATGAACACAATCACTAATTTATCGAGGTAAGGACTAAAAATGTGGTTCATCAAGTCTATAAAAGCGGCAGGCGCGTTCGTCAATCTAAATGGCATCACAAGGAACTCATAATGCCCATAACGAGAACGGAAAGCGGTCTTCGAGATGTCTTGTTCCCGAATCCTCAATTTATGGTAGCCTGATCTCAAATCAATCTTAGAAAAGCATGTCGAACCACGAAGTTGGTTGAAAAGGTCATCGATCCTTGGTAGATGATACTTATTCTTAATTGTAGCTTGATTCAACTGGCGGTAGTCGATGCAAAGCCTTAGCGATCTATCTTTCTTCTTTACGAATAATATGGGGGCTCCCCACGGTGAGACACTAGGGCAGATGAATCCTTTGTCCAACAATTCTTCTATTTGAGTCTTTAATTCTTTCAACTCAGTGGGTGCCATATGGTAAGAAGTAATAAAAATGGGTACGGTGCCTAGCACAAGGTCTATCGCGAATTCAAAGTCGCGGGTGGGCGGTAAGCCCCGGTAAGTCCTTCGAAAATACATCTGAATACTCACAAACGGTAGGAGGGAACTCGTCATGAGTCACCTCAACATCCTCGATTAACAAACTAGCCAACAAGCCAAAGGGACTTCTCCTTTCACACTAACTACGCAAAGATGAAGTTGGAAGGTCCAAACGGTCTCCCAAAAAACGAATACGATCTCCATTAGGGGCCAAGAGGGTGACTCTCCTCTTGAAGCAATCAATGATAGCATTAAAAGTACAAAGTAAGTCTATTCCCAAAATGATGTCAAAACAAGACATGTTCAACACTATTAGGTCTACGACTAAACGGTGATCGTCAATCACTAGCTCGCAACTGCGACAAACCCTTTCCAAGGGTACAACGCCTCCAACCGGAGTATCGACAAATAATGAAGATTCTAAATGCTCAACCCCTAAACCCAACGTAGATGCAAATGATGATGAGATGAATGAATGAGTGGCTCCGGTGTCTATCAAGACTAAAGCCCAACAGTTGAATACTAAAAATGTACCTCGGTTCACGGAAGGTTCACCTTGTTCTTGTGGAGTAGTAACGGGGAGTATATATGCACGACCTTGGGCTCCCTGACCCTGCTGTCCTCCTCCCCGATTTCCCTAGTTGTGGTGTTGGCCTTTAGGTACATTAGGCCCAACACTACTGGCTGACAGAGCTGGACGTGGCAAGAAAGGAGGTCTAAAGCCCACTTGAGGCAATCCAGAAGAAGGTAATAGGGGATGGTGTTTGTCCCGCTAAAAGGATTGCCGCTGTTGTTGTGGCTGAATCTGGGTTATAGTTGATGAGGTATCAGTCCTTTGCTTCTTTGGTTGTTGATGAGAGGATCCCGTAGGATGATTCTTCGGCAGAGGATTCGCCTCACGAGATTTCTTCAAATGTAGATCCTTATTCTCGATGGACAAGGAGGCTGCCAAGATGTTCGCATAACCTTTCATAACAGAGAGGTGCCAATTTGGTCTGAATACTGGCCCTCAAACCTTCTTCGAATCTTGTTCCTTTGAAGTTGTCATCGGTGAGTTGGGATGAGGCAAAGCGTGCCAATATCGTGAACTTCGCTTCATACTCTGTGACAGTCATGTCTCCTTGCTTGAGATTGAAAAAATCAAAACGCATTGCATTCTAGACACTCTCTGGGAAGTACTTCTCTAAGAAGAGATGTTCGAACTCTTTCCAAGTCATCCTCTCAAGAGGGTGAACTTTCAAAGTACAGTTCCACCAATTAAGAGCCTCATTGGTGAACTGAAAGGAGGCAGCGTTGATATGGGAGGAATCATCAGTCATGCAGATGTATCTGAATATGCGGTTAATCCTTTGGAGCCAATCCTCGGCTACCAAGGGACCAGCGTTTCTCAAAAAGCTTGGAGGACTACGTTTCTCGAACTCTACATCAAGATTCGACTGTTCGATAGATGTGAATCTTGGGCTGCTTCTCTTCATGGAGGAGCAGGTGGAGGGGGTGGCGGGATCTCATCACGCATAGCCCTCGCAACGTCTCTCATAGCATCAACCATTGCTTAATAGACTTGAGGTCCTCCGGGAACCTCGTTATGATCCGCAGACGACGAGGATGAAACTCTCGCCGCCTGGCCTCGACCTCTAGCATGTCCCCTTCGTCCCCTACCCCATGATTGCACGGAAGAAGACTCAGTCAAGTCGTCGTCTCCTTGGTCTTCAGCTCGGCCACCACGGCCTCTAGCACGACCAACACGTCCTCTAACTCTAGGCGGCATAGCTAGAAAAACATAAAAGAAGAGTTTAATTACCATGAACTAGCATAAAAGTCACATAAGTGCTAGAAATTTAAACATGTGATCATATAAGCACATAAGCATGTTATCATAATGAACTCATCATTAAAATGAAATAAAATGATTCATTTAACTAAGCATGGTTGATATGTAAACAAAGGGTAATGGTCATATATGGACCCAAATGAAGCCCCATTTGAAAAAAGAAACGAAGGTTTGAGCTTACTTTGAAAGTTTACAATAATATAAGCTTTTGAAAGTTTACAATAGTATAAGCTTTTGGAAATCTACAGCCCAACGATCCTTAAGAAATCAAAAGTAGTAACTTTCCCTTAATATACTATTTATAGGCTAAGTATAAACCAATATAGTTTCAAAAAAATATTTTCTAAGTCAAAATAGAGTTATCTGAAAAAAAAAAAAAAAAACACCAGGCCGGTCAACCGGACAGCACACCTGAAAATATCTGGTTGATCGGACAGAGCACCAAAAGTATCTGGTTGACCAGACAGAGCACAATCAACAAGTAACCACATGGGGATCTAAGGGCTTCAAAATAGATTCATAATACATTAAACTAGGAATCACATGATAAAAAGTTACAAGTTCAAGTTAACATGGCCCAAAATGAACAAGTCACTAAAGCAAGAGCTAAACATGTGCCCAATCACAACTCCTATAGTATCATTAGACATTATACATGATCTCAAATTTGGATTTACAAAAGAATAGGGAAGAACATGTAAGCTTAGTAATCTAAATAATATTAAGGCATTAGATTACATCTATTACAATTTCCCAAATCCAAACAATGAACTAAGAAGTTGCTTTAAAAAATAAGACTCCCCAAGGGACGTCTTCAAAAGAGTACATTCGGTCGACTACTCGTTGGCCTTGCCCTTGTCGCCATCACCTAAAAATAAAGTGGTTTCATAGATTCATTAAGCACGATGACTCAGTAGAAAACATTGAAGAAATGCACTACTACTTCTAAGATCATGCTAGGATATGTGGCGCAATGTTTTGCCGCCGTGGCAATGCAATCAGCCATAAGGTCAAACCGTGCAAATTCCCGATACCCAATTCTGTAACCACTCACTCTCAACACCGGATGCAAGCCACTCCAACGTGAGTGTAGCATACAAGATCTCCGGTAGCTAATCGAATATGACCTTAGCGAAGGACTTCCACATCCATCAAACATTTTAGAGATTCTCAAAGGGTCCAGCAGCTCCCGAAGGCCCTAACTGGCTCTTTTGGATTGAGCATTATAAAATTTGATCAACCGTGAGAGATTCAGAGATGGGTCCTAGTTCTGGGTCAGTAGAATTTGATCAACCGTGAGAGATTCAGAGGTGGATCCTGGTTCTCGATCAGAAGGTAAGGGAGATTCCCGAAGAGTCCCCTCACCATCCCCAACAGAAGATAACAAAAAGCCTGAACCGACTTTCCGGATTGATCACGGCAAGAATCATCATAGATTGAGAACACCGACAACAGTCAAGAGACCCCGACTCCCGGGGCAAGCATTGTCTAATCACAATCCAAGGCTCCGTATCCGTCAGTTATCGTGAGTTTCCTCACTCATCGCTTATCGTGAGCTTCCTCGCCTGCTGCTTATGGTAAGCTTTCTCGCTTGTCGGACATCGTGAGTTCTCCCAACTGACGGTCATCATGAGCTCCCTTACCTGTCAGTTATCTTTAGGACCCTGCATCTGATCCGTTTCGCTTACGAAGCACATTTCTCAAAATTTAAGAAGTTTGCCCCGAGACCCAGAGTCTTCCAAACCTTGGTGTCTTTATTTAAGTCAGCCACTGCATCACAGTCGGAAACACTAGCACGACATAAGTGTACTCGGAGTGGTACACACCCCACAACACCAGCTCATACTAGGATCAGAACACTAGACATGATAGGACTCAAGACACTATTCATATCACATCCATGCATTGCATATCATCCTCATAACATAGCATCCGCTTGTCTAGTTGTGCATGTGTGATTTGTTCCTTGGTGCCCCGAACTACGTCCTAGTCTGATTCCCCTTGGGATACGTAGGCAGCTCATGCAGAGCGCGACTAGCACCGACCTCAACATCATGTTTTTATCCTTGCATCTTTTGCAATGCTTTTATCCTAAATCTATAGCCTCCAAAAAGACCCGTCTCTTCAAAGCTTTGGCACTCGCTTGCGACATGCGTTGTTTCGTAAGTTCATGCCAAAGAGGGGCAAATTGTAGACACCCCATTTTGTCAGCTATCAAATTTAGGAGACCCATAGCTTGGTGGTTCACAATGATCGAAAAAGACTTAAAAGGACTCTTGGAAGTTAGTTCTATCTCTTAAAATACTCAGAAAGTGGTACAGATGACCAAAATGCCCCTAAAAGCCCAAACACCCCCAGATTGGGACCAAAAGTTCTAGAAACAAGCTACGTCACAAGAAAAGTAATAAAATGAGTTTTAAAGCAAAATCAGATGAAATCGTCGACTCCCAGAGACCCCCAAAAGTCCCAGAAGTTCCTGGAAAGTCCCCGTTGACCAGTTTGACCAAGGTTTGACCAGGGTTTAACCAAAATCATTCAAATTTGCCCAAAAGTTTCGAGATCATTCTAGATCATGTGAAAATTATTAAAACGAGTTTCAAAAGAAAAACATACAAAAACGTTGGCTCCTGGGAGCTCCCAGAGGTCCCTAAAACTTCCTGGAGGTCCCTGATTTGACCGGTTTGACCAAAAGTTGACTTTGAAATCAGAGGACCGTATTATTTTTCAAAAATTTTTCATGGATACTAGAGGTCAATAGCTTTCCAACGATATATCGCACATAATTTCTGGATTTAAAATGAATTTATTACGAATTCCTGAAGGTGAAAAAGGCATTCAAATCAGCTTTTATCGCAAATACTGCAAAACTTTTCAAAGTGACTTGACTCCGTAACATTTTTTTTATAGAAATTAGACTCCAATACCTTTCCAACAGTATATCACAAGCTCAGTTTGGAGTCCATACGCATTTTTTGTGAATTTTGGATGAAATAGGGCCTTTTCGCGAATACCGGAACCTCTAGGGGCCTAAATGGCATTATCCATACGTCTGAGGAGCAGTGCCGCCACGGCACTAGCCCACTGTCGCTGGGGCACAGGCCCACTGCCGCCGCGACACTCTCCTACAGACTGCTACATTTTTGTAAATATTTCTTAGGATATTTGAAAACCAAAACGACGTAGTTTTGGTTCCCAACTTATTTTGGACCAATGGGAGACCTTTTTATACTTTTAAAACCCCATTTACCACCCCTCCTTTGCCTATAAAATAAGCCATTTACTTCCATTTAGAGGGGAGACATGGAAGCTTAGAGAGAGCTTAGGAAGAAACTCTAGAAAAATATAGAGAGAGAAAGAGAAGAAGTGGTCTTCTTCTTCTATTTTCTCCATCAAAGTGAGTTTTTTACTTGAGTTTGCTATCAAAACTTCAATCATCCAAACATTTCTTTCACCACCATTCTTGAGTATTCATGAGATAGGAAGCTACTTCCATGTCCAAATGTCACCATATATGAGTGAAACACCAAGCTACAAGTCCAATATCTCAATGATTATCAACTATTGATTGCTATTTGAATGTTTGTTTACTTTGATGTTCATCTCTCTCTTAACCTCATTTCTTTTTGACTTTTCTTTGATTATTTAGTTGTTCATCATCATCTAGATGACATGTTGTTTGAGGAGAGTGAATCCTTATGGATAGTAGCTCTTGACCTCAAAGACATGTTTGATGGATGATGATTCTACCTTCAATACATTCATATGTATTCTTGAAGTCATATTCTCAAACAAAACTATGTTTGTGCAAGCAATATTGGGAGTTCTTTGATGATTCAAGGTTGGATCAGATTCTAAGTGGTCACATAGTCATCTCAAGTGTTTAAGTTCATGCTTTGAACATCTATTTCAAAACCCCTAATCAAGAACTCAAACTCTATTCCAAAACCCAAATCCATTTTCTTCAAGAATGATCCAAAACAGTGAGCTGTTCAGATTCAAAGATTTGTTTTGAATTAAATACTTGAGTTATGATGATGAAACCACTTGAAAAATCTTCCTAAGACATCACAGTTTGTCTCCAATTTTTCCCATTAATTATAGAGATGTGAAAGTACCATTTTCGGATTTTAGAAGTTCATATTCATAATCTTCCTCTGTTCTCAGAGAATGTTTACCTGACTTCTTGCACTTATTCTGGATG